>JALIGW010000006.1:14050592-14650592 GCA_023053685.1 Diadophis punctatus similis | reverse complement strand
AAACAAACAAATAAATAAATAAATAAATAAATAAATAAACAAACAAACAAACAAACAAACAAACAAACAAACAAACAAACAAATAAATATCGTCTGGTGTGACTTCAGCACTGCGTCTGCAAGTGACATGATCTTGCTGATCTAAAGTTGGATTGTTGCCAGAATTCTCTCTCCTTCTGTCTACTCTAGACAGTCAACAGTTGTCTTGATGTAATCACTGATGTACTTGAGTAGGTCTAAGGTAAGGTGACCAGACGTCCCGCTTTTGGCGGGACAGACACGCTTTTCAAGCGTGTGTCCCGCGTCCCCCATTTTTTTCCAAAAAGTCACGCTTTTTTGGAAAGAATGCCGAAACAGCGGGACGTCTGGTCACCTTAGGCTTGGTGGAATCCGAAGCACGAAAAATCGGAGAAAAATACTGTAAATCAATATTTACTAGTATTCTTTGAAATGCTCCTTGCTTTCTTTTTTTAACGGCTGCTGCCAGATTTCTAGCTATGACTCACCGCTGGCAAACAGGACACGGCAATAATTGTCTAGCTAGTGGAAGCTTCGTCAGTGGTTACTGCGCATGCTTGAATATTTTCTTTCTCGTAAAACAGCGTTCTTGTTCCTTAGCAACCTGAAGTGATGCATTGTGGCCTTGAGAGTCCAGGCCCTATATTTCAAAATAACGAGTGTCGTTTTTTTCCTGCGAAGCCACTTTGTTTGGGAAGAGCCAAAGGAAAAAAGCCACGTTAATGGGATGGAGGCTTAGGTTATCTGGGAGATAGCGGGACACAGAAAAATTCCAAGTATGCTGGCGGTGGCTGTTAAGGGTTGCTTTAAGAAAGGATTTGAAAGAGGCAACTCGCGGGGCAAAGACGCAAGAGGAGGGGGGAGAGGAAGGTGAGAGAGGGGCGGGTCCTGTCCCCAGAGCTCTTCGGAAGAGGGGCGCAGCGCGGGCAGGAGACACCCGGGGAACTTTCCTCCTCCTCCCCCTTTTCTCCCTGGCTCACACGCTTACAAGTTACTTTTTTTCTCCTCAGCGCGCGCCATCCCTCCGCCCGGGCTCCAACCTCCCAACCCCACTCCCGCACGCGCGCACCCACCCCCACCCACTTCAGAGGCTCCTCCGTCCATCCCGTTCCCCCCCCACGCCGCCGCCGCCCTCGCTCCCCACCCCCTCCGCGCGCTCAGCCAGCCAGAGGGCACGCCGGGCGAAGGGAAGAAATTAACACGCCGGCTCGGAATCAATGGGGACAATTAAAGCGAGCGCCGCGCGTCTTCTCGCCCCCGCGCCTGCTCGCCACCGACGGCCCCCTGCCTGAGACTCATTTTCTCGGCGAAGAGCGCGGAGTGTTCCCCCCCACCCCCAATTCTCCGCAACATTTCCTCCCCCCCTCCCCGCTCTTCCTCCACGCCCCACGCCGGGCGAAGACCCTGAGAAGTTTTCAAGCGAGGCGAAAAAAGTTTCTCCTAGCCCGCCCCAAATGCTGGAGAAGGAATTCGAGCACTTCAGGAAGCCAAACCGGTGGGACTGCGCCGGGTTTCTTAGACGCCTTTCTTTGGCCAGCGAGGACTGCGAAAGCTCCTAGGAAGAAGGGAGGGCGAGTAAAGGCAGCCAGGGGGGATATCCTTGGGAGCTGAAGGATTGGCGTTCTTTTGCCCTCTGCGCATGCACAGAGGGCAAAACTCATAGCGGCTCCCCTAGAAACCCACCCCCCGTCAATGGTGTCCCGATTTTTTTAAAAAAAAATTGGTCACCTTAGCCTAAGGTTCAATTCCACTTACACTCATTCTCTCTCAGCTGAACCTTCCTCACAAGGTGGTTCTGGGGATAAATGAAGAAAAAATCTCATGTAATACCCTTTGACCTCTTGAAGAAGTAAATCTAACAAATAATATATAATGTAAGGTCATTGAAAGAGAAAGCTAGTAAGTCTTGAAAAGAAAAATACTGTCCAGCCTAATTTTTATTATTATAATTTCATCATTTCTGCTTTTAAACATATGCTGTAATTTAGTCAATCTGCTTATTTATTTATTTAGCATATGGCAAATACATGGACTTATAGTAGTTCAAATGTTAATGTCCAGTCCACCCAGCCGTTCACCCAGGGTTGTCTACGTTGAAAAAAAATCAGACAATCTGCTACCATGCATACATGAGTTATAGAGTTATAGAAGAGAATTTCTATTGTTCTATATGTTCCTTTACTTTCAATAAATCTACCCTTAAAACAAATAGGTGTTAATGCTGCATATGACATCAGAAGTGTTTTAATGTTTTAAGTTTAATTTAATGTTCAAATTATTGTCGAGGGCAATGGAATGGCTGTCACTCATGTCTACGTTTAGCCCTACGTCGCATCAATTGATTCATTTCCTGAAGAGTAATTTTGCTCATTTGCTAAACAGACATGCCCGGGAGACATCCGCGATTTTCAGCGGAAGGAATTAGCGTCACACAGTTTAAACACCGACGTCCTCAGACTTATTTTAATCTAGCGGGGTTTGTAGAAGTGATTTCTATGCGCCCCGTAAACGCTCCCTTCTGAATTAGGAAGAGGAATTAATCCAACGTATTTACTAAACTCGATCCAATAAGACGCGGAGTCCTATTTGAACGGAACGGAGCAGCTGGGTGTCCGTCGATCCAACCGGGAGGGTTAAAGTGTGGGACTCGCCTGGGTTCAGAAAAGCACATGGATGCTTGTTCCCCGTTAAAGAGACCCTCCTGCTTTTCGGTTCGTGAATATGGTGAGCTGTAGTGGGTGCAGGGGGGAATTCGGTGAAAAACCGACTGGAAGCTCTCAATAACTTAGACCCTTAGATTGTTTAAGGTTGGTGGGTGGGGTATTTTTTTGGAATTGAGCTGAAAAACGGTCATTTACTGCAGTGGAGTCGGCAACAGATACGATGGAGTTTCGATGGCCTTTTAAGTAACCACAAACTTTATGCCGAATCGTATTTGTTTAGTTTTAGCCATGCTGAAATGTATTTGTTTGGTTTTTAACGTATTTCAAACATTGTGCGTTTGAGGGTGCGTTTGTGGTGAACAAGGTGCAATCTTATGCCTGACAAAAATTAAATTGTTCTTATTTCACAGTAAACATATTAGAGATTGCAATGGAAATTATTATATTCTACTTCCAAGCTGACACTTCATACAATATGCCTGTGTTTATTTGATAAGTTAGTTTTATCATAGCCCTGGCAAAAACACTGCTGACATGATATGGAAATTTTGTACTAGGTATGGTCTTTATTAACTCACTAAGATTATTTATTGACACTAAATTAATTGGCTTTTCCATTGAGATTATTTATTTATTATTAGATTTGTTTGCTGCACACCTCACTTCAAGGATTATGTTTTCTTATTACATTTTATAGTGTTGCTATAAAGAATTCAGAGTTCTGTGTTCTATATAAACTAGGCAACATAAAACTTCTCTTTTTTGATGGATTGTAATCAGGGAAATCAAAGAGGTGTATTGGACACAGAGGTTTCATTTTTTATTGAATTCAGGAAATCCTTTTCAGGAACATATTTTCTATAAACTTTCAACATTTAAAAATCTGAACAATTACACTACATTATACAAAATTTTCTTTAGGTTAAAATTGTGTTTGGTTCACGTAGTGCAGTGATGGTGAACCTTTCGCGTGCCAAAGGGGGGGGAATGCGGGGGATCATGTGTGTGCATGCCCACACTCATAATTCCATGCACCCCCGCACATGCACACATGACCCCCCTGCTCCAAGCATGCAATGGCACGCCCATTTTTCACTCTCCCCAGGCTCCAGAGCCTTTCTAGGAGCCTGGGGAGGGCGAAAACGGCCTTCCCCACCCCCTCTGGAGGCTGGAAAGCCTGTTTCCCAACTGCCAGTGGGCCCAGAAGGCCCGAAAATCAGCCGGCTGGTGCACACATGCACTCCGGACCTGAGCTCGCGTGCCCACCGATATGGCTCCGTGTGCCACTTGTGGCACCCGTGCCATAGGTTCGCCATCAGGGACTTAGTGTTTAATAATTATATATATAAATGGTTTTAAGCTGTCTATTAGGGCATATACTTCATTTAACAGAGGTCTTCAAACTTGGCAACTTTAAGACTTGTGGAATTCAACTCCCAGAATTATCCAGCCAGCACAGCTGGCTGGAGAATTCTGGGAGTTGAATTCCACAAGTCTTAAAGTTGCCAAGTTTGGGGACCCCTGATTTAACAGTTATAGAGTAAAAATTCAGCATCTGGTGGTTACATGGACATATATTTGTAATTTTCTTACAAAGTAAGAAATAAATAATTTGCTTTAACTAACTTTAAGAATTTTTTTTTTAAATTAGCCCTTAAATTTCTTGGTGGCCTGTCTTCCAAATACTAACCAGACTGGTTCCCTCTTAGTTTTGTCCAGATTAGTCAAGGTTGGCTAGATGCTGCTGTATACCCTTTGAGTCTCTCAGTAGCTTATCCTGGACTGGCTTCAAGAGTTGAGAATTAAAGGTAGCATTTTATAATGGTTCAGGTCTATCTTTAGTGGGCAGCTCCATGTTTGTGGGTAGGGATAAAAAGGTCAGCTGTGCTGTTTCCTTGTGGAGTGCCATTTTTTAATCCCCTGATATTTAATCATTACATGAAACTATCAGGCAAGATCATCATCATTTTGGGGTATACTTTCGTCAATATGCTGATGACAGTGTGCATATGGTAACATCAATATGTTGGTGAAAATGTGCATATGGTGATATGTAAAGTCATGATTATCTACTTGTGTCCTGACATCTGACACAAATATATAAATTGTGTCATTTTCTGGATGTACTCTGCTGATCTCTATAGCACTCAAATGCTGCTCTGTATTGGAAAAGGCAGTTTTATAGAAAGTACCTGAACGATCTGGGTGTTTGCAGTAGGGCATGGGGGGAAAAGTGTATATTATTATTTAGCCCAGTGTCTTAATTTCTGAGCCATCGCACCACCGTAATATTAAACAATGATATTAAATATCACTGATTTTTTTATGTGTGTAATTTTATCACCCTAAATTATATATTGAAAATATTGTAAATATTTGATTATTTTATTTTTCCTTGTGTGCATTTTTATCACTTCTTCAAGTATTCTTTTTGAGTTCTATGGTTAGAATGCATTCATCTTTCATTCTTTTTGTAGTTGGTGAGTCTAAAGCCACCTCTAGGTTGCCAATGAGAAAGACATACAAAAGGAACCAATTCAAAGTGCCGCCGGCTCCAGCAACCAGAAAAAGGAGAAGGGAGACCGAGACAGAGGAGAAGGAGGAGGAGGAGGAGGAGGATGAAGAGTCCATGGACACCGAAGACCCAGAGCCATCCTTAGGGAAATTCGGTGATCTCAAGGGAGACTTCCTGCAATACCCGGCAGATGAAACCGAGCCACATCCGGGCATTGGAAAGAAGAACAAGATAGATCATGCCGCCAAGTGCTTCTTGAATGCAGAGCACCGAAATATATATCATCCAGTCACTCCAAGCCTAGTATTCCTATGTTATCTTATTCCAGGCCTCTGGTCAGCCCTGAAGTATGGAGGTGTCCCAATAAGCTCTTTCCTCAGTCAGCCCCTGGATGGACATCTCCAAACCCAGTCACTGACAAATGAAAATATAGAAGACACTCCGCTCACTGCTCTCGAGTTATCGGCTGTGATTGCCCATTGTACCACTCTACTCATTGGTGTCATCTTAGGTTCCTCGGCGAAAATATCAGCTGGCTCTATCCAAATTAAGAAGAGACTCAAGGCGATGTTTGTTACACTTGGAAAACCGACCCATGTTGACACAGCAAACATTCTGCAGTTGTTTCCACCTACTCATGCCATTGATTGGATCAATTCCCAACCCTGGGCCGGAAACTTAGTGTTTGGTCTTCTCAGCACATCCTTTGAGTCACCGGTGAAAGAGATGATGGGACAACTCAAGATGGTTGCAGAATATGCGCAAATGACAACATACCAAACGATCAGATCTTACTTGGATCAATGCATGGACGGCACAATTGCATTACCAAGTGTTGCTAAAGAGATCGAAGAATTCACCAAAGTCGCAAAAGAGGTCAAGCGCAAGCTCGAGAGCTGGTTCAAATATGCTGGGGCTATAAGACATCCAGAAGCAATCCTGTTAGCCCCCAAAGCATTTCCAAACTTGGCCACTGCCGCACTCTATTGGAGCAAGAGAGAGAGCACCTCAATGGGGGCATACAAAGCACCTGACATTATTCCAGGAGCCACCATTACAGAATTTATGTTGGCACGAGCCCGAAAGAGAGGAATTGTGAGAATGGGAGCAGGGATCAAACACCACCAGGATCCAATGTTATCTAGTAGAGGTAGGCATCCAATATTCTCTAGTGGGTGAAAACGTCAGAGGAAAGCAGAAGATGGCCACCTTCTGGCTTTATGGAGCAATGCCTGAAATAACAATCTTCAATGGGCATGAGCTACTAATCTATGAATTCTGGAAGTTGAATTCCACAAGTCTTAAAGTTGCCAAGTTTGGGGACCCCTGATTTAACAGTTATAGAGTAAAAACCCCTTCATTTCAGCATCTGGTGGTTACATGGACATATATTTGTAATTTTCTTACAAAGTAAGAAATAAATAATTTGCTTTAACTAACTTTCAGAATTTTTTTTAAAAAATTAGCCCTTAAATTTCTTGGTGGCCTCTTCCAAATACTAACCAGACTGGTTCCCTCTTAGTTTTGTCCAGATTAGTCAAGGTTGGCTAGATGCTGCTGTATACCCTTTGAGTCTCTCAGTAGCTTATCCTGGACTGGCTTCAAGAGTTGAGAATTAAAGGTAGCATTTTATAATGGTTCAGGTCTATCTTTAGTGGGCAGCTCCATGTTTGTGGGTAGGGATAAAAAGGTCAGCTGTGCTGTTTCCTTGTGGAGTGCCATTTTTAATCCCCCGATATTTAATCATTACATGAAACTATCAGGCAACATCATCATCATTTTGGGGTATACTTTCGTCAATATGCTGATGACAGTGTGCATATGGTAACATCAATATGTTGGTGAAAATGTACATATGCTGATATCATGTAAAGTCATGATTATCTACTTGTGTCCTGACATCTGACACAAATATATAAGTTGTGTCATTTTCTGGATGTACTCTGCTGATGTCTATAGCACTCAAATGCTGCTCTGTATTGGAAAAGGCAGTTTTATAGAAAGTACCTGGACGATCTGGGTGTTTGCAGTAGGGCATGGGGAAAAAAAGTATATATTATTATTTAGCCCAGTGTCTTAATTTCTGAGCCATCGCACCACCGTAATATTAAACATTGATATTAAATATCACTGATTTTTACATGTGTAATTTTATCATCCTAAATTATATATTGAAAATATTGTAAATATTTGATTATTTTATTTTTCCTTGTGTGAATTTTTATCACTTCTTCAAGTATTCTTTTTGAGTTCTATGGTTAGAGTGCATTCATCTTTCATTCTTTTTGCAGTTGGTGAGTCTAAAGCCACCTCTAGGTTGCCAATGAGAAAGACATACAAAAGGAACCAATTCAAAGTGCCGCCGGCTCCAGCAACCAGAAAAAGGAGAAGGGAGACCGAGACAGAGGAGAAGGAGGAGGAGGAGGAGGAGGAGGAGGATGAAGAGTCCATGGACACCGAAGACCCAGAGCCATCCTTAGGGAAATTCGGTGATCTCAAGGGAGACTTCCTGCAATACCCGGCAGATGAAACCGAGCCACATCCGGGCATTGGAAAGAAGAACAAGATAGATCATGCCGCCAAGTGCTTCTTGAATGCAGAGCACCGAAATATATATCATCCAGTCACTCCAAGCCTAGTATTCCTATGTTATCTTATTCCAGGCCTCTGGTCAGCCCTGAAGTATGGAGGTGTCCCAATAAGCTCTTTCCTCAGTCAGCCCCTGGATGGACATCTCCAAACCCAGTCACTGACAAATGAAAATATAGAAGACACTCCGCTCACTGCTCTCGAGTTATCGGCTGTGATTGCCCATTGTACCACTCTACTCATTGGTGTCATCTTAGGTTCCTCGGCGAAAATATCAGCTGGCTCTATCCAAATTAAGAAGAGACTCATGGCGATGTTTGTTACACTTGGAAAACCGACCCATGTTGACACAGCAAACATTCTGCAGTTGTTTCCACCTACTCATGCCATTGATTGGATCAATTCCCAACCCTGGGCCGGAAACTTAGTGTTTGGTCTTCTCAGCACATCCTTTGAGTCACCGGTGAAAGAGATGATGGGACAACTCAAGATGGTTGCAGAATATGCGCAAATGACAACATACCAAACAATCACATCTTACTTGGATCAATGTATGGACAGCACAATTGCATTACGAAGTGTTGCTAAAGAGATCGAAGAATTCATCAAAGTCGCAAAAGAGGTCAAGCGCAAGCTCGAGAACTGGTTCAAATATGCTGGGGCTATAAGACATTCAGAAGCAATCCTGTTAGCCCCCAAAGCATTTCCAAACTTGGCCACTGCCGCACTCTATTGGCGCAAGAGAGAGAGCACCTCAATGGGAGCATACAAAGCACCTGACATTATTCCAGGAGCCACCATTACAGAATTTATGTTGGCACGAGCCCGAAAGAGAGGAATTGTGAGAATGGGAGCAGGGATCAAACACCGCCAGGATCTTGGCTGCATACGGAATCACTGGGTTTGAGAAAACTAAAGATTGAACCAATTCCTTAAAAAAAAAAAAGACATACAAAAGCTGTAAAAAACTGATGGTAGTTGTCACGGTGTGAATATTGTCAGTTGTGTGTTTATGGAGGGTGATGCACCCCTATCCTAATATTATGGTACATTCCAATACAAGCAGAACACTTGATATGATGTTTTGCGCATGTGTGCATTCCTAAACCACCATTAATTATACTTCTGCCTTAGCTCTTGACCTGAACGCTCTTAGCAAAGATGTAATTATTCAGGATTTATTGTTTTTGTACTGAAATAAATATTTTCTATTAGACTTTTAATCTCGGTTTTATTTCTAACTGTCTGAATTCCAAGTAAACATCCAAATCGCCTCTATGAGATTTTATTCTCATCCTTAACAGTAGTTTTATGAGCTTACAATGAAAGAATACATCAGTTGATTATCGGTATAGAGTCTGATAATAATTTAGGATCAGTACTGATTTCTATAATTTTTTTTAGAAGGCCTCTTTTGATTTTGAATAGAAGTACAGAAATATATAAATAAAATCCTTGTAACAATCTTCTACAATTAAGTGTTATGAATATATGGTAGATGTTGACTGATGCTTGAAAGTTAAATAATTATTTTTGTTACGTTTCAGGTGTGGATAGTTGAAGTAGTTCTATTAAATGGTTTTATTATTTTGACTCATTATTTCAGCCCAAAACTGCCAAAGCAAAAGGGGGGGAGCAGGAGAAGAAAGCCATCCATCCTTACAGCAGAAAAGCGGCTCAACTTACAAAAGAAGCACACAAACAGGTTAAAAAGGAAAAGTAAGTTTTTACATATTTTTTAATGTTGAGTGGTATCTGGGATAATATTTTTGCTTTAGAAATATTGATGGCTCAGCGGTTAAAGATGCTGACTCCCGCCCATCAGTTTGAAAGCATTCAAATGCAAGTAGATAAAAATAGCTACCACTTCAGTGAGTGTATTTTCATGCTGGCCACTTGACCATGGAAGTATCTTTGGACAACATTGGTTTCCTCGGCTAATATATGGAGATGAGCACTGCCCCCTGGAGTTGGATACAACTGTCAGGGGAAACTTTTACCTTTATCTTATTAGTCTGGCAACTTATTTAAGGATGTATTAAAAATGAGATAAACATATAAGCACAAATGATAGCAATCCATTACTGTCCAGTTCTAAGATCTTTAATCATTTGACCATGATTGATCTTACTACTGTGTTTCCCCGAAAATAAAACCCGGTTGGAGGCGCATGGTGGAAGGCAGGCGATCCCAATGATCCCGCAAGCCTCAGGCAAGCCAAGAGACGCAAAGACCAGTCTCCCGCGGCTGCCCGTCCACTCTGGCCCACCAACTCTTGGCTTTCCCGCAGCTCATACGGCACGTCTGGATCTCCTCCCTTTCCCCCTACATCTCTGCCTCCGTCTGCTGCCGGTGCTGCTGTGCAAAGACGAGCGTCCTGCAGCTGCCTGCCACTCTGGTCCAACTCTCGGCTTTACCGTGGCCCGCACAGCGCATCCAGGTCGTGTGCCTCCCCCCATCACTGCCTCCGCCTGATGCTTTGACAGGTAATCAACACACCTGCACTGCCCGGGCTGCGGCCGCTGCCGGACACTGTCGGCCTGCACGCGCTTGCCGCCTCCTGTGCTGGCCACATCCACCCCTTTCACTAGGACTTATTTTTGTAGTAGGGCTTATATTAGACGCACTTAAAAATCAGGCTATGACTTATTTTTTGGGTAGGTCTTATTTTTGGGGAAACACGGTAAAAGTATGATCTATTTCTAAAATTCTTCCATTTTGATCATATGACATACCCAAAACTTGCATTGTGGATGCCTCTGGATTGTCTTGAATAACTGCCAAAAACTGATCTTGCTCTGATCAATTAGTTGGTGGAAAGTAGATAATTGATTTTCCACTGCTACTAAAATTTTAAAACTAGTCTGTAGCTAGGGCACTGATAGAAATGCCTTTCTCCAACATTCCTGATCAAGATCAGTGACAAGGAGAAGTTAATATGTGTGTAACCCCCAGCCGAGGAATTTATAACTGAAATAGAATTCTTTATAATATTGATGCAATTTCCGTGCAAATAATCTTTAGTATTAACAGCACAATGCAACCTTCACTTTGAAACCTACTTTTAGATTATCTTTTTACTGGTGCTTTAAACAATTTTGCTGTGGTGTTTTGGAAATAAAAGTGATAGCCACTATTATATGTTAAAATGTATTAATATTAAATCTCTGGTTTATGATAACATGACATATTAGTATCCTATAGGTCAGTGATGGCGAACCTATGGCACACGTGCCAAGGGTGGCACGCGGAGCCATATCTGCCGGCACGCAAGCTGTTGCCCTAGCTCAGCTCCAGCGTGCATGTGCATGCCGGCCAGCTGATTTTCGGCTCGCACGGAGGCTCTGGGAAGGTGTTTTCGGCTTCCGGAGGGCCTCGGGGAGGGGAGGGGGGCGTTTTTGACATCCCCAGGCTCCAGGGAAGCCTCTGGAGCCTGGGGAGGGTGAAAAACGGGCCTACCAGGTCCACCGGAAGTTGGAAAATTGGCTGTTTCCGGCCTCCAGAGGGCCTCCGGGGGTGCGGGGAGGCCGTTTTCGCCCTCCCCAGGGATTGAATTATGGGTGTGGGCACTCGCACATGCGCGATAGCACGTGCGCACGCGCTTTCGGCACCCGAGGGAAAAAAGGTTCGCCATCAGTGCTATAGGTTATATTTGTCAGAGACTTTGGTGCAATATATTTAGAGGCAGATATGTAGAACTTAATCTTAAATTAATGAAGAGTGGGCTCCAGATTTTCTCCTTTTCTTCCAAAGTATTTGCTATGTCACCATGTGCTTTCTGTTCATTTAACATAAAAACCGTCAATGGTATAACGAGACCACACTTTCTGTTCCTGTTGCTGTTTCATTTCAGTAAAATATCTTGTAGACGTGCAGGAGTCGGTCCGTCCTCCACTTTCCTGAGAAGAGGTTTTTAGCAAGTCACTGTATCTTCACACAGCAGTTAGGAATGGGTTTTATTTTCCTAGTAAAATAATCTCAGTATTTATAAAATGTTCTCTTCTCTTCATTAATCTACTAACTTTCTGATCTTGTCGGTTTTCTAATTCTGCATAACTCTTAAATTTTCGAGGCACAATTAATGAGTCATTTGTTCATTAGGTACCGTGTTTCCCCGAAAATAAGACCCTTATATTTTTTTGAACCCAGAAATAAGCACTTGGCCTTACTGCCATGCAATCAAAAGCCCGATTGGGCTTATTATCAGGGGATGTCTTATTTTGGGGGAAACAGGGTATTGTTGGGAGTAGTATCATAAAAATATTCCGGTGTAATATAATTAGCATTATAACGAGATATAATAAATAAATGTATAAGTATAATGTTTACCTTATTTAATTGTGTTCTCTTTATCTATGACGTTTGGAAAATAAATCATGCTTAAGTTATATTTATGTATAACTTAAGCATGATTTATAGAGTTCACAAACTGGAATTCAACAATACTGTCAACAAGTCTCTCATCTTAATTATAACATGGTAAAATGTGAGTTAGATGGTTGCTTGGGGTGCTTTTCATATGTGTTAATATCAGATTCTGTAATCTCAGAGCTTTTGTGGGCCTTAGGGAATAGCTAATGTTAAAGCACATATTAAAATATATTTTGTAAACATCTTTACTGTATGTGTAATCCACCTGCTTGCCGTTTAGGGATAAGAATTCACTTGGTAAATGAAGTAGATATTTTCTTTATTAAACAGATTCCTTCTCTTTCAGAGCAAAATGGTCCATCTGCTTCTGTGTTTACATATAAATGATAGTTTTTTAAAACTTAATTCTTGTATAGTTTCTTAAATTTACATATTTTGTTCAATTGGCTATACATATTTTAGAAGTGAGATTATGCCATCATAACTACTAAATATGTCATGAGACTGCAACAGGATATAAAGTTATTAAATAAATATATTGTATGTATTTTTTTCTTCTTGCAGATTGAAAAATGAAAAGGCCTTTCGGCTCAGCATTGTGGGTAAGAATAATTTATATTTTCAGATTTTGTAAAATTAATCTTTGTTGCATATCTTTAAGTATTTCCTTGGATGAAGTTCTAGCCAGTGCTAATATTTTTTAAAAACTTTATATCAACTATGTATTTGGTTTAACATTAGGTATCCTAAGCTACTATTACTTGGAATTTTGGAATACTGTTTCTTTTATACAGTTCTGATTTTTTTATTAGTGTTTTCTATAACATTTGGAAGTTTTGCATAATTCATAAACTTTCTTTAAAAGAGAATTTTAATCAGTTTTGAACTTTAACTTAACTATTAGCTTTTCATCTTTAAATACCGTGTTTCTCCTATAATAAGACATACACACACACACACACACACACACACACACACACACACATGGTGTGTGTGTGTGTGTGTGTGTGTGTAGGAATAATTAACATTCCTGTCATATTTAACAAATACTGAATATCGCGATGAACTGAACATTTATTTTTGTTCTCTTCTCTTTTTTTTTGTAGGTGAAAAATTGCTTTGGTTTCAATGTCACCTTGATCCTGACAAAATGGAATACACAAAAAAAGAAGCTTCTGAATTAGTAGAAAAGTAAGTTTATAGCAAGTGACCTAAGTCTTCTGTGTTGATGTTCATAATTTTACCTACTTGGTATGTTTTTCAAAATCAAAACTATACCCTGTTCTGTGTGGTGCATTAGAACATCTGTTGGTATATGCCATCTTTAGTATTTATTTATGCAGTGTAATTTTAACATTTCATATGTGTTAATTATCATAAATAATTAGAAACATTTAAATTAACTATTCTAATCTACCGTATTTTTGGAGTATAAGACGCACCGGAGTATAAGACGCACCTTAGTTTTTTGGGAGGAAAATAGGGGAAAAAATCTGCCTACCAGGTATTCATCTGGCTAACATCCTTAGTCTGGTCAGCTTCAGCACATTATTTTATCCCCTGGTTAGGGCTAGAAAAAAACCTTCTTCTGAGAGAATAAGAATGAAAGAAACTGCAAGCCAGTAAGAACTGGGAAGATCATTAGCACCTGGTTAGGGCTAGAAAAAAAACTTTTTCGAGCAAGTAGAGCAATGAAAAAAACCCTGCAAAGACTTAGGGCTGGAAAAACATTCTTCGGAGAGAGTAACAATGAAAAAGCCTGCAAGGTAAGAGCTGGGAAGATTGTTAGCACCTAGTTAGGGCTGGAAAAAAAGCTCCGAAAAAGCTACATTCAGAGTATTTTCAGCCACTTTTAGGGAGGAAAAAAGTGCGTCTTATATTCCAAAAAATACGGTAATTGTTTTTCTGGAATAATATATACCTGTTGTATATATTATAGCCGAGGTGGTGCAGTGATTAAAGTGCAGCACTGCAGTTCAGCAGTTCAGCTGTTCAAATCTCACCAGGCTCAAGGTTGACTCAGCCTTCCATCCTTCCGAGGTGGGTAAAATGAGGACCCAGATTGTTGGGGGCAATATGCTGAACTCTGTAAACCGCTTAGAGAGGGCTGTAAAGCACTATGAAGCGGTATATAAGTCGAAGTGCTATTGCTATTGTGTACTATTTATAGGCATTTTCCTGGAACTTATTTGAAGACACCATTAGTCTCAAATATCCTGTTTCTGGATTTTGTAAATAAACAAACTTATTTATTTTAAATATGAATTGAAATTAAAAAACAACTTTAGTTTGAAACATACACAAAGTAGTTTGAGGGAATATATACTTTCTGCTTTTTAAAAATCTTTTCCTGGCTAAAGTAAGTTCTGCTATTAATTCTTTTTGTTGTCAGATTGCTGTTTAAAATCTGGATGGCTGATGACATTAAGATAGAGAAGAACCTTGCCTCTTTTTTATATTCTTAAATATTTTCTATTGCAGTTTAAATATCAGTATTTTTGTATATATTCTTTAATATTCAAAATGAGTTAGTGTTTCTAAATCATTGAAAAGTATTACCTTAAAAAAACCCACAATGTTCCTAAAATGACAGTTTACTGGGTTTTAGTTATTTGCAGCGATTTCGTGATGAGTTGGAGCAGATTGAACTGCACAACAGCATTAAAGGAAGACAGTCCAGACAGCACAGTTCCAGGGAAACCGTAATCAAGCAGACCATGGAACGTGAAAGACAGCAGTATGAAGGCTATGGCATAGGTATGCTGTGCTAAAACGCAATCTCTTATTAAAATGTGCCCCAAATATAAGAACTCTGCATAAAAGAACAGTAACGTATATGTTCTACTTCTGAAGTACCGTATTTTTCGGAGTATAAGACACACCTTTTTATCCCCAAAAAGAGGGTGAAAACTTGGGTGCATCTTATACACCAAATGTAGCACCACCCAGCCACACACCCCTTTGGCCTCTGCCTCCCAGCAATTTACCTCATTACAGCAAACAGGGCAAAGCCTGATTAGCACAAGGAAGTGATTATCTGCCTCCCAACCCACAGCTGACTGAGGCTTGCAAGCCACATGGTAAAATGAAACTAACTATGGTGGCTGCAAGGAGACAAATTGCTAGCAATTTGTTGGACTGCTGAAACTGCAAGAAGATAAGTTAATAACTATAAATGTTTGTAGAGTGTTCAAATTATTAAAATTATTTTTTAAAGACTGCTTTATTATTGTTCTAGACAACTTAACAAAATGAAGAAGCTTTTTAAAATAAATGCTTGCTCTGAAGAGGCCCAGTGCTTTTGTATCTTCTTTTAAATAGCAGAGAATAATGTATACTTCCAGAAAGCCACATCAAATGTAAAGATCTGTAAAAGTATAATCTGAAATGTAAGTGTCCTGTTTAGTATTAAGATAAGGCAACTGAGTTTAAACCCTGACTTAGTCATGTATGGAGTAGATCTATTTAAATAATTGGGAGGAGTTAGTGTGATTACATTTAAGAAAATTTTCTGGCATAATGTACATTTCTCCAATTCTTTGCTATTTCTATGGGTCAGGCACACATGCACAGAAATACACAGCAAACAGTGTATATCATACTGTATATGCTGTTTGGCAAATTGCTGGGAGGCAGAGGCCTTTTTTCCCTTGTTTTCCTCCCCCAAAACTAAGGTGCGTCTTATACTCCGGTGCGTCTTATACTCCAAAAAATACGGTAAATAAAAGTTACTTGTTTTCTCATATATTATTCATACTTTATTCTCTGTATGCTGTTGGACTTTACTTGAACTTGACATTCAGGTACCAGCTTCTCAAATCACTTACTTTACTGAAGGAAGGGTGGAAATTCTGTGTAAGCCCTTCCAAATTGTGGTAGTTAATTTGATGCATGTGGAAGATTGTTTTAATAGTAAATAGATGGTCAGTGTAACCTTGTTTCTGATGAATTGATACAAGTTTAGACAAGTTTGTTTGAGAAATTCATGTCCATAAAGAGCACTTGAAATGTTCTTCAATCTTGACATGGCAACAATTTAAAATTAACAGTAGATATGCTATATGTATTGCATGTCTCTCTATAGCCTATTCATTTATCTTTCATGTATGTATAATTTAACAGACATTGTATTCAAATTACCCAGGTCCACTACACTTTTAAAACTGTGAAATATTTAAGGAGAAATAATCATTTCCATATCTCTTGGTTAACTTGGTTCTAATTTAAGAAAAATGATTTATACTGCTAGGCAGTGTTATTAGAGATGGTAGTTTAAGATGAAAGTTATAATGACTAATCTTTAAAATGCATAGTATTTCTATTGTCTTTTATTGAGAAGAAATGACCAGTGATATGACTTTCCTTTCTTTCCCAATATTCACCATTCACTAGTTAATTATAGTTTTGTCTGGAAAAAATTAGGTGCTTTTCCAAATTTGATGTGAAACATTTAAGTATTAAATTAGCCCTATTGATTAAACTTGCTTAATTGACTAAAATAATATCTTCAATATGGCAGCATGTAATTTTTGTTGTTGTTGCAAATAGAGTTTTCTCCTGAGATAGTACTTAATATATGCATGTACATAATCTAGAGACATCCAAAGGAGAGAGAGCAAGAGTTAGTATGATAACATTTCTTTCTGTCAATTTGAGCTTCTTATGGTTGAAGCCAATCTGATTTAGATGCAAATTCTCAGTGTTTCTGATCCATGTAAGTCTGTCTGGACCTACCGTATTTTTCGGAGTATAAGACGCACCGGAGTATAAGACGCACCTTAGTTTTTGGGGAGGAAAATAGGGGAAAACAATCTGCCTACCAGGTATTCATCTGGCTAGCATCCTTAGTCTGGTCAGCTTCAGCACATTATTTTATCTCCTGGTTAGGACTTAAAAAAACCTTCTGAGAGAGTAACAATGAAAGAGCCTGCAAGCCAGTAAGAGCTGGGAAGATCGTTAGCACCTGGTTAGGGCTGGAAAAAACCTTCTTTGGAGCAAGTAGAGCAATGAAAAAAAACCCTGCAAAGATTTAGGGCTGGAAAACATTCCTCTGAGAGAGTAACAATGAAAGAGCCTGCAAGGTAAGAGCTGGGAAGATCTGTTAGCACCTAGTTAGGGCTGGAAAAAAAAGCTACATTCGAAGTATAAGACGCACCTGAATTTTCAGCCACTTTTAGGGAGGAAAAAGGTGCGTCTTATACTCCGAAAAATACGGTATATGCCAATAACTCTTTTTAAAAAAAGAGACAATAACTGTTTTAAAAACTTGAATTATGGCTTTTTGCAATATTGATTTTGAATTATTAGAGCTATATATTAGAATTCGAAAGCTGTAATTTATGGAACCATGGACACATTTTTGAATGCAACTGAATTACCCTGCTTTGCCAGGATTAAATTTTTAGTCCAAACCCATTTCTTTTAGAAACAAGTTGAAGCTTGATAGGCAGATATGGGCAAACTTGGATTGTGGGATGTAATTTAGTTTTGTAATCCAACCACAGGTTCCATCAAATGGAACATGGTGTGGTGCCTGGAATTAACACTTTTGAAACCAGAAATTTAATAATGGAGAGCAATATGTAGGAAAAAGCTTATCGTAAACTTTCTTTATTTTAACAAGTTAGGGTAACAAAATGTTGCTGCTATTGTTAAAATTTGGAGAGATCTTTTCTTTGTTGACTTGTCACCAGGTTTTCTAACAGTATATCAAGATGTGCCTCTTGCACTTGTTAAAATAAAATATTTAATTTTTTAAAAGTTTTCTGTAAAAAAATAGAACAAATGCAAACAAAAAAGAAATAAATATATGAAGAAACTACCCAAATGAAACAAAACCAGTTAGCAAACTTAACATAAATGAGGAAACTCTTTATATTTTTAAAACGTTGATCAAATGTCAAATAGATTTTTAAATGAGTCGCTAATATTAGAAAATATACCACAGAAAAATATATTGTCATTTTTTGACTAATAAATAAGATTGCTTTTTCAAAAACAGTAACTCAGACTTCTCGTGAATCCAATTTAATATCAAGAATATAGGTAGTCCTTGATTTAAAACCACAATTGTGACCAGAATTACCACTGCTAAGAAAGTTGATTGTTAAGTGAGTCGTGCTTGATTTTGGCCACTGTTGTTAAGCGAATCGCTAAATGCAGTTGTTAAATCATGCAGTTGTTAATCAAATCAAATCTGGCTTTCTCCATTGACTTTGCTTGTTGGAAACTAACAAATGGCAATCATATCGCCGCCCAGAGTCCCTTGGGAGTTGGGCGGCTTATAAATTTGATTAATAAATAAATTTGATTAATAAATGTGACAACCATCTCCCCCCCAAGGAGCTGCAATTATCGGAAATGCATGCCAGTTGCTAATCATCCAAATTTTGATCACTTGACTGTGGGAATGTCGTCTTAGTTGTAAGTACAAGGACTGATCATAATTTACCTTTTTTAGGGCCATTGTAACTTCAAACGGTCGCTAAATGAATGCTTATAAACTGAGACTACCTGTAGCACTATTTTTCCAAATCCTCCAAATAATTAGTATTGATGGCCTGATACAACCATAACTGATCAGTCAAATGCCAAAGTTTGGGAATATAATTTAACATACTAATATCTTTAACACAAAAAAAATGTTTCCTATGAATCTACACATTAAAATATTATTCCAAAAATATTTCAAAGATTCAGAAGACCAAATCATATGGGTAAATGCTTATCAGGTTGTTGTTTTTTTACATTGCTAACAAAGTAAATCTAATAGCCATCCTTTTGAATGTATTCTTTGGGGTATCCTGTAAATTTGAAATAAGGTAATTTGATGAATCAGTTTTAATTTCTAAAGTGAGCAAAATAAACTGGTGATTTAGTCTCTTTCAACTACAAAAGAGGTCTTCAAACTTGGCAACTTTAAGACTTGTGGACTTCAACTCGCAGAATTCTCCAGCCAGCTGGCTGGAGAATTCTGAGAGTTGAAGTCCACAAGTCTTAAAGTTGCCAAGTTTGGGGACCCCTGAATTACAATAACAAAATCAGACAGTTGGAGATTACTAATCTTTTAATTTTCTTACTTTTAATCTATTGGTTGATCTAGATTCAATTTCTTTCCACAGAAATCCCTGACATTGTAAACTGTAAACATCTTCAATATTTCAGGTGAGTTATTTTCTAACTACCCCGAAATGGGACGGGCAGGGATACATTACTCCAGCATAATTTCTGTTAATTTTTAAAAGAGGACACAGTCTTTTAGTCTGAAGTAATCTAGTAAGAATAGTCTGTTTATTTTCCAACAATGACATGCGTCATAGTTTCAAATAATAAAACATTTTGAACATCATATTGTATTATGATTCCTTGTGTTGTACAGAATATTACTTTATAAAATGGGAAATTATCATTTGAGTGTAAAAATTAATATATTCAATCGAGGTATTATAACTCAGAAATAAACTGGTAAGTGAAAAACGAGAGTTTATATATTTGTATCTCTTTGCCTTTTTCTCTATTTTTAATTTTATTAGTATTAGACTTTTATCAAAATTAAAATGTTATTTTAATTGCTTGACACAATGCCTGAGGAAATCCTATTTAGATGGAAATCCACTTAGGGTTAGGGTTAAGCTTGAAATCAGTGAGACAAACAAACATCATGGATAGATTCAGAGAGGCTGTTTATGGAAAGCAGGCTTCTTACGTTCCCTTTTTACTTCATTTTATTTTTCCAGGAAAAATTAATAGGTAATCCTACTTTGGAAGAAATACCTAGTTAAAGTTTAGGCTTCCTTGAAATCTGTAAAAAAAAAACCCAAAACAAGATCATGGTTAAATTTGGAGAGGCTGTTAAAAGATAGTGGACTTTTTACCCTCCTATTCTGCCTTATTTCAATTCCTAGGCAAAATACATGATAAATTCTACTGGGATGGAAATCAGCCTGTGGTTAGAATTAGGTTTCCTTGAAATCATTGTGAAAAAACCAACTACACAGATTTTGAGATGCTTTTATGGCTGAAGCTTTTCTTACATTTCCACTCTCCATCTGATTACATGTGGAGGGAAGAAATTTACTTACAGTACATCAGTGGTTCTTACCTAGCCCTTAGTGCATAATCTCAAGAGTTTTCCAAGGTTGAGTCATCCCCATATTAGAAGAAGTCAGCTGGAGAAACGGATGAGCTTTGAGAAAGCAGTGCACATTAATTTTTGTCCCGATTAACAAAAACCAGGAAGAAATTAATTGAAAAACAGAGATGGAAAACATGATAGTGCAGTCAAATTTTCTTTTGAGATACTGTATTTTTCGGAGTATAAGACGCACCGAAGTATAAGACGCACCTTAGTTTTGGGGGAGGAAAACAAGGGAAAAAGGCCTCTGCCTCCAAGCAATTTGCCAAACAGCAAACAGCACAGATGATATACACTGTTTGCTGTGTATTTCTGTGCATGTGTGCCTGACTCATAGAAATAGCAAAGAATTGGAGAAATGTACATTATGCCAGAAAGTTTTCTTAAATGTAGTCACACTAACTCTTCCCAATTATTTAAATAGATCTACTCCAAGGTAACTAAACTCTAATACTAAACAGGACACTGTTACATTTCATACTATACTTGTACAGAGCTGTTAAAATTAATTAAAATTTCTGGAAGTATACATTATTCTCTATTATTTAAAAGAAAATACAATAGCACTGGGCCTCTTCAGAGCAAGCATTTATTTTAAAAAGCTTCTTTATTTTGTTAAGTTGTCTAGATTTACAGGGATCTCCAACCTTGGCAACTTTAAGACTTGTGGACTTCAACTCCCAGAATTCCACAGCCAGCAAAGCTAACAAAGTTGGCTGTTGAATTCTGGGAGTTGAAGTCCACAAGTCTTAAAGTTGTCAAAGTTGGAGATCCCTGGCTCTAGAACAATAATAAAGCAGTCTTTAAAAAGTAAGTCTAATAATTTGAACATTCTACAGACATTTATTTATTCACTTACCCCCTTCCATCCAGTTCAGCAAAAAATAAAAATCTGCAGTGTCTCTGCCAGCTAATTGCCTCTTTGTAGTTAGTTTCACTTTCATTTTCCCACGTGGCAAACCTAATCAGCTATAGATTGGTAAACTCCTACTGGCTTGCTTGGCTTTGCAGGCTCTTCCTTCTTTCCTGCAAGCAGGTAAATTGCTGGAAGACAGAGGCCAAAGGGTGGGGCTGCATTTGGTGTATAAGACGCATCCAAGTTTTCACCCTCTTTTTGGGGGTAAAAAGGTGCGTCTTATACTCCGAAAAATACGGTACTTTCCTCAGGCTACAATAGATAAGATCAGTTTATAAAGTAGGTAAAGCATTTTACATATAAATTTGACCCAGAATATTTTTGTTTTTCTTTAATTTGATATGGGAATTATGTTTATTTAAGTATTGTAAGCCTATTTTAGAGTATATATAGTAGTTTTCCTGTATTTCCTGCATCATAGGAATTTCAGTAAAGTCTTGAAAACATCTCTTCAATTAGGTGGTTATTTTACAAAGCTCTTTCCAATCAAAGTAATTTTTTTTGGTTTTAAATAGGAGCAATGATTGATCACCAGCATAAGTATTATAGTTTCCATCACCTAATGCTTACCATTTTTCTTCCATTTATTTCTACCAGAAGCTGGGATGGTGACCTGAAGAAGCTACCAAATATTAAAATGAGAAAGTTATCCAGTAAAGATCTCTCTAGTAGTAGAATGGAGAAGGCAAACGTTGACGCTGGGAATGAATTACCTGCAGCACAGGATGTGGCCTAAAGAGAATTTGCTGGGATATCTGAAACAGATTGACAAACCAGTGTTTTAACTGTCTGTGGCAGCAAGAAACAAGAAATCTTTCTTTCAATCAACCATGAGTACCTGAAGTTCTGATCACTATGACAATTTATACTGCAGTTTATAATATTGCATTGTCTTTTTAAAAAAACGTAGTGCAGTGTGTTTAAGGTTCATAAAAAATACTTGATATTATATTGATAGAACCAAATTCTGATTAATCTAAATCATTCTAATTAGTCATAAAATGCAACAAAACAACAAAAGATTTAAAGCTCATGAAGAAAAAGTCCAATTTTTATCTTGCACCTCATCTACTACTTTTCCCCAATTGTTGTTCTTCAAGAGAAAGTACTGATCTGATTGTAATTACAATAGGAGCAAAGTATTTTTAGGGGTGAACATAAATGCATCTTTCCATAACCCAAAAGAGGCAGCATTTTTTAATAGTGCATTCTGGCATTATTCCTTCCTGAAGCTGCAGATTGGAAGCATAGCACATAACATCACTTGAGAGGTTTGGATTAAGAAATGTGATCTAATTTTGGAGCAGGTACTATTAAGGATTCTATATAAAGCTTAAGATTCCATTTTCCCCCTGTTCCAAACAGTAAAAATGCATAATGGGAGGAACTGTTTCACCATTCTCTTAGCACACCACATTTAGCTCTTTTCTTTTTTTACAAAAAGCTTTCCTACTAAGCATACAGAGATACATAATTGTGTGCCCCAGTATCTAATTTATTTACAATATTGTATTGAATTGGAAATAATAAAATATAGGCTAGAAAATAAGATAGGAAATAGTAAAATATGGGCTATAAAACAGTACTGAACAATGCATACTAACCAGTATATTTAAACTGCCTTCTTTCTTGGATTTGACCCTTGAGTTCTTTAGTTGTAATATTCTATGTGGTAACTTGTAATATTTTCCCAAAGGTGCTTTTTCAGGAGGCAACTCAACCTTTTGTTTTTTCTTTGAAGATGTTTCGCTTCTCATCCAAGAAGTTTCTTCAGCTCTAGCAGAATAGTGGGGAATGGAGAGCTGAAGAAGCTTCTTGGATGAGAAGCAAAAGAAAAAACAAGAAAGTCCACTTGCCTCCTGAAAAAGCACCTTTGGGACAACCACGACCTGGATGACTGAGAATCTCTACAGACTTTTAATATTTTCATGATTCAAAATTACTAATTTTTGACTTCACCAGTTTGGCTTCAGAGAATCTAGTGGGCTTTCTACTTCGGTACTTATCTCTTTTTAAAACAAAGTTCCTTAACATTGATTTATAAATGAGATTTTGAAGCACATATTCAGGCTACTGAACTGACATTAAACTACATTCCTGAAGAATGGGGAAAGAGAATGCAATCCTGATTTCTTCTTCTTGAATTAAACTGTTGCTAAGGAAAAGGACTGGACTACATTTTGTTTTAACCGGGCCGTTTCTCGCTTAATCAAATGTAATCTGAAGCACATAGACTGAGCTTTCATTTAAAACACGCTTCTCAGGGCATTCGATAAGGCAACAATATCCTCAAATTTGAAACTTCAGACTCTAGTTCTGAAGTTCTTCAGACTGGAAATACAAAATACATAATAGAAACATGATTAGTTGCTATTAAAAAATAAATAATTTATAGCCACTTAAGAGTCATCTGTTTATTAGAAATACAAATTTGTTCCACAACAATTAGGTTTTTTTTCTCACCCCAAGAGCCTTTTTCATACACAAATCACCCACAAAAGCTCTTGCCAAAGAGAACTGGGTAAAACAAGTAACAAACTTGCAAGTCCAATGATTATATATAATAAAACATTTGCATCATAGATTGCAGTGCAGTTTTCAGAAATTGAGAATTTTCAGATAAATGGGGATCTGCAACAATGCAATACTGACCTTTGCTATTGATTGCTTTCCACCTGTAGCAATTATACTACTAGTAGTTTAAATTTATAGCCAGGTGGATAATTTGGAATTGAATGCTGCCTAAGAATAAAACAACAAAACAAACAAACAAATAATACTGGAATTTAAAGGGAATTTTTCCCTTAAAGGACAATATATTCCACATTTTTTTCTGGTATCTGTAATACACTTTTTCTTTAACTGGTAGTCAAAAAAGAGCATAAAAGATGACATATTGCAAATTGTGGTACAAATATAATTTTTAAATACAACTGAAAGCTTCCTTCATACCTGTTTCCATGTGAATCAGGTTTTAAAAATAGTGTAATTCCCTAAATTCTGTGGAATTAAGCCAAAACAAATCTTGGTTTAAAACTCTTGCTGGCATAATTTAATTTAATTAATTTAATTAAATTTAATTTAATAGATTTGTATGCCGCCCAACTCCCAGGGGACTCTGGGCGGCTTAATGATAACTTAATGATAAGTTATTTCTAAATCTTGGTATGGGAATCATGTAGACCTTTTCTCCCAATGCATCATGCTATATAAACATGCCAACATTTCTATGAATCTACCGTAGTATTTTACTGGCACTGAATATACGAATAACCAGCCATTTACCTTTTGTCACATGCATGATAATCCTTTTACACAATGTTGCTCTGTATGGGCTCCATTGTATGGTCTCTGCAAAATATGCAGTTGGGCAAATAACTGCCTGGACTGACATTAACATTAGAATGATAAGAAATTCACATTGCAGTATTATTCTGAAAGTGCATTTTGCATATACGTTCAGTATTCAGCTTTTAATGCCATAGTGACCACCTAATGCAAAGCATAGTAACATCATAACTATTTATAGTTGGAGAAGAAGCATAAGTTATCACTCCAAATTATAAATATAACCCAAACTCTGTCCTGATCTTTTATATGTCGTAAAAAAAATGCAAACCATTCAGTTTGAATTTGATTTCAGCTTGTGGCCTGACTTCTTTTCCATCTTTCCCATTATCTGTATTAAATTATGGGATCGTCTATAAATACCACAAAATACTATAATGGCATTTCCCCCCTTTTATCTGAAATACTTAGTTTACAGTTCAGTTATCCAGTTTTCATTTCAGAAAGCTTTCCAGCATTATAATTCTTGTCATATCTATCATATTGTATAATATTAACTTTATGGTTAATATGTTTTCAACCAAGCTAGATTTCTGATAATGGTAACAATGGTAACTCTGACTTACTGACATCAAGTGAGAAAATACCCATTTATCTTAATGAAGTTAACTGCTTTTGCAATTTCTCAATGGAACAAACAAATACAATCATCTTAGGACAGTTTACTCTTTTTTAAAATTTGCAGCATGATTTATAATTCTTTTAGAAATAACCAATTGCAGTTTTTCATCATAAGCTCCCCTTATTACTGTTTTCTTGTATTAACTCACATTACTTGGGCACAACTCACAATACAATCAACAAGCATAACAGTGATAGAAATAAGATACTTATTTTTCTGTAAATATCTTACTTTCTTTAAGCCTCCTGGGTAAATACTTCTGAAGTGGGATGCCAAATTATTCTTTGGATCCCTGCAGACTGCATTCTTACATTGATATTAATTTAAGCATCTTATTTAATCATACCTCATTTCATATTAATATATTAAAATAATAGTATCAAATGAACTACTGAATCCTTAACTGTTAAATTCTTTCTTATATAGAAGTTACTGCATATACATTGTCAATTAAGTTCACATTGAAGAAATATTGTCATAATGTGAATGCTGTCCACACTGACTTTTTCAAGGCTATCTTTAAAACAAAGCATTGGGCTGTAACTTTTGGGTGGGTTTTCTTTTCCTTTTTTTGCATATTTCTCACCCTAATAAATAGATACTGGAAATTGTAAAGCCTTTTGTTAACAAAAGTACTCTGATGTCTTAATACTCCGATTTAATGAATTGTCCTTTGGAAGAATAATCTTACAGTGGCTAGGAAATTTTTAATATTCTACTATATAAAAATAATTACAAACTAAGTTGCTGCTCCAGATGAATGTAGCAATTTGTCAGGGAATTTGCTGTTAATTATTTCTGTGTCTATGGTTGACCAAGAAAAATATTTCTAATATTCTAGTTTACAAATACTCAAAATCCATTATTACTTAATGTGTGGGTTGTTTTTACAGAAATGTTATAGGGTAATCACCTTAGCATTAAATATCACATTATCAAACAGATTAATTTGTGCTTCGATGCATACCTTTATAAGAACCTTAAAAATTTGTTTGATCTCCCCGCCCCCAAGTTTACAATAATTAGCAAAAAGACCATAGTAGCAAATACACAAAGTTTTTTTTTCTTGTAAACAGAACATAAGTAGAAGTTCTGCAAATGCAGTTCCTTTAAGCCATCAATAGTAGTGTTGGCATGTCCTTTGCCTGTTAGAAGTTTTTGCTTTTCTATCTTCTTCCACTTTTAACTGTACTTAGCAAGAAAGATGAAAAAACATTTCTCTGTTACATTTCAGAGGTAATGTGCAGCTTCTTATTATCAAATTTCCTTGCTATTTTTTATGTTCTTTTTTCAAATAGGAATTGAATTTTTTTTTTCTTGTAGCTAACAGAAACATTTCACTTTATATCCCAAAGAAATGCTACTTCCATCAAACTGGCATGACGTCAGGAACAGTTTCTTCTGTTTGCTGAGAGTTTGTATCTGTCTGTGATACCGGAACCACAACAGTATCTTTAATTTCAGTGTTCTGAATGGTGGACGAATTTTTCTCTTCCAGTTTTTTGGCAGTATCTGGACAGTTCTGAACAAATATCACACGGTTATAAGCCTTCAGCCTTCGCCATAACTGAATGTAGACTTTACATTGCACGTACATGAAGACAAGGCCTCCAGTGAATCCAATGGCTACCACAACCAATTTTGTCCAAAATGGCCATTCTAGGACTCCTTTCCATAAAAGAGAGAGAGAGAGAAAGAGATTAATGTTAAATTGATCAGGACTATTTCTATTGCTTTCTCTAATATTTACTATCAACTATATTTGCTGAGTGGTTTAGAAGCACTACTATTTTCATATAAAGACAAAATTTACAGGTAGTCCTCAATGACATCATTCAAGACACGAATTTTCACTGCTAAGTGAAGTGGTAGTTAGATGAAAGTTCTTGTGACTGCATCATTTAACAATGGCAGTTCTGGTAATCCCAACTGCAATTGTTAGGCAAGGACCTCGTGCTTCTCTTGAGCACACTCCTCTCCACTTCAATTCCCCCTCACTCCCCCATCTCTGCTTTATTCTTGCCCTGAACTCTTCCTCTACCACAGGGGTGTCAAACTCAAGCCCCGCGGGCTTGATCCAGTCCACAAGGTGCTTAAATCTGGCCCATGGGGCTGCCCTGGAAACAGCGAAGAACCGGCCTGTGGTGCCTCTGCCAGCGAAAAAAGAGCTCAGGAGGGCCGCACGCTCCATTTTCATTGGCAGAGGATTGCAGGAGACCGTCACAGCTGAAAACAGAGCTCGGGAGGGACATGAGCAGCCCTCTTGAGCTCCATTTTCGTTGGCAAAGGGTTGCAGGTGGACATTGCAGCTGAAAACGGAGCTCGGGAGAGCCACGGGTGGCCCTCCCGAACTCCATTTTTGTTGGCAGTGGGTTGCAGGAGGCTGTTGCAGCTGAAAACAGAGCTCGAGAGGGCCACGCCGGTAATCCCGAGCTCCATTTTAGTCAGCAGAGAGTTGCAGGAGACTGTCTTAGCCGAAAACGGAGCTTGGGAGGGCCACGAGCGGTCTCCCGAGCTCCATTTTCGTTGGCAGAGGATTGCAGGAGGCTGTTGCAGCCAAAACGGAGCTCGGGAGGCCGTTTTTGCGGATAGAGCGCTTGGTCCACCACAGGCACCCTTGACACGAGTGACGTCAAGCTGGCCAAACCCACCCTGGCCCCTTGAGGTCAATCACAACCCTAATGTTGCCTTCAATGAAGTAGAGTTTGACACTCATGCTCTACCATCTACCCCTGCCATCCCACACTATCTAACTTTCACCCCAGTTAACTTTCACCATCTTCCATTTCTAGATGTGCCCAGCTGAGGCAGCAGCAGCTTTTCAAGGCTGCATGAGGCCTCCACGATGCCAAGCCAGACCTCACAAAGGGCCAACAGCTGTCTTGGCATAGACCCCTCTTGTCACCAGTGGGAAGATGATGATTAAGGCAGCTGGGGGTGACAGAGGTAGGCAGCAGAATGCAGGGTAGACAAAATAACAGATGTGGGGGGGAGAGGTGGATGAGGTGGAACTGAAGCGTACCTTGCTATCGTAAATGCAGGCAGATTGCCAAATGCCCAAATTTTGATCATGTGACCATGGGGTACTCAATGGCCGTAACTTTGAGGACCTATTCAGCACAGTCATAACTTCTGTCAATGAATGGTAGTTATGTGAGGACTATGGTGGTTATTTAGTTGGCAACCATTGTAGAATTAAATTTCTACAGTATATTATTTATTTATTTATTTATTTATCACACTTCTATGCCTCCCAACTCCCGAAGGACTCTGGGCGGCTTACAGCGAACATAAACAATTTAGTATAAAAAATATAAAAGCAAATTTAAAAATACATTTAAAATTTTTAAAACACATGTCCAACATTCATAACATTCAGGGGGAGACCGCATTCATCCACTACGTAGGGTCACTATCCCTAAGCCTGTTGGAAAAGCCAGGTCTTAACGGCTTTCCGGAAGGCCAATAGGGTGGGGATGGTACGGATCTCAGAGGGAGCTGGTTGCAGAAGCCGGAGCAGCCACAGAGAAAGCTCTCCCCCGAGGACCCGCCAGCTGACATTGTTTAGTTGACGGGACCCGAAGGAGGCCAACCCTGTGGGATCTAACCGATCGCTGGGAAGTATGTTTAAACATGGAAAAGCTTTGCTGTTGAAGTAGAAGAGATTAAAATACTTAATATGTATAAAGAAAATATGTATCCTCACTATGTGTATCCTGACTATATTTCTGTAGGTTCACAGCGTGTTGCTCCTTGTGGGTGAGCTAAGGGTAACTGTATGTTGCTTTGCAAAATGATATCAGAGTCAATGATCCTAGTTTCCATGCTGGGGGCAAAGCTGGGCTTCGATTGTTCCTGCGGCTAAATTGTAATGAAACTATTTCTTAATGGTAAGACTTGTTCTTGCCATTAAGAAATACTCATACTGTGACCAAGATGACTGCATGTTTCTAGAATGTGAAGTGCTTTCATTTGATTTACATTAATATTGGAATCTCGCCACAGGATTTTTGTACTTTTTGAATTTGTAAAATATTTGGAGTTTATCTCTTTTGAATTTTTATTTTAACTTTGGATTGAAATATCCGGAAAATATCTTTCTTGTTTCCTTCTTCTTCAGTGCTCTTTGTTCCCTGATTAAGTTACACAAAGTAACGATGTACCAGTTTATAGGCAATCAACACTGGCTGAAATCTAAGAAAAGACTGTTGAGTAGTATACAGTTTTAGTTGAAAGTTTTGGTTTTTTAAAAGTTTGATGAGATGATAATGGCCGTAGAAAATGTGCAGAGGCATGTAATTTTGGATTAAGATTCACAAAAGGACTCTGAACTGAAAGTTGAAGGCCAAAGAGATATCTCCACAGCCGGAGAACCGAGTTGATCCCGTCTCTCTCTTTGAAGTTCAAGCCTTCATATCCTTACAATACTAGGAGTCTGGCCAAATGGGAAAGTGACAAATTCTATTTTCCTACAAAGACTGAGGGAGATTGGAGAATGGATTTATCACACCTAACTAGAAATCATTTACCGTATTTTTCAGAGTATAAGACACACCTTTTTCCTCACTAAAAGAGGCTGAAAATTTGGGTGCGTCTTATACTTCGAATGTAGCTTTTTCGAAGCTTTTTTTCCAGCCCTAACGAGGTGCTAACAATCTTCCCGGCTTCCTATTCCCTCTGAAGAAGGTTTTTTCCAGCCCTAAGTCTTTGCAGGCTTGTTTTCATTTCTACTCCCTCTGAAAAAGCGGTGCTTTTCAGCCCTAATATGATCTTCCTGGCTTGCAGCATTTTTTAAAATTCCTACTCCCTCCGAAGCAGTTTTTCCTGCCCTAAGTTTTTGCAGGCTTGCTTTCATTCCTACTCCCTCTGAAAAAGGCTTTTTCAGCCCTAACCAGAGGATAAAATAATGTGCTGAAGCTGAACAGACTAAGGACGCTAGCCAGATGAATACCTGATAGGTAGATTCTCCCCCCTTATTTTCCTCCCCCAAAACTAAGGTGCGTCTTATACTCCGGTGCGTCTTATATTCTGAAAAATACAGTATATTTGTTTGGAAGATAGATTCACTGTTGAGACTGAATCTATTCTATTTAATTAGATAACAATTGCTAAGAGATGGCATTAAGAAACAAACATGGATATTTGATCCAGGATAAATTACTTTTAACTTTTGGGACAATTTGTGATAGAAAAAATGCTGTGGTAAACTTTCTACAAGTGGATTACAATAACAGTTTGTTAACAGAGTTTCGAAACCTTAATCTTTTTTATTATAATTATTGTTCCTGTTAACTATTTTGTCATTAATATAGTATATAAAAGACAGGTCAATAATTTGCAAATAGATGTACTAGTTTAAAAAAATTTTTTGGGGGGGAGATCTGTTTTGCAAGGGATATGAACTAATATTGTAATAGTGTCAGTATTAAGGGGGATAACGGGTATATGTGTTGGATATTTTTTCTTTTTGATGCACTTTTTGATACACTTTTAAAATGTCTTTATTGTTATGTGTTTTCTTTTTTTTGCCTTTTTATTTTTTTGGAGTTTTGTATTTTAACTTTTTTTTGAATAAAATAAAAAACAGAATGAAAAATAATTCCATACTGCATAGATGCAACTGAAAGTGTTAATCAACTTTATGCTTTCCCAGATGGGGGAAATCAGTCTCTGTTGACCTATCAAGTAAGAGCCATTGCATATGAAAAATTATAACTTGGAATGTAAGAGGCGTAAAAATTTAAAAAATGAAAAGGGGGAACAGACGTTTCACAGAGACCAAATATCTGCAAGGCAAAATGATAGATAATATGATGGATAAAGGGCCTAAGATATAGCTTAAGCAATTTGAATGAGCAACCAAGTGATTGTTTCAGGCATATTACAGGAACAATTAGTGGCTATTAAGCTCTAATTAATGGTATGTAACATACTATTTTTGTTAGGTGACATAAACACGATCAGAAAATATAGAGACCCAGGAATGAATAAGATTTGCATTTGTTTCGTGAAAAACCTGCTTAGAAAAATGTGTTTTTCATTTTGAATACAATCTATCTATCATCTATCTATCTATCTATCTATCTATCTATCTATCTATCTATCTATCTATCTATCTATCTATCTATCTATCTATCTATCTATCATCTGTCTGTCCATCCATACAGAGAGAAATGAATATAAACCTAAAAGCATCATTAGGTTGATTTCTTCTTATGAAATAATGAGAGAATTGGTGAAGAATATGAGACAAAGAGGAGCTGCTGAGAATATGGAACAATGATAAGTCTGTAGAAATGGACTGTCACTGTATAACTGTTCAACTGTGGTCTGCTTATGGAGTGTGTGCAAGATTTGCTTAGTGCCTGTGACAACTGCCTATGCACCTGTCAAAAGGAATACCTGACTTGAATGAATGCACAATTTCTTAAGTGTATCTGGCAAGGAGCTTGGCAGAATTCTGTCTGAAATAATACAAGAGGCAAGGAGGAACACCATTTGGGAAGTGCAGTGTAGCTTTATTTTAGGCTACTCGTGCAGATTTTTGCTTTTTAGCAGTCACTGAAAACTGTCTGAATGTGAGAAAACATTTATGATTGGTTAGATTTAGTAGGCTTAAATAATATAATGGTTTCAGGGGCGGGTTGCTTACTTACCGGTGCCGGTGCTCTGCGTGCGCATCTCCACGTTTCGGGCGTATGAGCCCCCACGTGCAATTTTGCTTCTGCGCATGCACGGAAGCAAAATTGCACCGGAATCTCACGAGGGGACATGTGCACACATGAGATTTCGGTGAGATTTTGCTTCTGTGCATGCGCGAAAGCAAAATCTTGGTGAAATCTCGCGTGTGCACGCGTCCCCTCGCAAGATTTTGGTGCGATTTTGCTTCCGGGCATGCACAGAAGCAAAATAGCCCAAAAATTCACCGAAAAAGATGGCGACACGCGCAACGGACCGGCAGAGAGGGCTCCGGAGCGGTCGCGCGCAAATTGCGCAATCGGCCACTCCCTACCGGAGCTACGCACTGGACAGCTCCGGCAGGAACCCACCTCTGAATGGTTTTCATGGATACAGAATGCATGGATACAGAATACATAATTGAATACAGCATTCAATTGCTGAATGTAGAACTGTTATATGATAGAAACAAAGCATACTTGAGAATAAATGATACGCTTAGTATGGTTCAAGATTGAAAAGAGTAAGTCAAGGTTTGTGTGATGTTCCTTTGATTGTTTACTACTTTTTATGGATTAATTTATACAGAATGCTTGCAGTGAATGTGCCTGTACCTTTACATTTCTAAGATGCCATGTTGCAGGCTGTGAACCTGAACAATTTACAATGAATGTTATATGATACAAAATGGAACACGGATCTGGTTTTCAATGTATGAAAGATTAAGGCAATCTAAGATGACAAGAAAAATTGGATGAATGATTTTAAATGATATATACATTCTACTTCTAGCACTTGCTCTATGTCTTTTTTTAAAAAATCATTTATGCACCTTGTGGAATCCTTACTCAAGATGAGAAATTTTAATCCAATGCTGGTAATAAGTAGTGTATTGTCTGTTACAGTGAAATGGTTTGCATAAGCTTATGTCTACTTTGTTATAAAGAAATGAGAGCTGGAGAGGCAAAGTCTGCCAGTTAGCTATCTGTAGCCCGAATGGATGACTTAAGTCCGTGATGGCGAACCTATGGCACGCGTGCCAAAGGTGGCACACGGAGCCATATCTGCCGGCACGCAAGCTCCCTAGCTCAGCTCCAGCACCAGCCAGCTGATTTTTGGCTCGTGCAGAGGCTCTGTGAGGGCATTTCAACCTCCAGAGGGTCTCTGGAGGGGTGGGGGAGGGCGTTTTCATCCTCCCCAGGCTCCAGGAAAGCCTCTGGAGCCTGGGAGGGCGAAAAACAGGCCTACCGGAAGTCAGAAAATGGGGGAGCGGGGGTGGTCGTGTGCTCATACGCAGGGGGATGGGGCACATGGGGGGCATTGAATTATGGATGTGGGCACACACGTGCGTGCAATAGTGCGCACATGCATGCTTTTGGCATCCAAAGAAAAAAAGGTTCGCCATCACTGACTTAAGTGTTGTAATAAAAAATCATCAAGAATGAATATAAAGTGATTCAATGGTGCAAAAGAAATAGTTTGAGGGGATTTGATTGTTGAGAGCTGCCTGAGTTTCAAAACAAATAAATGAAGGACAAATGAATGGATCAAGAGGAAAGGAAAGACAACTTCATCTTATCAGATCAACTGAAAATGTAAAAGTTTCCACTTTTGAAGCAGTCAAAAGAACAAATAACATTCTTTCTAGTGGTGGTAGAAAGCCAGTGTGAGTTTGTTATGTACACCTATTTTGCATTTGAACTTTTTAATAGACTTTTAGAATCAAAAGATGTTTCCCGACAATAAGCAAGAATATTATTTTGAGCTCAGATTTGCCTATATACTTCGAATTGTCATTGTTAATCTTATCACTGAAGGTTTTTTTCCTGACATTTTCAAAAATGCCATGCACCATTTATTTGGCACATAGATCATTAAAGAAGAAAATAATGCACTTTTTAAAATGAAGATCATATACTTGGTTTTATTAGTGAAAAATATATAAATAAGAACATAGCAGAAAACAAGAAAAAAGGAATGTTTTTCAGAATAATTTGAACTATTTAAGACTCCAGTTATATATAGAGCTATTTATTCTAGTTGGATTCATTGTTTATTTTATTGTTCTATTATTTTACTTCTGTTTACACCCCCTTCCTTTTTCTTCCTTTTTATTATTGTGAGCTGCCTACAGTAGCCCCATGGCGATAGGAGACAAATAAATTTAACAAATAAATAAACATGTACACTTGAACTTAATAGCTGAATTTGTGCAATCTATTTATTTATTTATTTATTTATTATGGTGTTCTTATATGCCGCCCAACTCCCGAAGGACTCAGGGCGGCGATTTACAGTAAGATCACTAAATTGACTATTTTCTATCTTTGCACAACATACTGAATGATCAAACAAGCTGTGTTCACACAATACTTTACTCTACAGATAAATTGATAGAAGCAAGGTGATGTAATAAAGTCATATACCTCTCACTAATTAGATATCTATATCTAGGAGTGTTTTATTTAATAAAGCAAATAATGGCAGGCACATATACTGTCCTAAGCAGCATTTAGAGTGTTTTCTATAGAAGCTATATTTTCCTGTGGCGAGTATTGTGTATAGAGGAACAATAACATTTGATTCTGCAAATAGTTACAGTATACAACATGTTGTACAGAAAGCACAGAATCTTTCTGGATTCAATGTTTGCATGAAACACACAGGACAATATTATTTGCACTGCATGATTCTGCTACTATAGTTGTGACTGGGAACTATATAGGATCATTGATTTATTATTTCTATTTTGATTTCTCTTGCAAGTTTCCATCCTTGATCTCAGCTGATGGCAGAAGTTATCCAACTTTGTATGGATGTGCAGCAAGATTAGGCCTAGTTATCCTTGGATAAGAAGCCACCAGGGAATAGTAGGTCTTGGAGAAAACAAATCCTGGAAGACGTCAATGGCAAATTACTTCCAACTCTTGCCAAAAATACTTTATGGACATGAAACGATCAGGAAATCTGATGTAGGAAATCTGATGCTTTAACCTTTAAAGCCCTACATGGCTCAGGGCCAGGTTACCTTCAGGACCGCATCCTGCCGCATACCTCCCTACGACCAGTTAGGGCCCACAGAGTTGGCCTCCTCCAGGTCCCATCGACCAAGCAATGTTGGTTGGCGGGGCCGAGGGGGAGAGCCTTCTCTGTGGGAGCTCCCTCCCTGTGGAACCAGCTTCCCCCGGAGATCAGGACCATCCCCACCCTGCTGGCCTTCCGTAAAGCAATAAAAACTTGGCTCTTCCAGCAGGCGGGGTGAAAGTGAGACCAACTAGACTAGATATGGGTCCCCCCCCTTGATTGTGAATGTGAGATACTCTTTTTAACTTTTGTATTTTTTAATTATTGTATTTTTATACTATGTAATGGATTCTATATGTTGTGAGCCTCCCAGAGTCCTCCGGGAGTTGGGCGGCATAGAAATCCATTTAATAAATAAATAATAAAATCAACTTGAAGGAAACTTATTTTCTATTCAGAGAGTTCAGGAGCTAATTCCCTGGAAATACCATCCGCAGGAATCATAACCACTAAATACCTGTTTGGAACTACTTATTTGGTCTATAAGAGGTAATGATTTGGTTTCATGAAAATATAAGGGGTATTCTTAAAGTGTTGGATTCTGTGAAAAGAGGGGAACATATGATAAGGAAATGTTTATACGATCATTAAAATTATGTTGCTCAAGAACTAATCATACTAGGTAATCAATCTTTATAGAAAGGATATGCAAATAAAACCCACTATTATGTTTTGAGTGTGTGCACTTAGTGAAATATATTTCTAGTGATTCTGCAAGTAGCATAATGTGAAAGTAGAAAACAATCAATATACTCACCATTGTCATTACCTTGCTTAATTTCCTCAGCAGTCCGATCTATCAATACGTACAATGACCAAACTACACAGGTAATAGCAATAATGTGGAATGTGACTGAGCAAACTATTTTTCTTCTTTCACTTGTTGTCATCTGCAGTTTCTCCCACTGCAAAGTGAAAAAAAGGGAGTTTACAGGACTTCAAAGAAAGTAGGTCATATCATTTTTTCCTGCAATGAGTCGCAAAGCAAATAACTTGGAAATCTGTCATTCTTAGTACAAACTATAGGTCTTCTTTTTCAAAACACATAATTCAGAATTTCTTTGATATATAATAATGTTGAATAAGCTATTTGTAAAATGTATTATAGTAATATAATATTTCCTACTATGGGAGTTAAAACAAAGAGGAATACATTTTCATGGACTCATACATTCATTCCTGTGGGTAAACATAGAAATTTCTCCTTTAGAACATAGCATCAGTTTGAGCTGTTCAGAGCAATGTCTCTGATTTGGTGCCCTCAAGAATTAGACTACAATGCTAATTATTCTTATTTGCATTTTCACAATCTATATTTTATCGTAAGCTATACTGCCTAGATCAGTGGTTCTCAAAGTGGGCGGTACCGCCCCCCGGGGGGCGGTGGGAACCCTTAGGGGGGCGGTGAGAGGCAAGGGGGTGGTGAGAGGCAAGGGGGGGGGCAACGGGGGCGGTGAGAGGGGCCAGGGGGGCGGTAGGTGGTTCACCATGCTTTTATACTTGAAGCTCCCTCGCGTTCCTCGCTCTTGTGTGCAGGGCAGCCCATTCTGAAAGAAAACGCGAGATGTTTTCTTTCAGAATGGGCTGCCCTGCACCCAAGAGCGTGGAATGCGACAGAGTTACAAGTGCTAGGTACTGAGTGTGGCACAGCGACGAGGGAAGCCGACCGCTCCCAAAGCTGCTTGGGCGAGCGCTCGCAGACCCGCGGGAAGGCCCCTCCGTGGAACCTGCACGTGTGCAGACTTTCCCGCCCGGCATCCCCGGCGCCTAGCAACCAGGCACGCACAATTCGGCAAGCTCCCCTCCGGCATGGCGCACACGCAGATCTCAGCCCAGCTGCCCCCCGACATTGATCCCACCAAGGCGCCTGTGGCCTTCGGCCGCCGAGGCCTCCCCAAGCTCGATGAAGAACTGCAGCACCCCGAGCTGCTGAGGTGGCAGCTGGCCTTGAGGCGCTCTGCGACCTGGTGCACGACCCGGAGAATGCTTACCAAGCCATCGGCCTGGGTGAGCGGCGGCAGCCTGGCCATGGCTGGCGGGAGGGAAGGGAAGGGAGAGAAGAAGGAAAGAAAAAGGAAAGAAAGAAAGAGAGAGGGAGGGAGGGAGGAAGGAAGGAAGACAGAAAGAAAGAAAGAAAGAAGAAGAAAGAAAAAGAAAGAGAGAGAGAGAAAGAACGATGATAGGAAGAAAGGAAGGAAGATAGACGGAAAAAGAAAGGAGGGAGGGAAGAAGGAAAGAAAGAAAAAGAAAGAAAGATGGTAGGAAGGAAGACAGACAGAAAAAGAAAGGAGGGAGGGAAGGGAAGGGAGGGAAGAAGGAAAGAAAGAAAGAAAGAAAGAAAGAAAGAAAGGGAGGGAGGAAGACAGAAAGAAAGATGATAGGTAGGAAGACAGACAGAAAAAGAAAGGGAGGGAAGGGAAGAAGGAAAGAAAAAGGAAAGAAAGAAAAAGAAAGAAAGATGGTAGGAAGGAATACAGCCAGAAAAAGAAAAAGGAGGGAAGAAGGAAAGAAAAAGGAAAGAAAGAAAAAGAAAGGAAGAGGGAGGGAGGGAGGGAGGAAGACAGACAGACAGAAAGAAAGATGGTAGGTAGGAAGGAAGACAGACATAAAAAGAAAGGAGGAAGGGAAGGGAGGGAAGAAGGAAAGAAAAAGGAAAGAAAGAGGGAGGGAGGGAGGAAGAAAGAAAGAAAGATGGTAGAAAGAAGGAAGACAGAAAGAAAGAAAAAGATGGTAGGTAGGAAGGAAGACATACAGAAAGAAAGAAAGAAAGAAAGAAAAGATGGTGGGAAGGAAGGAAGACAGAAAGAAAGAAAAGAAAGGAAGAAAAAGAAAGATGGTAGGAAGAAAGACAGAAAGAAAAAGAAAGAAAGAAGGGGGAAGGTGGAGAAGAAAGAAAGAACGAAAGAAAGACTTATGACCACAATTGAGCCTAACATTTTGGTTGCTAAGCAAGAGCGTTGTTAAGTGAGTTTCACAACACTTTACAAGTTGGCCACGCCCACCCGGTCACCTGACCACTAAGCCACGCCCACCTGAGGGGGTGGGGTGGGGGGGCGGTGAGGATGAGTTTGTAGCACCAAGGGGGTGGTGGACTGAAAAAGTTTGGGAATCACTGACCTAGATAAAAACAGCAAAAACATAGCTAGATTTTCATGGTGTATTATCCCGTTTCCCGATTCTTGATTTTCAGGGATATATATTACTGCTGCAGTTTCTTCCTTGGTGATTCATGCACTTCTATAAAAAATACCCTAGTAGCCTATATTTGTTTTAGAGTATTTCCAAATCTGTTTTAGAGAACTACTAGTATGTGTAACAAATATTGTAAATTTATATTGGCAGGATAAATATCTACTCAAGGAAATATAATTGGATTATATAAGCTGCACTGTATATACAACTATCCTAAAGTGAAGCGTTATTTTGCTCAAATCTAGATTTAAATCATGAAATTGTTTTTCTTCTTCCTTTTCTTCTTCAGAAGCAAAGGTGCGTGAGAGAAAGACCACTTTTTAATTTCTGCCATGGCTAAGAGCAATTAAGCATGATATTTCATTTTTAAAAAGCACATCAGGGCCAGTCATGTAATTAAACTTTAATTTTGTTATTAGATTCACATAATAGGTGTCTAGCCAATAATTAACAAAAATATTTAGATAGATTTTTCTTCTATAAAAATAGATGTCATTATCCTTAATTGTGTTTTCCTGATTAATAAACTACTTTTAAAAAACCCTGCTGTTAAAAGTTTCTAATTTGACATATTAGTTTTGTATCTTATAAAAATAGTTCTTTGGTTGAGCATGGTGCCACACTGCCATCTGCCTGCAATGTGTGATACAGAATATCAGATCTCAAGCAGTATTTAGGTAAACTTTCAAATAAAATCAGGCAGTAGGAACATCACAGAAATAAAAAATACCTTGTAAATAAGAATGAAAAATAAAGAGCAAGAGCTGCTAACTTTAAATTAGTGATCTTCCCTAAATCAAGCTCGACTCTTGTGGTTTTATGGACAAATTTGTGTAGTTTTCTTTTGCACAATATAGAAATGGCATGGCATTGCATTCTTCCAGACCAGGGGTCTCCAACCTTGGCAACTTTAAGACTTGTGGACTTCAAATCCCAGAGTCCCAAACTCTGGGAGTTGAAGTCCACAAGTCTTAAAGTTGCTAAGGTTGGAGACCCTTGTTCCAGACAGTTTTCTTTTTAAACTTTCCAATCTAATTTGTAATCCTGCGATTTTCTGTAGGCCACTCACCAAAACACTAATCAGATCAAAGCACTAAGCAGCTAAGTCAGACAATGTTTGACTAGATACTGTCAACTAGTAAGCCTACTTAAAATGGGTTTTTCTTTTAAACGATAGGTTAAATCTCTTATGACTGTGTATAGTTAAAAATTTTAATAGAAAAAATATTTTGACTACATAACCTATAGAACCTCTCTGCTATTCATTAAAGTAGCCATGTCAGGTTTTATCAAAATCAACACTCAGATTACAGGCAGAAATTCAAAGCACACCGTCCATATTTACTCTTTTTTTTTACACAAACTATCATAATTAAAGCAGAAAATCGGCATATACTGTAACATAATGAGTTGGAGCGTAGTGGTTGAGAAGCTTCTCCAAGAGCGTGTCCCAAGGCACCGTATAGACAGCCTGAGGGGCTAGTTAAAGCTCGTGCTGTGGCAAACATTTCCCTGCGGCACGAGGTGAGAAAGTAGCTTCCTGGTGCTGGAGAGCTCCGCGAAGGCGTTTAGCGCGGAGAACACATTGAAAGCGTGTTAGGTAGTCATCCCACGTTTCTGTAGCAGGCTCGAAGGGAGCGAAAGCCGGTAATATGGCCATCCTGAGAAAGATGGATTTGGGCTGTAGGTGCCAAGCGACCTCTCGTTGCCCCGGCTAGTGACCAGCTCTGAAGTGATTCAGCTCGGAGTGACTGCAGCTGTGAGGGGCTGTGAGCTGTGAGGGGCTGCAGCCCAAGCGATCAAGCGATCCGTCTTGCGGCCAGCAGTTCTAGTCAGAAGTTCCACTCCTTTGCTACAAGCATCCTTCTGTATCATTTAGTGGCCATTTCTACTTATTTGGACCTTTCTTATGAAATGCTGATCCTGTGAGTGCAGGGTATTGGACACTAGAGGGTAGTGGAGAATTATTTATAAAAGAAATATGTTTTTCTTCACCATACTATGATGAAAGCATTTTTTTTGCTTAAGCCTACAATAAGGTAAAAGTGAGCCGAGGTGGCACAGTGGTTAGAGTGCAGCACTGCAGGCTACTCCAGCTGACTGCTAGTTCAGCAGTTCAGCTGTTCAAATCTCACCGGCTCAAGGTTGACTCAGCCTTCCATCCTTCTGAGGTGGGTAAAGTGAGGACCCAGATTGTTGGGGGCAATATGCTGAACTCTGTAAATCGCTTAGAGAGGGCTGTAAAACACTATGAAGCGGTATATAAGTCTAAGTGCTATTGCTATTTCTAAATTGTACCGGTGTTTTGCCTTCATCTATTAAATTTAAAAATGTTAATGAATATTAATAAACAGTCATATGTACCTGTATATGAGCCTATTTATCTACTTGGTTTGTATGCTTTTGAACTGCTAGGTAGGCAGGAGCTGGGGCAAGTAATTGGAGCTCACCCTGTTGCGCAATGCTCAGGTCTCAAACCCAGGATGTCAGCTTTCCAGTTGACAAGCTCATTATCTTTAACTACTGAGTCATCGTTGCTACCTTATATTGGTTTATACATCTGATTTATACAATACTGAATCAAAAATCAAAATATCGAAATCAAAATGTAACGAAATCAAGGATCACATGTACTTCTATATTGGTGGATCAGAGGTTGTTTTTTTTTTTTACATTATCCTACATTTATCATTTCTGCATGAACAACCAAATCGATTGCTGGATCAATCCAAAGTAGTGGCTTCCACCTATAAAACTCTTTATGGAAGGCCTTCTCCATATCTAATTAGCTTGTCCAACCCATCTGGTATATAGTTCCCAAGATTGTCTGCTAGTGATCCCCTCAGCCACAGAGGTCAGAGAGCATGCAACCCACAGGCATTTTTTAGTGGTGGCCCCCACATTATAGAATAATCTCCCTTTAGAAGTTAGATTATCGTTTTTAGGTCATATAGACAGTAGTTGTTCAAATGCCATAAATACGGTTTTCAAGAATATTTTTAAAATAGAAATCCAATCTTTCTCTCTTTCACAAGCATATACCATTCTGGACTCACACAGAAAAGTTTGGTATAATGTATTGCTCTTGGACCACAAGGCTTCCTTGACAAAAGCTTTATGTAAACTTTCCATCGGTTTTCTTTTTCATTTCAATCCACTTTAAAGTACTGTTAGAATAAAACTGGGGAGGTGAACATACAGTCTCTCTTAAGTTCACAGAAATACATTAGGGTGTAAGTAAAATAAATAATGTGGATTGTTTGGATTTAGCCAGGGGTGGGCTTCAAATTTTTTAGCAAGGGGTTCTCAGCCTGGTTGCTGGGTGGGCGTGGCCATGGTGGGCATGGCCTAGTTGGCTTCTTGCACCACGATGGGGGGGGTGTTTTTTCCCTCCCTGGGCTCTGGAAGCTTTTCTCGAGGCTCCGGAAGCTTTTCTTGAGGGCGAAAATGGCCTCCCCAGGCTCTGGAGGCCCTTCTCAAATTTCCGGTAGGCCCGTTTTTCACCCTCCCCGAGCCTCCATGTGTGCCCTGCACTTACCTGCATCAAAAACAGTCTGTGTGGGGACTCTTGGGAGGCGAGGGGTGGGCAGGGCCAGCCAGGAGTGGGATTTGGCGGTTCTCCGAACTGCACAGAATCTTAGCTAGAGGTTCTCCCGAACCCCTGCAAACCCCCAGCAGCCCACTCCTGGATTTAGCCTACTGTGAATTTAGCCACAATAATTTATTCTGCAAACTAAGTTAGAAGAAAGCGTGGCTTATCATGTCAGCACTGTAACATGTAAAATATTATTGTATCTATCTAGCACAGTGAGTTTGTCATCTTAACATTTTCACGATCAATTAATTGGGTTGCAACCCTCCTGCCATTCATACACCCATATTTTGTTAAAGAGGTTTTTGTTAAAAACCTTGACTGCAGTAAGAACAATGTTATATATTCTAAAACTTGGCTTACTGATACTCGTTATAAACATATGGGATCAGTTTAGAAGTCTATCTTTCAGAATAATAATTTTTCTCTTAGAAGCAATATTTCATAGTAAATACTATCTTAATAGTTTTTCTACCTATTATTTTTTTTAAAATCTGATAAGTTTACTTGTAATTTAGTAATTTTTGCAATGACGAATGTTACATTCTGCTGTTTTTTATCATAAAGAAAGAAAACTGCATGCTTTTCAAAAGCTGGGAACAGTATTTTCCCCCAACCTTGCTTTGGAGCAGGAACATCCAACCCTGGCAACTTGTGGACTTCAACTCCCAGAATTCTCCTGCCAACCCTATAGAGACTCTTTTAATAGGCATACCAGGATTTAATTTCTGTTTGCAAAGCATCCTATAATTAAATTGCCTTAAATTATTTGCATTAGGTTTGTTTAAATCCCCTTAGGACCATGGAGGCATTTTCTCTTAATTTAGAAAGGTTGAAAATTAGTGCAATGCATTATTTATTAGCATTAAATCTGAAATCTGTCTTCTTTACAACTTTCAGCTAAATTAGAAGAATTATCATACAGTAATTTAGCCTAATAATCCTGTATATAATTTGAAGCTTCAAAATTATATATTAATAGTATAATAAATTTAATCACTTGGAAATGAAATCTGCATATTTACTGGCAGATTCATGTCTTTGTTGAATTATTTATTGGATTTGTTTCCACTGCAATTGCTAGACTGTCATTAGTAACAATATAAACCACAAAACCTTGTACTAAAAGATCCACAATTTAAACAAAAAATACAAAATAGTAAAATATAAAGTATAAGCAGAAAAGTTTTTGTGAATGTGTTACCTCACAAATGTTCACAAGGGAAACCACTCTTTTGTGGTGAACTTGATATAGCAATAGAAACAGCAATAGCATTTAGACTTATATACCACTTCATAGTGCTTTTACAGCCCTCTCTAACTGGTTTACAGAGTCAGCATATTGGTCCCAACAATCAGGGCCCTCATTTTACCCTCCTCTGAAGAATGGAAGGCTGAGTCAACCTTGAGCCTGATGAGATTCGAGCTGCCAAATTTGCAAGGCGGTTGTGCAAACGTTTTGCAGGAGCAGGCATCGCCCCCGAGCCCCGTTTCTGCAAAGAGGGGGGTGGATGGGAAGCGATGCATGCAAAGCCGCCGGTGCATTTTTTTTTGCAGCGGCCGGAGAGGGTGGCTAGATGTCTCCCGGCTGCACCGGTTGGATGCCGGCCTGCTGATTCCCCCATCCTTCCCACCCACCCACCCAGCTCGACCCCGCCTCCCAGGGCCGTGGAAGCCCTGCCCGCTTTCCCTTCCTCGCCTCCCCACTTCTCTTTCGTTTTCGCTTCGCGCCCAGCCGCTTCCCGGAGTCGGGGTTCACTCCGCTGCCTTTGCAAGACCGCAAACTCGGGTCAAACCCGGCGCGGCCGGAAGAAGGAAGGAGGGAATCGTACGGCTCCACCCCGGACGCACTAGCCGGCCACGCTACCTCTGTCGGGGCTGCAGCAACCCCAGAACCTCCCTCTCCAGGCGCGGCTTCCGGATCCGGAATACTCGCTTCATTCTCTGGAGAGGCTGCATGCGCGCTTGTGTGTGTGTGTGTGTGTGTGTGTGTGTGTGTGTGTGTGTGTGTGTGTGTGTGTTCGTGAGCGCTCCAGCAGCCCAGCGCTGGCGGAGGGGGAGCAGGAGAGCCAAGACTCGTAAGGTGACGAGACGTCCCGCTGTTTCGGCATTCTTTAAAAAAAAGCGTGATTTTTTGGAAAGAATGCGGGACGCGGGACACACGCTTGAAAAGCGTGTCTGTCCCGCCAAAAGCGGGACGTATGGTCACCTTAGCCAAATTGCAAGTAGCCGGCAGTCAGCGAAGTAGCTGGCAGTACTGCATTCTAACCACTGTGCCACTGTGGCTCTTATGGATTATAGATGAGTATAGTATACTCAGTACAAAGCGGAAGTGAGAGCTAAATTCTGGGACAATCAATATCCTGGGTTCTAGTCTGATTGAAATTATTTTAAAAATCAAGGATGAGAGATGACTTTCTGAGAATGTAAACGGTTGCAATACAAGGAGGAGCATCTAGGCTGAAGTTGCTATATCTAAAGAGGATGATGCAGGCTTGTAAGCAGGGTGGATAGTCAGGAATCTTGTCTAAAAGATCCCTTCAGGAGAGAAATAAGAAGGGACTAAGTCATTAAGGAAATAAAGGAAAGATACAATAGCACTGGGCCAGAGCAAACATTTATTTTAAAAAACTTCTTTATTTTGTTAAGTTGTCTAGATTTACAGGGATCTCCAACCTTGGCAACTTTAAGACTTGTGGACTTCAACTCCCAGAGTTCCTCAGCCAGACCCCTGACCTAAACCAAACAAAAGAAGTTTGGCACATGGGAAATCTCTCCCCAAACCCCATCAACAGATTGTAACAAGAGTAGCTGCCAGTCTTGTGAATCAACAAACAAGGACTTTGGAGGGTAAAAGGGATCCTGGAGGCCATCCACTTTTTGAATCATGTTTGGATCCAGACTTGGTGGCTTCCGTCCCTCTGGTTAGTGCTTACCAGCCTAGTTGAGGACTTTGCTCAGTATGGATGAGTATATGTGTTCGCGTGTGTGTGTAAGAGCAAATAGATGTACATTGTAACCAGTAAAGTTTTGGTGTTATTTCAAATTCACTGGGTCTCTGTCTATTCTAAAGAATCGTTTGTGCCTCAGTGTTTGGTTGAAAGTGATTTGAGTGTGGCTATTTTCCACATCTATGAGTGAATGACCATAAGCCTGGGAGCACACATATACCATCTGTATATCCCATTATTTTCAATTGTATTATTATTCTATCTTCTTACAAAAACTTCTCTTACTAAGCAGTTTAAACAGCTTTCTACAAGAATTAACTACCATGGTCGTATCAATTAACAATTTATGAGAAAATTATCTTGCTGGGCACATTATACCTTATCATGGTACTTGGGCAATTTCTAGGCCCGTGATGGCGAACCTATGGCACGGGTGCCACAAGTGGCACACGGACCCATATCTGCCGGCACGCGAGCCATTGCCCTAGCTCAGCTCCAGCGCGCATGTGAGTGCCCGCCAGCTGATTTTTGGCTCGCGCGGAGGCTCTGGGAGGGCAATTTCGGCCTCTGGAGGGCGTCCGGGGGAGCGTTTTTGTCCTCCCCAAGCTCCAAGAAAGCCTCTGGAGCCTGGGGAGGGCAAAAAACGGGCCAACTGGGCCCACTGGAAGTCGGGAAACGAGGAAGTGGGGGGTCACGCACGCATGTGCAGGCAAGTGGGGGGCTTTGAATTATGGGTGTGGGCACGCATGCACGCGCGATAATGCGTGCGCGCACTATTTTGGCACCCGAGGAAATAAAGGTTCGCCATCACTGTTCTAGGCTCTATAATGGAACTTGAACGTAAAAACTCCAATATAAAATAACTCTTTGTGTTTGTCCTTTGCACTGTATTATTCCTTTTCTTAAAGGAAAAAGAAAGGAATATACATACATACATACATACATACATACATAAATACATACATACATACATACATACATACATACATTATACACACACACACACACACAAATATACATACACACACGCACATATATATATATAAATGTGTGTGTGTCTTAAAAATGTCAAATACGATTTATTTCAAGCAAAGAAAATGAAACAGATGAGTCAGTACTTAAATTCTTTAGTATAAAGGAAATATAGGGCAATCTAATAAGAAAATATAAATGTTATTGTCTAGTTGGAGGCAGTGATAGCAAAAAGTCCACAAGAGGGTGTAGTAAGTCTGATTATTGTTTGAGTCTTATTTTCTAGAGGCCTATCTGAATAGAAAAATTTACATTTCTTTCTTTGTCTAAGCTTTTTGATAAGACAGCTTTAGTTAACTGTTTTGATGTCTTTGACTTTCTTCTTTATTCCATTATGTAAATTACATTTATTAAAAAGGATGGTCCTATTTTTAATTTTTTCTTCCTCTCCCCTCTCCCCTCTCGTCCATAGAACCAGCAGAGTAACCATTTTTTGTTCTAAAAGAATTCACTTATATTTGATTTTGATTGTTTGGGACTGGAAGAAGTTGCCAGGGATGCAATATGTTCTAATGTTATTAATGGAGCGGGGGTGGAGTAAGTTTCTATGCATTGCTTTTGTTTGTTACATTGCATGTTACTTAGGTGGCTACATAAATTGAACCGGTAAAAAAAAAGATCAAGTATAGCTCTGAACAAAGAACACTTGTTTTTGCATACTTTCTCTGAATTGTCTGTCAATGTTATAAAATTACTTTAGCTTTAACATGCCTAATTCGTGCACTTCCCCCATGTTGTTTTCTTAAATGACATGAGAACAAATAAAGAAGGGGGAAAATGTCAGTCTCCTGCCTTTGTGCTTAACTGGTGAAGCATTTGACCTTACAAGTGACCAAGAATGACAGTGATTTAAGGTTAGCCATATCACAGTCACAGCCACAGCTTATTGTTGGAAAGAAAACACTGAGGCAGGTTACCTTGACAACATCTCCCAACTGCACTGAAAATTAAAGGAAGCACAAATCTCTCAGTTATGGCAAAGAATAGCAAAAATGTTACCAGTTTAGTTAAAAATAAAATGTACTCCCAGAGAAAATCAGTGTTAGCCATCCGAAGCAAAAATTACCTGTCATTTTTATCATGTTTCTTATTATAAAACTGATGAGAAAGCACAGAGATTTATAGTTGCACAAAGCAATAGGTAGAATAATACCAGTAACGTATTATAGTCAGGACTGTTCAGAAGTTTCCTCTTTCTCTGAAGAAATTGTACAGGTCGCCTGCAGGTCTAAGAAGGGCTTAAAGTGCTGAACAGGAAGGGAAAAAAACCAGGAAGTCTTAGTTTCTCAACAGCAGCTGTCTCCACAGGAAATGCTGCTTTCAAGAGTCAGTATAGCCTGGCATAGTTTTAAATTAATGGAGTAGCTCACAGGAAACATTATTTATTTATTAATTATTTATCTTAGTGTTCTTATATGCCGCCCTACTCCCTGGGGACTCAGGGCGGCGTACAACATGTAAAGAACAACTATAAAAAAAAAACAGTGTCAATAAAAAATAATAACAGTTTAAATTTTTTTTAAAAACATTCAAACCATACATTCATGGGGGAGACCTAAGATATTAAATGGTCTCCAATCACCCCGCCTGCAGGAAGAGCCATGTCTTAATGGCTTTTCGGAAGGCCAGCAAGGTGGGGATAATTTGGATCTCTGGGGGTAGTCAGTTCCAGAGAAGAGGGCCCCCCACAGAGAAGGCTCTCCCCCTAGGCCCCACCAGCCGGCATTATTTGGTTGATAGGACCTGGAGGAGACCCTCTCTGTGGGATTTAACCGGTCGAAGGGAAGTGTGAGGTAGGATGCGGTCCCGGAGATAACCTGGTCCCAAGCCATGTAGGGCTTTAAAGATGATGATCAACACCTTGAATTGCACCCGGAGACCAACATGAAATAGAACTATCAATTAATATTTTCTGTTTATTACAAATATTAAATATATAAATGAGCATAGTTCCAAACAGAAAATGATACCGTGCATAGTTTTCTAACAGATTTTTTTTTACATACCTTGTTAGAATTCTCTTGAGGTTCAAAGTATGTTTTTAGTTATTTATTTATTTTTTTAGCATATGGCATGACAATGCCAGGGAACTCTACAAATTATAGACACAATGCAGTCCTGAGAGCCTATATTGATTGTTCATTCTGTTCAGCACTTGTGTGCCTTGAAGCGCCACAGGAGACGAACTAGCAGACACCATCTGACTAATAGCGCTCGGATTGCTGGCTCTTCCAGGCTCCTCCTCCGGTCTTGGCTCACCTTGCCTCATGTTTCACTGCCTTTCATCCAGCCAGGTCCAGCGCCAGGTTCTGCTCTCAGCATACATGAATGCAGCTAGGTTCCCCACCACCACCACCACCAAATAGTACCAAACATCTACTTGCAACATTGCATGCTTTTGAACTGCTGGGTTGGGAAGAGCCAGGGAGCAAGTGGCGGGAGCTCACCCCCTCTCACAGAGCTGGCCTCAAACCACTGGAGTGCAAACCATTTCTGGCCAGCAGTTCCAGCATCATTAAGCCGTTGTAGCACTGCATCGCCATGTTTTTAGTATTATATGTTTTCACAGAAGAATATACAAATTAAATGTATTTTAGCAGGCTATTGTAACTCTGAAGTAATTGAGGAATTTCTGCCTTAATGCTTGGGGTTTATAATAAAGATGGAATGAGCTACACATCCCAGAAATGTTTCCAACTTTGAACCTACCATTGGCTATAGAATCTAGATCTGTCTGCTAGGAAATGTCAAAACCTCTTTGTCAGATTTCATATTTAACTCCCTCTAGACCTAAGGGCAGAAGATGTTACATAGAAAGATTGCAATAACACATGACAGCTGAGATTCTTTTCAATTTTGATGAAAAGCCTTCAAAAAGAATTAATAGGCCTATTGAGCCATTAAAAAAACAGGAGTTTAAGCCAAATCACTACTGAAAATATTGCCAGTTTCCATGCTGATTAAAGCATTTAAAGCACATTATAGCAAATAGTAATTCAAATGCAAGCAAGCTAAAACAGATGAATGAAAATAAATTAAAGACCAAGAAGATCAAGATGCATTACCTAGGAACAATAAAGATCAAGGAAGAATGGGAAATAATAAAGCAGCAAATAACAGTTACAGCAAGAAGGTAATCAGATATGAAGCTTGAATTGCACACTACAGGCAGAACCTTGCATTTCAGTAAAATTAGAAATGTTTCTACCAGTGTATTAATGGAGTTCTGGGCGCAGCTATGGGACAAAGAAATACAACAAGAATAGAGCTTGGATAAAGGACGTGGATAAGAATAGAAAAGAAGCTGAAATGAAAGAACTTCTAATAACAACAAAAATGATGGAGAAAATGGCAAGGAAAATCAAGAACTAGTCATCACAAAATGAAGATGAACTGCATGGTTTTTGACTGAAACATTTGACTGGTCTGCACACATTCACTGCCAAGCAGTTTAACAACCAAGCAATACACACCAAATACTTGTTAACTAACAAGTCTCAAATTGCTAATTTGTGATAGCTGATAAAATCCAACAACATCTATCTGAAAACAAGCTCCTTGTTTTCAGCTAAAGCAGAAAGGAAATTATCTAAACAGCAGAAGAATATAGAAGAATCAACTCCTAATAGACAAAATGAGTTTGGAAAACTTTGAGAGAAGGAAAACCAACTTGAATGTTGCATGGACTGATTACAAGAAGGCATTCTATTCCATAACACATGCCCTGGAAAATCATGTGTCTAGAAATAAGACGAATCAGTAGAAGTATCAACACAGTATCTTTGCACAAAGATCAGTGGCTGAATGGAAGACACAGTTGTTGGTCAATGATGATAGACTGAGAAAAGTCAATATCAAGAGAGAAATATGTCAAGGACACTCACTAACACCACTATTGTTTGTCATTGAATTGATTCCTCTGTCAACAATACTAAACAAGTCAGCCGTGGCTATCAAACATCAAGAACATCTGCCAGGCTAACACACATGGACAGTCTGAAACTACAGAAAAATACAATTTGAAATTGAATCACTGCTAAATTAAATAGAACAGAACAGAACAGAATAGAACAGAACAGAACAGAACAGAATAGAATTTTGTGATTGGACACACAAGGAATTTGTCTTGGTACATATGCTCTCAGTGTACATAAAAGAAAAGATACGTTCATCAAGAATCGTAAGGTGCAACACTTAATGATAGTCCAGGTACAAATAAGCAATCAAATCATATTAGGAACCAGTCAATATAAATCGTAAGGATACAAGCAACCATCCATATAAACAGCCAAGATATTTCAAGGGAGTTTGGATAGGAGAATTTGTCACCCTTACCATTAACTGGGGAAAAATAGTGAAAACTGAAGGAATCAAGGTGCCCTATTTGAAATGACATTAAGAATCTGGATGAAGCCAATCACTACAAATACCTGGGCATCTTTCAAGCTGATAACATCAAGCACCGAAGTCAAGGTTAAAAGTAAGTATACTATCATAGCAGGGGTGGGTTCCTAATTTTTTTACTACCACTCTGCGGGTGTGGCTTAATTTTGTGGGCGTTGCTTAGTTTTGTGGGCGTGGTTTGACGGTCATGTGACTGGGTGGGAGTTGCTTGACGGTCATGTGACTGGGCGGGCATGGCTTCATAGTCATGTGACAGGGCGGGTGTGGCTAAGTGGTCACAATCCTAGTTCCCCCTACGAGGATTCCTGCATCCGGACCTTTTACAATCCCCCAAAGGATTAAAAGAAACCAGATTCCATACAGCTCTGAACCCTTAAGGCAAACCAAATACAAGTGGTCCTCGCTTAATGGCCGGTTGCTTAGCAAATGTTCAAATTTATGACTGACCTCCTCAGAGCTATTTGACCTGTTTTTTGTGTTTTGACAGCCTTATGCATGCACACATGTACGCACGCGCGTGCGCACATACAAATTTATGACCAGTTACAACATCCGTGATGTCACCAGCCGGTCGCTACCGGTGCTATAGAGTAGACCGCACTGGTAGGAACCCACCACTGAATCATAATAAAGAAAATCTTAAATTCCAAACTTAGTGGAGGAAATAACATCAAGGCAATTAACAGCTGGGTAATTCCAGTCATTAGATAGACAGCTGAAATGGTAGACTGGACTCAAGCAGAACTAAAAGCCCAGACAAATAAGGACAACACTCTTCATTCAGGCAGAGATATTGACAGACTCTATTTACCAAGCAGCAAGTAGGCATGGGATGTTGCAAGTAGTCTAGATAGAAAGTAGAAAGTTGAAGAAGAAAAAAGGGCATTGGAAGAATATGCACTGAAGCTAGTACACCATGAATGCTTACTTTATAGTGGAGAGACCAAACTGGCCTGTAAGCAAAAATACATGAATAGAAAAGAGACATAGCAAGGCAAAGTATTACATGACTAATCTAAACAAAAAGCAATTACCCTAGTAGGCAAAATAGATAACAACATGGTTAAGATGGTTGTCTTCTTAATGGTTAAGAGGACAAAAGTTCAAGAAAGAGATGGGCTAATTCTGGCTAATAAGGCGTAAGATTACCGTATTTTTCGGAGTATAAGACGCCCCCAAAATATTTATTTATTTATTTATTTATTTATTTATTTATTTATTTATTTATTTATTTATTTATTTATTTATTTATTTATTTATTTATTTATTTATTTATTTATTTATTTATTTATTTATGGTTTCTTATATGCCGCCCCACTCCCGAGGGACTCAGGGCGGCTTACAACACAGGAATAAAATACAAGAAAACCAATAAATTCAATTTAAAATCAAAATACAAAAATTAAAAATTACAATATAAAAACGCCATTCAACCACCAGACATACCCGGGGGAGAGTGCAGATGGAATTAGGCTCTCCCCCCTGCCTGCAGGAAGAGCCATGTCTTAACGGCTTTTTGGAAGGCCAGCAGGGTGGGGATGGTTCGGGTCTCTGGAGGGAGTTGGTTCCAGAGCGCGGGGCCGGCCACAGAGAAGGCTCTCCCCCTAGGACCCACCAGCCGACATTGCTTGGCTGACGGGAGCTGGAGGAGGCCAACTCTGTGGGCCCTAACCGGTCGGAGGGAAGTATGAGGCAGAATGCGGTCCCGGAGATAACCTGGTCCTAAGCCATGAAGGGCTTTAAAGATGATGATCAACACCTTGAATTGGACCCGGAGACTAATGGGCAACCAATGCAGCTGGCGGAGTATAGGTGTCACGTGGGTGTACCTTGGCACACCCACCACAGCACGCGCAGCTGCATTTTGTACCAACTGGAGTCTCCGGATACTCTTCAAGGGTAGCCCCATGTAGAGCGCATTGCAGTAGTCCAAACGGGAGGTGACAAGGGCATGAGTGACTGTGAGTAGAGCCTCCTTCTCCAAGTATGGCCGCAACTGGTGCACCAGGCGAACCTGTGCAAAGGCCCCCCTAGCCACAGCAGTAAGATGGTGTTCCAATTTTAGCTGTGGATCTAGGAGGACCCCCAAGTTGCGGACCTGATCCGAGGGAGTCAATTTCTCTCCCTCGAGAACCAAGGAGGGATAGTTGTCACAATTCTTAGGAGGCAATATCCAAAGCCACTCAGTCTTGTCGGGGTTGAGTCTGAGTCTGTTCCTCCCCATCCAGATCCTAACGTCGTCCAGGCATCGGCACATTACATCGGCTGCCACACTGAAGTCAGACGGGGTGGTGATGTACAGCTGGGTGTCATCAGCGTACTGATGGAAACACACCCCATGTCTGCGGATGATCTCCCCCAGCGGTTTCATGTAAATGTTAAACAGGATGGGCGAGAGAACCGACCCCTGAGGCACCCCGCATAACAGGGGCCTAGGGGTGGATCTCTGCCCTCCTGCCAACACCGACTGCATCCTATCGGCGAGATAAGAGGAGAACCACTGTAAAACGGTGCCTCCCACTCCCAACTCGCCGAGACGATGCAGAAGGATACCATGGTCGATGGTATCGAAAGCCGCTGAGAGGTCAAGTAGCACCAGGATGGAGGAATTTCCCCCATCTCGGGCCCGCCAGAGATCATCCATCAGAGCGACCAAGGCAGTTTCTGTACTGTAGCCGCGCCTGAAACCCGACTGATAGGAATCTAGATGATCTGTTTCATCCAGAAGCCGCAGAAGCTGAGTGGCCACCAGGGTGAAATAGGGTGAAAACCCCCCAAAATAGGGTGAAAACTTGGGTGCGTCTTATACACCAAATGCAGCCCCACCCACCCAGCCACCCCCACCCTTTGGCCTCTGTCTTCCAGCAATTTACCTGTTTGCAGCAAAGAGGGAAGAGCCTGTAAAGCCAAGCAAGTCAGTAGCAGTTTCCCGACCTACAGCTGATTAGGTTTGCCATGTGGGAAAATGAAAGTGAAACTAGCTGCAAAGAGGCAAATAGCTGCGAGACACATGCAGATTTTTATTTTCTGCTGGATGCAAGGGGGTAAGTGAATAACTATAAATGTCTGTAGAATGTTCAAATTATTAGACTTATTTTTTAAAGACTGCTTTATTATTGTTCTAGCCAGGTGTCTCCAACCTTGGCAACTTTAAGACTTGTGGACTTCAACTCCCAGAATTCCACAGCCAGCTTTGTTAGCTTTGCTGGCTGTGGAATTCTGGGAGTTGAAGTCCACAAGTCTTAAAGTTGCCAAGGTTGGAGACCTCCAGACAACTTAACAAAGTAAAGAAGCTTTTTAAAATAAATGCTTGCTCTGAAGAGGCCCAGTGCTATTGTATCTTATTTTAAATAGTACATAATAATGTATACTTCCAGAAATTTTAATTAATTTTAACAGCTCTGTACAAGTATAGTCTGAAATGTAACAGTGTCCTGTTTAGTATTAGACTTAAATCCTGACTTATCTTGGAGTAGATCTATTTAAATAATTGGGAGGAGTTAGTGTGACTACATTTAAGAAAATTTTCTGGCATAATGTACATTTCTCCAATTCTTTGCTATTTCTATGGGTCAGGCACACATGTACAGAAATACACAGCAAACAGTGTATATCATCTGTGCTGTTTGCTGTTTGGCAAATTGCTTGGAGGCAGAGGCCTTTTTTCCTTGTTTTCCTCCCCCAAAACTAAGGTGCGTGCTATACTTCGGTGCGTCTTATACTCTGAAAAATACGGTAAGCCTTAAGAATAAAAAACATACAGAGCCAGAATTGAGAATACAGCAACAGATTGCAAATGTTGGCCCTGCAAGTAAGCTGAAGAAACAGTGGGCCACCTGGTTAGTTCTGTAAGATCACAGAAAGGAAAACATAAAATAGCAACAATAACGCACTGAAATATCTGCAAGAAATTTGCCTACTAAGAACAAAACTATTTTGTGACCACCAAATAAACAAAGTAATAGAAAATGAAGAAGCTAAAGCTTCTTTAGAATTCAAACAAAAAAAGCACTTGCCACATAACACTCCACACTTAACAAGTAGCAATGTTTCTATATGACCATGCCAGCATTTTAGGAACAGAAAGAAAATCAGGATACTCACTCCAAAGCACTAATAAAAATACAAAATGTATTTCAGAAAAAAAAACCATTTCCAACAAATAGCAAATGATTAAATAGGAAAGTTACCTGGGGAGGGCGAAAAATGGCCCAACAGGCCTACCGGAAGTCCGTAGGCTTCAGTAAGGCCTGCACGCATGTGTGGGGTGGAGCAGCATGGGGGGTTGTGCGCGCATGCATGGGGGAAGGGGAAGGGTATTGTATTATGGGTGTTTTGGCACCCGAGCAAAAAAAGGTTTGCCATCACTGAGCTATGGTATACTTTGTTTCACTTGCTGTTAGATAATCCTTGTTTGGGTTAACGAGAAACTTGGTTCTTAAATTGGAGCAAGAGGTTGATGACATGCAGCGCTCCAAAAGGACATTGCAGACATTGTTTAACCATGGTATTGAGGTGCAGGTCTCCTTGTAGGATTAGGAATATTGATATGTAGATCTTACTGTCAGACTAAGTTACAGTCAAAATAACAAATCTGGAATTTTTGGATGCTTATCATTACTTTCAGGAAGTTGCTTATTCCAGACATGACATGGTAGATATGATATTTCACTGAATACAGAAAAGAAGCCACATTTATGCCAAAAATATGCCTTTTCCCCAACACCAAAATCTATCCATACACCCACCCACATCCATTTATACAAATTTGGCCATTCTAGAAGGTAGGTTGCCTTTTGAGTCTCTATTTATTAAGTACTTTCATTTTTAAAAAATTAAAATAGGGCATAACTGTTTCTTTAGAGTCAAAAGATCAACATTAATAAATATTAATGTGGCTATTAATCAAGTGCAAATACTTAATAAAATATATGGAACCATGTACAACACTTTAAATAAAACTTCTGGTATGTATCTTCAGGCTGATCAAATTTTAGATTTCATCTGTGTGCTCAGGAAATATGAATGACAAAGAACCATTAGATTCAAAATTCTGATTGTCACAAATAGTTGTACTGTCTGATCTAAACCTACTTCTGTTTAACAATTATTAGCTGTTAATAAGCCACCTTTTCCAACTTTGTTGAATTAAATGAGATGAACATTTTGTCTGCCCCATAAAAGCGAAAATTTAGATTTTTTAAAACCCATCAATCATGTTGGAATAATTTCATTTTAATGGCAAGGCCATTTTTGTGATGGCAAAGAGTTTGATAGCAATCTGAGTTTTGGTTCAGTGTAATGGACAACTACAAGCACAGCAGCACTGGGAATGTTTCAAGTGTGCTATGATAAGTTGATCACAATGGAAACATTTCCATCTGCAGAGGCCAAAGAGAACTCTGGAACTCTGGGGTATTAGGGATAATTGGGCAGGGGGGAGAGTAACACTAAAGTGGCAGACTGCTTTAGACCACCACCACCCCGAGTTTATTATTTTTTTGTTGTTGTTGTTCTGCTAGCTGCAGAAAGGGTGAAGATGATTATTGACTGCATGACTCAGTCTGCTGGATTCCCGCCCCCTTTTGAGTAAAAACCAGAGGAGAGGCTGGCTGGGGCAGGGATGAATGATTTGAACTCTTAAGTGGCTGGGAGAGAGTTCCAATGGGGATGAATTAGTGTGGTTATTTATGCTAGTGTGTTATGTTTATGGTTACAGTGGGGGAGGTGGGCACCAAGTACCCTTTTGGCCCTGGGACTCAATCAAGCTGAAGTTCCCAGGGGCACCTGACTTTCCCTGCCTAGTATAGGTGTAATTGGGTTTTATGGGAGGTTCTCAACCTTGGGAATTCAAAGACAATGTGGTCTCTTGGAGAAAATGGGCAGATCACAGCTTTATGGTGATGAGGGGCATGGAGAGATACAGTAGGACAGTGATGACGAACCTGTGGCACGTGGAGCCATAGCTGCCTGCACGTGAGCCGTTGCCCTAGCTCAGCTCCAGCGTGCATAAGCACTCCGGCCAGCTGTTTTTCGGCCCACACAGAGGCTCTGGGAGGACGTTTTCGGCTTCCAGAGGGCCTCCGGGGGGGCAGGGGAGGGCGTTTTTACCCTCCCCAAGCTCCAGGGAAGCCTCTGGAGCCTGGGGAGGGCGAAAAACGGGCCTACTAGACCCACCAGAAGTTGGGAAACGGGCTGTTTCTGGCCTCCAGAGGGTCTCCGGGGGGCAGGGAGGCCATTTTTGCCCTCCCCAGGGATTAAATTATGGGTGTGGGCACTCGCATATGCGCGATAGCGTGTGCATGCACACGCTTTCGGCACCCAAAGAAAAAAAGTTCGCCATCACTGCAGTAGGAGATGAGGAAAAAGCTGCTGCCAGGAAACACAAGACCAATGTTTTATACTGATTTTGCATTCCAGCTTCTTGGACTCAGCCCCTGTACTTGGATAGCAGGCCCTCAGAGGCCCTGGCTTTTGGCTTCCGGTTATAAATGCCAGTACAGTCCTCATCTACGATTTTATTATGAATGAGAAGGCCAACTTGGCATGTATCACTGAAACATGGCTGAGCATAGAAGGGGGCATAGCACTTTTGGAGATGTGTCCAGATTGCACTGGTTGATGCCAGTCATGAAACCAGGACAGGGATAGTGGTAAAGTGATTATTATCCAAGAATTGCTTGTGGCTTTCAGAGACATCACACCAAACATCAACAGATGTGAGACCCTGTTCATTAATTTAGGCTCTAGGGATCAGTTGGGATTTTTACTGCTGTACTTGCCATGCTGCTATATAGCAATTTCTCTGCCTCAGCACCTTGACTCCATCTCCAGACTTGCAATGACGTTCCCCAGACCTATGGTCCTGGGGGACTTCAATTTGCCTTCTTTGGGATCTGAGGGGCTTGGGAGTCCATGGCCACCATGATGGCCTTAAGCCTATCCCGGGTCACATCCCAGATGGTCACTCATCAAATTTGGTATGCCAGTCAAAGCTGTGGCTATATGATCTGAAATTGGAGGACTCTTTGTTTTTACCTTGTCATTATAAACTTTTACTTTGTCATGATCAGATAGTGCCCTAATTTTAATGGCATTCTCTGACACCACTATCTACTGCAGGGAGGCGGAAGCTGTTAGATCAGTCCAGCCCCAATGACTGATGGACCCAGATGGGTTTCAGAGGGTTATTTGGGGTTGTTCCTGCTGGTCTGCTACACAGTCCATCCAAGGCCTTGGTTGACACTTGGAATAGGAGGGTAGCAGAGGTTCTGCATTGGACTGCACCTATGCAACCACCTCTCATGGAACCATCACTGTCTATGGTTTACAGAGGAGCTGAGGGAGTTCCAACAAGAGAAGAGATGTCTACAGCATCACTGGCACTCTATTGAACTCAAAAAGATTTCTCATGATGAAAAGTACTTCCCCACCATTATTGCATCTGCGGATAGTAGCCTTGCAACAGTCTCTCCCTTTTCAGGATTGCACAGAAAAATTTCCTCAGCATGCTCAAAACCATTCACGATTGGACGCTAGCTTTGTAATAGGACTAGGGGAGATGCCTGGGTCAAAGTCTTGCCTGCTAATCTGGAAGTGGTGATCTGTTGGGCATGATGAAGTGAACAGGGTCCTTAGGGCCTGTGAGCTCAGCTACCTGCTACTAGATCCATGCCCCCTCCATGTTCATTTGACACTTGCCTATATATCTATATTGTAATATAGGCTATACTTAATATGTTTAACAAGTTACTGCTATCAATATTTATATGTTTCTAGATTTTACAGTACTTCTTTCACTAAAAAGCTAAAATGAATCAATGAATGTTGCCAAACCAAAAAATGGGGGGGGGGACCCAAAAGACACTCTAAATCTATGAGATGACTTCTGAAGTAACTTAAAAGTCAATCCAAAAAGTAATGCACGTGATGAAGTAATGATGTGAAATGTTGCTCTTATGACCCTACACTTGGTTGTCTTGCCTCTTCCCTTCCCCTCCTCCCTTCCCTCTTTCTCAAAGCTCTGATACTCTTTGTGTTAGAATAATGACAATGTGTGTGAAGTGTCACAGACCAGGGAAACTGTTAAGTAAGGTTTTTAGTCATCACAGTAGATTCAATGCCTTGCAAAATATTTATCCTGACACTATATTTTAGAAGAATTAGAATAACATATAAAACAAGGGGAAGTAACTAAACATACTATTTTTCTATAATCATTCTGCAAGTGGAATTAACCAATGAAAACATTGCCAAAAGATTTTCTTGCTATTAACATAACTAGTATGACTAAAAGCAAATTTTTATTGATATCTGTATGAACATATTTTTTCAGCTTTTCTCAGTACCGAAGTACTATCCAAACAATAGTACAGAAAATATATACATTATGAAAGGAGTGGAAGTGGAAGGCCCAGAATAGTTTATAGCTCTGACATGCTCAAATGGCTGAATAGGATTAGTGATCAATTTAGAAAGATTAGTGAAATAAATTAGGAACATCTAAAGTTCATGTAGGTTTCAATTTCAGCTTGTATAACTGTCACAATTATGAATGCATGTGGAGTTACTGATGCAAAATTATAAAACTGTGATCAATTCATTAACCCCACAAATTCAGCCTCTGCAAAGTCAAAGCATGAAGTTTATAAATAAACATCCTAGAGTTTCATCAAGATAAATATTCTAGATCACAGGTCACAACTTGTGGTCCGTGAGAAAATATTGGTGGTCCATAGAGAAATCTTGGCCCCTGGGCTGGATATGGCGAAGAGCAATGAATCCAGCCCGGGTGCAAGAACACAAGGCTGAACCGCCCAACATCAACCCGCCCACATGCCAGCACCCACTTTTAAGGCTGAGCACAAACCTAAGCTCGGTATATTTGCACCAGCCGGTGGTGCAAGGCAGCCCTTGTCTCCCGCTGCTTGGGACTCGGAGTGGTAAATTGCATCGAGTCCGGGAAACAGCCGGAGTTTGCTGTCCATTACGGATGCTAGCTCAGCCCCCTGCAAACTCATCTCTTGAGGAGCGCTCGCTGAAGCGATGTGGGAAACTTCGGCGGGGCTCCTCAAGAGACGAGCTAGCGTCCGCAATGGATAGCAAACTCTGGCTGCTTTTTGCAAGTTTCACCACCTGCAAAGTTGCACATTGCAAGTGCCACCTCCTATGGCAGAGATTTCCAGCCCCACCACGGGCCAGTCCCATATTCCAGAGCTGTGGTAGTCACAGGACTGGCCCTTTGGTTATCCCGGAGCAGCTCCTCCACCCGGGTGCAGGAAAAGGAAAATAAAAGAAAGAAGGAAAGGAAAGGAAAGGCAATAGCAATAGCACTTAGACTTATATACCGCTTCATAGTGCTTTATAGCCCTCTCTAAGCGGTTTACAGAGTTCAGCATATTGCCCCCAACAATCTGGGTCCTCATTTTACTGACCTCAGAAGGCTGAGTCAACCTTGAGCCGGTGAGATTTGAACAGCTGAACTGCTGAACTAGCAGTCAGCTGAAGTAGGTTGCAGTGCTGCTTTTAACCACTGCGCCACCTCGGCTCAGGTGGAAGGAAAGGAAAGAAGGAAAGGAAAGAAGAAGGAAAGGCAAGAAGGAAAGGAAAGGAAGACGAGGAAAGGAAAGAAGGAAAGGAAGGGTAGAAGAGGAAAGGAAAGGAAATGAGAGGAAAGAAGGAAAGAAGAAGAAAGGAAAGAAAAGAAAAGGAAAGGAAAGAAGGAAAAGAAAGAAGAAGGAATAAGAAGGAAAGGAAAGAGAAGGAAAGGAAAGAAGGAAAGGAAAGAGAAGGAAAGAAGGAAAGGAAAGGAAAGAAGGAGGAAAGGAAAGAAGGAAAGGAAAGGAAAAAGAGGAAAGGAAAGGAAGAAGACGAAAGGAGAGGAGAGGAGAGGAAAGAAGGAAAGAGGAAAGAAAGGAAGGAAAGGAAAGAAGGAAAGGAAGAAGATGAAAGAAATGGAAAGGAAAGGAAGAAGAGAAAAGGAAAGAAGGAAAGGAAAGGAAGAAGAGGAAAGGAAAGAAGGAAAGAAGAGGAAAGGAAAGAAGGAAAGGAAAGAAAAGAAGGAAAGGAAAGGAGGGAAGGGAGCTGAGGAGAGGGGAGGGAAGGGAAGGGACTACAGCTACAGCTCTGGAATATGGAACTGACTTTCCCAACAATATCAGCAAGCCACCATCAAATAAGCTTCAATTATTTTGTAATAATTACACTAACTTTAATAATTTTGTTACAATTAAATAACCTTTAAAGATTTTGTTATGATTAAATAAGCATTTATAATTTTGTTATATTAAATAGGTGCATTTCATATTAATAAAATGGAAGTTCTCTGATCATTATTTTACAAATTGTATTTATCTTTAAAAAAAATTCATATTAGTGGTCTGTGGGACTTAAAATTATGAATTGGGGTCCGTGGGATTTAAAATTATGAATTTGGTGGTCCGCGGGATTTAAAATTATGACCTTGGTGGTCCCTGGGGTCCAAAAGGTTGGGGACCCCTTTTTAGATGATCTGATGCAAATTTTTAACTACAGCTATTTGAACACTGTTCTATATAAGCAGATAAGTAAATAAACAAGCAAGCAAATACCATAACTACATAAAAATAAAATGTTATAAAAAGTAATCTATATTGTCACAGAAAAAACAGAATTTTATATGCTGATTATTTATTATAACCTTAAATTTTATTATAGAATGCATTACACCCTTTGTCAATGTTGGCTAGGGCTTCCTGCTCTCTTAATAAGAGATAAGTACTTGGTATAAGTAATGCATGCAATTTCCAAAAATTATGGTTTTTTTTCCTTAACAAATATAATTGAGAAAGCTTCTAACACTCGTATAGATAAAATGCTTGGTAAAGCTCCATATTCATACCTTTTGAAGTGTTTAAATAATTTTTAATACATATTTATAACGGGCGAGTTGCTAACTTACCGAGACCGGTGCGCTGCTCCGTTTCTCCATGCTTTGTGCACGCGTGATTTTGCTTCTATGCATGCGTGGAAGCAAAATCTTGCCAAAATCTTGCGAGGGGATGCGTCTGTGTGTGAGATTTTGGCGCAATTTTGCTTCCGTGCATGCACAGAAGCAAAATCTCGCCAAAATCTCTCTCGTGCGCGTGTCCTCTCATGAGATTTTGGCGCAATTTTGCTTTTGCGCATACGCAGAAGGAAAACCACCCAAAATTCGTAAGAAAAGATGGCGACATGCGCGACTGCCCAGTGGAGACGGTACCGGAGCAGTCGTGCGCAAATTGGGTTATCGGCGGGTCCCTACCGGAGCTACGCACTGGACAGCACCGGTAGGAACCCACCCCTGATTTATAACCATAAATACGTTTTAAAACAACATAAATAACCATTAGGATATATCTTTTCAAATATTTGCTTTTATTTTTCATTAATATTATCTGTTGTTCTTCTGCAGTTCTATGCATCATGGCATGTATACAGATTTGAATATATTCTATTACATGGTTTAGTTTTGTAATACATGAAAGAATTTGCATTTCCTTTTCCTAAATTGCTGAACAAATAATTTGATCAAATGAAACAGTAACAACCCTGCCATAATAGCAAATATTTTGCAAAATATGGCTGTCGATAAAAGTCCTGGAAAATCTGCAGAAACACATGTGGTATGGGATGATTCACAGTTAGAAAGGGTTTGTTTGGGGCTTATATCTAAAGCATATTTACTAGGCAAACATATCATTAATACTATTCAAATAATACTGTTATCAGTGCACTATATTATAGCAGTGGCCTACAATCTGAGGTTCTTGGGCTGTGTGTTTCCTCCAGTCAAAAGGTTTGAATATAACCAGTGACCTCCTTGTGATGTTTAATGGGACAGAAGGGAAGAAGGCTTGAATACATGACTAGGTAGTAATCATATTACTGTATTAAATGGAAATTATATTTAAAATATCAACAAAATGAAACTTAGTTTAAGATTACCCTACCTTCTACCCACTATAGGGTATACAGCCTCCAACATATTACCCAAAGACCAATAGTGGCGTTCAGTCTAGAAATCCAGTCTCTGGATAACATGAATATGTGTATGTATGGAATGTGATCAGATTTGTAATCCTTTTACAATAGCAATAGCACCGAGACTTATATACCGCTTCATAGTGCTTTACAACCCTCTTTAAGTGTTTTACAGAGTCAGCATATTGCCCCCAACAATCTGGGTCCTCATTTTACTAACCTGGGAAGGATGGAGGGCTGAGTCAGAATCGAACTCCTGGCAGTGAACAGTGAGTTAGCATGTAATACTGCATTCTAACCACTGTACCACCACGGCTGTCCGGTAAGGTATCAGCTTACTGGAAGTAACAGCTGGCTTTCTTTTACAAAAATAATACAATGAACAGATAACACAATACCAAACAATACATATAAAGCTACATTTACAGTATTTTTCGGAGTATAAGATGCTCTGAAGTATAAGATACACCTACCTTTTGGGGGGAGGAAAGCAAGAAAAAAAAATCTGCCTCTACCTCTGCCTCCCAGCAATTTGCCTCCTTGCAGCAAACAGCAAACAGCCTGTTTCAGTTTCAGTTTCAGTTTCAGCACAGCCTGATTAGCACAAGGAAAAATAATAATCTGCTTCTGCCTCCCCGAAGCCTGAAACAGCTGATGGTCGGGAGGCCGATCCAACCGACAATCACCTGCTTGTGCTAATCAGGCTGTGCTGAAGCTAAAACTGGCTGTTTGCTGTTGCTGCAAGGAGGTAAATTGCTGGGAGGCAGAGGCCAAAGGGTGGGGGCAGATGGGCGGGGCTACATTTGGTGTATAAGACACACCCAAATTTTCACCCTCTTTTAGGGGTAGAAAAAGTGTGTCTTATACTCCAAAAAATCATATCAGACAACATAGAAAAGAAAGTGTAATGGCAGATTACAGATGCTTGGACTGTTTTCATCTTACCTTTCGGAGAGGTTTAAGTTTAGTCTCCATGATGAAGTCATACTTGCAGAGTTCACAGCAACGCGTGTCTGAGCTCTTAATCCATTGATGTAGACAAGCCTGATGAACGAAACGTAGGGTCCCTGTGCAGCGACATGGCGTGATGAGGGGGCTTTCATCATCTCCCTCACAGTGACAGATCCTGATAGAAGGACAGCAACTCAGTGAGAAGATCTGAAGTTTATTTAGACCCACTTTTATGGTAGCAGCTGACATTTAAAACATTAAAGGTATATCCCCTTTGAGATTAGAACCAAGAAATTAATTCCTTTTCCATTTTGTAGCTTTCTACTTCAGGAATCAGCTTTCCATTTTTAGTATTGTTGAAAGGGTCTGGCTGCTTTTCTATATTTCAAAGTATTCTGTGAGTAAACTGCTTCGTACTGAACATATTAACAATATGTAGCATCTATAAATGGGCATGTCTGATCAAAGCTTTTCTTTTTAATTTTAAGGCACTTTCTGCATACCGATTTTAGTAGAAAATAATTAGAAGTAATTCAAACAACTTCATATACTCTCAGGAGGGTTCTGCTTTGAAAAAGTCCCGGGCCTTCTGCTTTTCCTAGAAATAATTCAATTTTGATCTAGTGATTAAGGCACCAACTAGAGAATGGGAAACTGTGAATTCAAGTCCAACTGGTGACTTTGTAACTCATCCTTATACACTTCACAAGATTGTTGTGGGAAAAACAGGAGGACGGAGTGGTGGATATGTCCGCTGCCTTGAGTTATTTGTAAAAATAATAACGGCAAGGTACAAGTGAAATAAATATTTTTTTCCTGGTTGAAATTTGTTTTTTATTTTATTTATTTTGCAAAGCAGAATAGAAAGAAGGAATCACTAAGGGGAGAGAGAGCAGTGAGTATTGTAGACTAACTCTATAAGTTTATATCTCTGGCTAAAACAAACAGAGAACTATATGCAACTTGGAAAGAATATACAGCTAGTCCTTGCTTATTTAGTGACTGCTCAAAGTTAGAGCAGCACTGAAAAAGTAACTTTACAACGGGTGCTCACATTTTGTCTGTTGCAGGACTCCATAATCAGTAGTGATTGAGATTCAGGCACCTTGCAAGTAGCAGGTATTTGTGACTATCACAGCATGCTGCAGTAGTATTATCACTGTTTGTGTGCTTCACATCTGACTTCCAAAAAGCAGAGTTAACGAAGAAGCTGGCAGTAAAATCACAGGTTGCAGGGACATGATTTCTTGCTTAATGACCACCCGTGATTTGCTTAATAATTGCAGTGGAAGTGAGCTCTGTTGCAGTCTTGTGATGTATCACACAGTGACTGTATCACTTAGTAATGGGGTTGCCAGTCCCAGTTGTTAAGTGAGAACTACCTGCAGTTGTATCAATACTATATCACAAAAGAAATGGAAAACAAATGGCTTCTGGTGGCCAGGAAAGCAGTATTTTTCCCCATGTGGGACTCTATATACTCGTGATGGCGAACCTATGGCACGGGTGCCACAAGTGGCACGCGGAGCCATATCGGTGGGCACACGAGCTCAGGTCCAGCGCGCATGTGCGCACCGGCCGGCTGATTTTCAGGCCTTCTGGGCCCACCGGGAGTCAGGAAACAGACTGTTTCCAGACTCCAGAGGTGGTGGGGAAGGCCGTTTTCGCCCTCCCCAGGTTCCTAGAAAGGCTCTAAAGCCTGGGGAGAGCAAAAAATGGGCGTGCCATTGCATGCTGGGAGTGGGGGGGGTCATGCGCACATGCACGGGGGTGCATGGAATTATGGGTGTGGGCACGCACACACGTGATCCCCCACATCCCCCCCTTTTTGGCACGCGAACCAAAAAAGGTTCGCCATCACTGCTATATACAGTTTTCAAATCTAATGCTATGTGATATTCCAAATTTATTATTATTTACTATTATCTGCCTGTTTTTAAGACTTTTTCCATCATGTAATCAACAGTAAAAAAAATCAGGATCCACTGAAGATATCTGAACTTCAACTCCCAGAATTCCCCAGCCAGAGAATGCTGGCTAGGGAATTCTGGGAGTTGAAGTCCAGATATCTTCAAGTTGCCAAGGTTGGGAAACACTGCGACTAAGATAACCATTTAGAATGAATATGACAAACATTGTAAAGAAATTCTAAAAAATTGCACAGTATATGAAAATATAGAGAACTGGTGTTCTTAAATAAGAAAATGGATGGTATATTGGAGTTATGATGATGATGTGAAACATCAAAAAATGTTTCGGAAACAAAAAGATGTCCTATTCAATGAAGGATTTAAAAAAGGAGACAATTATGTTAAATAAAAGTATGAGGAAGTCAAATATTAAGTATAACTTCCTATCTTATGTACAAGTTATCTATAGAAGAGAACTACGGAGTTATTTTCCAAATTTTTTCAATTTTTAAAAATCTCTGGGCACATATTAGTTATAGTTACTATAGTTGCAGTGCCCTACAAAATATTTACTCACTGGAGAAGAGCCTAATGCTGGGAACGATTGAGGGCAAAAGAGGAAGGGAATGACAGAGAATGAGGTGGCTGGATGCAGTCACTGAAGCAGTCGGTGTTAGCTTAAATGGACTCCAGGGGATGATAGAGGACAGGAAGGCCTGGAGGAAGGTTGTCCATGGGTCGGACATGATTTCGCGACTAACAACAACAACAAAATATTTCAACAGAGAAGTCACTGAGTTTCCACTAGAACAATTATCTAAAGCTTATAAACATATAATTTCCCCAAATCTGATCTTTTACGTTTATATTCTTTGTAGAAGCAAAAATTCAGTTTATCTATCAAATTGAGATGTATGAATCAGCCAAATTCCAATTTGAATCTATCAAGGTTTAGAGGGCAGAATTTGATTTGAAATTAAGACTTAAAGGCAATAAGATTTAACTGAATGCAGGATTCAGCCAGATAATTTAATTCAAAATGTTTTCAGCCACTTCATTATTTGGGAAGAAAATACAATGGTATAGATCAGGGGTGTCAAACTCAAGGCCCACGGGCCAGATCCGGCCTGCAATGTGGTTAGATCTGACCCGCGAGGCTGCCCTAGAAACAGTGAAGGACCGGACCCCGGTGCCTCATCCCCAGCCCAAGTCGGCTGGGCATTGAACTAAAACTTGGTGGCGGCCATCTAGGCCTGAACGTGGTCAGCCTTAGATCCGCGGGGCCACCCTGGAGTCAGCGAGGGACCGCCACCGTCCCATGGAAACAGTGGATCCCCCCAGCCCCATCCAGGCCACCACAGCCCCCCCCCCCAATGCGAGCAACATCGAGCTGGCCATGACCATCCCAGTCGCACCCACCTGGCCCCCCAAGGTCAACCACAACCCTGATGCGGCCCTCAATGAAATCAAGTTTGACACCCCTGGTATAGATAAAGTCCTCAAATTGAGCTCAGTTGCTGGTGACTAAATTCATACAGAGTTATTGGCAACATCACAAATATGATTTGCCATTAGTTTCTTGGAATGATTTTTTTTACTCATCAGTAAAATAATCATAATAAAATTAGTAAAATCATTTTTATTTTTCCATATATTTTTTCTCCTTTCTATTCTCTTTTCTTTCTTTCATTTTAGTTTGTATTTGATTTTATTATAATAAAAATTCTTAATAACATTATATAGACAAAAAGAAACTCTGACTTAAGATTGAAGAGACTTTCCCTTTGAAGATATCATCTTCTAGGCTGAATTGCCATTTGAGGATTTGAGTTCTTTTCTCATTTGTTTTGACAAGGTTTACTGGCAAGTTCAGCCTATTCTGTGAATGACGCATTATGTGCTGCTTATGCATCTTTCCTTAATGTGAGAACAATGTGTTATCACTATAGCATATGAAATATATTATTTTCTAAAAAGAGTATATAATATATTCAACAGACTAGTAGGAAGTACATTTTCTCAGACCTATCACTGAATGAAGAAGACTCATTCATTCCGAGACAAGACAATTAAATAAACAAATCAACATTTTGAACATTATTTTGGGGAAGAATCCTACAGGTGTTCAGTATAGTGCATATGCAGAAATGCATCTATTGTTTCCAATTTTCCATCATTAATTTATAATATATAATGGTTCATTCCTAACCCAACTAACCGAGGGGTGGGTTCTGGCTTACTTCGCTGCCGGTTTGCTTCCTGACGCTTCGCGCGGGCGGGTGGGTGCATGCGCAGTGCTAAAAAACCAGCTTCTGCGCATGCCCAGAAGCAAAAAATAAAATGGTGCCGCCTATGGAGCTGCTGAAAGAGCCGGTTCGGGGGCGTGACAGGCCTGGGTTGCTGCCGGTTCTAGCGACCCAGGCCATCAAGTTACTACCAGTTCTATAGAACCGGTCCGAACCAGCAGGAACCCACCTCTGAACTAACTAGGCCTCTGTAGACTAATTTTCATATCCATATTCCTCATTGCATCATGTGATCCATCTAATGTTCGCTGCAAATCATTTGGGCTCTCAATCACCAACATGACATTATCTTATACAAAAGTACACTTACAGTGTCTAACACCATACCCCTAAAATCAATATAAATATTCCTTGGACATCTATTGCATTGACATCTATCCTTGTCTTACTATAGAATCAGTGCTAAACTATTAGCTAAGCATTATCTTTATTTCTACACATACTTTAATTCCACCATATACTATTCTTACCACATGCAACAACCAACGTTCAGCTCCATATTCAAATATTCCGTAATTGTTCAACTCTATCAAGCATCTTTCCTTACACCTCCCTCTAGTTCAACTCCATGCATTCTGGTACTCTGCAACATAATTCTTTTTACTTTGATTCCAACAGTTTATACATCCCCTTTTCTTAGGTCCACTTTACATCTAATACTTTTTCATAGGTGATAGTTTCTGTTCCTGTACTGTTTTTACTTCTACACCCATTTCTTTTATTTCTTTCCTTTTTTTCTAAGTCTTTTTTTTGTAAGAATCACTCTTAACAAGATCAAAAAATGGTTTGCTATCCCCTATTTAGAACTGTTTATCACCCTCATATTGCTCACTAATTCTCTAATTAGTGAGAGAAACAATTATATACGTGGTTCAGGGGTGGGTTCCTAATTTTTTTACTACCACTCTGTGGGTGTGGCTTATTTTGTGGGTATGGTTTGCCAGCCATGTGACCGGGTGGGCGTGGCTTGCCAGTCATATATTAGTTATTTCAGAGAGATGTTACTACTATTTTTGCTATTTTATACCTTACATGAAAAGCTTTGCATACAAAGTGTGTGTTACACCATGGCAACACAGCAACCTTTATATGCAGAAAATGCTATAGTTAAAAGACAAGCAAGTCTCATACAGCATTTTTGGTTTCAGTCATGGATTCCTTAGACGAAAATATTGAGGACTGTTAAAAGAACAGTATCTTTTAGCCGAGATGGTGCAGTAGTTAAATGCAGCACTGCAGGCTACTGCTAGTTCAGCAGTTCAGCTGTTCAAATCTCACTGGCTCAAGGTTGACTCAGCCTTCCATCCTTCTGAGGTCGGTAAAATGAGGACCCAGATTGTTGGGGACAATATGCTGAACTCTGTAAACCGCTTAGAGAGGGCTGTAAAGCACTATGAAGCAGTATATAAGTCTAAGTGCTATTGCTATTTTAACAGTCCACAGTGTTTTCGTCTAAAGAATAACAGTATAAAACTGTATAAAATTAACAGTATAAAAGGTTAAGCTTTTGGAAAACGCCCACTTTGGGAAGGGATGGGGAAAGACTTAATTATCAGATTTCTGGGCATGCACAGAAGAAAATGTTTTTAAAAATTTTAAAATATTTTTTTTTAAAAAATGGTGGCGCCCAGGCACTGGCAACCGACCGCACCGGTACTGTGATGTCACCAGCGGGCCGCTAACGGTGCTATAGAGTGGACCGCACCTGTAGGAACCCACCACTGACGTGGTTGTAATTGCATGTGTGTTTTTTCTAAGCAGTCATCATTTTCATTCACCCATTTATCTCCAACTGGTCCTGTGACTTTTTCTGTGCTCTCTCCTCTCATTTCTACCCATCTATTCCTATTAGGTAGCAGATTATTTTCCTTCTTTCTCTTCCCCATTCCCAATCTCTCTTGTTCAAAATGTCCCACAATTTGCCATAGCCTTTATTATTATTATACCTCCAAATTAGCTCAAGGGTTTTCTTGTGGTCTCTCATCATAATACTGGTCCTGTTTAGCTTCATAAAATCAGCTATGATTAGTTAGTTATGTATAAAAAGAAAACCATTCCTAATAAATTCTTTTGAACATTTTCTTAACTGTATTATTTCTTTTGAAGTAATATCTTGTATCAGTTAAGACAAGCTAGGCATAATTTTGAATTCAGTACCAAACATTACAAGAAGGTAGCAACATATTTTTTTTAATTAAACTCATTTTCCAGAGGGGAAATACAAGGCTTTGCTCATTTTAATTTCTAGTATAATATACAGTAATTTACAGATTTAAATGTTTAAGCCATTTAGTCTTTAGACAAATAAATTAATACTCAGGAGTCCTTTTCAACTAGTGTCAGAATTGTTTTAAATTATTTTAAAAGCTAAAATATCGACCTAAATTCCATTGGGATTGGCAAATAAAATTGACAGAGCTACTTTTAATGGGATTCCTCAGTAAAAACACTTAATAGAAACCACTGGCTGAATTATAAATTAAAACATTCAATGAGAATCCCGAATGCTCTGACAAGAGAAATAGCTGTTGATGATTCTGCAAATAAATTTAAATGTGCTAACTGCTCTTGTCTTCTGCTTCTTTATGCTTTATTTTGTAATTTATTTATTCGTAAAATCATTGGTTGAGAATGATAGAGTTTGCCTCAGGATACTGAGAATGAATATTTATACACAGGGCAACAGGAAAGGAAAAACTGCAAGAAAACGTTGAACTATTTTGTAGTTTCCTTCTTAGTTTCTTCCTCACAACTAAATACTTGAGATTGCATAAGAAACAGAGCTGTCTCTTCGTTTAAGCAGGCTATGTAAATACAGTACAAGAACCACAACAATTTGAAAGTTTGCCTCTTGTGTTGTTTTCAATGCCCTGTTGGCATATGTCACAGATTTTGAAGTCAAGAAAGAGTGAATAAAATAATGTGAGTAAAAGGATCGTCAATATTTTAGATAGACCTTTTAATATGGCCAAAATAAAAAAAAGATGGGTAGATAAAAAATTTTATTAAGAAGCTGTTGGTCTAACAATTTCTCTCTAACTTACTGTCCAAAATATGTATGATGAGAACAACACAGGTAGGTTGCTCCTAGTTCAGACCGGTTATATAGAACCGGTAGCGGGAATTTCCCCCCGCTTGCCGAACCAGGAGTGATCGCCAGTTGGCCACACCCCCAAACTGGCTCTCTCGGCAGCGCCTACAGTGCCACCATCTTGTTTTTGGCTTCTGTGCATGCGCAGAAGCTGAGTTTTTGGCACTGCACATGCGTGCGTGACCACTCGGTGCAGGAGGAAGTGAGATAAGTGAGGTAAGTTAGAACCCACCCCTGGAGAACAATTACAGGTTGAGATCTAAATCCACAGTGCATTAATTGATATAGGAATTTTAACCCATAATGTCTATACAGAGTAATGTGCCTGGTAGTCCTCTGTGTTTGTTAAAACTGCCTTTTTTGAAATCTAGTATGCATGTATGATTATGCTGCAATCTTTCTTGCTGTTGTTTCTTAAAATCCACAATGAAATCATTGTTTCCTCCCAACACACCCAGTTGTTACCAGTTAAAACAGTTCTTTAGAACTGATTAGAAATAGATCTAGGAAAGCTAATCTCTCTGACACTTCTTCAGCCTTCTGGAAAATAAAACAATCAGCAGGATTATTTGCAAGAAATTTTGAGGATGTAGCAAACTTGGTGAAGTTGAATTTACAAAGATGTCCAGATGTCTGCTATTATTACTATATCTTTTATCCCTGAACATTATGTAATTTGATCCATGAGATTATCATCTAGATCCGTGGTGGCGAATCTATGGCACGCGTGCCACAGGTGGCACGCGGAGCCATAGCGGCCGGCACGCGAGGGTTGCCCACCGGCAAACCGGAAGTGCGAAAAAACGCACTTCCGGTTTGCCGGTGAGCTGTTTTTTGCACTCCGGAGGGTTCAGGGAAGCTCCCTGAAGCTCCGGAATGCAAAAAACTACAAAATGGACAAACCGGAAGTGCACTTTTCCGCACTTCCGGTTTGTCCGTTTTGTAGTTTTTTGCATTCCGGAGCTTCAGGGAGCTTCCCTGAACCCTCCGGAGTGCAAAAAACAGCACACCGGCAATGCGTTTTTTCGCACTTCCGGTTTGCCGGTTTTGTCGTCCCAGGCTCCGGTAAACCTTTGCGCGGGGGTGGGGGTGTGTGCGCATGCGCAGGGGGCAGCATGGGTGGTGTTGTGCGCATGCATGGGGGGGAGGGAATGGGTGTGGACATGTGAGCGCACCCCCCCCCCCTTTTTGGCACGCGAGCCTAAAAAGGTTCACCACCACTGATCTAGATATTTTGCCTGGCCTGACAATCTATACCACAATTTTTTCCCCTATCTTTTCCTTTTTCTTATCCCAAGTAGTCTTCACTTAGATCCTCCTGTTCAAATTCTGGAAGGGCTATAAATTGTGTACTTCCTTTACATATAATGACATGCCTGTTTTGCCTGGCATATTCATTTAGGATATTCATGAAATTCACCCCGTCATGTTTAATGATACCCATATTTCTTTTACATTAAGACTATTTGTTTGATTCTCATATTCAGTGCACTTTTCTGGAGACACTGCAAACTTTGGACTCTATTACTTATTCTATTCCCTCCCATATTTACCAGCTCATTAAGTGCCTTCAGATTATTCCATTAATAGAAATTGTGGTTGCACTATTTTCTGCTTTCCTCCTTCTTAATAAGGTAACTTAAAGTTTAAGGTTATAGTTGCAAACACGCTTTCCCAGCACTTTCTACGAAACTCTTTGTAGTAGATTCTTTCAAACCTTTGGCTATGACATTTATTCCGATGCGGATCAGTGGAAAAAGATAATTGTTTAAAAGTATTGGCAGTCTTTCCATCACATCCTGAACGTGGGCCCAGGAGGGCAGCACATTTTTCTTGACAATCTATCATGTCAACACAATGTTGCTTCAGTTTCTCACAGTTGCCTGTCATTCCTCTTTTTCAGGAGTGACAGATCCTATAAACATAGGATCTTTTCATTTGCAGGTCCTATAAAGGTCTTCTTCCTCTGTTTCTCAAATTTGTGCAACTATACTTCTTCCAGAAGTCTAGAAACCCCGAATGGGGAACAATCAACAATCCCTTCTGAAGCTCCGAATAAAAAGAGCTCTCCTTGATAGGCTTCTTCCTTTTCCTCTATATCCTTTGCTAGCCTTTCCTTTATCTTCTGGAAAACTCCTTGAGTTTGTTGACCATCTACAAAAACTTCCTACAATAATTCAACATCTTCCCTGATAAATTGGAGGGTGGACAGATTTGCTTCACTTGCATTTGCAGGTGGCAAAGTTCTTGTTGTCTTCTGGAAGAAAAACAAACATGGCACATTCCACAGGTCATGACAATTGTTCTCTCCATTTCCATGATCAGGAATAAGAAACGACTCTCATTTTTGTGAATTCTTCCACAAATGGTTCTGTAGAACACTTACACAAACATGTAATCAGTTGTCCCAGCATTCTGGCTTCCCAAGGAGGTAGATTGTTGTTAGTTTGGATCCTGTTTGTTTACTTGGCAATTTCTGGTAACTGTGTACCATGGGTGGCCAAACTATGGTTCTTTGAGGACCTGTGGACTTCAACTCCCAGAATTCCTGAGCCAGCCATCCATGCATGGCTAGCTCAGGAATTCTGGGAGTTGAAGTCCACAGGTCCTCAAAGAACCGTAGTTTGGCCACCCCTGCGTGTATATAGTATATAGTTAGTAGTATTAATGCACTTTATTGTTCTGATGTGCATGCGTATGTGTTACAATTATGTGCATGTTCTCTCAGAATTTCTTTTAAAATGAAAAACTCTAAAATTTTAAATGGAAAAGATAGTAAAAACGTATTTAATATAGAATTTAAAAGAGAAAGAGAGATGATGAAATAGAGAAATTATTCTAGAATATTGGATCATTTCAGACAACAATCTTTCAGTGAATGGGGGAATATCTGGTTTTTTTTTTCTTTCTGTATGTGTTATCTTCCCTGAATTCTTTGTAATAGGTTACCAAGTTAGCAATAGCACTTAGCAATAGCACTTAGACTTATATACCGCTTCATAGTGCTTTACAGCCCTCTCTAAGCAGTTTACAGAGTTCAGCATATTGCCCCCAACAATCTGGGTCCTCATTTTACCCACCTCGGAAGGATGGAAGGCTGAGTCAACCTTGAGCCGGTGAGATTTGAACAGCTGAACTGCTGAACTGCAGTGCTGCATTTTAACCACTGCGCCACCTCGGCTCTTCTAAGCCGAGGCGCTTCTAAGTTTCTAATGAACTATATTTTTTCATTTAACTAAACTGAAAAATTATGACTGTCAGCTTTGGACCAAGCAGATTTGCAAACCATGGTTTGAAGTAGGTTGAAGATGTCAGTATTGTGAAGATAATAACCATAATTATTAGGAACATGTGTCTTATTATTGTATAAGTTAATATGAAAGAGCAGCAAGGAGCAAAGTTTACTACCTAAAATGAAGCAAATGTGCCGTAGTATTCATATGAACAATAGTATTTCAATTTACGGTAAGTTGCTTCAATAGTGTTAGGTTTTAGATTCTCATCTTTATTCCATAGCTGTTACCATATTTTGTATTTTATGATGTTCATTGTATTGTAATTACCCTAGTGCAGGGGTGGGTTGCCACCTGTTCACATCGTGTGCGTCCCCTTGTGCAATTCTGCTTCTGCGCATGCTCAGTAGCTATAATCAGCCTGAAACACAGCTGAGGAGCTGATTAGCTGTGCTTTGGGCGAAAGAATAAAGGTAAGTATAAACCCGGGGGCAGGCGGGAGGGCCCTTTTTCAAACAGCAGCAGCAGTGGAAAAAACTTCCAAACAGTAAAAAAATTCGGAAAAAATTCCCCCCAAAAAGAGAGATGGCGGCGCCCACGGACCGGCACCGACCGAACCAGATCCCTGACGCCATCATGATGTCACCAGCGGGTTGCTACCGGTTCGTGGGATCCGGTCCGAACCAGGAGGAAACCACCCCTGCCTAGTGTAATATTCGTGCTGCTTTACATTGAACTGTGACAGCCTTACTAACAATTCATAACTTAAAATAATTTTGAGTTACAGATTTAAAATGAAAGAAGATGGATTTGTTTAGATATGAGCTGGACTAAATAATTACAATTTAAACTGGTTTAAAGGTTAGGGTTAAATGTACTTGATAATTAGAATACTTGCATAGTAGTAGAGAGTACATACTATAAATGTACACCCTATGCTAGTATGCAGCCAGTTCTAGGAAAAAAATGATTTTAAAAAACCCCAAAAGGAAGCAAAGCACCAAGATGAGAAATTAATAGGAGAGAAAGAAAGAAAGAAAGAAAGAAAGAAAGAAAGAAAGAAAGAAAGAAAGAAAGAAAGAAAGAAAGAAAGAAAGAAAGAAAGAAAGAAAGAAAGAAAGAAAGAAAGAAAGAAAGAAAGAAAGAAAGAAAGAAAGAAAGAAGGAAGGAAGGAAGGAAGGAAAAGAGAGAGAGAGAAAGAGAGAGGGAGAGAGACAGAGAGATTTTGTTTCAAGAACATTACTTGGGGTGAGAAAAAAGTAAAGATTAGTGCTTTAATGCTAGCTGATCCCTAGCTAAAGACAATAGGAAACCACAGAATTATTTTCAATACAGTATAATCTCTTGGGCTATAAGTGTAAAGAGACAAAAATCTTCAAACAGAACAGCCTGTTACATTCTGGCTGTTTCCTGCTTCTGCTGCAACTAAGTCATAATTAGAATTTACTGTAAAATGCACCTGGTACAAAAATGCCAACATAGGATTTATTTGGTCTCAGAATAGCTTTTAAATAGCAGAAAGAAAGGGATGATGTATTTTTAACCAGATAGGCTATCCACATGTCACCATTTTTTTGCAAATAGAAAATGAACACAAACATGGATGGGGATGGTAACTATTTTCTTTGGGAAGGGAGGGGAAGGAGGAGAGAAGTTCCATTACTCAAGGAGTTGCAGAAGTTCAGAGCAATGCTTTTTTGTGTATACTTCTATTGCTCAATTGGAGATAAGACTGATTGCCTCACAACGTTTTCTGTTCTCAGTATTTAAAAATTGGCACAACTGACTTCTAAGGGATTAAGGAGCCTGTCAAGATGAAGAAGTTCCCTCAAAAGCCAGAAGCATCAGGGAAATACTACATTTTCCTTAACCCTGATTGTGATTACCTCCAGTAAAGATTAGGAAATCCTGTGTGAGGGGAAAAAACAAAGCAATATGCCTAATCAGCCCTGCTTGGTTGCTCCTCTCACAGAGAACAATTAAATTAATGAGAAAGTAATGAGGAATGAAAACCTTTCGGTTACATTGGCACCCAGATTCAAGCTGTTTCTCTAGAAAATCAGGATGTGAAGCCACATCCGTCTTCCAGTTCCTTGAAACTATCAAGTTTCCATATTGTATAAAATGTTAATTTTAACAGTTCAAGTTAAACATTTTATAATTAATAAAGCAGTTCCTTCGTTAGAGAGTGGAAATCTTTATGACATTTGGGGATAGGAAATGCTGTTTTTTTGAGAAAGGAAACTTTGGAAACATACAGACATTACACTTATTTTTGTCTGCACATACAGTATAAGGAAGGTGTATGGGGCGGGGGGGGGAGAAATGGCTAGATGTTCTGAAGTATATAACCTGTTTTGCAACCTCACATAGCTTTGAGACTTAAAAATAAAATGCAAAGGAAGCATAAACATGATACACTTCCTCTAGAAACTATATACAACTACGCCGCCTTAGGTCTAACCTAAGTGTAGCAGAGGTGGGTTCCTGCCAGAGCTGCCCAGTACGCAGCTCCGGTAGGGAGCGGCGGATTTCGCAACTGCTCCGGAGCCCTCTCTGCCGGTCCACCCAGCGCGTCGCCATTTTTTTCCGGTGATTTTCAGGCGATTTTGCTTCTGCGCATGCGCGGAAGCAAAATCACACCGAAATCTCACGAGGGGACGCGCGCAAGAGAGAGATTTCAGCAAGATTTTGCCTCTGCGCATGCACGGAAGCAAAATCGCACCGAAATCTCTCTCGCGCGCGTCTCCCCACATGATGTTGGCACGATTTTGCTTCCGTGCATGCGCAGAAACAAAATCGTGCAAGGGGGCACGCGCGCGTAGCGAGCGCATGCCGCCCCGAAGCATGGAGATGCACGCGCATGGCTCCGGCAGTGAGGTAAGTAAGCAACCCGCCCCTGAAGTGTAGTAAATAAAATTATCTGCTACAATGTCCTACCCATCAATGACTACTTCAGCTTCAACCGCAACAATACACGAGCACACAATAGATATAAACGTAAGGTAAACCGCTCCAAACTCGATTGCAGAAAATATGACTTCAGCAACAGAGTGGTCAATGCCTGGAATACACTACCAGACTCTGTGGTTTCTTCCCCAAATCCCCAAAACTTTAACCTAAGTCTTTCTACTATTGACCTCACCCCATTCCTAAGAGGTCTGTAAGGGGTGTGCATAAGCACACCAATGTGCCTACCATCCCTGTCCTAATGTTCCAATGTACTCAAAATCATCTCATGTATACATGTTTATACTTTTACTATAATCTTATATATGCTTGACAAATAATAATAAATTAAATAAATAAAAATATATAGTACAAAACAGTTCTGCTTTATTTTGTATAAACCAGCAACACATAGTACAGCAATAGAATTAATAGTCTTCAGTATCCTGAAATGTAGTTCCAATTTATCAATTGTTTCTTTGTGATAAGTGTATGGATAAAGTTCATGGTTGCTTTCGAGAGTATACTATATGTACTTGAAACACTAAAATGCTTATTGGAACTACTGAAGAAATACATATTTTTCTAATTTGGATTCTGTAAATTACAGACAAATTCAGCAGATACAAACAGAATTATACTGAGAATAAAGGATCATCAACCTGTTGTTGTTGTCCAGTGTCTTTGGTTAGCTTTTTTATGAATAGCATTTAAATACCTAGCTGACAATTTAAAATAGTGAAATGTACTGTATTTTAAGGCCTTTTAGAAATAGATATTTTTTCAGATATGGATAAGGTGACCAGACGTCCCGATTTTGGCGGGACAGACCCGCTTTTTCATCATTTGTCCCGCGTCCCACCCGCCCTCTAAAAAGTCCCGATTTTTTCAAAGTTTGCCCGACTAGGGCATTCTTTCAAAAAATCGGCCTGAAAGGCAGCAGGCCTCTCAGCTCGGGCCGGCCGTGGGCGGCGTTGGCAGCGGGCGGGCGTCCTGCGTTGTTGACTCCTCCGGCGGCGGCTGGAAGCTGGGGGGAGGGGGAAGGGAGGCTGCTCCTCCTCTCCTTCCCCCGCCCCATCCCTAGCCCCGCCCTCGGAGGCGCCGCTGCGGTTGGGAGGGGTGAGGGACGAGGAGCCGTCACTGCTTTGAGTTTACGAGCAGTGCAAACAGCCCTTCCTCGTCCCCCTCCCCTTTCTTCCCCCCGTCGCCTCGCTGCCGCCGTTGCCCTGGGGCCGGGCGGGCGACCGGGAGACCGCGGCGCTTGGATGCTTGGAGCAGGTAAGCTGCCGGCTGCCTCCTTTCCCCGTCTCCCGCCTCCTGTTCATTGCTTGCCAGCCCGGCCGAAGGGAAGGCAGGAGGCGAGGAAAGGCCTCCCGAAAGGAGGGGAGGCGAGCCAGCCCGGCCGAAGGGAAGGTGGGAGGCGAGGAAAGGCCTCCCGAAAGGAGGGGAGGCTTCGGGAGCCCACCTCCCGACTTCCCTTCGGCCGGGCTGGCAAGCAACGAACGGGAGGCGGGAGACGGGGAAAGGAGGCAGCCGGCAGCTTACCTGTTGCGAGCTGCAGGCATCCAAGTGCCCTCCCGCCTCCCCCCCTCCCCCCCACCTCACCTGGACGCTTTTTGCTGTTTTGCCCTCTGCGCATGCGCAGCGTTCTGCGCATGCGCAGAGGGCAAAACAAATGGCGGCGCCCAGGCGCCCCCCCGTCCCGCTTAAAAATAAAAAAATCTGGTCACTTTGGATATGGAATACAAGTGTAAATCATGTTAAATTCAAATGAATCTGTTTAACCTATTGTCCCTTCTTTTTAAATATTTTGTTACATTTTTTCTTCTTTCTAAAGAAACTAATAAAGGAGAATATCTGTAGCTCAGGGTTGACATGAAGCGTCCTTGATGTTCTCTGAGCTTGCTTGTTTTGTTGCAGACGTTTCATTACCCAAACTAGGTAACATCATCAGCGCTAGTAAGGAATGTTGTTTGCTGTCAGTTTATATTCTTGTGGCTTGCCTGTCAGTGTTGGCTTGGTCAAGGGTAGTTACATTTTCCTAATTGAAACTATGGTTATATCTGTCTATACGTTGTGAAATTAAATAATTTTCTGAAGACATTATGGAAATTCTTTAATTTCACAACATATATATTAGGGAACTGTGACCATCCTAGACCAAGCCAAGTCCAAAAATGCCAGGGAATTTCTAGAAGTCTGGCACTCTGACAAATCAGCCATCAATAGACAGATAGACATTAACAACATCTATAGACTACTATGCAATAGAGACTATCTCTCTGTCACGGTGTGATTTCTTGTCTGTTACATGTATATGCAGGGAGAAGCATCCCTATCAAATATAATGGTTCATTCCTGAGCACGTGATTGATATCGGGATTGGGCGGCCTATAAGAACGTTTATTAAATTAAATTTATTAAATATGTTCTTGTATGCATGTGTGCATTCCAAACTCCATTCTTTCCTTCTTCTTCTGACTTCCAATGACAGGAGTCGCATTTTTATATCAGACATGTAATTAATTAGAATTTATTGTTTTTGTACCGAAATAAATATTTTAATTAGAACTTTAAATTGCGGTTTCATTTCTAATGTCTGAATTCCGGGAAAAGATCAAACATCACTTCTGTGAGATTTATTCTCACGTCGTCACTCTCCAGTCCAGAAAGGAACAAAAAGACCCAAGCACCTTTCCACAAGCAATTAGCATCCAGATCAGCATAGATTAACTCCAAGGTTAATGTCAGACCAACAATCAAGTAAACAATGCCCCATCAAGAAACTGCTAAAGAAGCCAAAAGCAAACAGCCCAATCAAAGAATCTCTAAGACCACTCTCACCAACACTGAAAGGCAAGCCCTTAGAATATAAATTGACAGCAAACAGCACTCTTTACTAGCACTGATGATGTGAGCTAATTTGGGTAATGAAACGTCTGCAAGGAAACAAGCAAGCTCATAGAGCACCAAGGACCCCTTTCTAAAGAAACTGACTAACCAAAAGCAGACCAAAATTGGCTTTAATTTGCTGGAGCATTGCAGTTTTTTTTGCAGTAAAAAAAGGAAGCTGACTTTTGGCTGACTCAGGATTACTGTATCATAAATCTTTCTCATAAGTTGTTTTCTGCTTGTTTAGCTGCAATTTATTGTTGATAGAAAGTAACAAGCAACAGATTTTGCAGCATGTTTTAAAAATGTACTTTATACACATTGGAGTTATGAAAAGAAATATGTATGTATCACAAAAAAAGGGGGGAGGGGAGGAGCCCAATTCACAAGAACTAATGCCACAAATTCAGTGATGACAGCATAATTTATCATTGTTTTAATGATTCCCAAATGTCCTCATAGAAGCATGTCAGTTTTCTGGTTTTCTAAGCAACTGACCGTACTAAAATAAAAATATTTATTAGGCCATAAATGGGGAATGGCAAAATATGACAAAACATATAAGAATCCATATGCACTCTAATCCCTTGGTGGTTGTGCAAGCAAGAAATCTTTATTAGGAAAATTCTTGTCCACAATTTAAACGATGGTTAAAATAATTAGATGAATGGGCATTAAAATGTTGCCTTTTTTCACATTTTTCAAAATGAATTCCCAATGTGTCAAAGATGTTATGCCTAAAAAAAAATCACAACTGTGTTTAAATCATTTCCATTTTCAGAGTATAAGGTCATATTTTTTCTAGTCATAGAAAAGGATATGACTATAATAAAATCACTTTATGAGACATATTATGTCTAGAGATTCATAAACTATATGGATTATTCATCCCAAAGTGATATAATTAATAATTTCAGAATTCTTATGGAGTGTAAAACCCATTTTGGAAAACCCAATAACTAATTTTTCAGTATTTAACTTTATTTGGCATGCATAATATACTAGCAATTTTCTAATGATATTATTTTTCTGCTGAAGCTTTTATTCTACAATTAACATAGATTTCAAAGGGGAAAATTTGTATAGCATTCATTTCTAGAGATAAGCTGTTTGTTGATTTAATGTTTTGATATCAGACTGAAAAAATTCTTCATTTCTACAGGCAGTACCATGCGTTAATTAATTTGAAAATATCTATTTATCTTTATATAATAATATTTATACCTATCTATATCTATCTATCTAGAACAGTGGTTCTCAACCTTCCTAATGCCGTGCCCCGCACCCTGTCCCTGTGTCCCCACCGCGACCCACCTCACCGCCGCGTCCACCGCTGCTGCCATTTGGGTACTTTTAACCTCTGCGCATGCGCAAAGCATTCTGCGCATTCGCATAGGGTAAAAGAACCCAAATGGCGGCATCCGGGTGAAGTCTCCCGACCCCTGTGAAAGGGTCGTTCGACCCCCAAAGGGGTCGCGACCCCCAGGTTGAAAACTGCTGATCTAGAATAATAAAATCTCAAATATGCTTGTGTTACCCATAAATTAGTGCTATCACTAGAATAATATTCTTGAAATACACCATTAATGTTTATATTATATTCAGCACCATAAATTCTAACACCGTGCACTTGCAGCTATAATTCTTAGGAGATGGGTTACCACAAATATTAATAAAGGGCATTTTGGTTTGACCCAAAATGGGAGGTCAAAATAGACAGCATAAATTGTGGAACATTTAAATTTAGGTCAGGCAAAGAATATATTTATAAAGACAAACTGAGGGCCTGTAAACATGACAGTTTGAAAAATGTTTTTACAAATAACAACAACAAAGATTTTCACTGAATTGTTGCTATCACACAATTTAGTTAAAAAGAAAAAAGAATGAAAAGGAAAAAGAATGAGTTCTTTTAAGTAGAAATGTACCATACATCTACCTGTGTTTCCCCGAAAATAAGACCAGGTCTTATTTTCTTTTGGGCCCCGAAATAAGCACTCAGGCTTATTTTGGGAGAGATCTTATTTTTTTGACGTGCGACTACCGCTGGCCCCACCCTGTCCTTCCCACTGTCTGCTTGCCTGCAGCCGCAACGGACCAAATTCTTGGCACACCTCGGTCTCCACCTTCCCTGCCTGCTGCTGGGACACTTCTTGGCCATGTGCTGCTGGCTGCTAAGTGGTACCCATACTGCTGCTGGCCTAGCAGGGGCTCTTTGCCCTCCTGGTGGCTGGCAGCCGGGGCGTGCCAAGAGCTTGGCCCCAACTGAGGCTCCCTGGGGTGGAGTCTGCGGGCTGCCCGGCGCTTGAGAGGATCTTGGGGGGGGTAAAGCCCCTTTACGCAACCCAGCCTCTCTTTCATGCAGCCGGCAGGTTGAGAATTGGGCAGTCCTGGGAACTGCTCCCTGACTAGACACGGAACTCCGGCTGGAAGGGGTCTCCTTTGGGCTACTGAGGGCAGGCTGCATGTTTACTTGGTGCTGCAGGTACCAGGCTACAGGCCTGGCTCTGGTGGGTGCTGCAGCTCTCATGCCAGCTGTGTGTGGGATAGCTCCAGTGGGAGATAGTGGAGGCTGCTGGGTAGCAACTGGGCTTGCAGGCTGGCACTCAGCAGCCCAAACATTTGACCTATTGGGTGCAGCAGTTAGAGAGAGAGGGGAGGGAGAGAGAGAGAGAGAGAGAGAGACAGAGAGAGAGAGACAGAGAACATTGCTGCCAGCCCTGGATCTGAGGTTGGATCGGATCATTCTTTCTCTCTCTCTCTCTCTCTCTCTCTCTCTCTCTCTCTCTCTCTCTCTCTCTCTCTCTCTCTCTCTCTCTCACACACACACACACACACACACACACACACACACACACACACACACACACTGTCCTTTCTTTGGGAGCCCTGCACAGATGCACATCCCAGGATTGCAAGGCTGAAGGCTTTGGATGGAGCATTTTGGGGATGTGTGTCTGTGCTGCGATCCCAAATAAAGAATGATTGGCAGAAACTTGGGAGGGGGTGTTTCCTGCGCAATCCAACACAGGGAAAGAGGTTTGCTCTGAAGCTATGGCATAGCGTTGCACTGGGAGGCCTCCACAGTTATTACCAGTATTGAATTGCGCGTCTCGCTCCAGTGAGAGGGCTGCAGGTAGGGGGCTCGGTAGCCAGGGAAGAGGGAGTTTGGGGGTGCCAAGGAGGAAAGGGCGATCTCTCCTTCCCTCCTGCTGCAGGGAGCTTTGGCAGGGTAGCACGACCGCTGGTGAAGGAGGCCCTGGTAGGCCAGCAGCTGGGGAAGTCCTCTGGAGATCTGAGCCGAGATGCCCAGCCCTCACTGACTTAGCTGATCCACGGGCTGCAATTAAGGGGCTGAGCCTCCATGAGGTGACCGGGGAAGGGAAGGGCTGCCTCCTGTGCTGGCCATGCCCACCCCCTTCACTAGAGCTTATTTTTGGAGTAGGCCTTATATTAGGCCCACCCCAAAAAATCAGGCTAGGCCTTACTTTCGGGGTAAGTTGCATTTTTGGGGAAACACGGTATTTGTATCATTATTAATTCAAAATAGTTCAATATTATGTCTGAGAGGTTTTTTATAATTTCATAATTAAAGGTTATACACCATTCAAACTGTTTAGTTGCCAAGCATGCAATCATACTTATCTAAACTCCAAAAAGGAGCATGAGTTATAGAAAAGAAATCATAACCATATCTTTTGCGCAATCTATGATAGTCAGCTAGCAATTCTCTTTTGTATTAGGAGACAAACCTGCATACGTCAAAATCCTCAGATAAGTCATCATAAAACGCAGGATGTTTCCGAGCAGCCACAGTCACAGAAGCCCCTGTCTCAGCAGGTGTTCCATTTCCTGTAACTGTAAAAAGATCTCTGCCTGGGCTTCCCTCCGAACCACTGTCTTCCTTGCTTGTTCTGCCTTGCCTAATGTAAGCTGAAGGTTCTGGATCCTGGTGGCTATTCTGGTGTTTTCCAGACCGTCTCAAGGAGTTGGATTCCACAGAGGACACAGAAGATAACGAGAGGGAGTTTTCTTTATACCTTCTAATCATCCTCCTAGGATTATTTACATTATAGCTTTCAGGCTCTGACTTCTTTTCCCCACTTATTCCCATAGTGGCAAGTTCAATAGCATTCTTATTGCAAAGCTCATCTGTACGAACATTTGAAGGGTTTTGTCTTCTCGTTTTCTTAAGCATTTTGGCTCTATCTCTTTTTCTGACTAGGGCCCAATAATTTTCATCAGAAGTTGAAGAATCGGATGTTGTTTTGCAAAAGGCATTCCATCGAGGATTTGGGACCTTGGGATGTGACTTGACATCCTTGTCTTTTCTTTGCTTTACTATATCCTCAGAATTCTCCTCAGCCTTCTTCCTCTGCCTAACACCTTGTTTCACCTTTTTAACATGCTTTTTCCTAGCAGAACTCAGCCCCATGACATGGATTGATGTTTCAAATGTATCTTCTGATAGGTCATGCAAAGTGGAAGATCTAAACAGAACAAGAGGAGAAGGAGATGGATAGTGACAAAATGAGAGGGGAAGGGGAGACGACAGACAGAACGAGAAAGAGAGAGAGAGAGAACATAAATAAAGTAATAGAATCAAATGGAAAATGAACATGATATTGAAAATGACAAACAAACAAAAAACAGATGGGTGGAAATACATGAAAGAAATTAGACAAAAGTAATATCCATAGCTCATTAGACAAAGAAGACTCAGCAGATTAGGAATATTAATTTAGCACATACCTACAGATGTCCTGAGTAGATGGGCAGACAGATAACCGTGATTGGCTTCCGGGAGCTGTCCCTGTAGTAGGACTGCTTGCCTGTTGGAAAAAGTTACATAAATTGGATTCTTTGTCCACAAAATAAAACATAGATATTTTATTACTTTTCCACATGATTTATATATATTTCAAGCTCTTCGCTCTGCTTTCATAGAGGCATGGCTTGTAAAATAAGGAAATTGCTATTAAAGCAAAACCCTTTTGAGGAAGTAAACGCTGCAAATCACATGCATATTTTAGTTCATTTTTGAGGAACAAACTTTCAGAAACTGTTCTCATTTGGCTTCAGTTGTGAATGTGTAAAGAAAAACCAGCTGCTAAAGTTTTTTAAAATGGTATTTTTTTAAAATTAAGACAAACTGGCACAATGTTTTCTTATCCATCTTTCCACAAGTTTCTTTTCTTTTCTTCTTCAAAATTTAGACACTTAAAAATAACTTAATATACAAAAATGCTGCTTGCCTTTCCTAGTATTAATATGCATTTTGTTCTGTAACACAAAGCTAAAATCTCCCCAAACAATAATAAATTCAGTCAAGGTGAAGCCTGACTAGGGGGCTCAGTGGCTAAGACACTGAGCTTGTCGATCAGAAAGGTCGCAGTTCGGTGGTTCAAATCCCTAGTATAGGTCTCCTGCGTGAGCAGGGGGTTGGAGTAGATGACCTCCAATGTCCCTTCCAACTCTGTTATTGTTATATAGAGTAATTCATAAAAAATAGCATCAATAGATTGGTTTGCATGCTTGCTTTAAGTTTCATGAGTAAAACAAGTTTCATTGAGATGCTACAAAATGCCTATGAGGATCTACTGAAAGCTAGTCTGAATCTAGCATAGGATATCCTACTACAAGGTTGTTTTAAAATTTATAAGTATTTTTTCCAATTAAACATTATTTCACTATTTTCAGCAAGCAGAGATTGAAATCTATTCAGTTTAATTTCACTAGGGTAAATTTTGGAAATAAACCATAGTTGAGCTGAGGATAATAGATATTTGGTGTTGATTAAGCTTTATAACTATTGAAAACAAACATAAGTTATGCCCAGCTAAACCCTGACATTTATAGGTAATATATGGGGAACAATTAAAGTTTTCCAATTTAAGATAGATCCATTTAAGTCAGGTAAGGCAAATCAGCAGAAGCATATGATCTGACACCGGGACAAAGGATTTTATTTGTTCCTGTTCCTGTTCACTTCTTTTTAATTTGGAATAAATTTTCTGTTCATTAAAAATTCTATAACAGCCATTGGTTAAATGCCAAAAAGTTAAAAATATACCACAGACAATTATAATATCAATTTAAAAAATGAATAGAATCTGTAGAAATATAACACAAAAATAAAAAATCAGTACAAAGAGGATTTGACATAATCTTCTATTTTCCATATTATGATTCCTTGATTGGCAGCTAATTTAACAGGATAAAGAATTCTAAATAGCATTCAAAGTAGTATTTAAAGTGACATTTACATGAAAGAAAGTTGCACCACATACTAATTTCTGAATAATTTATCAAAGCAGATTTTATCAGAGGAGGTCAATGATACAAAATTATGTTTTACAAAAACTAACTTATTAGCAAGTAATGTTATTTTTTTGTGGGACAGAACATAGTTTCAGATACAACACACTTTTACAAGCTTAGTTCTAGTATTTTGAAAAGTACTGAAAATACTACACTTCTTATTTTCAAAGTTTTTATACTAATAGTTTTTACTGTATGGCTAAATATACATGACAAACTAAGTCCCACGGGAGTCCCACGGGAGTTGGGCGGCATATAAAAGCGACCAAATAAATAAATAAATAAATAAATAAATAAATAAATAAATAAATAAATAAATAAATAAATAAATAAATAAGTAAGTAAGTAAGTAAGTAAGTAAGTAAGTAATCTGACTGCTATTGCCCTTGCTTAAAAGTTGTTAAACTTGATGAAAGAGATCAGCAAAGCATAAGATTCAGAAAAATTATTTGAATTTTATTATTTAAATTTTCAAATAATTTTTTTCCCAATCTTATGCTCCCGAAGAAACAATACAAACAACTTCTACAAAACAAAAAAGCATTTCTAGAATTTTCTGACAGTGATTGATAACAGCATCCCAAGATAGTTATCTACTATCTTCTATTCTAATTTTGGCACCTCATAGCCTCCCACCCATTACTTGCTTCTGTATGAGAGGAACATTTTAGAACAGGGCTCCTCAAACTTTTTAAACAGGGGACCAGACTGTTGCGGGGTCGGACCGGCTGGGTGGGCATGGCTAGGTGGTCATGTGACAACTCAGCAGTCTATTTATGGACATGCCCTTATTATTCAACACGTGGTGGAAAATACAGGTCCAAATCAGATTGATCATTATATACTGCATTTATTCATTTCAGGTTCACATTTTATGTAGTTCCCAGAGAAACGCGGGATACAAAAAGATCTTGATAGACTTGAACAATGGTCCCTATCCAGCAAAATTAAATTTAATGTGTAGAAAAGCAAGGTTTTACACTTAGGCAGGAAAAACCAAAGGTACAACTACAGATTAGGCGAGATCTGGCTCAAAAACAGTAACTGTGAGAGGAACCTTGGAGTCCTAATGGACGATCACTTAAATATGAGCCAGTAGCAGCCAAAAAAGCTAATACAAACCTTGGTTGTGTAAACAGAGGCATCAAAATCACATAAAGTATTAGTACCGCTTTATAAAACCTTAGTAAGACCACACCTAGAATACTTCATTCAGTTTTAATCACCACATTACAAAAGATATATTGAGACTTTGGAAAAAGTGCAGAGAAGAGCAACTAAGATGATCTGGAGTATAAAACATATGAAGAACTGTTGCAGGAACTGAGTATGGCTAGTCTGAAGAAAAGAAGAACTAGAGATGAAAATGTAGCAATATTCCAGTATTTGAGGGGCTGCCACAAAGAAGAAGGGGTCAACTTATTTTCCAAAGGACCAGAAGGCAAGACAAGAAATAATGGATGGAAACTAATCAAGGAGAGAAACACCATTCCCCAAAATTAACTAATAGACATATTGCATACCTATTATAACAGATGATGTAGTACTCTGGCTAGTTACAGTTCTAAGGTAGCCTTTAGAAGACAGTGCATATCAAAACTATTTTTGTTTTTCAGCAGTTAAGTTAGACAAATTATAGTTAATAAAATACGTAGAACACATATTTAGAATAAAATATGTAGAATATGTAATTCTAATAAACAATACTATAATTACATTTGCAGTATCTTTTCTTCAAATTATCCAGAAATTGTTCAAAATAAAGAATATAAAATACTGAATAGTAAAAGATGTCATATGCACTATTGTTTTAATGACATGTCAGTTCAGGAATTTCCTGATAAATTAAATATTTTGAATATCATATATTTTACCACTGGTTTGAAATGAAGGTTATCTTCCCTATTTTATTTTTATTAATTTAACATATTTAAAAACCAATTATCTCTCTCACAGAGGGAAGCTAGGTGGTGCTGAGTGGTATACAGTGAAATATTAAAAGCAGAAAAACAATATATAAAATTTTAAAGAGGCAACAAATGCTAAAAATTAATTAACAAAAAGGGGAGGCAGGGTCTTTCAATGTGCTGGCCATCTTCCTAACCTGTGGTGACTATAAAAGATTTATACCAGGAGAGTGAGTTTATTCAGGTATTAAATGTGCTACACACTCACTCACTCACTCACTCACTCACAAGCACGCACACACACACACACACACACGTGTGTGTGTGTGTGTGTGTGTGTGTGTGCGATAAATATGAAGATGTGATTTTGCCAAAAAATGAATCAGACTATTGATCAAATAAGCAAATAATAAATGGCATAGTTTCAAAAGACTTTGTGATTTTACAGCTTTACCTGAAAATTGTGAGATCAAATTTAGCTGCTGTTGCAGGCAAAGTATGAGGGCTCTACTATGACATTTATTGTCATAGCAACAAGCTCTAGTCTAGTCTAGCCAAACCTAAGCACTACTATAATTTTAAGCTGTTTAAAATTCTCACTGTCCAGAAAAAAAATTACTATTTTTCTTTATACTTCTGCTACTATGTCAATATGTCTATATTAAGCTATTGTTAAATGTCCAGCTGTTATTAAATTCCTTAAAGAGTTAATCAAGGGTTTTTGGTAGAACCTAGCTGGTTGCTTTTATGGCTAACAGTAGTCCTGTCTTCTTCTTGGGCCTTTGAATCCTCTTCTGCCTCTGACTATCTCCATCAGGTAAATTAAACGCACACTGTATTGTCTTCTTCCCTGCATTGTACTATCCAATGCCATTGGTGATCTTGAATCACTCAGGAACTTTAATTTATTTAGAAACCTGAACACTCCAATATCATGTTTGCTTGCTAACCTATTATTGTCTTCCTTTTCTGACTTAAAATGCATCCTGCCACTTCGTTCGCGAATCTTAAAAGTTCTGAAATGAAAACCTTATCTGCAGTTTTACAGTTTTACTCCCAGTTGTTTCCTATCTACAAATTATCAGTTGTAATTAAACTATATGTCTGGGTCACCATGCAACAAGATGTAAGGCACGGTTTTTTAAAAAATATAATTTTATTAAGAATTTTAATTACAATAATAAAAACTAATATAAACTAAAGTTAGAGTATCCCAAAGGTGCTTTTTTCAAGAGGCAACTGGCTTTTCTGTTTTTTTCTTTGAAAACGTTCCACTTCTCATCCAAGAAGCTTCTTCAGAGAAGTTCTTCAGAGCTGAAGAAGCTTCTTGAATAAGAAGAAAAAAAAGAAAAACCCGACAATCAAGTTGCCTCTTGGAAAAAGCACCTTTGGAACAACCATGACCTGGATGACTGAGAATCTTCATAGACATAAAGTTATAGTAAGAAAAGAAAATTGAAAGAAAGAAGAAAAAGTGCAAAAAATGAAAAAATAAAGAGAGAAAAAATATAATAAACTATATATATATTTTCATTATTCCATCAGATTTTTTCATCTGTCTGATGAAACACACACACACACACACACACACACACACACACACACACACACACACACACACACACACACACACTGTTTTCCCTAAAATAAGACATCCCTGATAATAAGCCCAATCGGGCTTTTGAGTGCATGGCAATAAGGCCAAGAGCTTATTTCAGGGTTCGAAAATATATAAGACAGGGTCTTATTTTGGGGGAAACACGGTGTGTGTGTGTGTGTGTGTGTGTGTAGTCTCCCTTCATTTTCATTTATCAGAAAAAAATGTTACACTTACACACACACACACACACACATACACACACACCATATATAACGAATATATATATATATATATATATATATATATATATATATATATATATATATATATATATATATATATATATACATACATACATACATACATACATACATACATACATACATACATACATATATATATATATATATATATATATATATATATATATATAGGTCTTTGGGTATTCGGGTTTTCTCCCGCGTGAAATTGGAAGTGTCTTCGCAACGTTTCGATGAAGTCTCATTCATCATCTTCAGGCTGGTGTCTTCTGCTTCCTGCTTCTAGGAGCAATGTGAGATTGCTGCTGTTTCTTCCTTTTAACTGCCAGTGGAGGTTTGAACTGATAGGATGGGAGCTTGGCTGTGTTCTGATTGGTTGGAGGTGTGTTCTGATTGGTTGGGGGCTTGGCTGTGCTCTGATTGGCTGGGGGGTTAGCTGTGCTGATTGGCTGGGGGTGTTCTTAGGTTAGTCTGACTTGCAGGGGCATTAGAGCTGGTGAGCTGCATTGCTGCTGTTTGGCTTCTGGTTCTTGGTCCTGCCACATCTTCATGGAGGGTGTCAGTTTGCTTCCTGTATGGATTGGCGGGGTTTAAAGTGGCTGATGATGCAGCTGTAGTATGGCTTCTTGTTTGTGGTCGTGCCTCATTGGTGTGGGTTTGGGTTTGCTTATTGCGTGGATGTGTGGTGGTGACATCCTGTGTGGTTTTCGTGAGTGTGGGTCTGGTGTCCTTCTTTGTGTTAGGGACTCGTTTGTCAATAAGGGCGGGTTTCCAAATGGCTGGTAGGCGGGAGGTGTCATCTCGTTTATTCATGCTGTGTGGGCGTTTTTCTATCTCGATGGCTTCTCTGATTATTCTGTTGTTAAAGTGTTCAGTTTTGGCGATAGTTCTGGTCTTTTTAAAGTCGATTTCATGTCCTGTGGCTTTGAAATGTTGGACCAGGGAAGAAGTTGGTTCCTCTTTTTTTAATGTGTTCTTGTGTTCTTCAATGCGTGCGCTTATTCTTCTGTTGGTTTGTCCAATGTATGTGGTGGTGCAGGCGGTGCATGGAATTTCATATACTCCTTGATTTTCTAACTCAATTTTTCTTTGGGGTTTCTTAGGATGGTGGATATTTTTCGGTTTGTGCAGAATGCTGTCTTGATGTTGTGTTTGTGGAGGATCTTGCTGATTCTGTCTGTGGTGCCTTTTATGTATGGGAGGAGGGCTTTGCCGTTTTCTTGTTGTCTGTCTTGGATTTTAGTGGGGGTTTCTTTTTGGATTAGGTTGGTGATCTTCTTTCTTTGGAATCCATTGGATGCTAGTACGTTAGTGAGAGTATTTAGTTCGGTTTTTAGGTGTTGTTCGTCAGCTAGGCGTTTTGTTCTGGAGATGAGTGTCTTGGCTACGGAGTTGATCTGTGCTGGGTGGTGATGTGAGAGTGCATGTAGATAGCGGTTAGTGTGGGTTTTCTTCTGGTGGATGGTGTGTCCTAGGGAGCCATTGGATTTCTTGTAGACTAAGACATCCAGGAAGGGAAGTTGGTTGTTAGCTTCTGTTTCCATGGTGAACTGTATTTTGGGGTGTAGGCTGTTGAGGTGTATGAGGAAGTTGTCCAGTTTTTCTTTCCCGTGTGGCCAGATTATGAAGGTGTCATCTACATATCTGAGCCAGAGTTTGGGTTTGTGATCAGATTTTTCTAGAGCTTGGGTTTCAAAGTGTTCCATATAGAGGTTAGCAATGATCACAAATCTGATCACCTCCCGCCTACCAGCCATTTGGAAACCCGCCCTTATTGACAAACGAGTCCCTAACACAAAGAAGGACACCAGACCCACACTCACGAAAACCACACAGGATGTCACCACCACACATCCACGCAATAAGCAAACCCAAACCCACACCAATGAGGCACGACCACAAACAAGAAGCCATACTACAGCTGCATCATCAGCCACTTTAAACCCCGCCAATCCATACAGGAAGCAAACTGACACCCTCCATGAAGATGTGGCAGGACCAAGAACCAGAAGCCAAACAGCAGCAATGCAGCTCACCAGCTCTAATGCCCCTGCAAGTCAGACTAACCTAAGAACACCCCCAGCCAATCAGAGCACAGCTAACCCCCCAGCCAATCAGAGCACAGCCAAGCCCCCAACCAATCAGAACACACCTCCAACCAATCAGAACACAGCCAAGCTCCCATCCTATCAGTTCAAACCTCCACTGGCAGTTAAAAGGAAGAAACAGCAGCAATCTCACATTGCTCCTAGAAGCAGGAAGCAGAAGACACCAGCCTGAAGATGATGAATGAGACTTCATCGAAACGTTGCGAAGACACTTCCAGTTTCACGCGGGAGAAAACCCGAATACCCAAAGACCTACATACAAACACCCGCGAAAACCTCAGAAAACACACACACACACACACACACACACACACACACACACACACACACACACACACACACACACACACACACACACACATATATATATATATATATATATATATATATATATATATATATATATATATATATATATATATATATATATATATATATATTCCATCAGACAGATGAAAAAATCTGATGGAATAAAGAAAAATGGAAGAAAATTATCTTCAAAATATTTTCTTATAGGAGCTACAAAACCAATGATTCTCATGGTTTATCATTTGTTTCTCCTTTTTAATTTTTAAAACTTCAGCCAGTTTCTTTTGTATATCCAATAAATCGTTCTCTTGGCCTCTCATTTATAGTTCTACATTCTGTATTTTATCTTGTCAGATAAAATTTGTTCCACATCTGTCATTTTTTTATTGACATCTTTTAGACAGTCTATCCATAGAAACAGACATCATTACTGACAGTGTTGATGGTATAGTTACTAGCTTCTGGCTCCATTTTTCAAAGATCTACTTTAATATTTCTAAAATCATAAATGATTTGTTTCATTCAATATGTCCTGATATACAACTGCTGTACGCCGTCCTGAGTCCCTCGGGAGTAGGGCGGCATATAAGAACAAATAATAAATAAATAAATAAATAAATAAATAAACTTCAGGATATCAGGCTTTGTAATTTTTTTCTGTTTAAAATCCTTAATCACTCCAGTGTCCATTACTCATCTTCTGTTCTAACCTGCAATTGCCAATCTGTTTTCCACAAGAAGTTTATTTTTATAGTTAATTCCAAAATATTATAGTAAAAGTCAATATTCCAAATTTATCTGGATCATATCTCTCCCTCCCCCTCCCTCCCTCTCTTTGTCTCTCTCCTCTGTGTAGTGTGTACAATTTAATTAATACAATAAAACATTAAAACTGAATAATTTGGGATTAAAAATGTAAAATTATAAAACATTATAACATCGCAAAAGGTAGAGAGATCCAAGATAAGGAGGCTAAGATGGCTAGTGCAGGTGGAGGATTTCATGGGCCCAACCAGTCCCATGGCTGTGTGGGCCCCTGAATCACCCATGCAAGGCTACACAATCAGAGTTTGACCCTATTGCGGAAGACAAGAAGATTGGGGACTTTCCTCATCTCTGGGGGCAAGATGCTCCACAAATCACAAGAGGAGAAAAAGTCCTCTTCTTAGACCCTGCCAATTGGAATATTCTGATTGACAAGGTCTGTAGCATGCCTTTCCTGCCTGAACTCATAGGATGGATGTGATGGATGAAAGCCGGTTCTGTTAGTAGCTTGTCCCTATGCCACAAAGGGCTTTATAGGTCATGACTAACACCTTGAATTGGACCAGAAGCAAACTGATACCTAGTGCCATTCGCAGAGCAGATATTATATGTGCCCTTCTTTGGGCATTCAATATAGCTCACTTGGTGCACCACTTGAAGCTGCCAGACATTTTTCAAGGGTAGTCTCATGCAGAGTATATTAATCCAATCGGGATATGACTAGGGCATCAGTGACCAAGTTGAGGGCCTCCCTGTTCAGGAAGGGACATAACTGGCACATACAAACCAAAGTTGGGCATGTCTGTCTGTCTATGATCATCTAGCTAGCTAGCTAGAAATATCAGCACACACAAGGCTGTTAAGAATATTCAAATTAGCCAAATTAAATCATACAAACCAATTTGTATATTAGCAAGATGGTTTGCGAGTTGTGTACATTTAGATAATATCAGATTCAATAAAATAATTGTGTTTTTTTGCTCTTGAATTTAGTAATGGTGGCATGTTTCCAAAATGACAAACATTGGCTTGGCATCAGAGGCAGTGTGTTTGGATAATCATGGAAAGCTCATAAACTTTGAAGGACCCATCAGCTGAAACATCAACACTGACTCTTCTATAGCTCTGTTCTGATATAAGCTATAATCATTACCTACATAGCAATGGCTTTACCTCTCTAGTCTGGTGTATAAACTCTTAATTGCCTGTAGTTTAGATACAAAACTCTATAAATTTCCAGTATTTTATTTAGCATCTTGCTTGATTTAAACGGCATTCTATCTTTTGTTGTTGCTATAATTCTGAAAACTCTGTGAGATGTGATTCAGAGGCATCAAGAATGAAAGAACATGAACAGCTTTTAAAAACACACTACATAGCCAGTTGAATTCTTGCCAAAGCCTGTTTACAATGGACAAATATAGCTTGATACAACTTTTCAGAAATGAAGTCTTCTAGCTTCTTTATTAAATTTCCTGCTACTTGGTTCCCCTCTTTTGCTATTTCTATCTTCACTTTCATTTCTTTAAAAAAAAAAAACCATTATTCAGCTAGGCATTGAGAGTGAGGTAGGGAGTTAATAAACGAGACAAATATTTACCTTTTCACTATTGTAAAAAGAATTCAAGCTTAGTTGGACAACTAGCAGTAAGCTCAAACTTCTGCCTTGCATCTGTGTCAGTTTCTACTTCGTACTATTACTAATAATGCAATTTTAATACTTTCTGTAGATGAAAGTCAAGCTTTTTATAAAACTTAACCAGAACAGACACAAATAACAGTATGCCAATCACAACAACAAAAAATTGTCCATGCAGAATAAAGGCTACAGTAAATCCAAGTGACATTATCAAAATGCTACAGAAACTGATTACACTACCTCAGTGGCAGATGTCAGAAATAATTCACCCCAAAAAGGAAGTTCTCAACTGCTGGACAACAGTTCTCTGATGTAATAAGGGAAAACCCCCCCCAAAAAAACCCACCACTTCAACTCCATGGCAAGGTGTAGGTTAAATATGGGCATGTAGCCAGGTTGATTGGATTTGCTTCTAGACTTCTTACATAGCCACTCAATGTGTGGTTTCTGGTGCTTCACCTTCCAAAAGGCCTCAGTAAACCTTGTCACCATCAAGAATTGAGCTTTGGAAAGAAGCTACTTGAGAGCAATAATTTCCATTGCCTGGTTCACCCCTGATGTCAGCCACTTATAAGATGCTGAGTAGAACTGCTCACTAGAGAGCTGGGAAAATCCACAAGCCCTCTTTAAAAACCAGATGGTCCTTTAGGGGCAGACTATACTGATCAATCCCACCACTTTATGGCTACCAAATGCAACTGAACCAGAGCATCAGGGGTGGGTTCCTGCCGGTACGCTCTTACCTGTTTTTCGCCGCAGAACCAAAGAAGGTGGTGGCGTTCGCGGAGCGGGTCTTCCCCTGCCCACTTTCCCCCGCCCGCCTGGACGCTGGCATTTACATTCTTTTGCCCTCTGCGCTAGCAGAACGCTTTGCGCATGCGCAGAGGACAAAAGAATGCAAATGGCGGCGTCTAGGCGGGCGGGGAAAAGCGGGCAGGGGAAGCCCCGCACCGCGAACGCCACCGCCTACTTCGGTTCTGGGGCGAAAAACAGGTAAGAGTGTACCGGCAGGAACCCACCCCTGCAGAGCATGATCTGACCATGGCAAAAGGATGGTGGAAATTCCCTCCATTTCCATCAACTATTGCTTTGAGACAAAAATGAAATCCAAAATATGAACACCAAAATGTGTTGAAGCCAAGATTACCTGACACAAGCCAGTGGTTGTTATGAAAAACATGAACTTAACTTTTATCATACAAGTCTTACAGGCTTGTCAAATTGAAGTAACTCAGTACCACAATACATAGTGTTCCACTACTAATCCAAACACTATATACAGCAGAGAAAGAACCTACTGGACAAGAGATTGGTCAGCACACAAACAAGCTTCTTTTTCTACAATACAGTATCACAAATAGATACCATATCCTGATATCCTCACAGCAGTGTCCCTGATCATGGTCAAAATCTACCGTATTTTTCGGAGTATAAGACGCACCTTTTTACCCCCAAAAAGAAGGTGAAAACCTGGGTGCGTCTTATACACCGAATGTAGCCCCACCCACCCAGTCACCCCTACCCTTTGGCCTCTGTCTTCCAGCAATTTACCTATTTGCAGCAAAGAGGGAAGAACCTGTAAAGCCAAGCAAGTCACTAGCACTTCCCGACATACAGCTGATTTGCCACGTGGGAAAATGAAAGTGAAACTAACTGCAAAGAGGCAAATAGCTGAAGAGACACGCAGATTTTTATTTTTTGCTGAACTGGATGGAAGGGGGTAAGTGAATAACTATAAATGTCTGTAGAATGTTCAAATTATTAGACTTATTTTTTAAAGACTGCTTTATTATTGTTCTAGAGCCAGGGGCCACTTTAAGACTTGTGGACTTCAACTCCCAGAATTCAACAGCCAGCTTTGTTAGCTCTGCTGGCTGTGGAATTCTGTGAGTTGAAGTCCACAAGTCTTAAAGTTGCCAAGGTTGGAGATCCCTGTAAATCAAGACAACTTAACAAAATAAAGAGGCTTTTTAAAATAAATGCTTGCTGTGAAGAGGCCCAGTGCTAGTGTATCTTCTTTCAAATAATAGAGAATAATGTATAATTCCAGAAATTTTAATTAATTTTAACAGCTCTGTACAAGTATAGTCTGAAATGTAACAGTGTCCTGTTTAGTATTAGAGTTTAGTTACCTTGGAGTAGATCTATTTAAATAATTGGGAGGAGTTAGTGTGACTACATTTAAGAAAACTTTCTGGCATAATGTACATTTCTCCAATTCTTTGCTATTTCTATGGGTCAGGCACACATGCACAGGAATACACAGCAAACAGTGTATATCATCTGTGCTGTTTGCTGTTTGCTGTTTGGCAAATTGCTGGGAGGCAGAGGCCTTTTTTCCTTGTTTTCCTCCCCCAAAACTAAGGTGCGTCTTATACTTCGGTGCGTCTTATACTCCGAAAAATACAGTATCTTATGATCATAGCCAGCCCCTTTATTCCTCATTTTCTTCAATCACAGATACCACCATTTTTCTTCATGGAATAATTTAATACCTGAAACATTTACTTTTGAAATAGTCAATAGCAGGTACAATCTGGAGTAAATCCAAATTCAATAACGGAACTTTAACAGTCCTGATTTCAATAACTATATTTTTGTCAGTTCCACACTACTGAAAAGTAATTGGATACATTCCTAACTTTAATATTGTAACTGTCTTATTGTAATAAAATCAGTATAATACATTGCCCATTAACAATGTCACCAAGCTATTCACCCAGAGCAAAGTTAACAATTTCTAGGCAAGAGAACAAATGGTCATTAATCAGTTACAACAGACAGCAAAACAAGTAGCAAGCATTTCAGATTCCTAAGCTGACTCACTGGAAAGGCAATTTTAAATATATTTAAAACATATTTAAAACAAAAATATGTTTGAACGGAATATTGAATACAAAATTTATAAACAATGTATTGTAACACCTGGTTTTGTATTTTATATATACATGTGCCCATGATTAACAATAACTTGTGTTACAATGCTTTGGCCATTTTCCCCCAGTATTTATCCCCAGTATAAAATTTTGTAACTTTTCCATTTATGCTGAGAAAATATGGAGATATGGATAACATAAAAAAGAAGAGGAAGAGGGACAAAAAAGACAGAATGCCACTTGAGCTACTTACTCTTTTTTAAAAAACTATCCATACCTTTTGTTAAAATAAGGCCTTCCTCTGATATGCAGCTGCTGAAAAACTACAAGGAAGAAAGTGAAATGTTTGTTTCTATAAGAAATCTTTTTTACTGGGCCTGCTGGAGTGAATATCACAATCACTACTTTCCCTAGTGGTTTTTGCTATCAAATCACTGCCCTTGTGTTTTTCTTTTATTGGTAGAAAATGGCAGCATTTCCTTCTTTTAGCTTGATCTGATATCCACAACCGATGGAAGGAAATAGGTTAAGGCTAAATGAAGGAAATGCTGTATCCTTCTACTAATAAAAGAATAACACTAGGCCGGATTAAGTACAGAAACTGGTGACTGAATTGCAGAGACCTAGGCCATATGTGTAGTAAGATTACAAACTGCAAGACATGGCACTAAAAATTCCCGTTTGAAATAAAATTTTTTAGAATACTCAGTGAAAGCTAATTTGCTGTAGGTGTTAAGACAACACACTAGAAATTGGAGATTGTGAGTTCTAGTATCAACTGAGGCGCAAACCTTCTGAAAATATTGCCAAGAAAACTTCAAGAATTAGTCCACACAGTCAATGGGAGAAAATAATGACTCAAATGCCATCTTCCCACTATACATTATACAGTGAACCCTCGCTATATCGCGGTTCACCTTTCACGGTCTCGCTGCTTCACGGATTTGCATCGTGCATTGTGTTCTGCATTCTGATTGGCTAAACAGTCTCTCCACTTCTTCTCCAACTGTGTGTCAATAACGTTGCGGTTTATACACGTACGTAAAACAGCTTGCCAAGAGCAGTGAAATACACGTGAGTCACTATTTGTCCTACTGTACTTTGGATTTTTTTTCATAATCATTTTTCATTTTCTCCCGTTCTAATCCAATGACTCGGGTCGCGGTGGGACGGTGCTGATCTCCGCAATTTGAAGCCTTCAGTTCATATTGATGATTAAAATTATTATTTTACAGTACAGTAGTAATTTGTAAAAAAAACATTTATACAGTACTTTTATTTGTTAAACAAATGCTTGGGCCTGTAAAAAGGTTTTGTTCTTTGGTTTTAATGTATTATGGAGTATTTCATTGTATAATAATTGTAAAAAAAATAAAGGTTAGTACTTCATGGATTTCGCCTATCACGGGTTCTTTTTGGAACGTAACCCCCGCGAAAAACGAGGGTTCACTGTATATCAATAGTGAAAGAAATAAAAACATATGTTAGAAAAAAGGTTTTGATTTGAAAGGGACAGTGGGTAGGGTCTTACAAAATGGAGACTAAGCCACAGGGAAAACAGCTATAGAATGAATCAACAAGGCTTTATTTGAACACACCCAAATAAAATTAGATAGCACATTTTTATCTAATTATTTATTGTGCACAGAATCCTGAAATAATTCACTTAGAGTGAGGCATTTCTTCCCATAGATCCATTGCTCCGATGAAGCCTTCAGAAACAAAAGCATCTACCTTCTTCCTAACTTCAAAGGAGAGGCAGTTGTTTGTCCAACATTTTAGACAATTTGTCCTCCTGAGTTTCTTTACTGAAGCTAGAAATTACTAGGTTACAGTTGTGCATACTTGCAACAAGAACCTCTAAAGGCTGTGTTAGATATTGAGAGTCAGCTAGAGGGAGAGATTATAAGGGTGATAAAAGTTGTTTTTAGAGCAGTACAGTTCAGAGGTTCAACTCTTTGTGTATCCTGTAGCTTTACAAGAGAAAATATTTTACATCAGATATGTTGACTTGTTGAGTCTAACATGAGAGTATAGTGCCCAATTTCAAAGCTACAATTATAAAAAATTGTTGCTGTTATTCTTGTTGAATCAAAACATATATCCATGCGTCGTTAGTCAGAACTACATCCCATTTATATCCAACAGAATTCCTTTGTACCTACAATTCTACCGAGATGGTATGCATGTTGCAACAAAACTCCCTGAAAATGATTTACAACTTGTTGGGGTGAGAATAATATCTTATAGAGGCGATTTAGATCTTTTCTTGGAATTCAGAAAGTCAGAAATAAAACCGAGATTAAAGGTCTAATAGAAAATATTTATTTCAGTACAAAAACAATAAATCCTGAATAAACTACATTGTGCTGAGTAACACGACCATTCAGGTCAACAGCTAAGGCAGAAGAAGAAATTAATGGTGGTTTAGGAATGCACACATGCGTACAACTCATATCACGTGTTCTGCCTGTATTGGAATGTACCATAATATTAGATAGGGGTGCATCACCCTGCATAGACATACAACTGACAATATTCACTACGTGACACAACTTACCTTCGAAATGTTACTTGATCGACTTGTTGAGCGCCCTGGAGATTTTTCATTCTGTTTTTTTAAAACAAATAAGATTTGTTTAGTTTGGGCTATAAAAAAACTTGCAAGTATTATTATTTCTTTATTTCTCCATTGTGAAGTTTATATAATAGATTGATGACTGGTATTCAAAGACATACTTTCAGCATGCTGAAGAACCCAGGAGATTCTACTTTTGCACTCTTTTAACAATAAACCTTTATAATACATTATAAACTAATTTTTGAAAGTCTCTGCAGTTCAGAAGTGGCATCTCATGGCATGGAGAGCTACTGCCCAAGAAAACCAAATAAAAAGTTTCTTTGTTCAATGAAATTAATTATGCATTTCTTTGGATCTTCGTCATTATTTAACAGACTTAACAATTGAAGTAAATGATACAAAAAGAGAACATAAATGGGTAAAAAATACCCAAAGTAGATAGATAGATAGATAGATAGATAGATAGATAGATAGATAGATGGATGGATGGATGGATGGATGGATGGATGGATGGATGGATGGATGGATGGATGGATGGATGGATGGATGGATGGATGGATGGATGGATGGATGGATAGAATTCTTTATTGGCCAAGTGTGATTGGACATACAAGGAATTTGTCTTTGGTGCATATGCTCTCAGTGTACATAAAAGAAAATATACATTTGTCAAGAATCATGAAGTACAACACTTAATGATTGTCATAGGGTTCAAATAAGCAATCAGGAAACTATCAATATTAATAAAAATCATAAAGAAATAAAGAACATGTAGCTTTTACACTGGGGATGTCAAAGAAGAGAAAGCATATTCAGACTAAACTCTCATACAGATGTCACAGTTGAAGAAGGATTACTGTTAGCCGCCCAGAGTCCTTCGAGAGTTGGGTGGCATACAAATCTATTAAAATAAAATAAATAAATAAATAAAATAAATTACTTTAATCATTCATGGACTCATTCCAAATTAAGCCTTTTGTACAGAACACATTAACGGGGGAAATATTGCATTAATGTTCATAAAATATGATTTCTTAAATGTATGTCAAGGCTCCCCCAAACCATAGTCCAAGATAAGGTAAGAACTAATTTCCTCCATGTCTCAGTTTTCTAGGTTTTGATGTTTTGTGTTCTGTTCCACTGAAAAGAAAGTCTTTTTGGCCCAAACTCTGTGTGTGAAAGATGTAATTTGGTCTGGTCTACTGTAATAAAAGCTAGTTTAAAAAGTTAGCCCTTATTTTCATTGCAGTTATATAAAACACCTGTAGGATTACATTGAACCAGGAAAAAATAAAATCATAGGTGGGTTATTACCCTAAGCTGAGAAGATTATCTAAGCAGTCTTGACCCTGTGCCTTATGAATAGAAGTTATCCCACATCATAAACTTGATACTAATTATAATAACTAATGTGTACCTGAGTGTCAATAAAGATGAAACTAGTCAAAGTCTAGGTTACTATAACCTTATAATAAAAGAGGGATTAGCATGTATAACTTTTTGCTTTCTAGTCTGGTCTATTTTGGAGGACTGATAACAAATCTGAATGCATTTCTCCCCTCCCCCCTTATCTTCATGAGAACTAGGGAGGGTCTTGTCTGAGATGCATATACAGATCTGTCCCAGAGTCAGATTTTTTTTTATCTGACTGTTGTCGGTTGCAGCTTTTACTCAAGGTTATTCCACTACGTACTTGCAATCAGGTGAATAGATGAACTACCTGCTAAAGTATCTTCACCAGCAGGATCAGCAATACTAACTCATGTCTAGTTCTACCTGGGCTGGTCAAGAATGTCAAGAAATTCAAGAAGATTAACAAGGGGAGGGGAAAATGCTATGAGTGGTGGCAATAAAAAAATATAGTATGGTATATAGGCAATAATAAATGCCTTCAACTGTTACAGATTAGAAAGATAACAGAAAAAGCAACCTTTTTCTCATTGAGAAAGAAAGCCACTTGTAGTCTTAAGTTATTCAGCACCATGGTATGTCCTTAAGGTTGGAGGGAACAAGTATATATCTAGTAAATTATTCCAAGTTTAAGTTGATATCAGCTTTAGAAAGTCAAGGAGTAGAGATTGAATAAATATGTCGGTCTCTACTTCCATCCCAAAGCCCCAAAGGCTGGATTAAAAAGTGGCAACCAGTGTTTTCTCCCAGAACTATAATAATATCTGGCTTTTAGTCAATGAAAATTTATCTTCTTTATGTAATTCCATGGAATGCTTCTTGAAAATAAACTCAGTCTTTTAATTTTTTTCCATTTCAAACAGATATTGTTTGATATTCAAACAGTCAAATGTAATGATTGCTTTCTTAGACATAGAAGATAGAAAGCAGTAGAGCCAGATGTAATCTGTATACTGATAGATTTCTATTCCAAAGTCCTGAATGACCTTCCCTAGTAATTTCACATCAGTGTTAAGCTACATAGGAGATAAAACAGAACTCTGTGGAACATAAAGTCAGTATAGTGGTTTCCTAGCATCACCTGAAAGAAAACAGGTGGTAATTTCCAAAACAATGTTTCTGATACTTTGTAAGAAAACACAGAAGTCTATATTTGTTTAATAGTAGCATAAGGCACCACACTGCTTAGCACAATATTCTGTATATGCTTAAAGGAAATATACCAGAAATGAACAGTGCTCAGAAAAAAAGGATGTGATAGCTATTTATGTCTTGAATGAAGTTTGTAAGTATGTGCATTTCAGTAGTTAGAACAAAAGCCTGTTCAAAGGACCATGGAATACCAAAAATGCAAAAGTAGTAATATGCACTTTAGTATTTTTTCCAGCCATAGCAGTGACAAGTAACTATTTGCATCATGTTATATGGCTTAAAGCAGTAATTTACACACATATGTAATTTACACACACACATAATTTATACACATACACTTATAAATATATTTGGGGAAAATTGGACTTCCAGCTGATGTCGCAGCAATATCAGATGCAGGGAATGGGTCTCCGCATTCCCTGCACTGAGTTCTCCCTGTTTGTGGGCTCCAAGAGGAGCCAAAGCTGCCTTGTAGGGACAGTGAAGCTTAGGAGGGGCTCCCCAAGAGGTTGCGGGAGAGTTCGCAACTCTCCTGCTGAACCCCAGGCTTTTTTCCATCTATGCCACAGAGAGGAGAAGTGGCAACCTAAAGATGGCTGTCACAAAGCTGGAACAGCAGAGAAACATCTAAGCATTGTACTGAAGCGGAGTCGGTGAAAAGTGTCTGGAACTGGGTGAGACGAATCCTTTTTATCTAAAATTCAACCCCAAAAGAATATCCAGGAAAAGAGAGGGTCACTGCTATTTTTAAAATAAAATTGAATAATATTCAATCAACACTGTAGAAAGACTAGCCAAGTACATGATTAATCGCCAAAAGCATTTCAAAAAGTAAATATGATTAATTAAATATGTAGATTTAAACTGACCCCACGTTTAGCATTAAAGGAAACCTTGTGTTGCCTGATTCTTCTGAATACATACATTTTGGATCTTTTCATTCATACATACCATATTTTTGGAGTATAAGACGCACCTTTTTACCCCCTCCCAAAAGAGAGTGAAAACTTGGGTGCATCTTATACACCAAATGTAGCCCCACTACCCAGTCACCCCCACCCTTTGGCCTCTGTCTTCCAGCAATTTACCTGTTTGCAGCAAAGAGGGAAGAGCCTGTAAAACTGAGCAAGTCAGTAGCAGCATCCCGACCTACAGCTGATTTGCCACGTGCTAAAATGAAAGTGAAACTAGCTTGCAAAGAGGCAAATACCTGGGAGAGACACGCAGATTTTTATTTTCTGCTGAACTGGATGCAAAGGGGTAAGTGAATAACTATAAATGTCTGTAGAATGTTCAAATTATTAGACTTATTTTTTTAAAGACTGCTTTATTATTGTTCTAGAGCCAGGGGTCTCCAACCTTGGCAATTTTAAGACTTGTGGACTTCAACTCCCAGAATTCCACAGCCAGCTTTGTTAGCTTTGCTGGCTGTGGAATTCTGGGAGTTGAAGTCCACAAGTCTTAACGTTGCCAAGGTTGGAGACCCCTGTAAATCTAGACAACTTAACAAAATAAAGAAGCTTTTTAAAATAAATGCTTGCTCTGAAGAGGCCCAGTGCTATTGTATCTTCTTTTAAATAATAGAGAATAATGTATACTTCCAGAAATTTTAATTAATTTTAACAGCTCTGTACAAGTATAGTCTGATATGTAACAGTGTCCTGTTTAGTATTAGAGTTAAATCCTGACTTACCTTGGAGTAGATCTATTTAAATAATTAGATTAGATAATTAGATAATTAGATTAATTAGAGTTAGTGTGACTACATTTAAGAAAACTTTCTGGCATAATGTACATTTCTCCAATTCTTTGCTATTTCTATGGGTCAGGCACACATGCACAGAAATACACAGCAAACAGTGTATATCATCTGTGCTGTTTCCTGTTTGGCAAATTGCTTGGAGGCAGAGGCCTTTTTTCCTTGTTTTCCTCCTGCAAAACTAAGATGCGTCTTATACTCCGGCGCGTCTTGTACTCCGAAAAATACGGTAATTGGAGAAGCACAATCTTAAACTCCACTTGGTTGAATGACATCATTCAGAAAAGCAAACTGAGAAAAGTGAATCTACAAATGAGTTCTGTTCTGTTCTGTTTAAGCTGAAAAGAACTTTTTGCAACTTCTTTATCTAAATAAAGAATAAAGTTTAAGATTTCTATGTGACATTCTTCATTAAATTGGTTCTGCCTCCCACCCGAATTCAAAAAAGCTAAAATAATATGTCTTCTAAAACCTGGCAAACCACAAGATAGAATTGAAAGCTACCACCCAATCGCCCTTTTGAGTTCCTGCTACAAATTCCTGGAAAGTTTAATTATAAACAGGATTGCTCTCATAATAAATGAACATATGGCCCATAGAAAAGCCGCTTCTTACAAAAACAAAACTCTGTAGATCAGGTGCCAAGGCCAACAGGCTATATTGAAGCAAGATTCCATCAAGACCTAAAAACCATAGCCATGTTCGTAGATGTATCTGCGGCATAGCACACAATTAAGAAAGACTGTTTGTTGTGTAAACTGTGTCATATTATCCCCTGCAAATATCTTTGTCAACCAATTAATAACATGCTGAGTCATAGATCCTTCCAGTTAATAATGGGGGGAAACATAAGTAAGGTAAGAAGATTAAACAATGGCCTTTCACAAGGCTCTGTAAAGGCACCTACATTATTCAACTTATATATCAGATACGCCGGCAACAAGGAGGCACAAATTTGGACACACTGATGATTTGGCCATAGCAATACAAGAAAACCACATAGAGGTGGCAGACAGCTTCCTGTCCAAAGATCTTAAGATCTTGGGGAAATTCTTCACTGACTGGAGTGTTACTCTTAGCACTAGCAAAACAGTAACTATGTGTTTCCTCCTTAACAACAAACTAGCATATGAAGTCCTGAAGATCTACTTAAATAAAAAATTACTCCTCTATAACCCACTCCAAAGTACCTTGGAGTACCATTGGACCAGAGTCTCTCCTATAAGATACATCTAGAGAATACGGCAGTATTCAATACTAGAAAAAACATACACTCCAGAAATTATGCAGAATTAAATGGGAAGCTTCAGTTGCCACCCTGAGGTCATCAGCACTACTCCACGGCAGAAAACTGTTCCTCTGTATGGCTTAACATGTGTCATACTAGAAGCTACATGCTAGACTCAATAAAACAATGAGGATTATAAGCGCTCCGACTTGCTGGTTTCCTGTCCTGGGCCATATAGCTCTGCCAGCTTTATGAAGGCAAGATGTACTAGTGAGAGAATACAGAAAAATTATGAACAACTCACTCCTACTGGTGCATGCCGACCTTCCTCATTTATCAGCTGGAAGGTGGATCAAATACAGGAAATCCCCACTGGCACTTGCACAACATCTGCGCAACCACTTTATCATTGATTCCCAATGGAAAGCCAAATGGTCACTGAATAGCCAGACATAGAATGACCCCATAAAAATGGTGTCAGGTTTTGAACTATCACGTCACCAATGGACAATCCTGAATAAAATTCTCACCTCACAAGGCATCTGCCGGGACTCAGTATATAAATGGGACATAGTATCCACCCCTCAGTGTGACTGCAGGGGTCCCATGTCAAACTGTAGATCACATTGTGACTGACTGCAAGCTGATGGCATATACCAGTCCAGTATATGAATTTTTTTTAATAAACTATGTTGCATTTTCATGGTTAGATGGCCTACACATTGGCATTTGAATATAGATCTTTTTAACATTTATATTTTATTGTGTTTTATTAATCTAGGTGAAATTGTTAACATATATTGCAAGTCCATGTATGATATGCCATTCGCCAAACAAATAAATAATTGTATGTTTGTCACCTGCTTAAAAAAATATTTTTAGAACATAATTCACCATTCTTTTCTTTAATTATTTCTATTCTTACCAGTCAGCCTCTCCTGTATCCCTACTTCAAAATTCTGGAAGTATCAAAGAACCATATTCATTTCAGAAAAGCATGGAGGAGAAAACCCTATGAAAGCTAGCATTGTAAAAAGAAAGTTCAAAAGAGAAATATCCATGGAAAGACATAACATTGGCAGAGTTAGTCTGACTACTTTAGCATGAATACTTTTTTATTCTAGCAACCAATAGTTCCATAGAAAGCCGGCCAAATGTGAAGACTGATTTCATTTATAACAAATGGGAAGAGGAGCAGTTGGCAGCAAAAATAGCTGGTGTCAGAAGAAACAAGACGAGAAACCTTTTGACTTTGTAGTGACCCTATGTTATCTATTGCACATATTTTTTAAAAAGCAGTATATTTTTTGTAATGTGCGCTGATTTAATACTAGATCTTTCCAATGCCATCTGTATCTATCTGGCTTCTCTCTGTCTGGCTTAGAGACTGGCAATAAATTCTTCCAAATTTCAAAATAGTGAAGCATTACTGTTTGTAACAGTTTTTAAAAGTCTGACATCTAAATATTCATATTTAGCTTTTTGCAATCTGCACTGCAGTTATTTATACATATGAAAAGAATCTTCATTGGAACATGCCACCAGTCATAGAGTAAAGGGAAATATGGACAATTCTAGAATGATATGTAAATTGGTATAATCCAATCTGTTTTACCCTTTGTTTGCTGGGTATATAGTGTGCTTGTATAGATTTTGTCCATATTTTAAGTTTAATTTGCTTGTCTGTTTAATGGCAGAGGATGGTGGAACTTAGTTTTTAAAATGAACAAGTTAGATGGGTAAAAGTGCATACATTCCATTATTACATATCTATTCCAACAAGCATTGGAACTGACCTCTGGCACAAATGTTTCTATTGGCTTAGAAGGAATGTTTGTTCTAAAAAGAAGGGGGAGGATCACAGTCTTGGCTATCTTATGTATATGCAACTCTGAATCAATGTTTTAATTTAATTTAATTTATTGAGGGGTGGTGGCGCAATGCTTAGAATGCAGTACTTCAGGCTACTTCTGCCTGCTGGCTGCCTGCCTGCCGTTTGGCAGTTTGAGTCTCACTGGCTCAAGGTTGACTCAGTCCTCTGTTTGTTTGTTTGTTTGTTTGTTTATTATTTTTATTTATTATTTTGTCAAGCTTAACAGATGTAAGTATAAACACGATTATGAATACAGGAAATGGATACGAATAAATGGGGACATTAGGACAGGGACGGTAGGCACAGTGGTGCACTTATGCACGCCCCTTACAGACCTCTTAGGAATGGGGTGAGATCAACAGTAGACAGTCTAAGGTTAAAGTTTTGGGGGTTTGGGGATGAAACCACAGAGTCAGGTAGTACATTCCAGGCATTGATCACTCTTGCTTGAAGTCGTATTTTCTGCAATCGAGTTTGGAGCGGTTTACCTTAAGTTTGTATCTATTGTGTGCTCGTGTGTTGTTGCAGTTGAAGTTGAAGTATTCATTGACAGGTATGACATTGTGGCAGATGGTTTTATGAACTATGCTTAGGTCAGACTGAAGGCGGCGTAGTTCTAAGTTGTCTAAGCCCAAAATTTCCAGCCTAGTGGCATAAGGTATTCTCTTGCGAGCAGAGGAGTGGAGAACTATTCTCATGAAATATCTCTGGACTCTCTCAATTGTATTTATATCCGATATGCAGTGTGGGGTCTAGACAGATGAGCTGTATTCAAGAATTGGTCTAGCAAATGTTTTGTATGCTCTAATTAAAAGTAGCATGCGCACACAATCCCCCTCCCCCATTTCTCGATTTCCAGTGGGCCTGGTAGACCTGTTTTTTTCCCTCCCCATGCTTCAGAGACTTTCTTGGAGCCTGGGGAGGGCGAAAACTGCCTCCCCTGCCCCCTGGAGGCCCTCCGGAGGCTAGAAATGGCCCATTTCCCGACTTCTGGTGGGTCTGGTAGGCCCATTGTTCGCCCTCCCCGCCCCCAGGAGGCCCTCCAGAGGGCAAAACCGCCCTCCCAGAGCCTCCGCGTGAGCCCCATGTAGAGCGCGTTGCAGTAATCAAGCCGTGAGGTGATAAGGGCATGAGTGACCGTGAGTACAGCCTCTTGATCCAAATAGGGCCGCAATTGGTGCACTAGGTCAGGGGTAGGCAAAGTTGGCTCTTCTATGACTCATGGACTTCAACTCCCAGAATTCCTGAGCTAGCATGATTGGCTCAGAAAGTCTGGGAGTTGAAGTCCATGAGTCATAGAAGAGCCAACTTTGCCTACCCCTGCACTAGGTGAACCTGTGCAAAGGTCCCCCTAGCACAGCTGTTAGGTGGTGGTCTAATCTCAGCTGTGGGTCTAGGAGGACACCCAGATTGCAAACCCGTTCTGTGGGAATTAAATTTTCTCCCCCCAGAACTATGGAGGGACGATCTACCTGGTCCTTTGGAGGCAATATCCACATCCACTCGGTCTTGTCTGGGTTTAGTGTGAGCCTGTTGACTCCCATCCAGACCCTTACATCTTCCAGGCACCGACCCATCACGTCCACTGCTTCATTGAATTGACATGGGGTAGAGATGTACAACTGAGCCGAGGTGGCGCAGTGGTTAAATGCAGCACTACAGGCTACTGCTAGTTCAGCAGTTCAGCTGTTCAAATCTCACCGGCTCAAGGTTGACTCAGCCTTCCATCCTTCTGAGGTCAGTAAAATGAGGACCCAGATTGTTGGGGGCAATATGCTGAACTCTGTAAACCGCTTAGAGAGGGCTGTAAAGCACTATGAAGCGGTATATAAGTCTAAGTGCTATTGCTAACTGGGTGTCATCAGCATATTGCTGGAACCTCACCCCAGCCGTCGGATGATCTCACCCAGTGGTTTCATGTAGATGTTAAATAAGAGGCAGGAGAGAACCAGACCCTAAGGTACCCCACAAACGAGGGGCCTAGGGGTCGATCTCTGTCCCCCTACCAACACCGACTGTGACCGACCAGAGAGATAGGAGGAGAACTACCATAAAATGGTGCCACCCACTCCCAACTCCCTTAGTCGGCACAGGAGGATACCGTGGTCAACAGTATCGAAAGCAGTGGAGAGGGGAACTAGCACCAAGATGGAGGAAAACCCCCCATCTCTGGCTCGCCAGAGATCATCCACCAGTGCAACCAAAGCAGTTTCCATGCTGTAGCCGGGATTGAAACCCGATTGAAAAGGGTCTAGATAATCCGTTTCCTCCAACAACCGTTGGAGTTGGAGCACCACCACTTTCTCAACAACCTTACCCACAAAGGGTAGGTTGGAGACTGGACGGAAGTTCTTAAATTCTGCTGGACTTGAGTGACAGGTTAAAATGTGATTGTTCTTATAGTGAAGAAAATCAGAAACAACTTATCTTCTATATCTTTCTTTAGAAGATAATATTTGAAGCTCAGGGTTAAGCTGTGGGATCCTTGGTGTTCTTTGAGCTTAGTGATTTTATGCAGATGTTTCATTACCAAATTAAGTAACATCATCAGTGCTAGTAGCGAGTGGGATTTGCTCTCAATATAGATTCTATGATCTGTGGTGGGATTCAAATTTTTTTTCTACCTTTTCTGTGGGCATGGCTTTGTGGGCGTGGCAGGGGAAGGATACTGCAAAATCTCCATTCCCTCCCCACTCCAGGGGAAGGTTACTGCAAAATCCCCATTTCCTCCCAATCAGCTGGGACTTGGGAGGCAGAGAATAGATGGGGGTGGGGACAGTCAGAGGTGGTATTTAATGGTTCTCCGAACTACCGTATGTTCCGGCGTATAAGATGAATTTTTACCCCTTGAAAATCTTCTCAAAAGTCGGGGGTTGTCTTATACGCCGGGTACTAAAAGTTCCGAGCTGGGGGGAGCTCAAAAACAGCCGCAGCCACATCCCTGCCGTTCTGCTGAAGGAGCCCCGGAGCCCCGCCACCACCCTGCATCTCGGTCTCCTGCTGGGAAGGCTGCAGCCGCCACCGCCAGCCGCAGCCTTCCCAGCAGGTGGGTGCGTGCTGGACAACAACGATAACAGGACCCTCGGTTTCTAACCTTCCTCATTTTTTCTCTTGTTCTCCTCCTTGTGGGCGCGCGTGGGAGGGACCATGGAGCAGAGGCGCCCGGTGGCTTAAGGCAAGAGGCGGGCAGGAGACGTGGGCAGGAGCCTGCCACAGACGCTGCCACTTCTGGGATCCCCGCACCTCTCACCCCGCTGGCTGGGCACCTCTGCTCCGTGGTCCTGCAAACCAATCCCCACTGTGGCTCCTTTCTCCCTCGCCCAGCCCTCTTGCAAGATGCCAAGTGCGGGAACCACACCAAGCGAGGTAGGTGGGGGCATGTGGGAGGGACCGCGGAGCAGAGGCGCCCGGCAAGCGGGACGAGAGGCACAGGGATGCCAGAAGTGTCTCCTGCCCGCCTCTTGCCTTAAGCCGCCGGGTACCTCTGCTCCACGGTCCCTCCTGCGTGTGCCCACAAGGAGGAGAACAAGAGAAAAGATGAGGAAGGTTAGAAACCGAGGGTCCTGTCGTCGTCATCCCCCAGCCTGCATCGACGGATCTCTTGTTGGGGAGGGTTGAGAGCCCCTCCTTTTCCTGCCAGACCAGAGGGCTGCAGAGCATTGGGGGGGCCAACCTGAGCACCATAGTCCCACACACACACAAGCAGGATGAAGTGAGCAGCAGGAAGGAAGGAAGGAAGGAAGGAAGGAAGGAAGGAAGGAAGGAAGGAAGGAAGGAAGGAAGGAAGGAAGGAAGGAAGGAAGGAAGGAAAATTTAGGAAGGAAGGAAGGAAGGAAGGAAGGAAGGAAGGAAGGAAGGAAGGAAAAAGTTAGGAAGGAAGGAAGGAAGGAAGGAAGGAAGGAAGGAAGACAGAAAGAAAGAAAGAAAGAAAGAAAGAAAGAAAGAAAGAAAGAAAGAAAGAAAGAAAGAAAGAAAGAAAGAAAGAAAGAAGTTAGGAAGGAAGGAAGAAAGGAAGAAAGAGAGAAAGAAAAAGATGTTAGGAAGGAAGAAAGACAGAAAGAAAAAGAAAGATGGTAGGAAGGGTAGTCTTATACGGCGAGTATATCCCAAACTCTATATTTTAACTAGAAACGTTGGGGGTCGTCTTATACGCCGGAACATACGGTACTCAAAATTTCCACTACTGGTTCTCCGAACTACTCAAAATTTCTGCTACCAGTTCTCCAGAACTGGTCAGAACCTGCTGAAACCCACCTCTGTTCTAATGGCTAATATTCCATGTTAGTGGGAGTGATCTTGATGGTTTTTTGGTTGGACTTTTTACTGTTAGCTTGTTTGAAAGTTTGTTGATTTGGGCATGGTTTGCTTCTTGATTGTTAGTCTAAAGTTAATCTTGGTGCTAATCTCTACTCAATTGGATTGCTGGTGAGGAAGTGTTTAGGTCTTTTTGTTCCCTTTTTGCCTTGTCGATTGTCTCTTTTGAATGGTATGTGAATATTGTTTGATTTAGTGCCTGTTAATGGCTGATTAATGCCACCCTTCTAGGAATTTTCTGGCATTGGTAACATTTTCTATTTGGAACATTTCTCCATTGGTTGACAAGCTGCCTACCTACCATAAATATTTTTAAAATCTTAGTCAAATTAAAAACCATTCAAGAATTGATACATTATATGTGGCAGGAATATCCAACACTCCAGAAGATAGGCTCAAGATACAGAAGGATCTTGACAGACTTGAACATTGGGCGCTATATAACAAAATGAAATTCAATGGTGAAAAAAGTAAGGTTCTACATTTAGGCAAGAAAAACAAAATGCACAGGTACAGTATATGTGGTTGGAGTCCTAGTGGACAACCATTTAAATATGAGCCAGCAGTGTACAGCAGCTGCCCAAAAAGCCAATACAGTTCTAGACTGCATTAACAGAGGGACAGAATCAAGATCACGTGAAGTGTTAATACCACTTTATAATGCCTTGGTAAAGCCACACTTGAAATACTGTATCCAGTTTTGGTCGCCACAATGTAAAAAGGATGTTGAGACTCTACACAAAGATGATTAGGGGACTGGAGGCTAAAACATATGAAGAACGGTTGCAGGAACTGGGTATGTCTAGTTTAATGAAAAGAAGGACCAGGGGAGACATGATAGCAGTGTTCCAATATCTCAGGGGTTGCCACAAAGAAGAGAGAGTCAAACTATTCTCCAAAGCACCTGAAGGTAGAACAAGAAGTAATGGGTGGAAACTAAACAAGGAGAGAAGTGACTTAGAACTAAGGAGAAATTTCTTGACAGTTAGAACAATTAATCAGTGGAACAGCTTGCCTCCAGAAGTTGTGAATGCTCCAACACTGGAAGTTTTTAAGATGTTGGATAACTATTTGTCTGAAGTGGTGTAGGGTTTCCTACCTAAGCAGGGGGTTGGACTAGAAGACCTCCAAGGTCCCTTCCAACTCTGTTGTTGTTGTTATATTATTATTATTGGTCCCTCCCAACTCTGTTGTTGTTGTGGTAGTGGTTGTGGTGGTTGTTATTTGTGTACAATATCATCGTCACTCCCTCCCCCCTCCAGTCTCCATCATCTAAAGTATATGATGAAGGGTAAATGCAAATAAAGCTTCTCTTCCATTCATGGCTTGTGAAAGCTATTTATTATGATCAAACATTGACCTGACTTTCCATTAAGATGCTGCATTTACAGAGCTATTTCAGCAAATGAGTCACATAAGCAAACTGCATGCTGATCTCCATGGCAACCAGGTTATAGACTCTACCAATATAACTACTAAATCCAAGGTTATTCCTTCTGTACAGTTGGAATAAATGTAAAGAAAGGCTTAAAACTTCAATGATTAGCAATTCATTGTGAGATTAGCTTTAATAACAAGATGACTACAGCTTGAAATGTCATTAAATGAAAGATTAGGACACTCTAATACAGAAAATGTAATAGTACATCACTGTAGTTTGATTCTTCCTGATAATCTCAGTCTTTGCAGTCAAGGGAATATAATTAAATTAAAATCTTCCTAATAGATAAACTATAATCCCAGTAATATATACTGTTATGTATTAGTAAATCCTTTTTTTAATATTACTGATTTTCAAAAACACAAAATTAAAAGATAAACAGACAGAAGAAAAAATAATAAAGAAAGGAAATAGAGGTACAAAAAGGAATAAAAAGTAAAGAAAATAGAAAAAGAATGATTTCTGACTTTTTTTGCTTCAGATATGGATAAATAATATACATAAAACTTTTATTCTAAAGTTAGCATCTGTTTACATTATTTCTTGTCATGCAGGGGAATTCACTGGAGAAAGCAATCATGTTTGGAAGAGTCAGCAGTAAAAGGAAACCAGGCCACCAAAGAACATGATGGTAGGATACCATCAAAGATGACACCAGTCCAGGGGTGGGTTCCTACCGGTGCGGTCCAGTATGCAGCTCCAGTAGGGACCCGCCAATTACGCAATTTGCACATGACTGCTCCGGTGCCGTCTTAACCGCACAGTCACGTGCATCGCCATCTTTTAAAAAGATTTTTCGGCTTTTTTGCTTCTGCGCATGCGCGGAAGCAAAATCTCGCCAAAATCTCGTGAGGGAACGTGCGTGAGAGATTTCAGCGAGATTTTGCTTCCGTACATGCGCAGAAGCAAAATCTCGCCAAAATTACACACATGCGCGCGTCCCCTTGCGAGATTTCGGTGAGATTTTGCTTCCGTGCATGCGCAGAAGCAAAATCTCGCCAAAATTACGCACACACGCACGTCCCCTCGTGAGATTTCGGTGAGATTTTGCTTCCGTGCATGCCCGGAAGCAAAATCTCGCTGAAATTGCACAAGGGGGAGCATGCGTGTAGTGAGCGTGCGCATGCACAAAATGTGGAGATGTGCGCGCAGCGCACCGGTATTGGTAAGTAAGCAACCCGCCCCTGCACCAGTCAGAGCATAGGAAAAAAATCAAAGAAATAGTCCAAGATTGGAAGATATGGACACCTGGCCCATAGAATCGCTAAAATCTGGACATGACTGAACGGGTAACATCATCATCATCACATTATTTTTCTATTCCCATGTAATTCTAATCAGATAGGAAAATCAACATTTCATTTCTTTTTCTTGCAAATATTCCAAGTGTTTTCCAAATAGAAACAACATTTAAGTCTTTTCTTTAATCAAGGCTATCAATTTTGACATACCCACCAATTCCATTAACTTCGCCATCCATTTTTCCACTGTAGTATTTGTGCATCTTTCAACCTTTGTGCATATAAAAGTTTTGCTGCTGTTGTCATATATAAAAGGAAAGTTCCACATGCTTCTGTTTGTTTGTCGGTTAAACCCAAAATAAATGTTACTGGTTTCAATTGTATATTTACTTTTTAAAATCTTTTGTTTCAAAATACATATTGATTCCTTAAATGTCCACCAAAGATGAAAAAAATGCCCTCAATTTGCTTATATTTCCAACAAATATTTGAAATTCCCTTATACATTTTTGACTATTTGTCCAGTGTCATATACCAGTGATACATCATTCAATATGGTATGAAAAGATGCAACAACAACCTGCAGTATTCCTATGATCAGAATTTTCTAATTTCTTCTCACTCAATTGGAGACCATATGAGCAAAGCAAGCATGTATTCTAGTAGTGTGAATCTAGTATGCTGGAGCTCTGGTGGCACAGTTGTTAGAATGCAGTACTTCAAGCTATTTCTGCTGCCTGCCGGCTGCCTGCAATTTGGCAGTTCGAATCTCACCAGGCTCAAGGTTGACTCAACCTTCCATCCTTCCGAGGACAGTTAAATAAGGACCCAGATTGTTGGGGGCAATATGCTGATTCTGTAAGCCACTTAGAGAGGGCTGTAAAGCACTGAGAAGCGATATAGAAGCGCTATTGCTACTGAGCTGAAGTGGTGCAGTGGTTAAATGCTGCGACTGCAGGCTGACTGCTAGTTCAGCAGGTCAGCTGTTCAAATCTCACTAGGCTCAAGGTTGACTCAGCCTTCCATCCTTCCGAGGTCGGTAAAATGAGGACCCAGATTGTTGGGGGCAATATGCTGAACTCTGTAAACCGCTTAGAGAGGGCTGTAAAGCACTATGAAGCGGTATATAAGTAAAGTGCTATTGCTATTGCTATTGCTTGTCATTAATCTTCCAGTGCATTACTGAGGAAATGGTAGATGTTTTCTATTAAAGGAAGAAATGTTTTATATTAAGATGAGCAAAATGGAGAATTCCCAGAAATATTTTGTTTTTCTCCAAAACCTGTACCCATTGGAATGACCAATTCAAGCTTTTAAGCAATAATTTATACATTTCTTTAAGTGTATTTTCTAGAAATATACCAATTATACAGTATGTCCAAACTGCCATATACCACTTTCTAGAAGAGATTTCCATAATCATGTCAAGCAACATCTACAAATTTGAATTAGTTTATTGCAAAGGAAAAAATATATATTCTAGGAATGGAATATAGCTTTGCAGGTAAATGATAGGAAATTACAATATAGTAGCAGAATCTCATGTTGTCATGATTTTAAATTTACAATAGAAATCACAATAAGTGACTTCACAGTAATGCAGTCCAATATGAAGCATTGTTGTCAGATCTTCTCAGTGTAGCTACTTTTTCCCATTACCTCATCTCCATCTTGTTTTATTTCTTGCTTTTTACTCTTTTGATAGAAAAATGGAAGGGTGATATGTAAGGTGCCTCAATAGCAACAGCACTTAAGACTTATATACTGCTTCACAGTGCTTTTATAGCTCTCTCTAAGCGGTTCATAGTCAGCCTTTTGCCCCCAACAATCTGGGTCCTCATTTTACCCACCCCGGAAGGATGGAAGTCTGAGTCAACCTTGAGCCTGGTAAGATTCGATCTGGCAAATTGCAGGCAGCTGGCACTCAGTAGAAGTAGCCTGCAGTACTGCATTCTAACCACTGTGCCACAGCGGCTCAAGGCTTGAGTCTATCACACTACTTTTTAATATCTATACAAAATGGCTTTGCTAGGTCATCCAATCACACACGGTGTAGTATCATCAGGATGCAGATGATACCCGATTATACAGGTCCATCCCTAACTGGGTTGATGACAACCTATGTGAGTGTCTGGATCTGGTGTAATTGGCTACACTAGCAAAACAGGGTTGATTCTGGGTCCCCGTTCCCGAGTCTACTGATATATTATTTTTAATTTATTATTTTATTCCCTTCAAGATAGGTCAATCTAACTAGAACTGCCTGGTGCCTACCAAAAATCCCAATCAGTGCACAACAATAGAAATGCTTTGCTACCCTTATCATTACAATGCAATCCCTAATATGGGTTCTGATTTGTGCTTGATTGGTTTATTGTTTGCTTTTCTCTAATGGAGCTCCAGGAAACTCTTCTTGGGCTCAATTTCTCAAAACCACTCATAAAATCAACATACACTCTAGGCAGGGGTGGGTTCCAACTTACCTTACCTGCCGGTTCATTTCCTCCCACGCCTCATGGGCGCGCCTCATGGGCACGCGTGTGCGCAGTGCTAAACCCCCCCAAAAAATTCAAAAAAACAAATGCCAAAAACAAAATGGTGACGCATGCGCAGTGCCGGAAACTCAGCTTCTGCGCATGCGCAGAAGAAAAAAAATCAAAAAAATTCTAATTTTTTTTAAAAAAGATGGTGGTGCCCACGGACTGACACCGACCAACCTGGTTTGGTGATGTCATCATGACATCACCAGCGGGTCACTACCGGTTTGGGCGAGGAACCCACCTCTGACTCTAGGCAGAGGTGGGCGCCATATAATGTAACAACTGGTTCTCCAAGAACCGAAAATGTGAGCGCGCTTAAGGGAGGGGCAAGTGCACTTACAGCTTCACTTGTATAAGCAGTGGATGTTCGCGCCCACTGCTTGTGCAAGTGGAGCTGCATGCGCACCGACCCACCACTCACTTGGCCCTGCTACAAATAGGCCATGGCCCGATAGTGGATTGTAGCCCACAGGTTGGGACCCCTGCTATAGGGTCTCCTGCTTGGGCAGAGGGTTAAACTAGAAGACCTCGAAGGTCCCTCCCAACTCTGTTATTGTTATTCAATATGTGGTTTAAACATAAATCTATGAATATATAAATAAATTGAAAACTATAAATGATTTACCGTATTTTTCAGAGTATAAAACGCACCTTTTTCCTCCCTAAAAGAGGCTGAAAATTTGGGTGCATCTTATACTTCGAATGTAGCTTTTTCGAAACTTTCCCCCCCAGCCCTAACGAGGTGCTAACAATCTTCCCGGCTTCCTATTCCCTCCGAAGAAGGTTTTTTCCAGCCCTAAGTCTTTGCAGGCTTGTTTTCATTCCTACTCCCTCTGAAAAAGCGGTGCTTTTCGGCCCTAACGCGGTGCTAACGATCTTCCTGGCTTGCTGCATTTATTTTTATCCCTACTCCCTCCGAAGCAGTTTTTCCTGCCCTAAGTCTTTGCAGGCTTGCTTTCATTCCTACTCCCTCTGAAAAAGGCTTTTTCAGCCCTAACCAGAGGATAAAATAATGTGCTGAAGCTGACCAGACTAAGGACGCTAGCCAGATGAATACCCGGTAGGTAGATTCCCCCCACTATTTTCCTCCCCCAAAACTAAGGTGCGTCTTATACTCCGAAAAATATGGTAATTGTTTGACATGAAAGGTTGAGAGAAATGAGTGAAGAATAATGAGAAGTTCTGAATTTAGAAATGTCAGAATGGAGAGGAAAGGAAGGGATATAGTATAAAAAACTGTAGGAAGAAATAGTTCACGTTCTGTATGAAAACATCATTTTTAAGATAGATTACTGGAAAGTGATGTCAAAACTCAACAAATGATCTGAAATGAACACCTAGGGAAACAAATCTCATTATTTGGATATACAGTATGAAGAAAAGATGACAATGCAAGAATTCCAACCAGTACCTTTGCTTTCCAATGTGATTAATTTACAGAGACAAAGTCTATGTAACACTTACTATCCTCTTTATCAGTGTGCAAATTTATTCCTACAGTTTTTTTAAAAAGAGGAAGCGAAAGCAGAGAAGCATGTGTTTTGCCAGTGGAAAATACAAGATAGGATCTATAGAGAAATGATGAGGTTAAAGCGGTTGTGAATGAAAAAAAATGTACGTGTGATAAAGACAGCTGCTTAAAATGGATCAAAGGAATACATTGTATGCAAAGAGAAAAGATTGCAAAGAATGTAGTCAAAAGAAGCAAGTAAGAACAGTAGTCTCTACAGAGTGTGCAAGAAAAGGTCAAGATGCTGGTTGGAGAAATGTGATCAAAGCCTTGCCACGTTGCATGTGCATGTGACATCAATGCATGTATAAAGAGTCAGGACTTCGATTGGCGTGCCATATGCAGCATCTGTAAGGATTGTCTTCAGTCACAAAGTGAGGTACGAACTTCTGAGTCCAGTCAAAGGTTTTTCAAAAGGATTTCCTTTATTTGCATCTGGATACAACCACTTCAAAACAAAGCAAGATCTAACATGCCCTCAGGCAAGACAAGTCTTATAAGCTAGCACCCCACCCCATTCTACATAATGAATACACAAATGTTTGACAAATGGATCCGCTCCTCAGATCCGTTCTTCCCTTTCAATTACCCCCCCCCATAAAACATTCTCTTAAGATGAAGAGGCTCCCATGTGTCTGGGATCCGGATACCCCCCCATAAACCTTTATCTTAAGATGAAAAACTCTCAGATGCCTGGGATCCGGATATATATAACCTTTTGAACAAACAGAGCCAGGCTCCCCCCTTTTCCTTCTGAATGACAGAGTTTGAACTCTGACATCCTGCCTCTCAAAAGAAAAGAAGGTCCACCTGTAAGACATAAGCAGAGTCAATTATGATATGTTAGCAAGGTTTGCTAGGGTATTTGGAGTGGAATTTTCTCAATAGGGTGGGGGCTTTCACATGTTGTTTAGCGACCCACTCGTTCTGTGAAGAAGGCAAATGTTTCCAGGCTACCAGATACTGGGTCTTCCCTCTGTGGATTCTGGAGTCCAGAATTTCCTTGATTTCAAAATGTTGTTCCCCTTCTATCATGATTGGAGCAGGTGGTGTATCTGCCACCGGTCTAAGTGGTGAGGTTACCTCTCTCTTGAGTAGACTAATGTGAAATACTGGGTGGACTTGTCTAAGTGTTTTTGGAAGAATCAGTTCAACTACTACTGGGTTAATGATCCTGCTAATAGTGAAAGGCCCAATAAAGTTAGGTCCTAATTTTTTTGATGGTTGTAACGATCTCAAGAATTTTGTAGATAAGTATACTCTATCCCCCACCTGGAAAGGTTTAGCCTCTACTCTTTTCTTGTCAGCTTGAATTTTGAAAGCCTCTCTAGCCTCCTGTAAAGCCAACCTGACTACTGGCCATGTGTTTTGCAACTTTTCTATCCACTCCTTAAGTGAGGGGATAGTTGGTTTTTCTGTGGGTAATTCCGGTATTGGGCTGAAATCTTGCCCCGTGGCTACTCTAAAAGGTGTAAAACCTGTACTTGAATGTACAGAGTTATTAAATGCAACCTCTGCAAATGGTAAAAGTTCAGTCCAATTGTCCTGTTGAAAATTAATAAAACATCTTAGGTACTGTTCAAGAACGCCGTTCAAATTCTCGCAATTGCCGTTAGTCTGAGGATGATGCGACGAGCTCAACCCTTGGGCGGTGCCAAGTAGGTCCAAAAACGCCTTCCAAAAATTGGAGGTAAATTGGACTCCCCTATCCGAGATTATCCTTTTAGGAGCTCCATGAAGATGATAAATGTGTATTAGAAACAGTCTAGCCAAGCCTTTGGCAGTTGGGATCTTTTGGCAAGGAATAAAATGTGCTTGTTTTGAAAACAAGTCTGTCACAACCCAAATGACATTTTTTCCCCCACTATCCGGTAGTTCCACAATAAAATCCATAGCAATTTCTTCCCATGGGGCTGACGGCTCAGCTACTTTCTGTAGGAGCCCTGGAGTTTTCCCCTGACGTCTTTTTGCTGCAGCACAAATGGGGCAACTTGCTACATAGCTTTCTATGTCCTTTTTCAACGAAGGCCACCAAAATTGTCTTTTTATTAAGTGTAAAGTTTTTACAAAGCCAAAATGTCCAGCCAACCTAGAGTCGTGGCACCTTCCCATTAAACGTAATCTTTGGCTAGCGGGTACGTACAGTTTGTCACCTATCCATGCTAATTCATCTTTCATCACGCAGCTGGATTTGTGGTTTAAAACCCATTCATCGTTGACTAATGCTTGTTTAAATGCGTGAGTGATGTCTGCGTCCCTCAATGTGTCTTTTCCTCCTTGGGACCTGGTGATTACTTTGGCTGCCAGTTGATTTGTTTGTACTATAGGTTTAAAAACCTCTGATTTCACACAGTTATATTGTGGCTTTCTGGACAGTGCATCTGCCAGAAAGTTTTTCCCCCCAGGGATAAATTTAAGAGTAAACTCGAACCGTTTGAAGTATTGCGCCCAACGAACCTGTTTAGGAGACAGTTTCCTTGGTGTCTTTAAGGCTTCTAAGTTTTTGTGTCAGGTGAGGTCAGTCCAGACCTCAAAAGGGATCTTACTTCCTTCTAAGAATTGTCTCCAAGTTAACAGTGCCCATCGCACCGCGTAAGCCTCTTTTTCCCAGATCGCCCACCTTTGTTCAGTTTCACTTAGTTTCCTGGATGTATATGCACATGGCTGTAGTTGTCCTTGCTCATTGCTCTGGAGTAGGATTGCCCCTATTGCCACATCGTTAGAATCAGCTGGTATTATGAAAGGTTTTTCTGGGTCTGGGTGCTTCAAAATTGGTTCTGTTGAGAACAGCCGTTTTAGCTTCTCAAACGCTGCCTGGCATTCCATTGTCCAATTCACGGGCTGTCTCGGTTTAGGGTCTCCCTCCCCCTTTGTTCTTAGCAGTTTTGTGATGGGCAGGGCAATTTGAGCGAATGCGGGGATAAATTGGCGATAGAAGTTTGCAAACCCCAGGAAACTTTGCAGCTGTTTGCGTGTGCGAGGCGTTTCCCAATCGAGTACTGCCTGTACTTTTTGAGGATCCATTTCTATGCCCTGGTGTGAGATACGGTACCCTAAGTAATCAATTTTTTCTCGGTGGAATTCACATTTTGAGAGTTTGGCATAAAGTTTTGCCTCGCGGAGTTTGCTCAGCACTGCCCTCACCAATTTAACATGTTCAGCCTCGGTCTCTGAGTATAATAGAATATCATCTAAGTAAACGAGAACCCCTTTGTATAAGTGTTCCCGTAATACATCATTAATTAATTGCATAAATACTGCAGGTGCCCCTTGTAACCCAAAAGGGAGCACTTTGAATTGGTAACATCCCAGGGGGGTGTTGAATGCCGTTTTCCATTCATCCCCCTCCTTAATTCTGATTCGGTAGTAAGCCTCCCTGATGTCTAGTTTGGAGAAGATTTTCCCTTTTTTGAGGTGGGCCAGCATGTCTTTCATCAGGGGGAGGGGATACATGTTTTCAACACTTATCGAGTTTAGGTTCCTGAAGTCAACACATAAGCGTTTTGTGCCATCTTTCTTCTCTCTAAATAGCACCGGGGCTGCTATCTTTGGTCTGGCTGGTTCAATGAAACCCCTTGCTAGGTTTTTCTCAATGAAAGCACTCAATTCCTCTAACTCCCCCGGTGACATGCTATACATTTTTGGTTTAGGTAGTTTAGCCCCGGGTAAGATTTCTATTGCGCAGTCGGATGCGCGATGCGGGGGAAGTTCATCTGACGCTGCCTCGCTAAAGACTTCTGCCAGGTCTTTGTATTCCTTGGGTATGCTGTCTGTTTCCACGCTATGACCAGGCATGGCTGTTTCCCTGCGCTCAACTCCTTCAGTTTCTATCTGTGGATCCTCCGTAGTAGTTACGTGCGTTTGGAATTTTATGGTGCCTTGTTCCCAATTTATTTCTGGATTCCACTTTTTTAGCCATGCGAGTCCCAAGACTAGTGGCCATTCCATGCCAGGTGCTACTATAAACGTAAGTTTCTCTTCGTGGTTATCAATGCCTATTTTCAGGGGTTCCGTGGCAAAAGCAGCCGGCTCCCCCCCTGCTATAGACCCATCCAATTGGCAAAACGCGATGGGATTCCTCAGCTTTCTCACCGTGATTTCCAGTTCCCTGATTAGGGTTGGGCTGATTAAGCAACGGGTGCACCCTGAGTCTACTAAAGCGGAGATATTTTTTTCCCCCTCTTGGTTAGGGATAAATAGTCTGAGTGGGAGGGTGAGCGGTTCAATTGGTTTGCTTACCAGTGCTTCATCCTCCGGATCGCTCTCGAACGTGGCTGGATCTTCCCTTTGAAATGCCGGGGTGTTGTTTTCAGCAGGAGGAGGGGGTGGTGGTCCCTTCATCTCGCTGCTCCTCAGGGCTGTTTCCCTCCCCCGCTGAATGGGTTTCGTTGGTCTCTCCCCCGTTTGGCGTTCGGGTTTCCGGGTGGGTGTTTGGGCCCAGCATTCGGATGCTCGGTGTCCCTCCTTCCCGCATTTGTAACAAATTGGAGGTTTAGGGGGGAAGCCCTGTTGCCTTCTGAAGGGTTCTTTCCTCCATTGTGGTGGGGATTTCTTCCATGCTCTCCCCGTACGGTACTGATTCCTAGCCATATCAATCTCCGCTTCTTCAGCGGTGAGGTACCACTCTGCAATCATGCAGATGATTCGGTGCACCCCTAGCCACGCAGGCATTATACAGATTGTCACTCAGTCCATCCTTAAAACAGCTTACCAGGATGTCTTCTGGCCAGTTTAGCCGACATGCGAGGTCCCGGAATTCTTCAGTGTACTCCGCCACTGGTCGTCGTCCCTGTTTCACCACCTTAATACGGTCGCGTGCTTTGCGGTCTGCCAGCGGGTCCTCGAATCGTCGTCGTAGGGCCATCATGAATTGGTTGAAATTGCGCAGTTCGGGTGCGTCGTCGTTATGTAGGGTTACCATCCATCTGGCCGCGGCTCCTTCCAGGGCTAAGGTAACTGCTCGCACCCGGGATCCCTGGGTTTGGAACTCACGTCCATATTCTTGCATATAGGTGAGCACATGTGCTACGAAAAATCCCAATTGTTGTGGGTCCCCATCAAATTTCACCCCCAGGGGGGGAGTTTTCCTTTCTAGTTGTGGAGTTTGGAGTTGGTTAGGAAGTGGTGCCGCTGCGTGTGCTGCCCTGGGGGGGTTTGTTGGGTTTCCTGCCGCGTCCTCCATTTGCAAGCCTGCTCCCCAGAGGTTGTTGACCCCCCCAGTTTCCTCAGCGGTTGCTGTGTTCCCAGCGCTCGTTATCCGTCGTTCTGGGGTCCCTCGGATGTTGAGATTTTCTAATGTTTCCATTACCAGCTGGGACAGGTATCTCTTCAACCGCCCCTCCCTTAGAGGCGCTTCGGTGGGTTCTTCCTGATCCATGGCTGCTTCTAGCTCTAATTCCCAACGGGGCTTCCGATCTCCCCGGTTAAGAGTGACACCTCTGGTTCTGCCATCCCAGCTGTCTTTTTTCCCAATGCCGATAGACCAGCGGGGCTTTCCAGAGACCTCGAAATCTCCCTCAGCCTCTTTGCTGGGGAGTGCGGGACAGGCTTCCGCCCGGGGGGTGATTGGTGTCTCCCCCCAGCATTCAATTTCTTCCTGCTCCCGGGTTTTCTCGGTCATGATTGCACAGTCCCCTCAATAGAGCGAAGTTACTCTCTGGGTTGACCGATTTTGCAGATCTTGCTTTCTGTAAGGATTGTCTTCAGTCACAAAGTGAGGTACGAACTTCTGAGTCCAGTCAAAGGTTTTTCAAAAGGATTTCCTTTATTTGCATCTGGATACAACCACTTCAAAACAAAGCAAGATCTAACATGCCCTCAGGCAAGACAAGTCTTATAAGCTAGCACCCCACCCCATTCTACATAATGAATACACAAATGTTTGACAAATGGATCCGCTCCTCAGATCCGTTCTTCCCTTTCAATTACCCCCCCCCATAAAACATTCTCTTAAGATGAAGAGGCTCCCATGTGTCTGGGATCCGGATACCCCCCCATAAACCTTTATCTTAAGATGAAAAACTCTCAGATGCCTGGGATCCGGATATATATAACCTTTTGAACAAACAGAGCCAGGCTCCCCCCTTTTCCTTCTGAATGACAGAGTTTGAACTCTGACAGCATCTTTACTTCTTTGTTTATGTTTTACCCCATCTACAGACACAATTGAGAACCACAGAATGAGAAAATTCAGACTGGAAACAAATAAAAAGTAAACAAATGTTTTGAATGAAGGTGAAAACAGCTAAGCATCTCCAATGAATGAATAAAATGAAAACAAAATAATGAAAGTATCTATCTATCTATCTATCTATCTATCTATCTATCTATCTATCTATCTATCTATCTATCTATCTATCTATCTAATCAATTTCTATAGCCACCCATCTCTATCAATGACACTGGGTAGCTTACAATTAAATATATATATATAATTAAAATACTAAAATATTTTAAAACAATAAAAACAGTAACATCCAAATTAATTATACATAGCAGCCAAGATTTTTGACCAGTTAGCAACAGAGCCAGGAAATGGGGTTTTTAACACATTCAGCACCTAGGCACAGGATCATAACCAGGCATTTAGATCCTTATGAAAGGCTAACAGAGTTAAAGGGGGTGGGTGGGATTTCTAATCTCCAAAGGGAGAATGTTCCATAGAACAGGGGCCACTTCAGAAAAAGCTCATCTTTTAGTCCCCAATAGCCGAAACTCTTTTGCTGGTGGGATCTTCAGGATGCTCATTCTGCTCAATCTAGTTGGATGGATAGAGACTGAGAAAGGTGATCATTCAAATACCCCTGGTCCCCAGCCATTTACAGCTTTAAAGATAACCATCCACACCTTTGCACATGGAAACAAAGGGGTAACCAATGCAGTTCATGCAGTAGTGGTGTTACATGTGTTGTGTATCTGATATCATTTACTACTGCTGTAAGGAATAGCCTTCCGGGTTCAGTTCCAAGTGGGGAAAAAGACACTGGAAACATGGTGATTGCTTGGAAAGATGGTTTTAATGGAGGACAGCAGGACCACATGGTCTGAGGTCCTGGGGAAAGGGGGATCACATGCCTCGAAGATGTTGAAGAAGAGAAAAAGGGCTAAGATGCTGAGAGTGCCCTAGTTTATACCCTCTCTTGGGCCCCGCCCCAGGGCCTCCCGCTCCTGTGCAAGAAATGCACTCTGATTGGCTGTCAGACTCCCATGGGGCCATTCAAGGGCAACTCTGTAGATTGTTTTGAGTCCAAGTTTGCTTGAGCCTTGCTGGCTGATGCAATCTTCCCAGGTGCCAAGTGGTGAGATAGGTAGCGGGCTAATCCTATCATGTCCTAGGGGTGAAGGTCTTAATCCCATCACCATGAAGTTGAAGGGAAGGCAGGGAGCTACAGGAAGCTGCTTTGTCTTTAGAACATGTTCCTCCTTTTCTCATCCAGGAAAACATATTCTTCCTTTTCAATATTTCCTAGGATATTTCATTTTTCTAGGAGAGAGGTGGGTGCTAACTTCCTTCACTACCCACCCAGCAGGATTGTGCACCAGTTGAAGTTTCTGAAGGATCTTCAGGAACAGCCCTATGTAGACCATATTACAGTAGCTTAAGGGAGAGATTACAAAAGCATGAATAATTTAGCATTTAGGATGAAACTAAGGTGAATGAATGCAATAGATCTGTATGGGAAATGTAGTGATATGTTTATTAGTTTATTAATTGTATTTTGAAAACATTTGGTAGAAATGAAAGGATAGAACAGGTGACAATTAGCAAAATATGGTAATTTCAGTATGGCATCATGTTAAGCATATTTTTGCTGCTCAACATATAACTGAGCTATGCATGAATGTGAGAAGGGAAGGTTTTATGTTTGCTGATTTGGAGAAAACATGATTAAAATAAAAAGCTTTAAAATATGGGATATTTTAGATGGATATTAATTACTGAATGTGGTAGGAGTGGTATAAAGTAGAAGTAGGGTGTACAGGAGAATCAATGGAATGCTTTGCAAATTGTTCAACACTAAGCAGAAAATAAAACAAGAATGCAGTATACCCACTTGATAAGTTTCCTGTATTTATGAAGAAATGTATAAAGAATGCCTGTGATGGCTTTATATGTATATAGTTGGGAATATAAATATAAACAAACATATATTTTTTAATGCAGACAATGTTATTAGCTGAAAACATAAAAAATCATAATGAATGTTAGAATAAACATTCTATTTATTATGTATTATGTAATGAGATGAGTAAGGATATTTTCATTCCTAATAAAGGCCCAAATAGGATACTTCATTAAACCTATTTAAATGGATATATATAAAAGTTCATTCCAATCAATATAATTATTAAGTGCTTTCTCCTGAAAAATAAAAGATATAAATAAACTGTGCCTTTCTGATTATCTAAAATTCAATTATCTCTACAGTTATTACTAGGATTACTATCTGATAAAGCCAGCATGGCTTAGTACAGCAGTTCTCAACCTGGGGGTCACGACCCCCTTTGGGGGTTGAACGACCATTTCACAGGGGTCGCCTAAGTCTTGCCTCTTTCTTGATGCTTCCAGCAGCAGCGCCAGCCAAAGTGAAGGGGAAAACCGGGAGCCTGTCCGGGGAAATCTTTGGACCCGCCAAGCCCGGAGGGAAGGAGAGAAAGAGAGAGAACGAAATGAAAGAAAGAGAGAGAAGCGGCCCAGCCCTTGACGCAGAGAGGGAGGCGCGAGGAGGAGAGGAAGACGAGCTCCTCCTTGTTTGGCTTTTCTCACCCAGCCGGATTGGGAGAGGCGCCACCCGAAGAGGTGGAGGCTTTTGCGGAGGTGGGGAGGAGGGATCCTCTGGATCTGGCTGGCCCAGGAACCAGAGCGATCAGGGATATTGCAGGGTGGGCTGTCCGTGATCGCTCTAGCGCTGGCTTCAGGGATCGCACATTTCCGATCCAGCGCAGGATGCCGACAAGGTTGAAGAGGAAAGCCCGGGAGTGGGATCTCTGGCTTCGGAGAGGCAAAAGAGCCTTTCTCCAACTTGGGGGGGCTTTCCAAGTGGCTTGTGGGCTCTCCCCCTTGTCTGCTGCAGTTCCCAACCGGCAGCTGCTTGCAGTTGGGAGGGTTGAGAAGTGAGAGGCGGGGGCGCCCCGGGTGGAGGAAGGCGGAGGAAAGAACAAGCCAGTGGGGATGAGCGGAGAGGCGAGAGAGGCCTGAGGGCGGCGGGGAATTGTGTGTGGGTTTGTATGTATGTGTGGGTTTGTGAGGCTGCGTTTGTGGATTGCCCCCTTTGATGGAGATATGTGGTGTGCTTCGGAGTAGCAAGAACCAGCCTAGATCTTTTCCGAGCCTCTACTTTCTCCCTGCCTCCTAGCTGGGCTCTCGTTTCGAGGCTCCCTAGAAAAAATAAAATAAAATTCTAACCTGACCGAACTTCTCGAGAGTAGCAGAAAAAGAGCTTGCTTTAAACCACCACCACCACCCCTTCCAACCAAAGGGAGGGGGGAATGGGTGTGGGATCCGGAAGGAAGGGGAGGTTTGTTTTTTCCCCCTTTTTCTCCAACGGTGGAAAATGAAAGTGCGTTGTTAAAATAGTTGGAATTGCATTTTTAGGCTCAATCCCCCATGGGGGTTGCCAGTGTTTCAAATCTAGAAGTTGAAATCCAGAATAAACAGACACGTGTTAACTATTAATGATGGCTATCGGTTGCATAGATTAATAATAAAAATTCAGAGAATTAGCAAATAGGTCTTTTAAGGATGGGGGGAAGAACAAGATTATTTTCTTGGGTGGGGGGGAGAGTTTTTTCAAACTTGGGGACTTTAAGCAGGGTGGACTTCAACTCCCAGAATTCTCCAGCCAACTGGGAAATTCCGACAGTTTGAAATCTTCAGTTTAAAAATGCCAAGTTTGGGAAGAAAAAAAACTATGCTCTGAAAGATCCTATCCCTCACAGGGGCTGCATGAATGGCTCTCACATGTAGGGAGAAGTCAAAGTTGAAGATGTTCCTGAGACAGCACAAGAGGAGTTCATTGAACTTATTAACAGCAATGCATCGAGAACTGATTTCTCTACAATGCCAGTTACAAAATTCTGGATCAAGTGTTTGCAGTCATATCCTGTTCTGTCTGAGATTGTATGAAAATACATCCTGCATATTATTTACATTACAATTCATAACAGTAGCAAAATTACAGTTATGAAGTAGCAACGAAAATAAATTTATAATTGGGGGTCACCACAACATGGGGAACTGTATTAAGGGGTCGCAGCATTAGAAAGGTTGAGAACCACTGGCTCAGTAGGTAAGATGCTGGCATCGAAACCAGGGGACTATGAATTCTAGTTGCTCCTAGCTGAGCCAGTCAATCTCTCAACACAACCCACATCATAGGGTTGTTGTTGTCGGGAAAATAGGAGGAGTAAGGTGTATTTTGTATGTTTGCCACCTTGAATTATATATATATATAAATATTTAAAAAGTATTAAAAAGTATTAAAAAATCTTTTAAAATATGAATCTAATTTTATAAAAGTGCTGTTAATTTGTTAATGACCACATAAAACCATACAATATTTTTGCAACTGTTAATAAATGGTTTTCTGTTATCTTGTGAGAAAGTTTTTCAGTTATCCAAACTAACCTGAGCCATGGCTTTCTCTAATAGTTTCCATTTCAATTAACCCATCTTGCTGGTTTTTAGCTTTTCTATTTAACTCTCTTAATTTTAAATCCCTTGTATTATCTTTTATACTTTTTATTATGTTGTAAGCTGCCTAGAGTCCTCGTATCAGTAAGATGGACAGCATAAAAAAATAAAAAATAAATAAACTAGATCAAGTAATTACCCTCCCTGCTTAACTTTCAGCAGAGACGAGGTTGGACAAGTGCCGTTCCTGATGAAACACTATCATATATGTTTTATTAATAAATAATTATAGCTATATAAACTATAAAAATGATTCAAGGGTTGACCTGAGAAAAGCCTTTATTTAATAATGTAAATTTTATCAATGTGTATGCATTCTAGAACTTTGTCTCCTTTTCCACTAGTTTTTACAAATACTATCCACGTGTATGTATGTACGCAGATATGTCTCTCCATATATTATACAATTTGGGAACATCATTTAACTTTTTCATGATAGACAGTCTTCTGTAACTAGCAATAGCCGCAAAGGTCTCTCCTGCAGATCATAAATACTTGACTAGCAGTTTTTCACAAAGCCCTGTCCCCTTCTGTTTATTAAGTCTTTAAATATAAATTATGTCTTTAAATATTTTAAATGACCTCTGAATTCAAAGTCTTCCCTAAATGTTTTTTTTACTTTGTTCTCAGAAAGTTTTATCTACCTTTTCCCCAAATCCCCAAATAATTAAATAGAAGTGACAGAAAGTGTTACATTGTTCATTTTGCCCAAAGGCTGTTGGCAGGTACCCTTTGTTCTCAGGTAGCAAATTACATTCAGCTTTCTCTCATCTGTTAAATGAGTAATAAAAGTCAAGTTCTAACACAATGCCTGGGACTTGAGGGATAACAGTGGAAAAAGCAAGGAGTAAAAATGTAAAAATCAGTGGAAGCAGATGCTAACAATTACTTCTAAGCTTTTTAAAAGACATGGAAGAAGAAAAAGTGGTGGGAAGACCTACACACTTTATAGCAGAATATCAAAACTAGGGATGATCAATAACTACAAAACTATTCTCCTCTGGTACCAAGAAAATATCTGTGAGATCGTCTCTCTCTAAATTACACTTAACAGTTCTGAAAGAAGAAACATGCTTAGTATTCAGTAGAAATTAGCTGAAGATGTTAATGATGGAAACTGAATTACCGTATTTTTCGGAGTATAAGACGCACCGGAGTACAAGGCGCACCTCAGTTTTTGGGGAGGAAAATAGGGGAAAACAATCTGCCTCCCAGGTATTCATCTGGCTAGCGTCCTTAGTCTGGTCAGCTTCAGCACATTATTTTATCCCCTGGTTAGGACTTATAAAAACCTTCTTCAGAGAGAGTAACAATGAAAGAGCCTGCAAGCCAGTAAGAGCTGGGAAGATCGTTAGCACCTGGTTAGGGCTAGAAAAAACTTATTCGGAGCAAGTAGAGCAGGGGTCAGGAACCTTTTTGACTAAGAGAGCCATGAAAGCAAAAAATTTGGAAATTTATTTCAGTGAGAGCCATATAATATATTTTAAAAGTGAATTCAACTAAATGTCAGTATAATAAGCCTCTGAATTTATTATTTTAAATGATGAGAGGTGTGGTCACAGCCTCAGCTCTGCCCTTTTGTGTATGTATGTGATGCTAATTAAATACAGTAGCCAGCATTTTGCAAATTATGATTTCCCCTAAGGATATTGTTGTAGACTCTACAATGTAGAGAATCATAAAAGGAAGATTAAAAAAATAAAACTGTCCATTATGCTATCCTGTTCTATTTCTGGAACTTGCTGCGGACATTTCAACAATCTTGGAGGGGACAGAAAGTTGCATAGATCAACCTTTTACCCTGAAACAACAGCTTTTCAAGGTTGAGTAGAAGGGATAATGGATAATGAAGGTGAGTGATCCCAGTTGAGGTCTTCATATGTAGATGGGGAGGATTTGTGGGTTGGGTGCAGCTTCTAGGCATGGAATTCACTATCCTAGCGTCAAAAAATATAACTGCAATCTAAAATAAAAAAAATCTTTACCTTTTATGAAGTTATGGTGCTTCAGAGATGCATCCTTTTCAGGCAAACTGGTTCACAACTATAACATTAATCCAGTGGTGAAATCCTCCCGGTTCGCCCTGGCCCGTCCTTCAGCGTATAGCCGATGGAACTGGCGGCGGTTGCGGCGCGGAGCTTCTCCCGCCCGCTTTCCCGTCCCGGCTGAACGCCGCCATTTGGGTTATTTTTCCCTCTGTGCATGCACGCGCATGCACAGAGGGAAAAATAACCCAAATGATTGTGGTCAGCCGGGACGGGAAAGCGGTGATTGTGTTCAGCCGGGACGGGAAAGCGGGCAGGAGAAGCTCCGCGCCGCAACCGCTGCCAGTTCCATCGGCTATACGCCGAAGGACTGGCCCGGGCGAACTGGGAGGATTTCACCCCTGCTGCGAGCCATATGCAATCATCAAAAGAGCCACATCTGGCTCGCGAGCCATAGGTTCCCGACCCCTGAAGTAGAGCAATGAAAAAAAATTCTGCAAAGACTTAGGGCTGGAAAAACATTATTTGGAGAGAGTAACAATGAAAAAGCCTGCAAGGTAAGAGCTGGGAAGATCTGTTAGCACCTAGTTAGGGCTGGAAAAAAAGCTACATTCGAAGTATAAGACGCACCCAAATTTTCAGCCACTTTTAGGGAGGAAAAAGGTGCGTCTTATACTCAGAAAAATACGGTAGTTTTAAAGGCAAAAGGAAACTCTATTTCAGTATATGTTTAAGTACAGGCTATATTTCTTCTTCTTAGTTCTATGACAAAATCATCATTGTAGGTTTGTAAGCTAGTAGATCAAGACCCATCAATGAGCTTCATTTTCAGAGGAGTATTATTGTTATATACTTCAGTGTAGTTGCTGCCCTTTTATGCCATCTATTTGTTGGAGATATAGCAGCTTCTTTCCTGTACCGTACCAAGGGGTAGACTTACTGGAAAAGCATAAATAAGGGGAACATGCAATGAAGGAACAAACAGCCTAAAAGCAGAGCAGTGGTTCATTGTGAAAAGAAGACCAGACACAGTGACAAGAAAAGAGTTGAAAGTTAATTGCTTTTATATTTTATTGTTTCAGACAAATAGTTTGTAAACTGACTTGCAGAATCTTCACTTTACAAATGATATAAAATATTTGAAACATATTATGTAGTGTTGGAGATGAGAAAGCATTGGTTCAGTGTAAATCAGTTACTCCATCTCAGGATAACAAGATAATTTAGGTGAATGCAGAAATAAAGAATGGAAGTGGGACTAAGTAGAAAACATTATTCCAAAATGTCTTTGAATGGAAGGGACTGAAGATACAGTATTTTTCTTTTGTGGGAAAAGGGCAAAAGAGCTTTGAAGGTAATTGAACTACAGATAAATATTACAAGATAAAGCTGGTAAGAAACAAGAGTGGAAAGATGTTAGAGGACAAAAGGTATAAATTAAAAAAAGATTCCTGGAAATTTGCAACAATAAAAACCAAAACATTAAAAATACAATACTGTATATTATTTATAAAATCAAAACAAAAACATTAAATTATCAATACCGTAGTACCATTAGGCATGAAAAGATATCAATCTTCAAAAGTCCTCAGATTATCTGATTATTCTGTCAATTATTGGGAAAGGGCTGTTTGATAAGATTGGGACTATATATCAGAGGCGGGTTCCTAATTTTTTTACTACCACTCTGTGGGCGTGGCTTATTTTGTGGGTGTGGCTTGCCAGCCATGTGACTGGGTGGGTGTGGGACTTGGGAGCTTGGCAGTGGCCGGAGAAGCAGGGGGGCATTGCCCACCCGCAACACAGCCCCCCCCCGCAGCGGGAGCAGCAAGACATCAGCAGCGGTTCTTCTAGGAGGCTCTGTCCGGCCTGAATGCTTCTCCCCATTCGATGATCCTAGGCTCCTGCCGCCCGTTCTGTCAGCGTCTCACGCGCTCCCTCAGCCATCCTCCCCTGCTTGGACTCACTGTGGGGTAGGAAGGCAGCGCATGCGCAGTGCCGGAAGCTCGGCTTCTGGGCATGGGCAGAAGAAAATGTTTTTTAAAAATTAAATTTTTTTTTAAACATGGCGGCACCCAGGCACCAGCAACCGACCACACCGGTACTGTGACATCACCAGCGGGCCGCTACCGGTGCTATAGAGTGGACCGCACTGGTAGGAACCCACCACTGCTATATATGATTCCCTGTCTCTAGCCCCATCTTCATTGGTCTACTCTATACTATGCTATTCTAGATTCTTTAAATATCCTCACTGTTCTGCCTAGACTGATTTGGAAGGGGAAAAAATTTCAGCCTTGCAGAATAATCAGTCTTACAATTTGGTGTGGAAAAAGATCTTCCAGCTTTTCTGAAACTTGTGCATCATTGCCAATCAACGTTGTTATGGAACAGTTCAGAAATACAAGTAGCGTATTCATTAAAAAGAAGATTATTTTGTTCAGTAAATAATCTACATAAAAAGGGAGTTGGTTGACTAAGTTTATCTGAGAATATGGGTATGGAGGCGGATGGAGGCTAACCTCTTTCTTAGAAATGAACCGTTGTCCTAAATACAGTCTACCGTATTTTTCGGAGTATAAGACGCACCTTTTTACCCCCAAAAAGAGTGTGGAAATGTTGGTGCATCTTATACACCGAATACAGCCATTTTTGGTCTCACGAAGCCCCGCCCCCACGTCCCATTTTTGCAAAAAATGGGCCCATTTTTGCAAAAAATGGGCCCATTTTAGCAAAAATGGGGTGCGCAGAGGATTTGGGAGACCTGCACAGTGCTCCTGGGGGCTGGGGGAAGGCACTCTGCAGGCTTCCCAAACTCTCTGCGCACCCCGTTTTCCACAAAAAATGGTGGAAAATGGGCAATTTTTCACAAAACAGGGGCGTTTTTGCCTTCCCCCAGCCCCTAGGAGCGCTCTGCAGGCTTCCCAAACCCTCTGAGCACCCTTTTTGCAAAAAACGGGTGAAAAATGGGCCGTTTTTCACAAAAACAGGGGTGTTTTTGCCTTCTAATTACCCCATCTAGCATGACTGGAGGAGGAATTCCGGGAGTTGAAGTCCACTAGTCTTAAAGCTGTCAAGTTTGAAGACCCCTGGGTTAGGGGTTAGGTGTGCAAGGGTCTTCAAACTTGGCAAGTTTAAAACTTGTGGACTTCAACTCCCATTCCTGAGCTAGCATGACTGGAGGAGGAATTCTGGGAGTTGAAGTCCACAATTCTTAAAGCTGTCAAGTTTGAAGTTTAGGGCGCGTGTGTGTGCATGTGCATATGAATGTATGAACATGGTTTCAGCTAAAGTGATCTGCATTGTTATAAAGGAAACATTATTGTTCTTTGTTGCAGAAAAATGTCAAAGCCAAAAAGTGTAAAAAGTGTACATGGTTGTAAAAAGTATACATGGTTGTTAAAAGTATACATGGTTGTAAAAAGTATTCTGCTATACTGGTATTTTATTAAATAATATATTACTACACCATTTGGTTCAGAATACTTTTTTCCTTGTTCTCCTCCTCTAAAATCTAGGTGCGTCTTATACTCTGAAAAATACGGTATATTTAGTCGTTTTGTATAACTATACCACTAGAAGAAAAGCCAGTACTCATACAGAATCAATACTGATAGTTTGAGCTGATTAAGCACTTTTTAAATATTTAAATAAAACTGGAGGATGATTACTTTAAGTCAGTTATAGGTGACACTTGATTCTTATCTTCAGGCCATTAGAAAAGGTCTGCAGAATACGGTGATTGAAAACTAATTCAGGATTTACTTCAGTCTAGTTTAAAAATTTATACCCAGATTTGTTTTGATCTAATTCAGGGGTAGGCAACTTTAAACACTCAAAGAGCCATTTGGACCCAGTTTCCCACAGAAAAGAAAACACCAGGAGCCACAAAAACCTTTCAACATCTAAAATGAAGATAACACTGCATATATTGTTTTTTACCTTTATGCTATGTATAAAAAAACTATAGTGTGTTGCATTTCTGTAATCAATGACCTGCTACAGAGAAAACACATTTTTATTTCTGCCTGCAACAAAAACATTTTGAACTCCGAAAAAAAAGATGGGTCAAAAAGCTCAATAAATCACGTGCCGGCGGGTGTCGCACATTGGCGGTTGTGATGCATATTTTGAGCGACAGGGAGCCGCAGCAGAGGGATGAAAGAGCCACATGCGGCTCCAGAGCCGCCGGTTGCAGACCGCTGATCTAATTTAACTAATCTATAATTCTACAAGGAAAATATTTTTCCTGTACTCAAAATGTCCTAGTTCACTTACTTTGACCAACTTGCCATTCTTTCTGAACAAGGAGTTCTCAATTATGTTAGATAAAAAAGTTTAGTTCTGTGAAAAGAGATTCAACCCTTTTTAAATTTTCTGAATTTTTGCCACTATGTAATCAGAATTTTGTGGGGATCTAATTGATATATAAATGGAGTTTGGGTGATAAAATAGCATCAAAATTTGGCTCTTGATTTATATTTCATAAGTGAAATAATCTAACATGTAATATGGAAGTGTGAAAATGCAATTGCCAGTTTAGATCAAGCAGTTCACATGTCAAATTAATTAAGACTGTTCTGTGACTTTAAGAAACAATAAAGGCTGATTTGGGACAACCTGTTTTATAAAAACCCACAAAATTTGGCCTTCTTCATCACAATACAGTTCTTATAATTCCGATTCTAGAAACACGCTGTGGACAAATGGAAGAATTACCCAATTCTCCCATTTTGATGCCAATTATTCAGAAATAAACAATCTTTTTAGGTAAGCACTATGCGTGGCTTTTCTTAATTATTCCATAAAACAAAATAATTGGGAAAGATCTAAAGATCTACTAATCTCCTTCATTCTCATGCTTACTTTTAGGAATATAAAAATTTAGAGCGATGAGCTCTAAAGTTCATATGTGATAAACAGCTTAGTCATTGAGTGTAAAATTGGTTTGACACTATAATAGAAATAAGAAATAGGAAGGTGCAAAGCATTTCAATTATGAAGCAGCCTTTTCTATTAGCAGGAAGGTAGAAGTTTATTATCATTGTCTGAAGGTTATCAGATTATCAGATGTGCCTGACACACCTGTGGACACTTACATTCTTTGAGTTTGCCCAGATTGGTTTTCCAGTATTGTTGCTGTTTCTTCTTCCCACCATCTCATATGAGGAAGTGGGGGGAGGGGGCAGAGCTCCATAAGATGTCCACTCCCTTGGTTATTAGTAGATGCCCTCTCCATATAGAAAATTCTTGGCAATGTTCTTTCAAGAACCACTGAAATAATGTTCTACTACTGTTTTCAGTGCTCTTTGAGTTCAGTGGGTTCTTTACTTCTTCACTAGTTTGCATGTATTATTGCTACTTTGTTGTTGTTGTTTGCAGAGTCTGCCAACACAGATGGACCTGATCACAGATTACATTAGATTAGATTAACAGTGTTGGAAGGATCCTTGTAGGTCATCTAGTCCAACCCACCTAAGCAGGAGACCCTACACCATTTCTGACAAATGGCAGTCCAATCTCTTCTTGAAAGCCTCCAGTGATGAAGCTCCCACAACTTCCGAAGGTGAGCTGTTTCATTGGTTGATTGTTCTGTCAGAAAATTTCTCCTTATTTCTAAGTTGAATCTCTCCTTGATCAGTTTCCATCCATTATTCCTTGTCTGGCCTTCAGGGCTGAAGTGATTGAAACATAAAATTTTGAAGAGAATATTCAAATATTAAGTGAACTTGAGGCTTCCTCTCTGTGGCAGCCCCTCAAATATTGGTCACTGCTATCATGTCTCCCCTGGTCCTTCTCTTCACAAGACTAGCCATGCCCAGTTCCTGTAACCGTTCTTCATATGTTTTAGTCTTCAGTTCCCTAATCATCCTGGTTGCTCTTCTCTGCACTTTTTCTAGAGTCTCAATATCTTTTTTATAGTGTGGTGACCAAAACTGGATGCAGTATTCTAGGTGTGGTTTTACTAAGGCTTTATAGAGTGGTATTAGTATCTCACTTGATCTTGATTGGCTTTTTTGGCAGCTGCCACACACTGCTGGCTCATATTTAACTGGTTGTCCACTAAGACTCCAAGATCCCTCTCACAGTTAATGCTATTAAACCTGATTTCACCTAGTCTATATGTATACTTTTGGTTTTTCTTGCCTAAGTGTAAGAATTTACTTTTCTCTACATTGAATTTCATTTTGTTAGATATTTCCCAGTGTTCAAGTCTGTCAAGATCAGATCTTGAGCCTATCTTCTAGGGCCGTGATGGCGAACCTATGGCACGCGTGCCACAGGTGGCACACAGAGCCATATCTGAGGGCACACTAGGCGTTGCCCTATGTCAGCTCTAACGCGCATGTGGGCGCTGGCCAGCTGATTTTTGGCCTTCTGAGGGCAGGGGGAGGCCGTTTTCACCCTCCCCAGGCTTCAGGAAAGCCTCTGGAGTCTGTGAATGACGAAAAACGGGCCTACTGGAAGTCCGGAGGCTTCATTGAGGCCTGTGCGCATGTGTGTGGGGGCAGTGGGAGGGGGTTTGCGCACGCATGTGTGGGGGGATGGCATTGCATTATGGCTGTGGGCACGCTTGTGCACGCTATTGCACACGTGCGCACCCTTTTGGCACCCGAGCTAAAAAAGATTCGCTATCACTGTTCTAGGGTCTTAGCTATGCCTGCCAGCTTAGTTTCATCAACAGAGAAAGAGGAAAACCACAAGAACACTATACCTCTCAATTGACCAGAAAAATTCTTGACCAAAATATTAAAAGTTGTTGAGAGATCAAGTAGAACCAGGTGCTACCAGAGATTGAGAGATATAAGTAATGCCAACTCAATTCTATGCCCAGTCTGAAACCTGAAAGGTTTAGATAATACATATCCACCAGGACCTTTTAGAGCTGTAACTTAACCACCTTTCCAACAACTTTCCCCAGAAAGGGAAGAGTGGAGTTGGATAAAACTTCTACCACTATAGAAGATAACAGTGATGTTTATACAAACTTTTTCTACACTATGTTTGAAATTATCTCAAGATAAAGTGAGAAGTCACAAAGAAGAGGAGATGAAGGAAGACATCTTTTTTCTCCATGTTTCCTTTTTTGCTTCAAACATCTTTCACCATTTTAGTTATTACATGGCTACAGTGGGGGTTAGCTTATTTTCTTTTGCATATCTTCTTTTCATAATTAGCATTTCAAGAAGCCTGAAGAATGAAAACAAAATGGAAAGGGATATAATAAGGAACACATTCCCTAAGGGTAAGATGGGAGATAAACATGTAAAAGAAAAGAAAAATAACTAGAGATTTACGTAACTTCTGCTTTTCATACATTTCCCCTTATTTTTTCTACAGTATTCAGGATACTAGAAGCAAGAATACACATTTGCACAATCATCTGTCCCCAAGCTTTAACTGAATTGTCTAAGGAGGATGAACATCACTGTTCAACTTCTGAAGAAAGTAGACTGACCAACTATCATTCAAAGTATTTGCAACTAAATTTTCTGATGAAATTTAAAAAAAAAATCTCACAAGGAGAAGAATTTAGAATACATTTAAAAAGCTTGCCTTGTTTTCTTCCATTACCTACATTATCTCTCAGCTTAGCTGAAAAACCTGATTTTAAACAATTATTCAGTTCTCTTTTCATTTCAGATCCATGTTTCATAACTGAAGGACTGTTCCTTTATTTCCTTTTTTTGTGTTCCAAATGTTTCTTCTTGACAGCTCTTTAGTAATGCATGACTTAATATGTCAGCCTCATGTAAAACACTAAAAATGTTAAACATTTCCGAAGGTAAAAAAAAAGAAGTATGAAACTGACATAATATTGAAGCAACAGTTCTCCATTATTTTAACATCACAATTTTGGTAAGAATTCTTACCAGAAGAATTTGGTAATATTTTTGATCTAAGCTTACTAAATGTTAAGTAGCCAATATGCTTAAATGATATACACCTCAGGCATACTCCATACTGTAAAATATTACAAAATAATCAGCCTATTATGTAGTTTAAAATAATAGACATGTTTTTTCTACACAACAGATACTTTATTTTTTTAAAAAGTAATCAAATGACATGATTATGTATAAGGATCCAAAAATTTCTTTTGAAATAGTTAAGTAGTAGTAGTAGTAGTACATTATAGTATAGCATTACAGTTAGGACACAACTTCAAGAAATACTTCTAAGTTTTCTTAAAAATCCTAATTAAGCCAATAGATTCAATTAAATGGATGATAACAACAACAGAACAGAGATTCTTAGCAGATTCTTAGCATTCCTCATCCTTCCATTAAGTTAATTTAAATACTTTTGGAAGAAAAAATGTGCTGGTGATTAAATAGTTCAGTTTAAATCCGGTTAAATAAGTTGTTGCAACTAGGTAAGAGAGATAATCAAAAATGAAATATCAACATTTTGTTATGGTTGATCTTTGATTTTCATTGACAAAACATTAGGAGACAATATCTTTTTTAAAAATTAGAAGACAAATCATATATGAAATTCAGAATTTCAAGCCATGATAGTATAAATTCACATAAAAGTCTTTTTTTTTTTAAGGTTGGCATATAAATACAGAAATTCTGGCAATTTATAATAATGATGCAAGGATATTTGGTTCCATTCCTAGTACTGAAAATTCTAATAACTCTTGCATGGAAGATTCCATTAAAATGGAACTGAGGTAATACTCTCTTTCTCTGTTACATATAAATGACTGCTAAGAGATTCGAAGTATCCATCAAGTAAATTAAATTGTAAAATAATAAAAAGAAAAAAATCTTCAAGCTAAATAGATTGTAATCATTTTTATTTTGACATATATTCTATGAGTGTAGTATTAAGTTTCAAAACAATATTCTTTCAATGTAATTTAACTTACAGGTATTGTCATGTTCTCAATCTCTTCACACCATGTAGGAAATGTGAAAAATGCAAGTTATTTGTAAAATTCAATTTTCGTGTTCATACCCCAACTAACTTTACAATCAAGCAAAATAGTCCCTTTAAATAAGATCCTCCTACTCACACCATGCACAAAAGACTTGTAAAGATATACAGAAAGCTATATACCGTATTTTTCGGAGTATAAGACGCACCTTAGTTTTTGGGGAGGAAAATAGGGGAAAACAATCTGCCTACCAGGTATTCATCTGGCTAGCATCCTTAGTCTGGTCAGCTTCAGCACATTCTTTTATCCCCTGGTTAGGACTTTAAAAAACCTTCTTCGGAGAGAGTAACAATGAAAGAGCACGCAAGCCAGTAAGAGCTGGGAAGATAGTTAGCACCTGGTTAGGGCTAGAAAAAAACTTATTCAGAGCAGCTTCAGCACATTATTTTATCCCCTGGTTAGGACTTAAAAAAACCTTCTTCTGAGAGAATAACAATGAAAGAGCCTGCAAGCCAGTAAGAGCTGGGAAGATCATTAGCACCTGGTTAGGGCTAGAAAAAAACTTATTCGGAGCAAGTAGAGCAATGAAAAAAAAAAACCCTGCAAAGACTTAGGGCTGGAAAAACATTCTTCGGAGAGAGTAACAATGAAAAAGCCTGCAAGGTAAGAGCTGGGAAGATCGTTAGCACCTAGTTAGGGCTGGAAAAAAAGCTTTGAAAAAGCTACATTCAGAGTATAAGACGCACCCAAATTTTCAGCCACTTTTAGGGAGGAAAAAGGTGCGTCTTATACTCCAAAAAATATGGTATATTGTCAATATTCTGAAAGGGATAAAAGGAGGAAATATTAGCTTGCAAACTTAAGAAAGCACATTGCAAAACAACCCCCCCCCCACACACACACATTACTTTAACAGCCATCACATAAAAGACAAGCAAACAAAAAATAAATGAACAAAAAAATAGCAACATTAGAAATGTGAACATGTCACCGCTGCAGTGCATTCAGAACAAAACACAAAGGAGAATATAAAGTAAAAGTAGATTCAGATACTGTACAAGCTGTAAGACTATTGCTTGGACAGAGGGGATGGCACTAGGAATTTTCAAGTTACAGGTTTTTTGTACAAGCCATCATCATGAAATAGAACTTCCACTCACCAAGGCAGATATATGTGAAGCATCACCTGTGACTTCGGGGGTCCTTGTGTTGTTTGGGAATCTGTGAGGATTACGAGCTATCGCTTGGCACCAGCCCAACATTTTCTCCTTCCACTTATCCCTTTTCAAATTCTGAAATTCTGAAAATAATTTACAATCCCTGAAACAATGGTATCTTTAGCTTCTTGCAAATATGTGTCTGGGCATGCAATTACATATATTTGAACTGTGCACAATAAATTAGCTGTTTTCAAGAAAGAGCAGAATTCATATCAATCATAAGCAGCTCAGTTCAGAAATGAGTCCCCCAATAAATGATACAGCAGCTTCCTTCATATTTTTAGAGTTCAAAAAACGGAAGCTACTTATTTATAGAAGTTAAAGAAGGGACAAAATACTCAGGCAAAAAACTGTGCATGCAACATTGCAATAATGCACTTATATTTAAATATAAGCTTTCCGCTGATTGAAAATGTCAGATTAAATTATGCCACCAGTCTAAGTAAGGAAAACCACTTACTAAAATCTAATCTACATTTGCTAGAAGTAAATTGTGTTATAGTCATATTATCTTATTTGAAAGCATACTTTTACATTTCTTTTCAGAAAGAAAAAAAAACTTATTCAGGTTACTGAATCTGAATCTAAGATTACTGTCTATTTGTTTCAAATACGTATAGCATTTCTGTATGGCGTATCTTTACATTATAGCATATTTTTGGTATATTTATATTATAAATTATATAGCTTCAGATATACATTCTTGTGTATGCTTGGAAACAAAACATCATGACTGTGAGAGATACATTGACAGCCAATTATATTAACAGCTGATCAGTTTCAGGGCCATAAAGCAATAGCACTTGCTGTAGATAATAAGAAACTACAACCTCATGATAACAGGGCAACCGACGTTTTGATATGACTTTATTTTCGTTTGCAACAAAAGAAATTAGGTAGACTATTTTTTCATGTGCCTGATAAAGGTTTTGCTGAGTTCAAGCCTAGCAGTTTAGTTAAGCCTTATAAAGTTTGCGGGTCTGAGATTTACTGCTAAGATCTTATAGAGCGTAAAGATGATGACTTTGATAATTATATGTATGCTCTATTGCCTAGGCAAAAGAGATTGAAGTACTTTTAAAGTCCAGAACTATGAGGTAATATTCAGAAGTCAGTCATATTCCTAATTCGTAATGAACTATAAGAAGGAGGTGGTACAGCATAATCAGAAGATTCTGTTATTGTAGCTGGTCTCAATAAAGATAGTTATAGTTTCCTGTGGAGTTGATTTTCTGTTCTGGGCTACCTGGTGGGGCTGAGTTTATGGTAAGCTGTCAAAATGGCGCTCTAAGTGTCATGAAGAAAAAGCAGCTGTTTCATCAAGCTCTGTAATCTTTTCCAGCTGCTCAGTGTGGTAACATGATAACATGATAAATGATATTTGCCAGACACAGTTCTAATTGTATTACAAATAGAAATGTAAAATCTACCCAAGATTTTTTTAAAAAAATAAAATGGAATTATATGACAATATGATTCTGTTGTAGCCTGTGGTTCTTAAAACTTCCATAGCAATAGGGACATATTCAGGCAATACACAACAATACAATACATACACAGCTGGATAAAATAATTTATATAATACTAAAAGAAAATCTACCCCTTTCGCTACAATTGGCAGGTCAGCTTGCTGCCTTCCAATAGGCAATCACTAATTGGTACTATATTTCTTCTTTAAGGGAGTAAGAGGATTCCTTCCTTTCATAGATGGAATCTGGTCCCCCTTTGTGGTCTGTGAAGACTAGGACAGCTATTGTTAAAATTATAAACAAATACTGTCTTTGGATAAGACCCTGAACTACAGCCACATCTCTAATTCATTGCCTAGATGCTTATAAAATTATAGTGCATGTCAAAATATAATAACTCCCTGAAAACACACTTCATTTTTCGATCCTGCCTGTCATTAATTCCCACTATATTTATTTTAACAGAAGATTATTGTTTTGATCCTTGTTCTATGTAGCAGTTAAGTGAATGCCATGCAGGACAGCATTATTGAACAGCTTCTGAACTCAAAGACTAATTAACAAATGAATGATTTAGAACTGAATTTAACTGTAGGTTTTATAATTTCTAGAATTTTTTTGCTTGAAGAGTCCAAATTGTAATTCATTTACAGATATTAAATATTTCTTATGCTGAAGAAAAAGTCAGGTGATAACGAAGATAAAACTGAAGAAAACCTACACAAAATAGCAACATTTTGGATTTTGGCTCTTCATCATGCCTAGTCAGAACTCCAGTAGCCAAGAGATGTTGTGAATTGTGATCCAATATTTCTGGATAGCACCAACTTACCCATCTCTGTCCTGGATTTAGTTCTGAATTTCTCAGAGAAAAATGTAGAAAAAAATTGTGTACTAGAACAACAGCATAGAACACATTACACCCTACTTGACCTCTAGGCAGCTTTCAATACCATAAAACATGGTATCCTTCTTTTTCTGCTAAGAAACTTAGGGATGGATGGCACAGTGTTGTTCTAGTTTGCCTCCTTTTCACCTCATCCATTTGGTGATGATTGAGGAAGAGAGATCTTCCCCTCAGTCCCATCAATGTGGGGTGCCATAGGGTTCGGTGTTTTCTCCTCGGCCTACTCCATCAGATCTGGCAGAGGCAGCATTTTGCGGGTTCCACTGGCTAGGGATTAACATTTGGTGGGTCCCGGGAGCGTGCCTTCTCTGCCATGATATCAGGCTTATGGAACATCCTTTTCCCTAAAATTATATTAGATCCATTCCTTCAATGATATTTATCCACTTATCCAGCCTGGAGCTCCCAGGTCATTAGAGACTTGCTGTGGTAACTCTATTGTTGAGATAGCCTTTTTTTTATCTCTGTCATCACCAAGGGTTTGTAACTTTGTTTTTTATGACATTTATTAATATTGATTTTTACATTTTATATCTGTGTTTTTTATATTCTTTTATCTCATTGTTGTTAGTCACCTAGAGTCATTTTGGTGAAAGGGGATGCTATACAAATTTAATAGATAGATAGATAGATAGATAGATAGATAGATAGATAGATAGATAGATAGATAGATAGATAGATAGATAGATAGATAGATAGATAGATAGATAGATAGATAGATTCCTACATATGTTTATTATTTTGAGTGGCATGGTAGCCTAGTGATGAAGTAGCTCGCCTCCTACTCAAAAGGTTGAGAGTTCAATCCTAGGTAGATATTTTTCTCCTAGGACACAAAGAAAAAAATATCTGCTGCAAACTACACAATGTCAGGAAGGGCATCCAGCCAATAAACGCTCAGCTCCATCCAGCTGCCCCAATTCTACTCTGAATTAAGGGATTACCTGGTTGTAAAAAGGGAGTTTTACATATATTTACTATTAAATAATACATATAAAATTCAACAAGTTTACTTTCAGCTAGAAATATTGGACTGGAACAATTTCACTGGCTCATTACCAAATAAGAGTTAGAGAACTTGAATGACTAATATATTCATTGACAAAATACATATTCATGGTTTGACAAAGAGAAGTTGATACCTAATGGCATTCTACTCATACGGACACTGCAATGAGTAAGAATGGAGAAAAATAATCTTTGTTGTCTTGGGAAAATAACTGGAAAGAGGCCTGGGCTAAAGCTGCATTTGAAAAGGTGATAGAAAGTCGTATGGCAGCACTGGCTTTTCTAGAAATCTGATAAAAAGCAGAATATGATAACTTGTTTTACAGTTAACCTGTATAAATGTGCAAATAACACTGAAATAGTCTATTATCCTTTTTCCAAAGAAACTGAATTTCAGATAACTCAATAGTGGGATAAATTACAGTATATAATATACTGTAAGAAACTAGGGAACAGTTGCATTTGCCATTTTAAGATTACTAAAAATTTTAGCAACATAAGATTGTTTCTAATTTTAAAGGTTTTTCAGTATTCTCTTCCCAATTTCAGAAGTCGTGTGTGCACATATGTTTAAAATACAACACTATCAAAATAATGTTCATATTCTAACACTTATTTCAACAGTATTAAAAATTGTAGTCATAAAAATTGGAAGTCTTTTCAGACTAATGTCATTTCTGCTTTTCTCAGCTCTTAACATTTCTCAATGTATTCATAGCAAATGAAAGGAAAAAGAATGAACACTTCTATTAGCAATAAGCATGAAAATGAATATGCTTTTCTGGGGTATGAGAGAATCTTGTTCAAGTATAGCCAATGTTTTCATCAATATGTGTTTTAAAAGGAGATCAGATGGCTTAAATTATATTCCAATTTTATTATTTTCCCCTGTAATTAAAGCTCAATTTAAAATAAAAAAGTGAAAATTTAGCTTTTATACTAAAGCTCCTTTGTTACTCAGGGCTGTCTGTGTGTCTGTCTATTATCTACCTACCTACCTACCTACCTACCTACCTACCTACCTACCTACCTACCTACCCATTCATCCATCCACCATCATCTACACTAGAAGTTGAAAGTAACTTGAACATTAGGCCACCTAGGTAGATACATGGGTATATAAGATTATGTAAAATGACATTCCCTCTAACACAGGGGTGTCAAACTCAAGGCCCGGGGGCCAGATCAAGCCTGCAGGGTGCTTAGATCTGGCCCACAGGGCTGCCCTGAAAACACCAAAGGACTGGCTCGCGGGGCCTCTACCAGTGAAAACAGAGCTTGTGAAGGCCACTTGTGGCCTCCCGAGCTCCGTTTTCGCTGGCAGAGGGTTGCAGGACACCTTTGCAGCCAAAAACGGAGCTCGAGAGCCCGCTTTCGCTGGCAGAGTGCCCGGACCACCACAGGCGCCCCCGACATGAGTGATGTTGAGCTGGCCATGCCCACCCTGGCCACGCCCACCCTGGCCCCCCAAGGTCAAACACAACCCTGATGCAGCCCTCAATAAAATCGAGTTTGACACCCCTGCTCTAACATATCTTTCAAAAAGAAATCCACTTGCAATTTGCATTTGACCACCATATTAGATTTGTAAGCCGATCCTGCACTATCAAAGAGATGCAGAGAGACCAATCTTAGAGTAGCACAATATCACCAAAGAGGTTCTTTCTCTATTTTGCCAATATGCAAAAGATCATATGTTCTCTAGAGTACCCATTACTTATAATAGTATTTCTCAATATTTATCATTTTCCATTCCTACATGTTACTTAGTAGTAGAGCCTGTACCACCACCCATGATAGAAGTATACCAATATATAGAAACATACAGCACAGCATTTTTCCAAGGACCTTTCTATAAACATACACATTAAAACATGTTGTGTATCATTACAGCACATTGCTTTACTTATCATCTTTTAGCATATATTTTATATATCTTAAAAGATTTGGAAATATGAATTCTCTTCTTACTCTGCCACATGGGAGTCAGGCTAGCAAAATGCAAAGGACACCAGAATGACTTTTGAGACTTTCTCCCATCTAGCTCACTTTCCAAAGCCATGATTATTTATATAAGCCCCATTCTCCAAGTTCTGGGTTGGAGCTCAATGAAATAGCCCTTGGATTTTATTTTATTTTTATTTTATTTATTTTTGTCAAGTATGTGTTGGTAATATACAAAGATATAACATTGTTTATATACATAAGATGGGTACTGATAAGAGGGAACATTAGGACAGGGACGGTAGGCACGCTGGTGCACTTATGCACGCCCCTTACTGACCTCTTAGGAATCGGGTGAGGTCAACAGTGGACAGTCTAAGGGTAAAGTTTTGGGGGGTTGGTGACGAAACCACAGAGTCAGGTAGTGAGTTCCAGGCATTTACCACTCTTTTGCTAAAGTCATATTTTCTACAGTCAAGTTTGGAGCGGTTCACTTTGAGTTTGTATCTGTTATGTGTTCGTGTATTGTGGTTGAAGCTGAAGTAGTCATTGACAGGAAGGACGTTGTAGCAGATAATTTTATGAGCTATGCTTAGGTTGTGCCGAAGGCGACGTAGTTCTAAGCTTTCTAAGCCCAGGATTTCAAGTCTGGTTGCGTAAGGTATTCTGTTGCGAGTAGATGAGTGGAGGACTCTTCTTGTAAAGTATCTCTGGACACTTTCTAATGTATTTATGTCCGATATGCGGTGTGGGTTCCAGACAGATGAGCTGTATTCGAGGATTGGTCTGGCGAATGTTTTGTATGCTTTGGTTAGTAGTGTGATATTACCGGAGAAGAAGCTACGTAAGATTATGTTAACAACTCTTGAAGCCTTTTTGGCGATGTTGCGCAAAAGCTTATTCTCTCCATGTAGTAAATGGTTGCTCTGCAGAGCCAACAGCACTGACTTTACTCCCCTCAACAGCCCATGTCTGCCCAGCCTAAATTCACTGCCTCCCAAGTATGTTTCTCTATTTGACACTATTCAGTCTTATTACTCAGATATTTATAACACCAGCCAAGTAAGGATTTTCAGAAATATTATATTATATTATATTATATTATATTATATTATATTATATTATATTATATTATATTATATTATATTATATTATATTATATTATATTATATTATATTATTATATTATATTATATTATATTATATTATATTATATTATATTATATTATATTATAATTATATTATATTATATTAATTATATTTGACTTATCCACATGTAGAAATATTGCTGGAAGGATGACAAAGGGAAATGTTTCTCTGAACTGTACATTTTAGTGTTTTAAGCACATCCTACAAATTACTCTAAAATCTCCCACAGGCAGCAACATCTGCTTCTGGAATTATGATCAATAGGAGTCAGCAGGAATTGGATATAATCAATGAAGACTTTTTCAATCTCTTCATTTTCTGCCTGCCTGCCTATCATTCCCAAGATTAGTTTATATTAATAAAATGAATATTCCTTATTGGTAGCATTTCTCTATGCATCTATGCATTCAGAAACTTAACACATTGGGAAATCTAGTGGAACTTCCTTAAATCGCTACTACTGCTACTTAACAATGCTACTTAATAGTACTATTTGAGTTTGGACCGTCTTTATCTCTTCCTTAGTCTTTGCATTCCAGTTATTGCAGGACACTTGACATATTTCTCTGTTGCTGAAGTTTATATTTTTGTTGGTATTATTTTAATCTGTGTGATTAACTGAATTAACAAAATTTGTTACCTTTCTAAACTGCTAGAAGTCTAATTTGAGGTTTTTGATATTGAAATGTGGAACACAACATGTTAAAACAGCAAACCAGAATGAAGTGTAGTGAATTCCAATATTCCACTAGTATTCAACATTTCTGGACATAACAGAAATGCTGAAAATGCTGGCATTTTCATGTATAATCATATTCATTGTTCTTTTGTTTAGGATATTCACAAATACTGACAGGGACGTGTTAGCATTTATTGTAAATGTCAGCATTTCAAATATTTATTATAGTGTTATACATATTATAACATTGTACATTAACCCTGGAAAGTATTCTCCATTGAAACAATGGAAATAAACAAAAAGCTAATTATATTGCCCTAGAAAAAACAGTTCTTTCCATTACTATCATCATGAAGGAATGTTTAAAATTTAATATTCAAAAGTGTATTTTTGTCCATTAGTCTAGTCCAAAACTAATGTCATATTGATCCAAATCCAGAATTAAACCTGCTTGTATCTAGACAAACAAAATGGTACATGGTAAGTGGGTGAGATTTGAAAGTTTCAATCTGGAAAAAAAGGAGCAATTTTTTTGATACTAGTAAATTTAGGGTTAAACTATATGGATTGTGTAATTATTTTGTTATTATGCATTAAAAATCCATTAATGTATGCTTTTGTCAGGCAATAGATTGTTTCAATTCTGATCATAACAACATATGGAACATAGAAAGAATTAGCAGGTTTTTGCTTATGAAATTTACGCTCTAGTGTAGATGTACACATATACACTTTTTATGTAAAGAGAGAGCATGGATAACTTGATAAATAGCAATTCCTTCTCACAACATAGGTAGTCCTGTACTTATGACCACACTGAGCCCAAATTTTCCATTGCTAAGTGAGACAGCTAATTGAGTTTTGTCCCATTTTTATGATCTTTTTTGCCACAGCTGTTAAGTGAATCACTGCAGTTGTTAAGTTAGCAACATGGTTGTTAAATGAATCTTGCTTCCCCATTGACTTTGCTTGTCAGAAGGTTGTAAAATGTGATCACATGACCTGAGGACACTGCAACCGTCATAAATATGAACCAGTTTCCAAGTGCCTGAATTTTTATCACATGACCATGGCGATGCTGCAATGCTGGTAATATTTTTTAAAAAGTTCGTTCGAATGGTCATTAAATGAAGAGTGTAAGTTGAAGACTATCTGTATATGGTAAATAATCCCTCTTTATACTGTAGTGAAAAGATTTCAGGAGATTGATCTGATACATGATCATCTTGCCCCACATCAGCTGTGTCATTGTAAAAGATTTAATCTAAATTGCACAAACACATTCCTTTTCCTTTCAAGCAAAAATTATTTGAATTATTTAATGAATTAGGTCAGTGTTTCCCAAACTTTTGACATATGTGTACCCCTTCTATAATTTTTGTAACGCTGAGTACCCCTCATAAAAAACATATGCTTTAATAAAAATCAAAATATATTTATTTTTTCTTTTTTTGGTACATACGCAAAATAAAAATTGTATTTTATAAAAATAATCAAAATCAGTGGAACTTACTAAAGCACGATAACAGGCGCCCGGAACTAACTATTAAAGAAGTAAGTTGTCTCTGTAATGAAGTGCAGTATATTCACGCCGTGTTAAGCCTCACAAGACTGTCTAACACTGCAATTCTCTGGCATTTAAACAGCTCCACGGCTCAAAGTCAACTGTTAATATTCCCGCAATTTAAAAATGGCTGAACCCGAGCTGTGGGAAGGATGTGCAGAAGTTCCCGCTATAATGAGTTGCGATACGATGTATGATGGCCCCAGTTCCCATGTAAAAACTGCGATACGCGCCTATTTCTTTCCTTGTTCTGTGGGTGCAGCTAAGCACGGTGCAGTGGATATTCCCACATGATCCCCACCAAACTCCGGTGCAACGCGTACCCCCACCAAACTCTTCCCGTACCCCTGGGGGTATGCGTACCACACTTTGGGAAACACTGAATTAGGTGAATATAACAAACCTTTATCCAAGAAGCTTATATATAAACTCTTAACCTATTCTATTAAGAAAATAGAAAGATTGAGTATTTGTTAAAATAGAAGATATTGGTATTCCAAATTTAACTCTCAAAAAAAAAATACCATACATTATACAATATACAGGAATTTAAGAATTTTAAATTGGGGTTGCATTTGTGAAATGTGTACTAACTGATTAAAATATTAAGATGATTTGTACTTAACAATATAGTGTTAGTACAATGGCCAATCTTTACATGCTGTTACCATACAAAATTGCTGGTGACTTTGTAATGAAGAATTATCCTATCTGATCTTTAAATGTTATGTTCTGAGCTAAAATATATTTAGGTAAACCATCTTTAGTATGAAATATGATTGTCATCAATAGCAAAGTCCACATCTGTTCTATTTTTTAGGCACAAGATATCACTTTACTGTTGTTGTATCTGGACCAATAAAAGAATTAGGGATGGGTAGGGATGGAATTCAGGGTGGGCCCAACTATTTAATTAGTATATCTTGCATTCCAGTATCTAACTGTCAATTGGTGACAGGTTAACAAAAAATAAGACAAAAATTTAAAAATCTTAAATATTTGTCTTAAAAGAGAATTAGTTTGGTGTACTGGTTAAAGCACCAAGCTAGAAACTGACAGACTGGGAGTACACACACACACACACACACACACACACACACACACACACACACACACACACACACACACACACACACACACACACACACACCTTTATCCCCCTCTCCCTCTCTAGCCAGTAGCCCAGGTTCAAGTCCTGAGCTCCACATGGGGTGAATCTTCGCTCCTAGCAGTTCGAAAGCTTGCAAATGCGAGTAGATAAATATGTACCATTTTGGTGAGAAGGTAACAACACTCCATGGTGTCATGCCGGCCACATGACTGTGGAAATATCTTCAGACAGTGCTGCCTCAATTGCCCTGAAACGGAGATGAGCACCAGTCCCTATACAGCAACAACTAGCAGGGTAAAATCCACAGGGATCCTTTACCTTTTACTTTTATAAATATACCAACAGTCTCTTACTTTCCTTAATACAAATGAAAGGCTCAGCAAAAGATATGAGTCATGATTTGGAAGATTCATGATTTGATACAACATGTTGTATTAAATTTCAGTTAGGCGTGCCTTCGTTTTGAAGAGAAAGCAAGATAATGATTTAATAATGACAGGAAAACTATAGAGGCCTATCTACTTCCTTAGTTTTTTCTCACCTTCTTAAATTAGTCTGCATCAATCCAGCCAGGTAAGGTGAACACTCACTGCTTTCAGTCATTTCGTCAAAGAAAACCTACTGGTAATTTAAGGAGCTGAAAACTACACTGGTGGGTTACTTACATACCAATGCAAAATATTCAAATATACCCTTGAGGATAAGGAAAACAGAATAAAGATTTTAGGTATTGCGGGTGTCAATTTACAGGTGTCTAGAAGATGCACATTGATCATGTTACATCACAAGGACAAAAGGAGTACAGCAAGTTTAATGAATTATTTTCAGACAAATGGTAGGGAATGCATACAAGCAGCCCAAAACTTTTTACAGAAAAATGTTAAATGTCCAAAATGTTATATGACACTCAATTATAGGGTTATAGAAAAACTATTAGTTTTTCTCATCGTTCCTATCACCCATCTCCTCCCACTTATGACTGTAACTTGTTGCTTGTATCCTTACGATTTATATTAATATTGTTTCCTGATTGCTTGTTTGAACCCTATGACAATCATTAAGTGTTGTATCTCATGATTCTTGACAAATGTATATTTTCTTTTATGTACACTGAGAGCATATGCACCAAAGACAAATTCCTTGTGTCCAATCACACTTGGCCAATAAAGAATAAAAGAAAGAGAAGTTAAATAAATCCTTCACTATAAATCACTTGAAGCCATAAAAAAGTTTTTGGGAAGCCTTTAGAAGTGCCTAGATGTGTATTCAATGGGATGTTCAGAAAGGAAGAAGTGAAACAAAAATGAAGCTGAGCGCACGGCTATTAACATTTACCTATTATTTCAAATGCTACTGTTTTCCATCTATACTGATAGATTTGGGGCATCAATTTAAATCTTCATGGCAACGTGCAATTTTGGCGAAAGTTACTGCTTGAACAATTTATCCTTTTGGAAAGCACTCAGCCAAAAGAATAATTAAAGATAGGGTCTTTGAAGCAGAATTGCAGAATGAGGTCAGTCATATTTCAATCTATGTTAAGAGTTTTCACAACTTGTTCAGCTGGGAACTGGGAAGATACTTGATTACTTCGATCTCGCCTGCACAGCGAACAGACTTTCTCAGAGGCAGGCTTGATGTTTTACCTCTGAAAGTCTTAAGGAGAAATTTACCAAAGTCCTCATTTGTACAAAAACCTGTTAATGTAACATGAATGCTATTGACCATGATGCATAAGCTTTTACACTTTCCCTGTTTACCAGTGCCATTAAATAAACTTTTTCCTTCCTTTATTGACACATATTATAGGTCGTAATGAAAGTTTTGTTGTTGTTGTTGTTGATTTTATCCTCTCAGACAAGGAACGATTTATTATCATTAGATTTTGCCTGCCAGCAATTAAAATTAACAAACCGATCATTAAGAGTACTGCATGGGTTACTGAGAATCCCTCTTTAATTTTTATCTTTATCTGTTTTTACATCCTTTTTGTGGCCTCCACAGTGCCCGTCTTTAGTCCATAGCATTAGTAATAATACTTAGCAATAATATTAGTACTAATATTAAGAATTTTATAGAGCTATGTTAATGTTTCAATAGCTCGCCAGAGGTTTGCTTGATGAGGCCTCTGGAAATGAGAAAGGAGGCCCAGAGGGCCGTGTACGTATCTCCGGGCCTCCTTTCTCATCGGCAAAGCACTTGAGGATTGCAAGCCTGTAGGCTTTGGCTGCCCTTTTCAAAAAGCCTTTGCCAGTAGGGACAGACCTTCAGAGGGAGGCATCTGTAAGCTCCACTGGTGCCAACAAAGGCTTTTTGCAAAGGGCTGCCTACCGGAATGCAATCTCCCTGCAGGCTTCGGCTAGGAAATGGGAAACAGAGGGATGGCCTGAAGGACTGAAGCCTTCCCTCTGTTTGCAAATGTCCAGGCCTCAATTCACAGAGAATAGAGATCTAAAGTGCGAGATCACACGAGATCAGTACCACAAGATCTCACGCTACTGATCTTGCATGATCTCGTGGTACTTTAGGCCTTTGTTCTCTGTGAATGCAATGAAGCAGACAAAGAAACCGCGACAGAGAGTAGATCTTCACAAGGTAAGTGAGTCTCCACAGGCAAAGTGCCTGTGAAGACCCGGCCAGGAGCGGGGGAAATGTTGACGAGCCTCTGCAGTCATTCGTAAGAGCAAACAACTGCCATGATGATGCAATATTCATAATTTCTGCACTTCTTCGTAAATGCTAGGGGGCACTTATCACGTAACTTCAAATGTTTCCTAAAGGGAATGCTCTTAACCCGAGGATTACCTATATTGAAATGGGTATAACTTTTTCCTGTATTTTATGCTGGTCCATGACTGAAATAAAGATTTTGATTTTCTTGTGCTGCTATACAAAGAAGAACTATTGTTCAGAAATTGTTATAAGAGTATAAGTCAATCATTAAAATTAGCTTATACAATATATGCAAAACATCAAGTAGCTGAATTATTTTAACTTAAATTTTTAATTAACCAAGCTCCAAAGGACTGAAAGAACAAAATATATTTCAGCTTTCTGAAATATGGTAATTGGCTTTTGAAATTATAATGGGATCTCAGAAAAAAAATCCAATAGCGATTATAGCTATTCTTAGGAAATGTATCTAGCTCTGTCAGTACATGTCTGTCTTCTATTGTAAGCAGCAGTCACATCTCTAAATTTGACTAGAGATTTGACCAGATATGACAAATGATTAAGTAATTTTAAAATATGAACAATAGGAAGACAGATATTAACCAGTTTAATAGCTTGCTGTAGGACAAGGTTGGAGAGTATAAAATAGGATTGATTTACTGAATTTAACTGGTGTGGAGTCTGATCTAATTCCAAATAAAGAGTTGGTTCAAAATTTTATCTATGACATGAAGGAAGAAAGGTAAAGAAAGGAAGAAAGGTACATATAAAATAAATGTGCCAAATAACAGAGATGTGCCAAATGGTTCAAGTAAGAACAATTCTGAGTGTTCTATGCTCAGAATAAACATGTTTCAAGAGAAATTAGCTTCAAGATATGCAGCTAATGCTTAGGCTAGGCAGAATTACTTAGGGGCTGGAGTATAGCAATGGAGGACTGACCATCTGACAGCTGTTGTTGAGAGGCTTAGAAATAAAGGCAGAGAATTTATTTTATTTATTTTTTATTTTATTTATTTATTTTGTCAAGCATGTATATGAATACAAACAAAGTATAAACATTAATGTACAAGCATGGTTTTGAATACATGATATTTTACGGAATACAGGGGGACTTTAGGACAGGGACGGTAGGCACGCTAGTACGCTTATGCATGCCCCTTATAGACCTCTTAGGAATGGGGTGAAGTCAACGGTAGACAGTTTAAGGTTAAAGTTCCAGGGGTTTGGGGAAGAAACTACAGAGTCAGGTAATGTATTCCAGGCATTGACCACTCTGTTGCTGAAGTCGATTTTTTGCAATCAAGTCTGGAGCAATTTACATTAAGTTTGTATCTATTGCGAGATCGTGTATTGTTGCAGTTGAAGCTGAAGTAGTCGTTTACAGGTAGGACATTGTATAGGATATACTTTTGTGTGCTACACTTAGGTCAGATTGAAGGCGGCGTAGTTCTAAATTTTCTAGGCCCAAAATTTCAAGTCTGGTGGCATAAGGTATTTTGTTGTGAACGGAGGAGTGTAGTGCTCATCTTGTGAAATATCTCTGGACATTCTCAATTGTATTAATGTCTGATATGTAGTGTGGGTTCCAGACGGATGAGCTGTATTCGAGAATTGGTCTAGCAAATGCTCTAGTTATATGCTCTAGTTAAAAGTATAATATTACAAGAGAAGAAGCTACGCAGGATTAGGTTAACCACTCTTAATGCCTTCTTAGCAATGCTGTTGCATTGGGCTCTGGCACTTAGATCATTAGAGATTAGTACTCCAAGGTCCTTTACTGAGTGAGGATCATCACTCAGGTCATGATCATATAGTTTGTATTTTGTGTTCTGATTATTTTTTGCCAATGTGTAAGACTGAACATTTGTTGATTGAGATTTGAACTTGACTATTCTGATACATAGTCAAGGTCTTTTTGAAGTGTAGTAGTATTGTCGGTGGTGTTGAATAGTTTTACATCTGCAAAGAGGACACAGTTGCTTTTTATATTATCACAAAGCTCATTTATGTATAGAATAAAGAGAGTTGGTCCTAAAACGCCGCCTTGGGGAACACCGCTGTTAACAGGTCCAGGGTTTGATAAAGCATTACCTATTTTGACCACTTGTTGCCCATTTGACAGGAATGCAGTAATCCAGAAATGCCATAGGAGTTTATTTTTAGAAGTAGTTTGTCATGTACCACTGATTCAAAGGCTTTGCAGAAGTCTATGTAAATTGTGTATATTGCTTTGCCCTGATCGAGTTGTGTAGTCATTATGTTTTTACAGTGTAGAAGTTGCAGATTGCAGGATAAATTTTTCCTGAAACCAAATTGTTTGTGAGAGAGTAGGTTGTTTGTCTCTAAGTGGAGGGTAATGGATTGGTTAATGATTGATTCCATAACTTTGCAGGTGATGCAACTTAAAGAAATTGGTCTGCAATTGTCAACTAGGCTGGGGTCTACGTTTTTGAAGAAAGGCATGACCGTGGCTAGTGACCATAGGTTGGATAGGGAGCTGGTCCTGAAAGATTTATAAAAAATTATGCTCAGTGGTTCTGCTAGGGCAGTAGAAAGTTTTTTTAAGAAGTAGGCGCATAGTCCATCTGGTCCAATGGATAGGGATGGTTTTAGATTGTGTAGTGCTTTCCAACGTTGCCTTCTGTGAAATCAGTGTGTATTAAATCATTGTAATTGTTTGTGGTTTGCCTAGGAAATATTGGACATAAGTTGTTGCTGTTTACAAAGATTGAGCCGAAGAATGTGTTAAAGAGGTTGGCTTTAACGGTTTCATCATTACAGTCTTTATTGTTAGATCCTTTTAGCAGTGGGATGGTTCTCGTCTCTTTAAGTTTGTTGTTTATGAAATTGTAGAATGCACGGTTGGATTTCGTGTGCAGGTGGTTTTCCTCTTGATTGATATGATAATTGGTGCATTCAATCTTTATTTGTTGGCATAAGTTTTTGTAGCGGCTTTTGAAGTTGGCTATGTAGCCAGTTTTGTTTTTCGCCAAAGAGGGTTTTTTTTTTTTGCTTGGAGCTTCCTTATTGTTATGGGCAGTTTGTTTCTCCTGTTTTGGGGTATGTATAGTTTTATGAGTCTTTTGACTTCAAGTTAGAAAATGTTATAATGGTCTTCAGCAGTAATACAGCCAGTGAATAGGGTTTGCCAATCAAGAGATGAGAGGTCAGTGTTTATGAGATCATAGTTGGCTTTTTTTGAAGTTGTAACTGGGGATGATGATTTTTGTAAGGGTGTATGTTGAGACCAAGTGATCACAGTCTATCATGCTGTGATCACAGTTAGAAAAGGGTTCTTTTATTTGTAATCCATAAATTGAATTTGAACTGTTGCAGAAGATGAGATAAAGGCAGTTGTTGAGTCTAGTGTTGTTGGTTACTAGTTGATCCAGTCCCAGATTAGTTACAGCATTGTACAGTGTTGAGTGTATAGGTTCTGTATTCTGTTGTATATTTGTTAAGGGACCATTTAATAAGAGGTAGATTTAGATCACCAAGAAAGATGAGAGGGTATGGGCCGGAGACTGTCCACGTTAGAAGTGAAGTTAACTTAAACGCATGTTCGATGTCATAGTCAGGGGCTCTGTAACATAGTAGAAATCACAAGGTGATTTCTTTTTAAAGAAAGCTCATAGATGATGGTCTCAGGAAGAGCAAGTTCATCTGTAACTTGGATGTTTTTTAGATTTAGGGAATTTTTGTAAAATATAGCAACACTGCCTCCTCTTCGGAGTTCTCGATCAGATCGGTAAACATGATAGTTTCGTTCTATGATAATGGAGTCAGGGAGGGATGCATTCAGCCATGCTTCGTAGACAAATATGATGTCAAAAGTGGTCGTATTTAATAGGAGGAGGAATTCAGGCATTTTATTTACAAGACTTCTTGCCTTCAGTAGCTTGCATCTAAGGTCCGTATTAGTAGTGGTGGCAGTAGGAGTGGCAGGTAGTGAGGTAGTTAGGTCAGTAGTAGTAGTGAGGTAGTTAAGGTCATTTGTGACAGTAGTAGTGGCATGTAGTGAGGTAGTTTGGGGCATGCGTGCCTAGTTTTGGATGATGGGGGATTGGATGTTAGGATGTGGGTTGTGAGATTTACTTTTGATACAGTCTGCATGGTAGTCTATATATAGGTCAGTTTCACCATTGTCTTGACATCTTTTTAAATCTTGGCGGAGTTCACGGGAGTGGATTCTTTGTAGAATGGATAGGTCTGGTCTTGAGCAAAGTTTCTTGTAGTTAGTGTCGGTTTTGGCGATGGAATTTATTATGTGAATAAATTTGCATTTGCTGGTTTTGTTTGGGCAGATGACTCTGCAGAATCAGAAGGCCACTGAGCTGTCACTGTATTTGAACTCAGGGCCATCTCTTGAGATTTCAATGATTTCATCAGGAGAGAAGGTTGTTGTCTGGGAGTTAATGATAATGTTGTGAACTGTAGTGATGTCGTCAGTTTTGCTGCTGTAATCCAGTCCAAATAAAATTGTGTTTGTACGCTTCTGTTCATGTTCAACAGTGTCTTTGATCAGTAGGGGGGTGTTATTTGGTTGATATTATTAGTTGGTTTGGTGCCTTGTGGTTGCAGGTTTATGGATATTTGTAGTTGTGGTTTGGTATTGGTTGTTGAGTTAAGTTAGGATGTTGTGTTGTTAGGTGTTCATTTTTCTGTGTTGTTGGACTTGCTTGTAGACGTGCTTCTAAGTGTGCTACTAAGTGTGTTTCTAAGGATACAATGGATGTTTCTATGGTTTCGTATTGCTATGGAATTGCTATGACTGGGCTGGACTCACTGTAGATGCTTGTGTTGCTTCTTAAACTCATGTCTGCTTATGAAACTGGTCATGGAGGTAGAAAAGATGACATAGGACCTGCAGTCAGAGTTGTGCAGTCAGCTGGCATTATGATGAGACTAAGAAAAGGCACAATGCTGCTGAAGGGACTTTTGAATTCTTTGCTGAGTCAGCCTAGTTCCTTCCATTAACCACCAAGGTACTGAGATCAGGAACGGTGATCCTTTATGAATCTAAGGCCATCATTGCTACTGGTGGTGGCGGTAAGCCAAAGATTCAGCAGACTGCTTATTTTCATGAATCAAAACACACTGCAAGCCTGGAGGTAGTATAACATACAATCACTTCAAACCATGTAGATCTACTTTCATGTGCATAAAGCAGCTTTCAAGGGCTGGTTGTCGGTGGAGGCTTGAAGTCACATGTGATGCAGATGATGGCTTTGCGCAACCAATCCTTCTTCATGGTGAAGGATGCAAGATTGCAATATAGCTTACAAATATAGCTTACAAAGCCATTCTGCAGAGTCCATCTCTTTGGGCATATGTGCAATGTCACATCTACAAATAGGGTGGGCTTTCATTGCAATAGCACGGTGCCGGTTTTACCCCTTCACACTTTGGGTCTCTTCAGATGTTACTGCTACCATATTTCTAGTACCACCAACCTTATCAAGCAGACAATAATCTAACTGTATAAGTTACTCAGGGAACAAATGTTTGCTGCTAGTAGCAGGGTGCTCGATTTAAATTGCTTTCACTTTAGACATCCGTACCACTAATATGCACAGCAGCTTAGCCAACATGGTTTCATGATCATGAGTAGTGGGTCAAACTGAAGGGCAATCTGACAGGCACAGTGTGGTACCAGCAGCTGCAGTGCCTGCTAACAGAATCTGATTGTGTGTGAAAATGCTGTTGGTTTGGCGTCTTTGTTGATGATTTTTCTGTCCTTTGGCAGCTCAAAAATAAAAATAAATGAAAGTGCAGGCTCTATATTGGCTGGACCAAATATATGACATAGAATAGAATAACGAAGTTGGAAGGGACCTTAGAGGTCTTCTAGTCTAAGCCCCTGCTCAGGCAAGAAACCCTACACCACTTCAGACAAATGGTTATCCAACATCTTTTTAAAAACTTCCAGTGTTGGAGCATTCACAACTTCTGGAGGCAAGTTGTTCCACTGATTAATTGTTCTAGATAAAGTATATCATTCTGGGATGAGCCATTTTCCCCCATTTAATGCATACCCCAATGAATATTTACTTATATTATCAACAAAGCGTAATTTGGAAAGTCATTTTAAAAAATGATTAACTGATTTTTTAAATTAGATTGTTTTCCTGTGGATCTTAGGGATTCTTTTATAATATATATGTAAATGATTCTATATAGAGAGGATGTCATTGGCCCACTTAATCTAATTAGTTTCATAATTAAATGATTTGAATATAGTTCCCTTTGGGTCTTGTGCAAAAACAATAACAATTTCAATTCTATGTAGAAATCTACAAAACTGTTTTATAAGTTACACAAAGTTTATGAAAATTAAATGCAAAATCATTCATGTTAACTACTGAATACTTTACTGGTTTTTAAATACTTAAAATCTAAGGAAAAATATGCTTTGTGTTTAACTAATCTTAAGGAATAAGGTTTTTAGCACCTAATTCTTATATACATATGCCTTTGGACTTTCGTTTTTCTTTTTTAAAAATATTGAGAAAAATAGCAAGTTTTATCTATGTGAAGGCCGTTTGTTTTTTGATACAGCTGATTTCCTTAGCTTATGCTGAAAATAGGTCACTGAATGCTAGGATTTGCACTTATCACAACAGATTTATAAGGAAATCTTTTCTCTCACCCTAAGCCAAAATGTAGCATATAAATAGAATCTGCGGTGTCCGTCATGTAAACCAGGGGTGGGTTCCTCCCGGTTCAGACTGGTTCACCCAAACCGGTAGCAACCGGCTGGTGACTTCACGATGACGTCACTGAACCAGATCGGTTGGTGCCAGTCCGTGGGCGCTGCCATCTCTTTTTTTAATTTTTTTTCTGAGTATGTGCAGAAGATGGTTTTATAGCACTGTGCATGTGGTCGCCATCTTGTTTTTGGCTTTCTTTCTTTTCTTTCTTTTTTTTTTTTGAATTTTTTTGAATTTTTTCTTATTTTTCTTCTGAGCATGTGCAGAAACCGAGTTTCCGGCACTGTGCATGCGGTCGCCATCTTGAGGAAGCAAACTGGCAGAGGTAAGTTAGAACCCACCCCTGCTTGGGTTCCCTCAACTTTTCAGTCCCAGAAAGTGGCTGTAAAATGCCCTTCTCCTATTTTGCAGCCATTTTCTGTTCTTGCCTCCTTCCTGTTTTTATTTGGTTTTCCCTCCCACCCTGAAAGCAAAAGGAAGCGAGGGGGGAGGGGGGAATAAGGATAGCTCAGACTATTGCTATGATTTTTTGGTCCTATATTCTGTTGTTTAGGTATAAGAAAGAGCAGAGATGGTGCAGTGGTTAAATGCAGCACTGCAGGCTACTGCTAGTTCAGCAGTTCAGCTGTTCAAATCTCACCGGCTCAAGGTTGACTCAGCTTTCCATCCTTCTGAGGTCGGTAAAATGAGGACCCAGATTGTTGGGGGCAATATGCTGAACTCTGTAAACCGCTTAGAGAGGGCTGTAAAGCACTATGAAGCGGTATATAAGTCTAAGTGCTATTGCTATTGCTATAAATTTTATTAATGTAGAAATTTTACTTAAAGCCAATTAAACAATGGAGCTAGCTGCCTGCCTGCAATCATGTGTATCTAATTAGGAGTAAGTCCCACTGAAAGAGAGTAGCCTTACTGCCAAGTAAATATGCATAGGCTTTAGCAGTTGAGAGATAGGGTATTGATTAGTATCAGGTGTATTATATAGAGAAATGAAAACTTCTGTAACAACAGATACTTTGTGCCCAGACCAGGTAGAGGTGTGTGTGTGAGAGAGAGGGGGGGGGGAAGAGGAAGAGGAAGAGGAAAGGACAAAGAAAGAGAAAGAAAGAAAGAAAGAAAGAAAGAAAGAAAGAAAGAGAATAAGAGAGAGAGAGAATAAGAGAGAGAGAAAGAGAAAGAAAAAGAAAATGAAAGAGGAAGGGAGAGAGGGAGGGAGGGAGGGAGAGGGAGAGAAAGAAGAGGAAGGAAGCACCACAAACCCTGCCACTAGACGTGGCTTCATAAGACACTTTGAAACAGCACAGCAATTTAGGGCTGGAAGATATCTTAGAGGTCATCTAATCCAACCCCCTGCTGCAGCAGGAAACCTTACATTGTCTGCATTATTTTGGTGCCTCTAACAGAGATGAATTTTTGCCAGAAAGGAGAAGGAGTTTACTAGGACAAGGCTGCCATGCAGAGGAAGGCAGAGATAGTCCTTGACTTATGACCACAATTGAGCCCAAAATTTTGGTTGCTAAGCAAGAGCGTTGTTAAGTGAGTTTCACCACATTTTACTCAATCCATGACATCTCCTGGCTCTAACAGTCATGTGCAAACTAGGGAAGTACATTTAAAGGCATGTGTAATGTTCTAATGTAAGAAGTTATGGTTAAATGTGTGGCACTGGGTGTGTTTTACCAAATGCAGTAAGTGAGGTATAGTTTTAGAAGAGCTCTCACTCTCTCTCTCTCTCTCTCTCTCTCTGTGTACATACACATACAGTATGTATAGTAGATAATGTATATTTTTGTGCGCCTGTGTGTAATATGTATGTACACATATGGCATATATACATAGGATTAAATAGTATATTTTTAATGTTCAGTAGTAGTAAATAGATAGGGAAATTGTATCTCGTTGAGGCCTTGAGGCGAGGAGAGGCCAGGCACCCTTACCCTAACCCTTGATGTGAGTGACGTCAAGTTGGCCACACCCACCCAGTCACATGATCACCCAGTCACATGATCACCAAGCCACCCCACCCAGTCACATGACCCCAAAGCCTCTCCCACCCAGTCACATGACTGCCAAACCACCCCCACCAAGTCACATGACCGTCAAGCCACTCCTACCCGGTCACATGACCACCAAGCCATGCCCACAAAAGTAAGTCACGCCCACAGAATGATAGTAAAAAATTGGAACCCACCCCTGATGTAAACCATTGCATATTTATTCTGTAAAATTGTCTAGATAGGGCTTGTTGAATCTTATTGAGCTTGTCCACTAATCCCTTGAAAATTTTCCTTTGGGACTACTTGGGTATAGAAATTGTACTAAATTGAACTAAAAATAAATATAAAAAGCACCCACATACAGTACATCTTCCCTATCCATGTATGTACTAAATCTCATTTTGCCTTTCAAGCTGTGTTACCAACTTTGAGAAAAATAATGTTGAATTCAATTGTTTCTAAGCTTCCAAGCTAAGAAACTTTGTGATCCAAGCCAGATAATTACAAGTTTCAGTGACATCATTATACTGAATGCATATATATCAAAACAGGATAATTAGGCTGGTGTTATGGAAAAAGCTGGCCTATCTCATTAAGAAAGCCTTTTTTTAGTGGCACATTACTGAAGTTACCAATGTGATATAAAAATTAATGAATTTTCTCCTTCTTCCAGAAAAAAGGAAGGAGTTCCAAAATATAATATTAAGATTAAAGTTATAGCAAACATACATCATTTAAACATTATGTTCACCCTATGACAACACAGTTGGAAACCGCACTTTGGTATTTGGAAAGTATTGTTCATTTTTCATAGAATAAAGTTTACATTATAAGCACACTGAATTAAGGAGAAACGATTTCCAATTAATAAAAGTACTCTTGGCTTCTAAAATTGATATTTATGCAAAATATTTCAGAAGCACAGAAAAGAATTTTGAGAGCAATAATTATTTTTAAGCAATGTATATAAGAATTAGGTGCTGAAAACCTTATTCCTTAAGATTAGTTAAACACAAAGCATATTTTTCCTTAGATTTTTAAGTATTTAAAAATCAGTAAAGTATTCAGTAGTTAACATGAATGATTTTGCATTTAATTTTTATAAACTTTGTGTAACTTATAAAACAGTTTTGTAGATTTCTACATAGAACTGAAATTGTTATTGTTGTTGTTATTCATCTAGCCTTTATGCATGTAGAAGTTTTCTAAGGAAGATTTAAAATCTAATAAGTTTAAATAAATTAAAAATTATGCAACAGAAAAGACCAATATCTAAGTAAGTCAACTTTCAAGAATCTACAAATGCTCTACCACAAAAAGAGAATTGGTTCCATACCATTCCAGTGCAAATTGTTTAATCGTTAGAATAAAGAATAAAACTAATGATGAAAATGAGTGTATTTTTTTACCACGTACCTAGAAAAATGGCGGAAAACACTATATGAAGAGCATTATACATGAATACACCTTATCAAAGAATCATGAAATGAAAATATAGGAGAACAAAAAAGATGCTATAAACTACTCTCCCTGAATTTGAAGAACATAGTGAAAACAAAAGTAGACAGATCATAGAAAGGGGAAAAATCAAAAGTGTGGGAATTAAAAAAAAGTGAATTAGTAATCGTAATACAAGCAATTTAATCATTCTGTAGTTCTGTAGTTCAAATTGTTCAACATTATTTCTGAATTTAATTCTATCTCCAACCTGAGGATGACACTACTGTATAAATTGATTAATTTTTAAATGTTCTGCCAAAGAGCAAAATGTTTGCCACAAGTCTTCAAGTCCTACTGTAAATGCAATTACACTGAATAAATCCTATTTCACTTCATGAATTTATTTATTTATGGTTGGTACTGTTAGGCTTAAATGTCATACCAGGCAGAATTTTGGTATAGAAATATTCAGGTTTGCATTTTAATGTGTGCAATCTCTGAGTTAGGTAGATGCCACATACAACAAGGAAAAACCTAGGAAGACACTTCAGTTTTCAATTTCAATTTTAATTATGTATCATCCCAGTGAAACCAGTAAAAAAGGACTCCTACTCATACCCACATTCACACACAATGCCATACAAAATATGCATACATACAGTACACACACACACACATGTAACACATTTTTACTAATAATGAAAATGAAGGGAGACTAGTATAGATCTATTTCAAGCTATTTAGCTCTCATCAGCTAGCCATACCCTTACTGGGATTTGAACCTGGGCAGCCTGCCTGTAAAGCAGTACTTTTAACCTCTAAGCCACAGGCTCTCCTCCTGTATAAGCTTGTACCAGGGAAGGGTTATATGTTTTTTTCTGTCGAATCACCCTGGTATATCCAAATATGTGAGGGAACATACTGCTTCCTTGCATTTCGGCCCCTCCAGGGGCCATCCAGGCAGTTGCTATAGACGACAAACTATTTTCTCTATGTGTAACACATTTTTACTGATAATGAAAATGAAAATATACATATACTGTACATGTGTGTGTGTTCATGTATAGTCAAAAGTCATTCAATAAAATCAAGCATATAGCAAAATAATGCCCTACTGATTCACCTTACATGTATTATTCAGGAACACAATTTGTGCCTGGAAATAGAGCTTCACCATTCCCAACTAGAAGAAAATGAGCTGAAAAGATGGTATTTTGAGAAAGGAATAGTCTGTTAACATCTATATTTCTATAGGAATAGGCTAAGCAGGAAATTTTCATATATATATGAATGTATGTATGTATGTATGTACATACATACATAAATACATACATACATACATACATAAACACATTTAAATATCTCTTCAAATATGTAAGCATCCATCTAAATTTATCTAAATTCTCTTTGTGTCTATGGATTTATTCTTCTTTCTAACATACAGTCCACTTTAAGTGAGTTGTATCTTAGAGTCTACTGTGGAATAAACCACTTTCTGATAAGAGGTACCAACATTTTATGTGAAATCTAGCAAAAACCACAGGAAGAATGTTATGATGTTATGTTACAAGTAGTTAGAGGGTTCTTATCTCTTCTACCCTCTACACAGATGCTTGATTTCTTCTTCACTGCTATACAAACTTTATGTTGTCTTTTATTTATAGGTTATGGCTGCTGGCATATGATTTATTGCATCCATACTCCATCCCATATTTCATTCTGCTGACACAAAGTGACATGAATTGCATTCTTCTTACTATAGCAAGCCACATGCCTTCAGGTCAGTTTAGCCAGCAAAATGCAAAAGCAATAACAGGTGCTCCAATATTTCAATGAATGCAAAAGTACATTACTGAAAGATGGTATTAAAATGTGTATTAGATAAGTATATTAATGGCGATTAAGAGTTACTTCACCCTGGGATAATTACATGTAATCTAATTTCCAGTAAATAGGTTACTGAAAACCAATTATAACAGCTCTTCATTTTTAAGGATAACCTGGTTCCCAAGCATCCTGAAAAATATATTTACACATTAGTTTGCTTGAAGAGGAAGGGGTAACAGCTCTGCTCAATCCCCATGCTGTGATGAAGATGCTAGTATTAAAAATAACCTTCTAAAATTAGAGCCAGATTTATGTTAGATATTTTTCCTCTCAATTCAAATGCACAGAATTATTTTGCTTCCTTATAATTAAAGCTGAAATAAATCTAAACTTCATTTTGTCTTAGAAAAACTATTGCTCCAACAGAAAGGAAGCCAAGTACCTCATTCAAGCCTGCTGATGTTGGTTTCCAAGATTTAAAGCTCAATTAGGGAGAGACTACTAAAGTGTATTTGACATTCCACAGCAATTTATGCCATCACAAAACCTGCGTCATTGTGGTAAGCAATGAAAACATTTTAGGAGAATTGTAGCTGGCATGCACAGCATTAACTAGCAGTACCTGCTGTCATCCTGCATGACCCATGTTCATCCTTTAGAATACATCAAACATTGTCCACATGCATAGCCTGAATTGCCTTTTGCCAATTGGAGGATAAACTTTTTAAAAACTCTGAGCTGAAACTCTATGGAGAGTCTCAATCACCCAGGTCAAGGTTGTCCCAAAGGTGCTTTTTCAAGAGGCAACTGGACTTTCTTGTTTCCCTTTGAAGATGTTTCACTTCTCATCCAAGAAGTTTCTTCAGCTCTGACTGGATGGTGGGGAATGGAAGGGTTTATACTCCTTCCATTGCAGACGGATGGTCATTTGCATTCTTTTAGCTGAAATTTGTATTTAATTTAATTTTGGTCTGCAATAACTAAACAACCAAGCTTAGAGAACTCCAGACCCCACCCTGAGCCACACATATTCTCACATATTTTGTAATAACTAAAGATAAGTTTACACATGTGGTTTTGACTTTTTGCCCGAACAAAAATAAAAAGCAGGAAACTGCAGGGCCATTTCTAAGCTGTTTAATGCCAGAATTCAGCAGCAGCAACTCAAAAGTTCTGGAGAACAAGGAAGGAAACATTTAAATCAGTAACTGCATTTTATCTATCCACCCAAAATATTTTTCATGTACCACCTATTACAATTACTTTTTTGCAATTAATTTTTTATACATAATATTAACATTGTAGAAGTCTACAGGGCTAGTCAGAGGTTAAATTCAATGCCAAAACATCGTATGTATTTAATCAATCACATTTGTATAGCCACCAATCATATAAAGTTACTAAGTGGCATACATACTATAATGTAGAATATATAAAAACCATTAAGCAACCAATTTAAATTAAAACAGATGAATTAAAAAAAGTAGGAAAACATACAGAGTACATTCCATTTACTCTCATACAACCATCTAATAGGCTCCACTTAACCATGGAAACCCCAAGCTAGTTGACAAATTATGTTTCAAGGATCTTTTGGAAGGCCAACATGTTGGGTAAATTGGAAAAAGCAAACATGATTTTTTTTTCTTGGATTCTGGGTGTTATTTCCCTTTAGAAAAAAAATACCTTCTTTTATTCATCTGCTTCACTATGTTTGCTGGTGGCTGCAGAGCTTCCAAAACATGCGTTTCCTGTTTCCTTCTACTCCTGTTTAAAAGTTGAGACTTTATTGGCAACTCTGCTGTGCCATGCAAGGGAAAAGGCTCAAATGGGAGGGGAGGGGAGGAGGGGTGGGTTCCTACCAGTGCAGTCCAGTGCGTAGCTCCGGTAGGGACCCGCCAATAACCCAATTTGCGCGCGACTGCTCCGGTACCATCTCCACCGGGCAGTCGCGCGCGTCACCATTTTTCCCCTAAATTTTGGGGCAATTTTGCTTCTGCGCATGCCCAGAAGCAAAATCACGCTGAAATCTCGCGAGGGGACGCGAGAGATTTCGGAGAGATTTTGCTTCTGCGCATGCGTGGAAGCAAATTCGCACCGAAATCTCGCGCACGCATCGCCTCTGTGAGATTTTGGCAAGATTTTGCTTCCGCATATGCACAGGAGCAAAATCGCGTGAGGGGGCATGCACGTACAGCGCGCGCACGAAGCATGAAGAAATGTGGAGCAGCGCACTGGTCTCAGTAAGTGAGCAACTCAACCCTGGAGGGGAGGGATGCAGCACAAGTACCTGCAAGTTTTCTAAACAGTCTACAAGTTTTCTTTTTCAGTTTTTACTGAAAAAGAAAAACAAGAAACCCAAGAAGAAACCAGCATGACTGCACAAATATCTCTCTGATAAACTGAAAGACAAAAAGCGTAAGTACAAAAAATGGAAAGAGAGACACATAACTAAGGCAGAATATCAGCAGATAGCCTGAATCTGCAAAGATGAAGTCAGGAAAGCAAAGGCTCAGAATGAACAAAGACATGCAACAAAAGTCAAAGATAATAATAATTTAAAAAGCCTTTCTTTCAACATATAAATAACAAGAAAAAAGTCAAGGAAATGGTCCACTAAAAAGAGAAGATGGCAAGGAAGTAACAGGCAACAGAGAGAAAGCAGAGCTGCTTAACTCATTCTTTGCATCAGTCTTTATGCAAAAATAAACTATAGCCCAAACTACCAAACATATACAGTAACTTTAAAAGACAGACTAGAAATAAAAGTTAAAATAAGCAAGAAAATTGTTAGAGTACATCTGTCTGATCTTCATGAATATAAAGCAGCGGGACCTGATGGATTACATCCCTGAGTTCTTAAGGAGTTGGCAGATTTTATCTCAGAACCTTTGTATCGTATCTTTAAAAAATCTTGGAGCACTGGGGAACTACCAGAGGATTGGAAAAGAGCTAATGTGGTTCCCATCTTTAAAAAAAACAGACTCGGGAAAATACAAACCAGTCAGCCTAACATCAATACCTGAAAAGATACTGGAAAAAATAATCAAAAAACAGATCTGTGAACATCTAGAAACAAGTACAGTTATAACTAGTACCCAGCATGGGTTTGTTAAAAACAGATCATGCCACACCTATCTTATTCATTCTATGACAGAGTGACTAAATTAATAGACCAGTGAAATGGACATTCGACAAAGTAGACCACAACCTACTTCTTAGTAAACTAGAAAAATGTGGGATAGACAACATCACCACCAGATGGATTTGTAATTGGGTGACAAACCATACTCAATGAGTAGTCCTTAATGGTATTACGTCTACATGGAAGAAAATAAGCAGTAGGTTACTACAAAGTTCCATCTTAGGCCCAGTACTCCTTCAATATCTTCATAAATGACTTAGATAAAGGAACAGAAGGGGAACTCATCAAATTAGCAGATGATACCAAACTGGCAGGAATAGGCAATAGCTTAGCAGATAGGCTCAAGATCCAAAAAGACTTAACAGACTTAAATAATGGGCCCTACCCAACAACATGAAACTTAATGTGGACAAAAGCAACGTTTTACACCTAGGCAGGAAAAACCAAAGGTACAAGTACAGATTATGTGAAACCTGGCTCAAAAACAGTGACTGTGAGAGGAACCTTGAAGTCCTAGTAGATGATCACTTAAACACGAGCCAGCAGTGTGCAGCAGTAGCTGAAAAAGCTACTGCAATCCTTGGTTGTATAAAGAGAGGCACAGAATCAAAATCATGTGAAGTATTAGTCCCGCTTTATAAAGCTTATAGAGCTTTATAAAGACCACATCTGGAATACTTCCAGTTTTGGTCACCAGATTACAAAAAAATGTTGAGACTTTGAAAAAATGTACAAAGAAGAGCAATTAAGATGATTATGGACCTGGAAATAAAAACACACGAAGAACGGTTGCAGGAATTGGGTATGGCGTCATACCCAAAGAGAAAAGAAGGACTAGGAGAGACATGATAGCAATATTCCATTGAGGGGCTGCCACAAAGAAGAGGAGGTCAACTTATTTTCCAAAGCACCAGAAGGCAAGACAAGAAACAATGGATGGAAACTAATCAAGGAGAGAAGCAACCTGGAATTAAGGAGAAGCTTCCTAACAGTGAGGACAATTAACCAGTTGAACAACTTGCCTTCAGAAGTTGTAGGTGCTTCATCACTGGAGGTTTTTTTAAGAAAAGACTGGACAGCCACCTATCTGAAATAGTGTAGGGTCTCCTGCTTGAGTAGGAGATTGGACTAGAAGACTTCCAAAGTCCCTTCCAGCTCTATTCTGATTGATCTCAACATGCACAGCTAACAAAATTATCAGAAAATCACAGAATTTATCTCAGGATACATCTATAACTTATGAGTTTGAGGGATTCAAACCAAAAGGTTCTGCAAGAATTCAAGCCTCAGATTAATGCTTGCTCTGCAAAATAATGCACTCATAGTAGGAATTATATTTGGTACAAATCTATAAATGACCAACTAGAAGTAAAGTAGGACTGAATTATAAAAGCACCTTTAAAGTATTAATATAATAGAAATTTAAAAATATATTTAAAAAATTGATGTATATTTGAATGATCAGAATATTGCTACTGTAACTGGCATTACTTTAAATCTGAAATAAGATGGTAATATATATTTATTATGAACTTTCTGTTCCAAATAAATATATTTGAAGAGTGAAGATCCAGAACGATGCTTTTTTCCTGTTGTATTATAATCAGTTAATTATAGGCAGTCCTCAACTTACAAGAGTTCACTTAGTGACCATTAGAAATTAGAACAGCACAGAAGAAAGTGACTTATGACCATTTTTTACACTTATGACCATTGCAGCTTCCCCATGGTCACATGATCAAAATTCAGACACTTAGCAACTGACTCTGGGATCACGTGATCCCTTTTGGAGACCTTCTGATAAACAAAGTCAATGGGGAAGCCAGATTCATTTAACAACCATGTTCCTAACTTAACAACTGCAGTGATTCACGTAACAACTGTGGCAAGAAAAGTCATAAAATAGAGCAAAACTTACTTAACAAATCTTTCGCTTAGCAACAGAAATGTTGGACTCAATTGTGGCCATAAGTCAAGGACTACCTATATTTGGAAGGCTTTGCTTTTGGGTGAAAATGGGCAATCATTTCTCTAGTATTTCAGCTTGAAGACTAAAAACTTTATGGAATACATTGTGAACATCCTTCATGCTCTTAATATTGAGTAATACAGCTACAGCAGACTAGGACATTTTATGGCCCACAGGCCACATTTGACCCTTTGATTGTCCCTGTCTGGCATGCAGTGGCTGGGGGGTGGGGTGGCAATGGCATGAGGGGATGGAAGCCCTCCAGAACAGTCCCAGATTCTCAGATTCTGGGGAGGTACCCTCTCCTGAGGTGCCCCCTCCTGAGCTAAAGGAATACCCAAATTTTAAAGAAACATTAATGTGTATTTTAAAGCTGTAACACTAAATATAAAGCTGTACTGTCTTTCTTTGTACTGAGAGGCAAACAAATTCTCTATCAATGAAGTCAATAAGATTTGTCTGATTTATCCAAGATTATTTAGAAGGAAATAACATCCTTCCAGCAGAACAGAAAGGAAATGAAAGAAAAAAGCAGAGATAGAAAAGATCAACTTCTGATTAATAACATGCAAATGGAAACAACCAATTTACATATGGTCAACCTAGAAAACTAAGAAACTTAAGGAAAAAAATCTGACATTTGGAACAATTAGTCTGTCAGAGTGTGCACAGCGTAAATACTATTTTAAGACAACCCAAGAGCAAAATACAGTACACAGATGTTTTGTCTTACAAACAGTAGTTTATATACAAGACGTCTATATACATGTGGTAGGCACATACCAGGCAATCAATCAATCTTCAAGTCTACACTGAGACCTACAATGCAGATTGAACACAAGGAGAGAGATACAGGAGAGAGAGAGAGAGAGAGATACGCCCACTCATGGCCTCCTTTATATAGACAGCTTCTTAAAGTGGCAGTAACCCTGCTGACTCATTCTCATTGCATCAGCATTTCAGTTTACAGCCTTACATCAGCTGGTCAGCTATTAAATCATTATTACATGTAATGACTCACCACAATAAGTTGTAGATGCTACAACACTCTAGGATTTTAAGAAGAGATTGGACAACCATTTGTCTGAAATGGTATAGCGCAGGGGTAGGCAAAGTTGGCTCTTCTATGACTCGTGGACTTCAACTCCCAGAATTCCTAAGCTAGCATGATTGGCTCAGAAATTCTGGGAGTTGAAGTCCACAAGTCATAGAAGAGCCAACTTTGCCTACCCCTGGTATAGAGCTTCCAGCTTGAGCAGGGAGTTTGACTAGATAGAAGAACCTCCAAGGTTACTTCCAACTCTGTTATTCTGTTATTTTAAAGTATCAAGATCTGAAAATCAAAGTTTAAAGATTATGGCATAAACCAGCTGTGGTGATCCCACTGCTTATCAACACACTGAGTGCAATACCAAAATATCTTGGACAGTACTTAGAAAATTTGCACATTGAAAAAGTTTCCATTGATCAATTACTAAAGTTCACACTGCTTGGATCCACACATATACTACACTAGTACATTTTGATATCCTAGTTTTTCAGGAAGAACTCAATGTGTATGAAGGCCAACACCAACTAAAGAACTGGAAGCTGTGAATTCACATTGTTTACGTATCTATTTTAACCTCGATCAAATAAAACTGCTTTATATTCCTTCCTTTTACTTTTAACAATCCTAATATTTATTGTCTTCAAATAATGTTCTTTATTTCTTTTCTTTTTCTTTGTCCTTTCTCAGAAAATTCTTCAGAGTTTGAAGAAATTTCTTTTGTAAATCTAATATAGGAAAATTATCCAGGTCATTTTCTTGGTTTCTTATTTTTATATCCCATTTAATTATTAAGACATCAAGGGTTTTTTTGTTTTGTATGGCAAATGTAGCATTGGAATTTATGGGGAAGAAATGGTTTAAAGCGAATCCAACAATCACAGCAGAATGAAGAGCCAGCAAGTATATAATTCCTTTTCAGACAAAGAAAGGAATTAAGACAACCCACAAATGCACCATACAGTTTCTGTTCACAAAGAGACCCCAAGGCAGGGTATCCATTGAGTTTAGGTATGGGAGAAATGGGGGTAACCATCTTTTGCTCAAACCACAGTTGGCACTTTCAAAAGTACGTTTGGTTGGAATACGTCCTTTTCTAACCACTTTCAGTAATTGCCTGTTAACTGATTTTCAGTTATGAGGTGGATAAGGAGGAAACAACATGTTTTGGATCAACATGTTGTTTCCTTCAATCCTTAGCAAAAGAAATTTTAAATACAAATTTAAGGACTAAGCAAAAAAAATATCCTTTGGAATATACAGCAAAAGAGAAATTAGAACTTTCATTTCAGGTAGTTACAAATGGACTAAAGGTCCAGATGGATTTGAAATAACATTTTGGATTTAATTATAAGAATCCTTCCTGTGGAAAATCCTTCCTGTTTTTGTTTTGAATTCTCTTAAAAATAACAGTATGAGACATTGAAGGCCACTAGAAGGAACCAGAAGGAATTAAAGACTGCAATTAAAGGAGAACAAAACATGTCATTAACTAATACAGAATGAAGAAAAATATTTTAACACTGGGCATGTTGAAGAATATTTTTGAAGAATGGACTCAGAAGTTAATTTTAAGAGTGTCTGCTTCTATAGATACATTGTGTTTCAAAGATGTTATAAAAGAGAAGTAAGCTTTATCTGACACTTTCTGACCTGAAAGTGAATTTAAAAATGACAGCTACAAGAATGATATGGAAAAAGTCCAGGTCATTTCTTCAATTTCTATTACTCCCCATACATCCACTGTTACTTGCTACTGTGGGAATGAAGTACTGGTAATCCTCGACTTATGACCACAATTGAGCCCAAAATTTATGTTGATAAGTGAGACATTGTCCAATTTTACAACCTTTTTTGCCAGTTATTCAATGAATCACTGCAGATATTAAATTGGTGACACAGTTGTTAAGTGAATCTGGTTTCCCCATTGACTTTGCTTGTGAGAAGGTGGACACATGGCCCTGGGGCACTGCAACCATCATATATATGAGTCAGTTGCCAAACTCTGAATTTTGATCACATGATCATGGGATGCTGCAATGTTCATAAGTGTGATAAATAGTCATAAGTCACTTTTTTCAGTGCCATTGCAACTTTGAACAATCACTGAACAAACTATTGTAAGTTGAAGACTACCTATACGTATGTATTTTAACAGATTAACAAATTAACAGAGTTGGAAGGATCATCTTGTAGGTCATCTAGTCCAACCCCCTGCTCAAATGGCAGTCCAATATCTTCTTCAAAGTCTCTAGTGATGAGGTTCCCACAACTTCCGAAGGCAAGCTGTCCCATTGATTGATTGTTCTCACTGTCAGAAAGTTCCTCCTTGTTTCTAGGTTGAATCTCTCCTTGATCAATTTCCATCCATTATTCCTTCGGGTGCTTTGGAGAATAGTTTGACTCCCTCCTCTTTGTAGCAGTCCCTGAAATATTGGAACACTGCTATAATGTTTCCCCTGGTCCTTCTCTTCGCTTTATGTTGCCTTATTGTAACTACTCAATATAGTAAGGCATTTTTAGAAAGGCATGCGATTTATAATTATATATCATATTTTTCGGAGTATAAGACGCACCTTTTTACCCCAAAAAGAGGGTGAAAACTTGGGTGCGTCATATACACCGAATGTAGCCCCACCACCCACCCACCACCACCCTTTAGCCTTTGTCTTCCAGCAATTTACCTGTTTGCAGCAAAGAGGGAAGAGCCTGTAAAGCCAAGCAAGTCACTAGCAGCTTCCCGACCTACAGCTGACTTGCCATGTGCTAAAATGAAACTGAAACTGAAACTACAAAGAGGCAAATAGCTGGGAGAGACACGCAGATTTTTATTTTTTGCTGAACTGGATGGAAGGGAGTAAGTGAATAACTATAAATGTCTGTAGAATGTTCAACTTATTACACTTATTTTTTAAAGACTGCTTTATTGTTGTTCTAGAGCCAGGGGTCTCCAACCTTGGCCACTTTAAGACTTGTGGACTTCAACTCCCAGAATTCCACAGCCAGCTTTGTTAGCTTTGCTGGCTGTGGAATTCTGGGAGTTGAAGTCCACAAGTCTTAAAGTTGCCAAGGTTGGAGATCCCTGTAAATCTAGACAACTCAACAAAATAAAGAATCTTTTTAAAATAAATGCTTGCTCTGAAGAGGCCCAGTGCTGTTGTATCTTATTTTAAATAATAGATAATAATGTATAATTCCAGAAATTTTAATTAATTTTAACAGCTCTGTACAAGTATAGTCTGAAATGTAACAATGTCCTGTTTAGTATTAGAGTTTAGTTACCTTGGAGTAGATCTATTTAAATAATTGGGAGGAGTTAGTGTGACTACATTTAAGAAAACTTTCTGGCATAATGTACATTTCTCCAATTCTTTGCCATTTCTTTGGGTCAGGCACACATGCACAAAAATACACAGCAAACAGTGTATATGTTTGCTGTTTGCTGTTTACTGTTTGGCAAATTGCTTGGAGGCAGAGGCCTTTTTTCCTTGTTTTCCTCCCCCAAAACTAAGCTTCGTTTTATACTTCAGTGTGTCTTATACTCCAAAAAATACGGTAGTTTATAAAACACTTCAAAACAACAGATTATATAAAACAAAGCAGATGACTTCAAACAAAAAAAAGAACAAAAAATTGTGTCTCAATTCATGCTAGTTTTTAAATAGTTAATTACAAATTATACCACAGTGACAGAATTCTTAATTTATAAATATACACTGTGTATCTTACACTTTATCAGGAAGCTATAATTTGGAAGGTCTCAGCTTGTATGCTGTGCATAATTTTACATCACTGTAGCTAATTAAACATTTTAGTGTAATCATCTGTCTTGTTTTTAACATTGCGCCAAAAGAAACATGAAATCAAAGTGATTTACTTTTTGTTAAGGATGGATATCTGAACTGCAGATATACAAATGTAACATGTAAACCATGTCCAGTCCATCATTCTGTGGATGGAGACCATGGCAAATACCGGTAGTAGAAACAAGATACAGTATTTAATGTAGGTTTCTGAAAACCATTCAAAGCAATTCTTTAAAATGATTACTCAGAGCTTTGAGGCAGCCACAATTTTCAAAGGGTGAGCTTGGCTGCTTCACAGTACTTTACTGTTCGTTGTTTTTTTACTTGCGCATCAATGCCATTGGATCAAAGCAAATCAAGGCAGTAATGCCTTGGGTACATGTACTTTCATACTGAGAAGACCAAGAAAAAGCATTAGTGTCAGAGTCAAGCCTTTGAAAGATATGGATGCCTCTCTGCTCCAATTAGTAGGTTCAGAAGGTTGCCTTAAGAAGGGGTTCTCCAACAGCTTGCACAAGCATCTCCAATACACAGACCAATACAGAGGAACAGCATCCTGCCAAGTGGCCTCAGCAGGAGTGCAATCCAGAGACAAATCCAGGAGACAGTATAAAATATAAATTCAGGATCAGAGTCACAGAATAGAACACAATGAGTCTGAATTTAAAAAAAATGAATCATGGCTCATCCAAAGAAGGTCCATCAATTATTCATCAATTTGAATAATATAATCAGTTCAAACTGATGAAATTAGTGCAGTATTGAAGTTTAAAGGGGATCAACCCTGTCAGGTAGAAAGGAAGCATGGTTCTGTTAAGTATTTTAACAGGAATGCATGATTAATTATAACAGGAAATCCCACTGATAGAATAATGAGCAACAGTGAAGAGATCAGCATTGTTCAGCCATTCCACATTTTCTCAAATGTGAGAAAAGATCTTTTCCAGGGAACCATAGATTGCTACCATATTTCTTTGCTTGATCATCTCACCTTAAAAGCTGACCAAGGGAGAGATTCAACCTGGAAGTGAGGAGAAACTTTCTGACAGTGAGAGCGATCAACCAGTGGAACAGCTTGCCAGCAGAGGTCGTGAGAGCCCCAACACTTGCGACCTTCAAGGAGAGACTGGACTTCCATCTGTCTCAAATGGTATAGGAACTCCTGCTTGAGCAGGGGGTTGGACTAGATGACCTACAAGGTCCCTTCCAACTCTAATAATAAATCTAAAAATAATAAATCTAAAAATAATCCTAACAATCAACTGGTTCCCAAAAAAATTCTCTTTTTAACATAATGGGTACAAAAGCACTATTATTTTAATTAAAGGGAAAGAATAAGTCATTGTTTAATGGCCAAGGACCACATCTAGCATTTTTGGGAATTTGAATACCACCAAAGCAAATTATTCTGTGTCATATAACAGATGGACTAAAGCTTAGGAAAAGCTTTAAGAGAGTATTCTTTACTTCTTAACTAAGATATGCCTATTTTGACGTCTGTTATAGGATTTCTCCCCCCCCACACACTTCATTCTCAAAGCAACATGAAATTCCAACTAAAGTTGTGTGGTGGGAGGGAGACTATGTAGCCTGAAAAAAGGATATTTAAGGGGATTCGTATCATTTTTTTATTCTTGTGTATCTTGGAGCTTATGCAGCACTTCGGCTTCAAAGGAGAAAAGGTGCTTTGGGACCTACAGAGGGTGTACATGTTACCTGTCAGCAACTCTGTACAGCAGCTGCACCTTTTCCTAAGATTTTATAGTTGTTTTGACAGAGCCACACAACTCAAAACTATTTTGATTACAAATGAGAATCAGAGGAATATTTTACAAGTCACTGTGGACAAATATCAAGCAAGTATGTTCTCTGTTACTCATCCTTGTAGATTTTATCCTTGCACAGGAATAACTGAAATTTATCCATTTAAATGGGCAAGCAGAGGCTTCAGAGCTCTCCAGTGTATAAGCATTTCCAGTATTATAATTAGACAGCTCTACTTGTCCTTGTTTTTGTGGCACCATTTTTACGGGCTCTTTGTATCTGGCAATCAATTGTCAAGTTGAAAATACACTATAATTTATTGAGTAATGACTATATGTTAAAACTATGGCTTATTAAATTTGTTAACCAATTATATCTTGAACTTGTCCAGTTATAATGCACAGTCTGCTATTTATCTACATTTGTGGACCCAGAAATCAATTGCTGAACATAATATAGGATGAGGCCCTAAGTCCATGATGGTGAACCTATGGCTCGCATGCCACAGGTGGCACGCGGAGCCATATCTGAGGGCACACGAGGAGTTGCCCTGTCAGCTGGCCAGCTGATTTTCGGCCTTCCGGAGGGCGGAAGAGGTTGTTTTTGCCCTTCTCAGGCTTCAGGAAGCCCTCTGCAGCCTGTGGATGGCGAAAAACGGACCCAACAGGCCTACCGGAAGTTTGGAAATAAACTTCCAGTAGGCCTGTTGGGCCATTTTTCGCCCTCCTGAAGCCTGGGGAGGGCGAAAAATGGCCCAATGGGCCTACCAGAAGTTCATTTGCAAACTTCCGGTAGGCCTGTTGGGTCCGTTTTTCACCATCCACAGGCTCTGGAGGCTTTCCTGAAGCCTGGGGAGGGTGAAAAACAGTCCAACGGGCCTACTGGAAGTCTGGAGGTTTTAGTGAGGCCTCCGCACATGTGTGTGGGGGGAAGCGCAGGGGGGGTTGTGCGCACATACGTGGGGGGAGGGCATTGCATTATGGGTACACGCCCTTTTGGCACCCGAGCAAAAAAAAGGTTCTCCATCACTGCCCTAAGTCAATTGTGAACAGTCATGCTTTTTTGATGAAACAGTTATGATATTTTAATGTCCCATGATCTTCTCTTGCCTCTTTCTCTTGCTAAACACTGCTTTTATGATAAGTCCATGTACAAAAAACAATTTGTTTTATGTAGCATTTGCTGCAAATGCAACAGTAGAATGGAAACCAATTCTCATTGAAACAGCAGCTGAGTAATCTTACTGCATATTATAAAGCTTTTCTTTTTAAGAAAAACAATGTGGGAAAAAGACTGTGCAGAATCATTCTCACTTTAAAAGTAACAAAGATCTATCACCTTAAGAACATTTTGCACCTCCATTTGAGAACTTTCATTTGGAAGTTCAAACTATTCCTGTGATTTTTTTTATTTAAAATGGACCCTCAGGATGAGAAAAGTTTTGCTATCCTAAGTTCAGAAAATTCAAAGAAATAAGTGTTAAAGCAACAATTTCTAGCTATTAATTGCAATAATAATGTAGAAGTCAAGTGTAATTGCTGTGCACTGATTTTTCCTTTCCTTGACATTTTTATGTATAACATTACTTTTCCAACACTATTATTAAGATGACTTAATAGGATTGAATCATTTATCTCATAAACATGCAATAGAGTTGATGATATTTCAGTGACATTTTATTTAAATACTGAAAATGTTATATGTACAGTATGTAAATAATAAGTTTCCAAAAATTAAAAAAATTGCTAAATTATTGGCTGTACAACCCCCAGTCCATGGACCGGCACTGGTCGATGGCATGCCAGAAACCAGGGCACACAAACAAGCAAAGCCCCATCCATGGGATGCAGGCAGCATACGAAACGACGCCCCCCTTCGGTCTGCAGAAAAACCTCTCTCCTCAGAACCAGTCCCTGGTGGCCAAAAGGTTGGGGACTGCTGCTGTACAATGTCAAAATAAGCAAATTATAGTGATATATTGTCAAGAGATTCTTATAATCTTATGATATTGATGATCACATGCCATCAACTTGTTTCAACTGTTAGCCGCCACATTCTATGTAGTTAACCAAGAATACAGTGTTTATTGGGAAGATAAGCAACTATTATATTAATTTAATAATTAAATTTAACATATTAAGATTGAAGCTCTACTTCAGAGGTCTTCAAACTTGGCAACTTTAAGACTTGTGGACTTCAACTCCCAGAATTCTCCAGCCAGCTATGCAGGCTGGAGAATTCTGGGAGTTGAAGTCCACAAGTCTTAAAGTTGCTAAGTTTGGGGACCACTGCTCTACTTTGTCTGATGCAGATTTAAAATTTCAGTTTTTAAAGTCTGTTTCAAAAATTCTTCATAGATAAAATATTGCACATCAATGGAGAAAATTAACACCCTGCCCAAAAGGTATTATTTATTAAAAAAAAGCAAATCCATTCAGACCGTAACCAAAAAGTAGTTAAATTAAAAGACTCAAAGCTTTATTGTTTGATAACACTAACATGAGTAAGGAATAAAATGAAAGGATGAACCACCTGGAAGAAAAGAATCTGATCTTGCCAATGTCTAATATATAATTCTGGACTTTTGCTCTGATACATCATTATAAGCTCCATCAGGATCATGTGACTGTCAAGTGCAGCTGCCATTTCATTTCATGTCGTACTAAAAAGGTTTAGTATGTAGACCATCCTATAAGCCTATGGGTCTACAAGGACAAGAGAACCCATGAAAACCCCCTTGAGTTATTCTCAAGTAACTATGTTTGGGATTTTCAATCATGTTCAGCCAATCTGTGAAGTTTATTCTCCTCATATGGTTATCCATTTTAAAAAGGTAAGTTTGTCCAGTGGAAAATATCTATACCAATAAGACTATCCATCAATTCAGAATCTTTTTATGCAGTCCCTATGTATGTAGACAGCCTTCAGGGATATAAAATTGGGAAAGAAGATAAAGAAGATATGATGATGACGTAAGGCTGAAAGAAATCTGGGACCAGGACACCGACACATTCTGTCTCTAGTATAGACCAGCATATTTGCAAAGAGCCTTAGATCTGCTACATGTACTCTGATTGACAGTCTAAAATAAGAATCTGAAAATATTTGAAAATACACAAGGAGCCAACAGTTTGTCACATGATTACCATTACACTTTTTATTCAACATTATAATCATCTAAATATATTCTGCAGTCATCAGTCAGCATTGTGAATATTTTCCCCCATTATTAACCTCTTATAACTTGGCCAAAGTCACCCAGCTGGTTTTCATGCCTAAGGGAGGTGTAGAACTCAGTCTCCTAGTTTCTAGGCCAGCATCTTAACCTTGGGACCAAACTGATTCTGTAATATTCCCTCTATCTATTTTGTTTATCAAAATGCAGTTTTGGAGACATGTGTCCAAATGTACAACAATGTACAACATTTTCTATGAACATGACCTGGCCAAAACAACTTGTCCAAAAACTAATTCTTTAGCTTTTAAAAACAAATTAGTATAATAATAATTTTATCAACGTTTCCATAGATTTTTAGAAATTGACAGTCCTTGTGACTACTTCCTTTCTGTCTAGAATAGTTGCCCCTTTTAAAGCAGTATCCTTTAAATATTCACTGAAGACTTTGTATCTTTCCTCTGGCCTTCCTTGTGTGAACATTATGAATAAATGATTTTGCTTTATATTGCCTGGGATAATATAATGATGGAATGGATGGATGTTTCTTTTTCCTTCTATACAAGTTGTGCAGCTGACTGCAAATTTTTATATAGTGGTTATACTGTTTAAACCTTATAATAAACTTATACAAAACAAACACAGATGCTGATTTCTTTATTAAGAGACTAAGTAATTACATGCACCAAAGTATCCAATGTGAAGATGAGCTACCAAGAATCTACAAAAAAAAAAAAGCACTGTAATTATTAGTGCTAGTTTTAACCACCTGCATCAGTTCAAATTACCTAAACAGGACATTAGCAAAAATGAATGTCATCCTGTTCAGCAATTCTGTTCTACCATCTTTTGCATAACAGTTATTGCACTGGAACAAATTCACCAATTAAATATAAGAGACAAAGACCTAAAAGTAAATAGAATCAATGCTCTTTATCCTAAAACTTAAGAGTTTTAAGTTACTCAGGACTCCGCCCTGAGTCCCCAGGGAGTAGGGCGGCCTATAAGAATCCCAAATAAAAGAGGCAAAAAGCCTAACAGACTTATGAGAGGGTTATACAATATCTACAACAGTCAAAAATCAAGACAATAAATTCTTTTTTAAAAGTTGTCTGAATCTCCCCCCCCCCTCAGAAGAGCATGGGACAGAAATATATATATTTTGGAAGCTCTCTAGCATTGATTAGCACCTTGATGGAACTCTAGGAAAGTTTCTCAAATTTTATACAATTATCAGAAAATGCTGAGGACCTTCTGTCACATTTGAAGAGGGATGTGATGTATAGCCAAATCACTCCAGTCTCCTCCCTTAAAAACAATTGTTTTCCAAATTGTAGGCTGGGATAAACTACTTTTATGAAATACTTTCCTCAATAATTGTAGTAATTTGAAATGTTCCTTCTTCCCTTGTCCATCTTTTTCACATATGGATTTTTTCATAAATAAAAGCTTACCAAAATTTTAAATATTATAAGCTTGCAATATTACATCCCACTATACAGTACATCAATGCAATACATAATAAACCTTGATAGCTGTCCAATGTGCTGAAATTATTCATATTAGTGTGCTCAGGTAGTAAGTTACGAAAAATTTAACATTTCTGATTTTAAAAGCTAAACTTTTAAATAAACAGCTCAATATATTTATTTCTAGATTATATAAATTCTTTTGATGTAAATTAAGCTACATATTTCACTTTAAGTTTGCTGTTCTTCAAATCAATTCAAATCTTATATGATTCCTTCAGAATTATTCTACCCAACATTCTATCAAATGAAAAAGGTAAGATTATTTTCCAAATGTTTTATCAGTATTTTATTATATCACTCAAGATATTTCAGACATGTACTTTCTTTTTAAGTCTCAAACTTTTCCTCCCATACTTTCAGTAACTGTTGAAAAGGGCTACAAATCTTAAATGGTGTATGCTGGGAAAGCTAAATAAACCATTGATCATGCACCTTAAATATAGTTTCTCCTACATTATGTAACCTCTTGAGTACTAATACTTGACTCCATTTAATGCAATTCCATCTGGCAAGTTAAGATGAGACACAATGGCTCTCAACCCACTTTATGACTTTTCATCATTTCTTTCTACATGCTAGGTAGGTAAATTACAGAATTCTTGAAGTATAATCTCTTCTGCTAAATTTTGAGAAATTTAATCTTCAGTCACCAAGTTACAATTGTAAAATATAAATGAACAGCCATAGTTTTGAGGGAAACATTTGGCTGAATAGGTCTTGTATAGCCTTCAGTCTAGTAAGACCTACAAACTTTCCAATCAGTATTTTATATTCAAACTACATCATTGTATTATTCACATTGGTGAATTTTGTTAATATTCATGTACTGGAATATACAGTATATCATTTACTTTTCAAAAGCCACTTTAAGGTGTTCAATCTACAGTAATTGGTGTTTGGTCTCATTATTAAGCCAAGCAGTTAGGGGGGAAATGCTGCAGTTCATCATAAACTAAAGAGCAGCAATTAATATTTTCTTACTTCAGCTCCATCAAAGAATGTTCTACATTTTGCAAGAATAATAAACAGCTTGCACACACGCACACACACACACACACACACACACACACGGGTGGGGGGAGATCCAAGAAAGAGCGAGAGAACCAAGAGAGAGAGAATATGCAACAAAACTTAAGTGTTTCTTAAATACAGTAACTTAAGCACAAGTATTTTGAGTATCAAATTGTTAAAATGGTTATGTTTAGAATAAGTGGAAAACTGCATGGCAAAGATGGAAAACTAATGGGGGAAGGTTTCAAAGAGATTTGAAGGAAACTTACCAGGTTCCCAAAGAAAAGATTTTTAATTTCAGACAAAAGTTTTCTAAGAAAGCAATCTATCCTTCACGGAAACACGAATTATAAATTTTATTCTCAATTTCTTCAGATCAGAGTAAGTTCCATTAGGATTTCCAACATTCTCGAGAAAGTAAGCAAATGTCTTTGATTTGGGGACATGACATTTCCCCATGCTTGAGCTCCTCTACTGTACAATTTTCATAATCCAGGTCTATGCTGACTGGGATTTTTGAGAGTTTAATATATTTTGATGACACCAAGTTAGAGAAAGCAGTTTAAAGCATATTCTAAGAATTCTCAGTGTAAAAGATTTCTTTGGAAGACAAATTTATGTGGAAAGAATTTCCTGATGATAAATGTTTAAGAGCCATTAGAAAACAAAAACCTAGATTAGGCTTTCACTTAAAGACAGGAATGACAGGAATGTTAATATATTCCCTTATTATGATATATATATATATATATTAAAAGTATGAACATGTGAAACAGAAAAATGACTATGAGAACATTTATACTGGCTAAAAAATAGTGTTCTAAATTGGTCAAGTTGGAATCTACTGATGTCATCCAAAAAAAGAAAGTCATTGAAAAATGTCTATGGTGATTCTTAGTCATCCAGGTCATAGTTGTCCCAAAGGTGCTTTTTCAAAAGGCAACTGCACTTTCTTGTTTTTCCTCGAAAACATTTCTCTTCTCATCAGTTCTGACTGAATGGTGGAGGATGGAAGGATTTATAAATTAGGAACATAAATCCTTCTATCTTGCACCATTCAGTCAGATCTGAAAAAGCTTCTTGGATGATGACCGAACTATCTTCAAGGGGAAAAAACCAGGAAAGTCCAGTTGCCTTTTGAAAAGGCACCTTTGGGACAGTAAAGAAAATGGATCTTGAACTATATAGCCTCAAACATAGTCTGATAAGAATTTGAGGGGTAAGAATGAAGCAACTCATCAATTTTCAGTTACAGTCCTATATTAAAATAAAAGCACATAATTTTATTTAAGCATCCTCTAACACAGTTAAAATGCAATGATTTGTTACGGTAAATATACTCCTCTGTATGAGACAACATAAAAACAGACTCTAAACCTGAAAGCATAAAGAATAAACTTGAAGTGCAGCTTAGAAAATTGTGTAAGGCAAAGTATAATATAGCTTGAAGATTATTTCTTTGTCTTTGAGGGTAGAAAGGGGCTAATTCTCTGAAAATGTGCGAGTCAAGATTTTGGCATCTATTAAAATAAAGGATGTATAAAGGCTTTTTATATTCCTGAACTAAACTTAATTCTTGATTGAAAATACAAAGAATTCTCTATTCTTACTGATATTGTACAGACATCGTTGTAGTAGGTAAACAATTGAACAGGTAAAAAATTCAAAATAGCATATGACAGCCTTGCCACATTTTTTTATTGATGAAGTTTATCAAAACTTGTCATTCCTACAAAAAAGAAGAAAATTAATTTTCAATGTTTTATTGTATGATATTTCTAAATCTTCCTGAACTACTTCTGTTGTCCCACCATGAGATCATACAGTATAGGCATATTGTATATGTATACAAGCAGCTCAAGCTTCCCAAAATAAATATTCCCAAATTAATTGTTCCTTTCAAAATAAAATAATAAAGAAGAACTTTTATTTGAGGAATGTTCTAGAGTTCTATAATGGATTTTGATCAAATTTTGTGAACCTCATACACAGTTTATGGGTATCAAATTAATTTGTACTTACATATCACCTATGTAAATGTATGGTACAATATTAACTTTTTATTTAATTAGGATCAAATCTGTATAATTGTTTATTAATGGCTTCTTTCTTAGATACCCTTTCCTTTGTTGATTCTCAGTAAGTGAAATTCTAATATGATACTTTACAATCATCATTACTTTTTTAATATAATGACCACACCTGGTCTATCTGGGGAAAACAGGTTGTTGTTGTTTTGAGAAACATAAGAATATTTGTAGCTGAAAATGGGACTCATAATCTCTACATTAGTAACAAGCCAACTGGCAGATGACAAAATTTAAGTCAGGAGTCAGTAAATCACCTGCTATTTTATACTAGTGCATAAATTGCTCTCTGGAATTGAGAAATAAATCATATAAACTATGAAAAAGAGTTATAATAGGACACCAATAGAAAATGCAGGAAATCTTCCTCTATTAAATATCCCCATTTGCTTTGTTCTCAATCACATTCATTCACAATTGAAAATGTATGTTAAAGGTCAATTAGGAATGTTTACATGACAGCATAATTTTTTTTAAAAAAGCAGCTTCTTCTCCACATAGTATTAAAGCCTTCAGCCTAAACCACATTTATAATTTTTACTTTTCTTAGATGAACCAAGATCACTGTACAAAACATGTTTTCTTTCTTTATAAATATAAAGTATAGGATGCTAGATATTTAGATATCTAGAATGTCTTAATAAACAGTGACAGGATAGGGGGTTTTTTTGGTCTTTTTTTTCTCTAAAAGAAAGGAAACAATGGGATGAAAAACAAGGGCAACTCAGAAGAAATAATAAATTGTGTATTTCAGAAAATTTGGTAGACTGATGCTATTACTGTCGGAATGCCTATCCATGCAATGAAGATATTTTGATACAATTCTCCTTTGAGACATTTCCCCTATAGCCTATGGAGAAGATGCTTGGTTGACTTTTAGCATGCCATCTGAAAACACAGAAAGAACAGTCTCTATTGTTTGCAGAATCAATGGGCTGTGTTTCTCCCTCTGTGCCCCCCCCTTCCCTGCAAAAGTGCCCTTTCAAAATGTACAAACAAAGCTGACAATTCACATTTTCTTTTGGGGTTGTCCCCCTACACAAGTGCTTATTGATCCCCTAATGTGGGGTGGGGGTGGGGAGGGAGTTTGCATATGAGAAGCCTCTATTAGGAAAGCATCCAAAGAGAGCATTTCAGTATTTCAACTTGCAACCATATTTATATTGCATAGAAGGGACATTCCCCATCCTTATTCTTCCTGTTGAGTAAACAGGGATATTGCCACCTCCTCCCTCGCCCTTCCCACCATTATTTGTCACTCCGTTTCAACCAAAACCAAGGCTCCTTCCTCCTCTTACCTCGACTTCCTTGTTCTTCTCTTTGTTTCTACCTATGGAACTTCTCCCATTGTTGGTCGTCTCCTGCGCTGGGATTACCGAGATCCGCCGGAGAGGCATTTGGACCAGGCTGTGGGTTGCCTACGCCTGATTGGACGCCTTTCAGCTTCACTCCCTCTGAGTAGCCCACCTGGAAAATTGTTCATATCCTCCTCGCGTCGCCGGAGCCTGTGCCTTGCCAAAAGCAGAAGAGCGAGTCTGAAGATTTCCTTTGAAGGGGGGGTGGGGGGAGAGAATGAAAGCAAGCAGCAGCCCGGCAGAGCGCAGAAGAGGCGGCCGATAATTAGGCAGAATATTCCAGGAGTTTTGAAATTCTCCGAAGAGGCAGAGTTGCTGCGAGTCGGAACTCCGCAGCTTTGTCACTGGAGCTACCTCATCCCCGCCCCCCACCCCTTTCTCCGGAGCATTGTGGGAGACAATTCAATGTCTCTGTTACCTAATAACTGTCATGGAAACGAAGGCAAAGCTGGGTCTCTTTGATTAAAAAGGCGTTCCTTTCCTCTCACGGCTTCCTCTCACGGGCGCTTCCATTTTTGCACAGTCGCTTTGGTGGACTCCTCGTTTGGCCGCCCGGCTGCTGCCTCACCACCTCCCGAGAGAGAGAGAGAGAGCAGCCAGCCGCAGCCCGTCTCGGCCGGTGCCGCCTGGTGCACCGGCGCTGCCGAGGTAATCAAATTAAGGGCACAGGCGAAAGGCGCTTAGCGTCCTATTTTGGAGCCAAATCTCTTCCCCGGAAGCCCCCCCCCCTCGCCCTGTCCTTCACACGCCTCCAGTAATCTGCTTAGGGTTCAAAGGAGCTGCCCCGAAGGGGGGGGGAGGGCAAAGGAATGCTTCAACCGAAAATAACAAAAGTGGTGCCGACAGAAAAAGAGCAGCAATTGCAAACGGGCCTCCCCGGGGCAACCGGTAGAGGGGGGGGGGAATTTAACCCTTCCCTTCCGCATCTTCAGCAAAAGTACTTAAATGGACAGAAGGACCCGCTTTGCCGCTTTCTGGACAGTTTTGGGAAAGGGGAGCCCATGACAAGGAGAGAACAGGAGCAGTGCAGTTTAACCAGTAACTAACGCCCTTGCTGAACCCGGCAGGACACTGAGCCCATTCAAGGAATTTCCATAGGGCAGCATAGTGCCTGTTTTTTGGGGTGTTGTTGTTGTTGTTTTTTTGCACTGAATGGGATTCTAATTTGGTGAATTTCAAATCCCACTGATGCTGGGACAGGAAATGGCAATTGCTTTTCCCTGCCAGGGCAGGGCACAATGGGTCCTTGATAGACCTTTCCTTTCTGTTACCTATCCAGGGGTCTCCAACGTTGGCAACTTTAAGACTTGTGGACTTCAACACCCAGAATTCCTCAGCCAGCTTTGCTTTGCTGGCTGAGGAATTCTGGGTGTTGAAGTCCACAAGTCTTAAAGTTGCCAACGTTGGAGACCCCTGATTTATGCCACCTCACCCCTTGCCCTGCCATACCGACTGTGGGGCCTTTCTTTCTTTCTTTGCTCTTTTAGCTTCCTGTGTCTCAAACAATTTCAAACTGCTTCTAAAAGGTGAATCTATCTAGGCTGTTCTGGATTCCAACAACTCTTGGGTTCACACTGGAGCAGCTGAACTTCAGCCAAGTACCAGGAGAGAGAGACTGGAAGATGCCTGCACTTTCTGGAGATGGCTAGAACTTCACCTTCACATACTAGTGGGAACTTCAATAAGATCACAGAGGGAAGACATGTGCTGTTCAAATGATGCAGAAAAGAATGTCACCTATTTTATGATCCCCATCCCCAAGTTTTCTTTGTATGGGGAAGCAGGTTTCCATCTGGCTGTTGGATTTCTATGGAAGACAGCATGAAAGGCCTGAAATGGCGTCTTCCATCCTCTAGTGCAGTGGTCTCTAACCTTGGCAACTTTAAGACTTGTGGACTTCAACTCCCAGAGTTCCTCAGCCAGCTTTGCTGGCTGAGGAACTCTGGGAGTTGAAGTCCACAAGTCTTAAAGTTGCCAAGGTTGGAGACCACTGCTCTAGTGTACAGCAGCGGTGGGTTGCTCCCGGTTCGGACCGGTTCTTAGAACCGGTAGTGCTGACAGTGGGAGGCTCTGCCCACCGGTCCGGGGCGCTTCTGTGCATGCGCGAACCGATAGCAAATGTATTTACAACCCACCACTGGTGCACGGGTGTCAAACTTGTTGCGTCACATCACTGTCACATGGCGTTTTTCCCTATCGGTTTTTCCCTTCGCTGAGCTGGGGTGGGCGTGACCTGCATGTGACGCCAGTTTGACACCCCTAGTCTAGTGAATGCTTTTGGCTGTGACTAGAAACTTGCTTGCTGTTTCCAAAAACCACTGGCAATCAGTTGCAGAAGTTGTCAGTTTCTGAAAGTGGGAGAAAAGAGACATTTAGCTTAATCTCCTAATAATAAGGACAGTATACCAGTTCCCACCAGTATGGGAATGCTGAAGCTCCAGCCATCTCCAGAAACAGTTTATATGCAGTGCCATAATGTGGACAATTGTCTTTCACCAGGAACTTAGTAGAAACTAGGGAGCAGGTCTGAGGAAAAGAATATAAAGGATCAAAATAGGTTACTTTAGACTTATAAGGGAGCATAAGAGAAATATCAATTACTGTACTGCCTGCTTGATCCTCCACACACAGAATTGTAGAGTGCTGGAGGCAATCATACCTAACTAAACAGTGTTCCTACAGGTCAAGGCACCATTTTTATGCTCTTACATGAATTCTGCAAGTACCATCTGGTTCACCATTTTGACACGGGCTTTTAGTAGTTTCCTCTGGCTGTCCAGGTCTACACCATTGCTCTGGAAATCATTGTCTGGCACTATCATCTCCTTCAAGGCAGACCAAATAAGATTCAGAAAACCTCACCCACTGCCTGAGGGTTCGTGGTCCATTTCACCCTTCTGCTGTCATTTTTAGTTCCTCCAACAACAGAAGACCAGATAACTGAACTCTGAACTTTATTCCAAGGCCAAAATTTAGACAGCATTTAGCATTTCACATAATCCCAGCCATGAAGTTGTATTTGAAGAAGAAAAAGAAGTATTTTATGTCATGCCCACAGTTCCATGTAACATCCAGCACTTTCATCATGCTTATGGGAATCTTTTATTTTGATGTCCATCCTTTTATTCCCATAGTACAGTGTTCCTACCTTTTTTTTTTAATTTTCATGTCACACTGTGTTCCCTACATAGGATTCTGCTGGTATGCATGGAACTTTAGGACTTGCTATGCTGCTAATTTGGTCTCTTTGCTGGCATGCTGCCATATAGCTAAAGCCGGGATGAAGCCAGAATGTTTGACCAGGTATTTAATCCCATTCTGATGCCTGAATCACCTTTCTATTGCTGCAGCTAAACCTTGCACAATGTTTTCAGCAGGCACAAGAGATATCCACTAGCTGAACATCCTTTCATTTTCTATTCCCAGAACAGCCAGCTGACCTTTTTCTGTCCTCCTTCATTAGTGGCACAACACAAAACTGTCCTATCCAAGTTCTGCCAAGTTCTGAAGAATGAGAAGAGAGATGCACAGGGTAAAACTTGCAACTCCATCCATTTTAGCTGATATGGTGTTCTTTAGTGGCCCTTTACTACCAATCAACCATTATGTCAGGAGTTGGTAAATTACTCTACCACACAATATCTAGACTCAGGTTCAAGAAACAGTTAATTCTTAGGACTACTTTGTGGTAATTTCCAAGAATGATCTTGGATGGATCATGGATAAGAATGTGCTCAACAGCCTGGTAAACTTCCACAAAAATCTCTCTCAGCTACCATTGTTCATCCTGAATTAATGTACTATTACCAATTCACAATCTGTGGCCTGTGTTGCCAACAGCAAACTGGGATGGCCACCTACTCATCTACAAGTATTGCTGGCTGAAGTATTTTATCCTGCTGTTAAGGTATGGTCACAGATTTTTGACGTGTTGAACAATTTCAAACGGCTGCCTGTGTCTTCTAGAAGTTGCCAAGGCAGCAGTAATCATTGCTGACCCTAAACATCACCTCTTTCTACTAGTGGTTCTGTGCCAGATATCTCCACCACCACGGACTGGCAGGGATCCATCACGATGCAGGATGCAGCCATAATGTGTTCATGCCAAGACTTGACTGTCCTGCACCTGGCAGGACAGAATACAAGTGCTGCTACCATGGCTTCCATCTCAATGCTTGCTCTGTTGCCAACTGAGACTCTCAGTATACTTCTAATAACTGCAGCCAGAAGCAAGTCCTTGGAAGTAGGTCAAGAGTGATGATTGCTTACCATCCTGACTGTTACTGCTTTTGAAATGGTGGCAGTTCTCTGATGGTTGGTATTGGTGCCAGCCTAGTGTCATCCATGAGAGGAATAGAGCCATTTTTCTACAAATGAAAGTGATTGTGAGTGCTTGAACACTTGCATGTTGACCCTTTCCCATTCCACCATGGCATATTTCCATGGTGTCCACTTAATACTATCCTTTGTCTATATCTCACAAGAAGCTACCAAACTTACACCCACCTAGATTACTTGATATCCATCTTGAATTTTGAATCAGTTGTTTAGTATTTTTTTTCCCTGCAATTTGAATGTGGAACCAGTGGTATGGCACTTTTCATGACTTCCTAACATTGCAATGTATTTTTGCTACCTATCGTTGTTACAACTTTTTCATCAGTGACCAGCCCAACAACACGACTCCTGGCAATGTCAAGAATCTCATGACAAAGACCAGCTGGAGATCACTGGAAGCTAGGAGCTTAGAGAGTGATATTGCCATTTCACAGTTTCTTAAAGCCTTCTGGAAAAAATAAAATTGAAATTGAAAAAGTATTGGGATGGGATACCAACAGTTGCAGCTGTGAGTTGGTCAAAGGAACTTCCATACTTCCCCATAATCAACCCGTGTGAGAGAAAAAATGTGTGCTGTACACCTCCCAACTAAATGGAAGAAATTAAACAACACTTTCCATTCTTAGCTTCACAATCACATCCTAGTCCAGTCACCAGGATCTCACTTATACTTATGCCCTAACCTGTTGCTTTTTCTTCACTGCAGTTGCAATATGCAGAAAAATCCAGGCCTGTTGCTCTTGGTTCTCTTGCATCAAGAGGTTATTGCTATGATGGTTGGTCCAATATTCAACCAGTGATGCTGTAATGGATGACTGAACCAACTGAGTATGCTGGCAACCAATGCATAAAAGGAAAGGGTAGTGTATAGTTTAGGACAGTGATGGCGAATCTTTTTTTCCTCGGGTGCCGAAAGTGCGTGCACGTGCGCTATCTCACACGCGCGAGTGCCCACACCCATAATTCAATGCCTGGGAAGGGCGAAAATGGCCTCCCCTGCCCCCCCGGAAGCCCTCTGGAGGCCAGAAATAGCCCGTTTCCTGACTTCCGGTGGCCCCAGTAGGCTTCCCTGGAGCCTGGGGAGGGCGAAAACGCCCTCTCCCGCCTCCCTGGAGGCTCTCCAGAAGCTGAAAACACCATCCCAGAGCCTCCGCGTGAGCCGAAAATCAGCTGGCCGGCGTGCACATGCGCGTTGGAGCTAAGCTAGGGCAACGGCTCGCGTGCCGGCAGATATGGCTCCGCGTGCCACTTGTGGCACACGTGCCATAGGTTCGCCATCACTGTTCTAGGAGAAATATTCTAGTCAGCAAAGGTAATATCCCCCAGGGAAAAAGAGAACTTGGAAAAGGTGATGTATCATTGTTAATGTAGATAAGCAGTCATTGTCCCCAAAGGGTGGCCTGTTCCCAAATGAAAATAGATTCTGGAGTTCAGTGGTTAACTGAATTCAGCATTCAGGAATTAGGAAAATTATTGCCTAAAGCTCTATTTGCAGCCATTTTTATTAACATTACATTTTATTCAGTATAAGGCTCTTTAGATGCTGATTTCCATATTGTAATTCAGTTCTTGTAAATGTTCTGACAATTCAGACAATTTGGAATCCAAGAACTGCTTAGGGCAATAAAGAATAAAAAATGGAATTGCAGAACTCCACAAATAGAAGAGCTTTGGGACATGCTAAATTTACTGAACAGTGAATAATCACAGCCAATCCATGCATGTATGGCAATAATGATCACACAGTCTTAAATCTAGCTAGTTCTGGGTTTTGCAATTAAATCACACACAAGAATGTGTTACTGCTGAACTGAATTTCTATTTACACATTCTTTAGTAGGCAGAGGACAATCGCCCTATTTCCTCAAGTGATTTCATGCTTAATAGCATCATAGACATTGGTGAGGAGCTATAAAGTGTGTCCTTATTATGTTGTTTTGGTATGATGGTTGGATGACTCTGTAAATCACTAGTAGGAAAGTTATTTATAATAACTTTATTTATAATAATATTTCTTGGTCATACTGAGATCCCATTGACATTCTTAGACAATGAGAATGGAGGATAGCAGCAATTACCGTATTTTTTGGAGTATAACATGCACCTTTTTACCCCCCAAAAGAGGGTGAAAACTTGGGTGCATCTTATACACCGAATGTAGCCCCAGCCAGCCAGCCACCCCCACCCTTTGGCCTCTGTCTTCCAGCAATTTACCTGTTTGCAGCAAACAGGGAAGAGCCTGTAAACCAAGCAAGTCCTTAGCAGCTTCCCGACCTACAGCTGATTTGCCACGTGCTAAAATGAAACTGAAACTAGCAAAGAGGCAAATAGCTGGGAGAGACACGCAGATTTTTATTTTCTGCTGAAATGGGTGCAAAGGGGTAAGTGAATAACTATAAATGTCTGTAGAACATTCAAATTATTAGACTTATTTTTTAAAGACTGCTTTATTATTTGCTTTGCTGACTGCTTTATTATTTGCTTTCCTGGCTGTGGAATTCTGGGAGTTGAAGTCCACAAGTCTTAAAGTTGCCAAGGTTGGAGACCTCTGTAAATCTAGACAACTTAACAAAATAAAGAAGCTTTTTAAAATAAATGCTTGCTCTGAAGAGGCCCAGTGCTATTGTATGTTCTTTTAAATAATAGAGAATAATGTATACTTCCAGAAATTTTAATTAATTTTAACAGCTCTGTACAAGTATAGTCTGAAATGTAAGAGTGTCCTGTTTAGTATTAGAGTTAAATCCTGACTTACCTTGGAGTAGATCTATTTAAATAATTGGGAAAAGTTAGTGTGACTACATTTAAGAAAACTTTCTGGCATAATGTACATTTCTCCAATTCTTTGCTATTTCTATGAGTCAAGCACACATGCACAGAAATACACAGCAAACAGTGTATATAATCTGTGCTGTTTGCTGTTTGGCAAATTGCTTGGAGGCAGAGGCCTTTTTTCCTTGTTTTCCTCCCCCAAAACAAAGGTACGTCTTATACTCCGGTGCGTCTTATTCTCCGAAAAATACGGTAAATCCTTGGAATTTTATGTTTATGAAATTTATGTTCTAACTGTCCGGAAAAAAATATGAAGTGTATGTGAAAAGAGCTGAAGTGGTGCAGTGGTTAAATGCAGCCATTGCAGGCTGACTGCTAGTTCAACAGTTCAGCTGTTCAAATCTCACTAGGCTCAAGGTTGACTCAGCCTTCCATCCTTCCGAGGTCGGTAAAATGAGGACCCAGATTGTTGGGGGCAATATGCTGAACTCTGTAAACCGCTTAGAGAGTGCTGTAAAGCACTATGAAGCGGTATATAAGAAAAGTGCTATTGCTATTGCTATTGCTATGTTGGGGAACATTCAGGGAAAGGATTATAGGCGAGGGATAGGCAAGCAGTCTCAAAAGTTTGAGGGTTTTTTTTTAATTGTGTTTTGTACTGGTCATACCATCATTTGTTTTATGGTAGGCAAACCGTCCATCATGAAACATTTTCAGAATTTCAAATGTTTTCAACAATATCATGAAGCTTTCTACTTTTGTTTATGAGCATAACATAATTTGTTTGGCTATATAACTTTGTAAATATTAGTGATATTCATCAGTAATACTTTTTGTTCCTGTAGACCAGTGTTTCCCAACCTTAGCAACTTGAAGATGTCTGGACTTCAACTCCCAGGATTCCCCAGCCAGCTTCAACTCCCAGGATTTCCCCAGCCAGCATACGCAGCTTTGCTGGCTGGGGAATTCTGGGAGTTGAAGTCCAGACATCTTCAAGTTGCCAAGGTTGGGAAACACTGCTGTAGACATTATCATGTCTGCAGAAGTTTATAATAACTTGCATTCACTTTTGTTTAGGTAACACAAGTTAGGAATATTATACATATTTTGTACACCTACAGAAATTCTCTTCATAACTGGCTTGTACCTGATGTTTAGCATCAATGCTTCTTTTAAAAGGGAAAATGGGGGGGGAATACAAAGACAGACCTGCTTTCTTCTTTTATGGTGGTTTAAATAAACAGCCTATTTGAGTTAATGAAAAACAGTATTCTATTATTTTATATATTTATTGAACAGTCCTAAGTAAATCCCTTTATATAGTGGACTATGATTTCAGAGCAGGATATAGAGCATCATGTTTAAAATCAAAATAACTTCCAGTGTTTAACATGTGGAAAATGAAGATGTTTCCACTTTGTTAAGTGAAACATTTGTTCAGTGAATTTTGCCCCATTTTGTGACATTTCTTTGCCACAATTGTTAAGTGAATCACTGCCGTTGATAAGTTAATAACACAGTTGTTAAGTGAATCTGGTTTCCCGATTGACTTTACTTGTCAGAAGGTTACAAAAGGTGATCACATGATCACGGAACCCAGCAACCATCATAAGTATGAATCAGTTCACAAACATCTGAATTTTGATCACAAGATCATGGGGATGCTGTAAAGGTTGTAACTCTGAAAAACAGTCATAAGTCACTTTTTTCAGTGTCGCTGTAACTTTGAACAGTCACTAAATGAACTGTTTAGTAATACTACCATGTTTCCACCCCTTGTCAATTCAGTGAAGCAGTGGACGTGATGGGTTGGTGCCTGGATGGTGTAAGGGTCTGGAGGGGAGTCAACAGGCTCAAATTAAACCCTGACAAGACCGAGTGGATGTGGATGCTGCCTCCGAAGGACCATATCGATCGTCCTGCCTTGGTTCTGTGGGGTGAAAATCTAACCCCCTCAGAACGGGTTTGCAATTTGGGTGTCCTCCTAGACTCACAGCTGAAATTAGACCATCATCTGACAGCTGTAGCTAGGGGGACCTTTGCACAGGTTCGCCTAGTGCACCAATTGTGATCCTATTTGGATCGAGAGGCTCTTCTCATGGTCACTCACACCCTTATCACCTCACGGCTTGATTATTGCAATGCGCTCTACATGGGGCTAGCCCTGAAGAATATTTGGAGACTACAAATGGTCCAGAATGCAGCTGCGCCAGCTGTAGTGGGTGCCTCAAGATACACCCACACGACGCCCATTCTCCGCGAGCTGCACTGGTTGCCGATTGGCCTCTGGATGCAATTCAAGGTGTTGGTTGTTACCTTTAAAGCCCTACATGTCTCAGGACCAGTTTATCTGCGTGACTGCCTTCTACTGCATTCCTCCCAACGACCAGTGAGATCGCACAGGGTGGGCCTTCTTCAGGTCCCGTCAGCTAGACAGTATCGGCTGGCAGGTCCACAGAGGAGGGCCTTCTCTGTAGCGGCTCCGACCCTATGGAACGAACTACCATATTTTTGGAGTATAAGACGCATCTTTTTCCTCCCTAAAAGAGGCTGAAAATTTGGGTGCGTCTTAGACTTCGAATGTAGCTTTTTTGAAGCTTTTTTTCCCAGCCCTAACGAGGTGCTAATGATCTTCCCGGCTTCCTATTCCCTCCGAAGAAGGTTTTTTTTCAGCCCTAAGTCTTTGCAGGCTTGTTTTCATTCCTACCCCCTCTGAAAAAGCAGTACTTTTCAGCCCTAATGAGGTGCTAATGATCTTCCTGGCTTGCTGCATTTATTTTTATTCCTACTTCCTCTGAAGCAGTTTTTCCTGCCCTAAGTCTTTGCAGGCTTGTTTTCATTCCTACTCCCTCTGAAAAAGGCTTTTTCAGCCCTAACCAGAGGATAAAATAATGTGCTGAAGCTGAACAGACTAAGGACGCTAGCCAGATGAATACCTGGTAGGTAGATTTTTTCCCCCCTATTTTCCTCCCCCAAAACTAAGGTGCGTCTTATACTCTGGTGCGTCTTATACTCCGAAAAATACGGTACCTCCCGAGATCCGTACTACCCCACCTTACTGCCTTCCGGAAAGCCGTCAAGACCTGGCTTTTCCGGCAGGCCAGGGGCCAATAACCTTCTGATGAGGTCCTTTAGACCGCCCCATGTATTTTAAATGTTGATTGTTTTTTAATAGTGTTTTAAACTGTTTTTTATTCTATTATGTATTTTTACTGTTGTAAGCCACCCAGAGTCCCTAGGGAGTTGGGCGGCATAGAAATACTATTATTAAATTAAATTAAATATTAAAAAACAGAAATTTTGGGGTTCAGTTGTGGTCTTAAGTCGAGGACTACCTGTATCTTATAGCAGTGGTGGGTTCCTACCGTTGTGGTCCACTCCGCTGTTCCGGTAGGGGCCCACTGATTGCACAACGGCTCCGGTGCTTTCTTTGTCGGTTAGTGCACTCCGCCATCTTTTTTGGGAATTTTTCACGGTTTTTGGCTCTCTGCGCATACGCAGAAGTGAAATTCTCCTTCTGCACTTGCGCAGAGAGCCAAAATCGCGTGAGAGGACGTGTGCGCAATGTAGCAGAAGGTAAGAGGAACCTGCCCCTGTCTTATAGCTGTTAAAATGTTTATGCACAGACCAAATAGGCAAGTTTATGGCAGCAAGGGAGAGGCCCTTTTGGTGATCTAAGAAATGATAGGTTCATAAGGTAATGTGATGTCTCCTGTGGATGACAGCTCCTCCACGTTTTCCTCAGAGGCCTCAAGGGAATATGAGAGTATTGCTGGCATGTCCAGTAGTGCTGACCCTGAACTGTCAGCAGAACATGCCTTGGCTGGGGAGAGCTCGCAGACCAATGAGGAAGAGAGCGAGGAGCTACCTGTTTTGGTAGATGCTAGAGTATGCAGGGGGAGAGGTGGAGAACTGCCAGATTTATGGAGAAAAGGCCCTGCCCCTCTTAATGGGCTGCACCATGAGGGGCTATTTAGCACAGCAGGCAGATGGTTATTTGTGTTTCTGGAACTCTGCGGCTCGTGGATTTAATTCAGTTGCGGAAAGCATTTATGTTTGTGTTTGGAGCAGCCAGTTATCCGTCGGGTGGACTAATTGGCCATTGCTTGGATGGTTAGTCTGGAGCTTGTTCGTGGCTGGCTTCACTGAAAATGATCCCCTGAACTCCTGGCTTAGACTATTCCGGTGACTTCTCCTTGCAAGCCCTGAAACTTGGACCACCGGATTTGTTGACATACTTCAGTGGAGGCCTCTGACCTCAGAGGGGATTTGGGGCTGTTTGTTTTTGGAACCTACCCAGGCAAAACCTTTATTTCCAAGACTGTTTTTGGTTTGGCTGTATGTTTGTTTTGCTTTTGGTTATCTACTTGGTTGCGAGCCAATTACTGTGCTAAGTTTGCAGCTGGGGGTTAGCTGAAAACCTGAAATAGAACTGTTGAGGGAACAGACTGAAAAAAAGCTGTCTATACCAACCCTGACATGTGGGTGAGTGGGGGCAGCACAGGTAAGTATTAGTCCCTTATTTAGGAGCTACTTATATAAACAGGTCCTGGGTTCTTTGGGGTTTAAAGGTCAACTAAAGCAGCGACCCCCAACCTTTGGGGCACCAGGGACCGGTTCTGTGGAGCGAGGATTTTCCTCGGACCGGAGGGGGTGTGGTTGCATGTGCTGCCTGGAACCCCCAGATGGGGCTTCGCTTGTTTGCGCAGACTGGTTTCTGGCATGCCATGGCCCGGTGTCGATCCATGGACATTAGGGACCCCTGAACTGAAGGACTTTAAATTGTACCTGGAAACCAATGATGGGATATTTCTGCTACATCCAGTGAGGGGTTCAATAGCTTGAAGGGTCATATATTTTTAATACTTTTGGGGTGAATAAAAATACATTCTATTTCATTTCTAGCACTGCATATTTTTGTTTCAAATCCATTTGTCCCCTCCCACTCCCAACCCCCTATCCCATACTGTGAAGCAACAGTATACTACTACCCTGACATCCTGTCCAAAGTCTGTTATGGTTATTATGTTATTAGTGGACTTTGCACACTGCTACACTATAGTTGTCCGGCCTGGAAGTCATCTTTTACCTTTTTGTATTCAGGCCTGCCACATTTTCTACTGTGGGAAAATGGGAGGGGGGATTATATGGAGTAGGTGATATGTAGTAGTCTAAATAACATTCTTCTCCATAGTGGGCGGAGCTAGCCTCCAAGAATGGGTTAAATCTGCCCCCTAGCCAATAGGACCGAGTCTTAAAAAAGGTATAAATAGTGCCCTCTCAGATTGGCACTCCCTCTTTTAATCTCGGTCCGTAGCCAAAGGGCATTGTGCTTTTTCCTGTGCTTGGAGGCTAGTTCCACCGTTGCTGATCTTAACTTCCTGATTGCTGTTTACCTCGTGAGTGACATTCTACGTAATTCCAAAGTCTCCCCTGCTTGACAGCTGTCATCCTGGGTTGAGCGCGGCGTGGGCAGCTGCCCAGCTGCATACAACGGCCCTGACAGCCTGCTAGGGCTTCAGGGCGAACTAAAGGGAGGCCCTTTACCATCACCGGCCACCCTTGCTATTTGTCTGGGGGGGGAAAGTCAGAAGAAATCCCTCAAGCCGCTAAAGGCCTTTTCCACCCCTCCGGCTGGAGGCCGATCCTCCCACAGCCTTTTTCTGCGAACTGTGCCTTTTCTGCGAACTGTGCTGCTGCCGGCCGCCCCAAGCAGAGCCCTTCTCTGCCAGGCCTACCTCTCTCTCTCTCCCTCTCTCTCGCTGCGGTTGCCTCAGCCGTCAAGCCGGCAGGCCTAAATCCGCCGCCCGAGCCTCTTTGTCTTGGCGGGAACGGCCGTTTGCGAATTCGTCGCTGACGTCACGGCGGCCATTTTGAATTCCCCAAACCGGCTCTCCTGATTGGCTGCACTACTCGTCATCAGTTGCCGGGCAGATTCGGCTCTCCTGATTGGCTGCTCTACTCGTCATCAGTTGCCGGGCAGATTCGGCTCTCCTGATTGGCTGCTCTACTCATCATCAGTTGCCGGGCAGATTCCACGATCGAGTAAAGAGCCCGCGCATGCGCAATGGGCTCTAGCTCTCGAGACAAGTGCTACGAAGCTACAGAGAGGGAGGACATCGTACGAGGAGCAGCTAAATAAATAAGATAACTTGTCGGAAATCGCTGGCATGGCTGAGGGGGCTCACAGGCAGGGCAAGGCCAAGTCTAAGTCATCCAGGCCTTGCCCTACAGAAGGATCAAAGGAGGATTCTTCTCTGCCACGTGCCACCAACGAGCACAGGGACAGATCCCCCCTCACATCACCCCCCCCTAAAACCAAGAAGCCTTCAAAAACGGCTTCAAAAGGGGAGGGGCACAAAGACTCCTCCAGACCCACATCAGGGGGCACACTTGCGGGTTCCCCCTCCCCCAGGACATCAGCCCGTGGCCCGGGGGATGTAACACCTCATTACCTGCCACAAGGGGCGGGGCAGCCTTGCTCACCTGAAGATGTCTCCCTGGACAACCCGGGTGTTCATCTCGAGGAAGGGGACGTTTGGGGCGCTCGCTGTTCCCAGAGTCGCTCCTCTCACCGTAGGGTCACGTCAGCGACTCACAATGACCCACTGGACGATCCGGCTGTCCAACAGAGAATGGATGACGCCATTAAGCGGGGGATTGAGGCCGCTGTCAAGGCCATGGCTCACTCCTCCCAGAGCCGTCCTCCCCCCAGAGCTGTCTCACCTCCACCCGTCCCTGAGCCTGCAACCATCGAGGACATGGAGGATGATGACTATTCCGTCCACAGCTCTCCCATCCCGGCCGGAGACCTGGACAAGGAGGAAGGGGAAATTGACGAGGGTCAAGGGGGATGCGATCCTCCCCATCCGCAGCTGTCAGAGGACGAGGACCTGGCTCCCGAACCTTCTACATCTACCTCCCTCTTCCACCCCAGCCTTTTTCGTTCCCTGCTCCATAAGGCCAGGGCCACGGCCAACATCCCACCATCGGCCGCTGACCCTCAAACTTCTGCGGTTCAGGGTGATCCCATATTTGGCGAAGCCTCAACCTCTTCCGCCGAGGTAATCCCGACGCCAAACCTCTTTGTTGATGCCATAACAAAGCAGTGGCTTACGCCCACCTCGGGGCCTGCGCCTAACGCTCAAGACAAGAGGTATTTCAACATCTCATCTCACCTGGCGCAACATCTTCCAGTTCCGGCTGTCGACCCTCCCGTGTTGGCGCTCTATTCGAATGCTCCAGTTCCCGGGGAGCCAGATGACCTCCTTCGTCCGGAGGAACGTCGGACGGAATCCATTCTACAGAAAACCCACCAGGCGGCGGCCTGGGCGGTTAGAGCCTCGACTACAACGTCGTTTTTTTTGCCGCACTTCTTTGAAGTGGTTACATGGTCTCCAGGACCATATACCGCAAGCCGACACAAGGGCTCACCAGGATATTCAGAAATTAATTGCAGCGGCCCAATTTACCTCTGACTCCGCGCTCCAGGCTGGTCGTTTCGCGGCCAGGGCAATGGGAACGGCGGTAGTGGCCAGGCGCATGCACTGGCTCCGCGGCTGGTCAGCCGATTTGCGGCATAAGTGGAAACTGGCTGCGGCCCCAATTTCTGGTCAGTCCCTGTTTGGCCCGGCCCTAGACCGGATCACTACGGAAACCAAAGATAAGAGGAAAATCCTTCCCTCTTACAATAAAAAGTCCCAAAATAAGGCCCCTCCCTACCGGCGAGGCTCCAGGCCTTCTGAGACCCCATACAATAGGTACCAGGGATCCTACTCTTCTGGGCAAGGGCAGTACGGGGCACCCCAAGGGCAATATGGGGCTTCCCAGGGTTCCTATGCCCCGCGGCAGCGCTCGGCTGCTGACAGGCCATACCGGGGCGGGCAATCAAAACGGCCCTTTAGAGGAGCCGTTGGTCGCCCTTACCGCCGGTATAAGTAGACCCGACTCGATCCCTCCCATTGGGGGTCGACTGGCATCCTTTGCCAGTCGGTGGGAGGAAATCACCAATGACGCATGGGTTTTGCAAACCCTGTCGACAGGACTGTACCTGGAATTTATTTCCACCCCTCCGAGGTTTTTCTTACGCTGCCCCTTGTCTTCAAACATTTCCAAACGGGTCCTCGTAGATCAGGCCATCCAGCACCTACTGGACATTAGAGCCATCCAGCGAGTGCCTGAGGACCAGCAGGGGCAAGGCTTTTATTCCATCTTGTTTGTGGTTCCGAAATCCTCGGGTGGGTGGAGAGCGATTCTCGATCTGAAACGCCTGAACAGATATGTGAGGTACAGAAAATTCAAAATGCACACCCTGCAATCAATTTTGGCAGGAATTAGGCGTGGCGATTTTCTCGCCTCAATTGACCTCACGGAGGCCTACCTCCACATTCCTATTCATCCTTCTCACCGCCAGTTCCTCAGATTTTGCTATGCAGGGGTGCATTATGAATACCAGGCGCTACCCTTCGGCCTGTCTTCAGCGCCAAGGGTATTCACCAAGGTTTTGGCCGCCTTGACCGCCCACCTTAGGGCTCTTCCCGTGCGTGTTCAGTGCTACCTGGACGACATTCTCATCCAGTCCTCTTCCCTGTCCCAGGCTCAGCAGGATGTCCAGGTTACCCTCAACACACTTGAGCACCACGGGTTTCTCGTTAATTTGGGAAAGAGCCAACTGTCCCCCTCTACCAGGGTCACCCACCTGGGGGCCATCATTGACTCTCTGGAGTGCAGGGTCTACCTGTCCCAGGAACGGAGAGACAGCATATTGGAATTAGTCCAGCATGTTCTGGCTCAAACAAGGGTTCCCCTGAACCAGCTGTCTTCCCTCCTGGGGAAAATGATTTCGGCTATACACATCGTCCCGTGGGCTCATCTGCACTCCAGAGACCTTCAATGGTTTCTTCTCCCCTTTCAGCGGGCGAATCGCAGCCACTCCCCCGCGAGGGTCAGGATGCCAGTGTCGGCGAGGAAATCACTCCGGTGGTGGACTTCGCCCGCCCTGAGCGAGGGCTCCGACTTCATGGAGCCACAGAGACTCACGTTGATGACCGACGCCAGCACCACGGGCTGGGGGGCCCACACCGACTCCCTCGTCGCCCAGGGCACCTGGTCCAGGGCAGAGCGCTCCCTTCCGATCAATTTGCTAGAGCTCAGGGCGGTCAGGTTGGCCCTTGCGCATTTTCAACCTCACCTGGTGGGCAGTCACATCTTGGTCCTAACGGACAACGTAACTACGAAAGCCCACATAAATCGACAGGGGGGAACCTTCTCCAGGGCCCTCATGTCCGAAGCGATGACCCTGGGGCTCTGGGCAGAGCGGCATCTCCGATCCATCACTGCGGAGCACATCTCCGGGGTGAGCAACACCACGGCGGACTGGCTCAGCTGGAATGCCATCAACCCGGCAGAGTGGTCCCTGCACCCGGACATTTTCCATCAAATAGTGGACCGCTTTGGACTGCCAGCCGTGGATCTGTTCGCCACCCCGGAAAACGCCAAGCTTCCCAGGTTCGTGACCAGGTTCCGAACTCCGGGCGCGGAGGACACGGACGCTCTTCGTTGTCAATGGCCACAGGAATTGCTGTACGCCTTTCCCCCCCTTCCGCTGATCCCGCAGGTCATCCGGAGGGTCCTGAGGCTGAAAGCAGAAGTCATCCTCCTGGCCCCACACTGGCCCCGGCGGACCTGGTTCGCGGACCTTATGTCCCTGTCCGCATCACCTCCCTGGCGGATCCCGCCGACAGAGTGGTCGCTTGCCCAGGGGTCAGTACAGCATCCAGAGCTGCACTGGCTACAACTGACCGCCTGGCGCTTGAGCGGCTCACTCTGCAACACCGCCTAGTTCCGGACGACCTCTCTGAAATCATGTTGGCCTCCAGACGGCCGTCGACGGAGCGGATTTATTCGGTTACCTGGCGCACCTTTTGTGGCTGGTGCGCGCAGGTGGGTTATTCCCCTCTTGATCTTTCAATCATTAATATCATCCAGTTTCTGCGGCAGGGGCTCGCCAAGGGTCTGTCTCCCAACACCTTGCGCAGACAGGTTGCGGCGCTTTCGACGGTGTTGTCCTGCCCACACCTGGACTCGCTGGCTGCTCACCCTCTCTTGAAGCAGTTCCTTAAGGGGGTCACTAACCTGTGCCCACCAGTGGTGCATCGTTTCCCCACGTGGGACCTTTCCAAGGTTCTCTCGGCCCTAACAGTTGCCCCCTTTGAACCGTTGGACTCTGTTCCCTTGTCACACCTTTCCTTCAAGGTGGCGTTCCTCGTCGCAATCACCTCAGCGCGCAGGATATCTGAACTCGCAGCCCTGTCCGTGCGCGCGGACCTGTGTACCTTCCACAGCGACAGGGTCGTTCTTCGATTGGACCCGGCCTTCACGCCCAAGGTGAACACGCCGTTTCATAGGGCGCAGGAGGTCATCTTACCGGCCTTTTTTCAAAATCCATCCACGGACTCTGAGCGCGCTTGGCACATGCTGGACGTTAAGCGAGCTCTTAACATTTACCTCTGCCGGACGCTTCCTTTGCGGCGAACGGAGACTTTATTTGTGACTTTTCGCCCCTCTACTCAGGGCCGCAAGGCGTCTTCAGCGACAATTGGCCGATGGATCCGGGCGGCCATCTCCTTGGCCTATAAACACATGGCACTACCTAAGCCCTCGGGTCTCACGGCACACTCCACCCGCAGCGCAGCGACCTCTGCAGCGTGGAATGCTAGGGTCCCTATCCTCGAGGTCTGTAGGGCGGCCACCTGGTCCTCCCTCACTCCCTTCATCCGCCATTACAAACTAGACGTTTATGCTTCGGAGGAGGCGGATTTTGGCAGGCGGGTGCTGGAGACAGGGGTGACATCGAGCTCTCTTCCCAGCCAGGACGATTGATCCCGCCCTAGGGACGCCAGCTTTGGTATGTCCCATTCTTGGAGGCTAGCTCCGCCCACTATGGAGAAGGGACGTTGGTACTCATCTGTGAGACGTCCTTTCTCGTAGGGCAGAGCTAGCCTCCAAGTCCCTCCCATTGGGACTGGCTGGGCGCTCTACGGCTATCTGGTGTATATAGTTCTTCTCTTGTATGCAATGATTCACCTGTATATAGTTCGGGTTTTTTTTCTCTGCTGAGGGTGTGTATATAGTTACTTATTCTGAGCTGTGTCTCATGTACATAATTCCTTTTCTCTGCGATGAGTCTGTACATAGTTAATAAATTGTCTGTTTGTTTTGGAAAAAGCACATCGAGTCTGTCTTGATCCCTCGATTAAAAGAGGGAGTGCCAATCTGAGAGGGCACTATTTATACCTTTTTTAAAACTCGGTCCTATTGGCTAGGGGGCAGATTTAACCCATTCTTGGAGGCTAGCTCCGCCCTACGAGAAAGGACGTCTCACAGGTGAGTACCAACGTCCCTTTCCAGAAAGTCAAGACTGCTGTGCCCGGCAGCTGCAATGAAGTGACTGGGAGGCACCTTCAGTTTTGGATGGTGCCTGATTTTTTTTTATTTATTTATTTTTTATTTATTTATTTATTTATTATTTATTATTTATTATTTATTTATTTATTTATTTGTCAAACATGTACAGGATAGTAGTTGTTTGTATGAACATAACATAAGTAAAAAGTACTGATAATAGAGGACAATAGGACAGTAGGACAGGGACGGTAGGCACAGTGGTGCGCTTAAGCACGCCCCTTACAGACCTCTTAGAAATGGGAAAGAGGTCTACTGTAGACAGTCTAAGGTTAAAGTTTTTGGGGTTTGGGGAAGAAACCACAGAGTCAGGTAGTGCATTCCAGGCATTGATCACTCTGTTGCTGAAGTCATATTTTCTGCAGTCGAGTTTGGAGCGGTTTACATTGAGTTTGAATCTATTATGTGCTCATGTATTGTTGTGGTTGAAGCTGAAGTAATCATTGACAGGAAGGACTTTTTGATATATGATTTTATGAACTACATTTAGATCAGATCGGAGGCGGCGTAGTTGTAAATGGTCTAATCCCAAAATTTTCAAGTCTAGTGGAATAAGGTATTTTATTGCAAGCAGAGGAGAGGAGGACTCTTCTAGTGAAATATTTCTGGACTCTCTCGATTGTATTAATGTCTGTTATGCAGTGCAGGTTCCAGACAGGTGAGTTGTATTCCAGAATTGGTCTAACAAATGTTTTGTATACTCTGGTTAGCAGTGTAATATTGCCAGAGAAGAAGCTACACAAGATTAGATTAACAACTCTCAGAGCCTTTTTGGCAATGTTGTTACAGTGGGCTCTAGCACTTAGGTTGTTGGATATGAGTACTCCAAGGTCTTTGACAGAGTAAGGGTCATCTACAAGTTCGTTTCCTCCAAGTTTGTATTTTTTTATTCTGATTCTTTTTGCCAATGTGTAGGACAGAGCATTTGTTGGTTGAGATTTGAAGTTGCCAGTTGTTTGACCATTCTGCTACATGGTCAAGGTCTTTTTGAAGGGTAGTGATGCTGGGCAGGGAACTTTCGTTGAACTTTCGTTTGGGTGGAGAAAACCTGGAAGCTTTCAGATTTGGGTTTTCCCAGATGTTGCCAACATGGCATCTCTAATAAATTGGAACTTTGAGGAACTTCTAGCCTCGGAGCTTTATTTCGTTGGGGGTGTTTATTGGAACGCTGACAATAGTTTTATGTAGGGTATATATACAATTGCATGATAGCAATCACCTAGATCATGTTATGTATTTTTAAAAAACTATATTAACTAATATCAAACAACCTAAAAAGGAACTTTTGTCTTCAGCAGGCTTGTGTTTAACTATGATATCTCAGGTAATAGATTCCTGAATGAATGGGAGTAGAGAATACATCTGTCTCAGATAAAATTGGAAGAGACTTTGGAATATATACCATGAGACCTTTCTATGAAAGAAAAATAGCTTTCTATCTGAATCTAAAAATCAATACATCTCTAAAAGTATATTTATTGCATTGTGTCAGCAACGTCTTGCAAAATTTTTTTACCAAGGGGGCTTAACATACAGCCATGTCATTCTTCAATAAAAATATTTAAATGAAAATATGTCAACGATATTTCCTTACTTGATCAGGGATTAGATACAGTAGGTAGGCAACTGACAAAACAAAGCTAGGCTGTATTCCATCTAAGCAGTAGGTGTTTAAATTGGTTGTCGCCCGCCTGCCAGATTTTAAAAGCAGTAAGATCAAAACATTTAATAGTTAAAAGTTAATGCCAGTCAGGTTCTCTGAGAACATTAGCGCTTCCAAATGATGATGGCTTCTAAAAATTTAATACCAGTGTTTCTAAAAGGATCTTCCTGCTTAATTTTATCAGTCCCAGATAAACTCTTACGATAATTCATATGGCCACATCAAGACGTCATGCTTTGTTTGATCTATTTTGTTGGTGACATTGAAAATATCTTATAGTTTTAAAACATTTTTGTAGAACTTTGACCTGAAAACCCAAGCTCTTTCCTTTCTTCAGTATGCCTCTGATTCACTTAGGCCCAGAGGAAAAAAAAAAAGACTGCAGAGGCAGAAATTCTGCTTTCTAGCTTAAACTGAAACAAGAAAAGGAAGAACTTCCTGGCTATGAAATTGATGGATAATAAGGAAAGGAAGGTAAAGGATCCCTTCCACATATGTGCTAGTCGTTCCCAACTCTAGAGGACGGTGCTCATCTCTGTTTCTAAGCCGAAGAGCCAGCGCTTTCCGAAGACATCTCCGTGGTTATGTGGCCAGCATGACTAAACACCGAAGGCGCACGGAACGCTGTTGCCTTCCCACCAAGGTGGTCCCTATTTTTCTACTTGCATTTTTACATGCTTTCAAACTGCTAGGTTGGCAGCAGCTGAGGCAAGTAACGGGAGCTCACTCTTTTACGCGGCGCTAGGGATTTGAACCGCTGAACTGCTGACCTTTCTGATCGACAAGCTCAGCGTCAAGAGATGAAACAGGTGCTTTAAACTTTCTCTACCATAGGAAAAAATAAGACAAGAGGTCAAAAGCAACCAATAAAAAACTAATGAGTATATATATATATATTATGGGAGAGGCCAAATTTCCAGAGCAAATGATTTGTAATGATTTTTAGAACACTTTCAAAATTCTAGGTGTGATCACAACTTTTTCAAGATAGAAGAACTCTGATCCATAGTAAATATTACCCAGAAATTAGGAATGTACCTATATTCTCATTAATTGTTTTATCAATTGAATATTATCACAGACATATAATGGTAATACATGAGACCAGAATTCTTTGTTTTTATTTAACTGTGCCTAAATAGATTATATTTCTACCCATTTTATATATGGTGGTCTAAAGAGTCTTCTCCAACACCAAAGTTTGAAAGCATCAATACTCTTTCTATCCTACTTCTTTCACTGTCATGGCTGGAGAATTCTTGGAGTTAAAATCCATGTGTCTTAAAGTTGCCAAGGTTGGATACCTCTTCTTTAGCTGAAAGGTGAGATTACACCTTGGGTGATCTTGCTGGAGTTATATAATCTTGGCATACACTACCAGCCTTCTTCACTAATCCTTCCAGAAAACAACTCCCCATCCCCCTGCAATGAGTAGGCAACACAGCAAGACTTGAAGGGAATGAGCATAGTTTCTCCCCAATGTTAATTAAAGTAGCTCATCCTCTTTACTTTGCTTAGAGAATCTTTTCACTAAGCTCTATAACACTTTTTTCTCAGACTTCTGCAGAAGCCCGGGGGGAAAAAATCAGGGTATATTTATTTATTTATTACACTTTTCCTCCACCACATGCAAATTACACTTGGCACTTTGCATAGAATATAAAACAAGTTAAATCTTCTAGAGTGTGATTAAAAATTGAAAGCAAGTTTCACAACAAAGTAAAACAGTAATTACAAAGAGGGGGGAGTAAAAGATAAAAAGATCATTTATAAGCCTAAAAGAATGCCCTCCGAAAATATCAGTGTTAACAATATTGGGGGGAGCGGACAGTGAGGAGTGGGGTTCCTCTGATCTCTATCAGGAAACTGTTCCACTGTGTTAACTACTACAGAAAAACAATGTCTTCTACCTTCAGCCTTCAATTCTCCCATAAATGTGGGTCCATGAGCAATTTGGCTGCATGGCTGTTTTAATAAGTCAGACTGATATTGGTTGAAGCAGGAAGCCCTGGAGGCTTTTAAGAAGAGATTGGTCAGTCTCTTGTCTGGAATGGCATAGGGCAGGGGTCTCCAACACCTGGGCTGAGGCCCATTACCTGGCTGTGGTCTATTCGGAATTGGCCTACACAAATGGTTGGATGGAGTGGGCGCCTGAGCAGCTCAACTTGTGCAAGCAGATGCATATGTGTGCTTGCAGACACATCAGTGGTGGGTTGCTGCCGGTTCAGACCGGTTCTTTAGAACCGGTAGCGGAAATTTGCTGCTGGTCCTCCGTGGCGGGAAAAAAACACTCTGCGCATACGCAAAGGATTCTGCACATGCGCAATGGGTCATTTCCGTGAAGTGACGTAAGTGCGCGCACAACTAAAGCAAGCCCGCGCACGCAAAATGCACACTTCCATTATGATCCGAATCAGTAGGGAAGGTAAGTGGAACCCACCCCTGTGGTACAAGACTGACAGCCCACTGCTCACATGGCCCAGTTCCCCTCTTCCAAGATGGGCCACCAAGCTTCAAAGGTTGGGAACTGCTGGGATAGGGTCACGTTCTTGAGCAGGTGGTTGGACTAGAAGGTCCCTTCCAACTCTGTTATTCTTTTATCCTACAGGTAATCAATGGATAGCAGAGAGAATCTTCAATTATTTTTAAACTATGGCGACTGAGACAGATGCCTAGTCCCATCGCTGAAGACTAAAAGTAGGGAAAAGACAAAAAAAAACCTAGTGTAGAGATAGGGTAGAAGCTACCAAAAGAAGATAACAGACACAAATTAGTTCCTAAGATTAAATATATTAACATCTAAGGGCTAGGATCAGCAGAACCCAAAAAAAGAGAGAAGAAAACAACCAACCACATGGAGCCAGGAATAGCCGGAGAATCGCTCTGGCGGCACCAAAGTAAAACCGAGGCCAGCTGAGGGCGAGAAACCCAAAAGTCAACCGGCTAAGGCGTCCACAGCATCCCAACCTCAAAAGAACTGCAGCAAAGCACCATGAGGCTCGGAGGAGTTCCTGAGGAGCTTCGAAGCACTGAATCAGCCGGCTGAAGCAATCACCGCATCCCCACCTTGAAAGGTTAGCCATGAAAGCTCCGCGAAGCCCATGGGGAATCGCCCACGCAATCAAAATAGGTTAATTTTTTGAAGCATACAGAATTTGAATAATAATAATTATTATTTTTGTATACAATAAGATTTGAATAATTTAATTAATTTGAAATAATATAGAAAGAATTCTGATGATTCATATGAGAAGTTGAAATGAATAATTAGTATGATTATAAGATTTTAATATAAATTATATAATTGAAATGTTGATGTCTATGGGGTATTTAGTTATGATAAAAATAGGGGGCAAGAAAAATGAATGATGAGTAAAGAGATTAAGGAAGGGGAGGAAGCAATACGGCTTAAATTTAAGAGGTAGGAGACACAATAATTATCTTGAGAAGTTAAGCTATAGCGGTTAATTTGGAGTGAAAATTTGGAATTAATTGGTGGTGATCTCAGAAGACAAAATTAGATTTTTTTAGGAGGCAGCATTACCTTAGCAACATATACCTAGAAAAAAGTATTATATATAAAGAAATGATATAATAACAAACACTTTTAGAAGATATTGATTTTTGAAAGACTGATTAAAATGTGTAACTATGTATATCATTGTAATATGTTAAGATATATGTGTATTGATTTACAAATGAAGTTGTGGAGAAAAAATAAAAAACTTTTTGCAAAAAAAAAAGAATTTTTTTTACTCAGGGTAGGTATTAAACAACAGTGGAGACAGAATACAGTCCTGTCTGACCTATCTTCGTACTTCTGCATCTTCTGAATATTTTTGGCCTAATCTCACATTTGCTACCTAATGCCAATATAGATTATTTATTATTCAGATGTCTTTGTCATATAGTCCCACTTGTTTCAGGATTTGTAATAGTTTGTTGTGCTTTATTTTATCAAATGCTTTTTCAAAATCAATGAAGCGCATGTAAATACTGTGATTGACATCTCTACAACGCTGTACAAGAACTTGAATGCTAAATAGGGCATCTTGTGTACCAAGATTGTTTCTGAAACCAAATTGTGTGTTACCTAGATGCTCCTCAATTTTGTTGTATATTCTTGTGTGAATTATTCTCAGGAATATTTTCAGGGCATGACTCATTAAGCTTGTTGTTCTGTATTCGGTACACTTTTTTTGCAATTATTTTTTGGGGGATTGTCACAAAGGTTGACTTTAGCCAATCATTTGGTATCTTTCATGTTTCATATATTCGATTGAAGAGCTGCAGTAAAAATTTCTTCCCATTGACTTCCAGCAATTTTAAAATTTCTACTGGGATATCATCAGGTCCAGCGGAGGGTTCCGGTTATTTTTGCTACCGGTGCGCATCGCGAGCATGCGCAGAAGTGAACTCGCGTTCCATCAGGCGATTTCACTTCCGCGCGTGCTTAGAATGACATTACAAGCCGAAACACAGCTGAGGAGCTTCTCAGCTGTGCTTCAGAGGAAGAATAAAGGTCGACATTGAAACAAGGGTGGGTGGGAGGGCATTTTCCCGACAGCTCAGGACGCGGAGAAGCGCCAGAAAATGGCATCATCGCCGGGCTCCTACCGGAGCCACGCTCCACACCGCACCAGTAGGAACACACCACTGATCAGGTCCTATGGCTTTTCAGGAACAAATCATTATGATTCAACTACAGAAAACAAATTTTAATATGATGTAAGAGTGAAAAAGTAATGATACTCTACTGCCTTTAATAAATCTTCAAATATTATATTAAAACTGCTTCTGTCAAATAAAACCTGAGTTCTCCGTTCAGTTGAATAACATTTCCAATAATGAATGCAGTCAGTGGATTTATGGATGAAATATCTATAAAGATTAGTTTGAAAAATTCAAATCAATTCACCTCAGTCAAGCCTACCAGCTGTGTAAGATAACATAAAATAAACAAGTTTGCATATATTCTTATTCTAACCTATTTTTGAAATTAGTAAAATATGATTTCTAACAAATAGAAGAGATTATATTTAAATAGTAAATGGAATTCTATATAGTGTGATTATATGATCTAAGATAGGGCTGTCAAACTCGCGACCCAGATGCATCACGCACTGGCCACGCCACGCCCGGTTTAGCAAAAGGGAAAAAAGTCACGAGACATCACGTGATGCTGCCGTGACGACATGAGTTTGACTCCTGATCTGAGACACTAGGATATAATTAATAAACCATAGATGATAGACAGTTATGAGGTATAGTATATTTAGAAAGACCATTGTAGTAGGAAAATATTCTCTAATCAGCCTATGCACATATGGTCAGTAGTAAACTTCACTGATTCCAGGAACTTTGCTCCCAGGTAGGCCTAGCCACATCTCTCCCAGTATCTTATATTCTAATTTTGGGAGTTTTAGACGACTCAAAGGCCAAATTATTTATTTTCTCAGCTACAGAAAAACCCGTGTAGAGATATTGGCATCAAGAAAAATTAAAGCGAAACATGGGAAAAGATATGGGTTAGAAATGTTAAATTTACACAGGCTCAAAATTTAAGAGAAAATCTTTATAAAATGTTTTATAGATGGCACCTAGACACAAAAAAACTAGCTTGTATGTACCCAACTATACAACCTAAATGTTGGAGATGTGAATGTGATGATGCTACATATTTCCATATTTGGTGGACTTGTAAAAAAATTAAGGCTTTTTGGATAAAATTATGGTGGATTATACAAAATATTTTAAAGAAAAAGATCAAATTCACACCACAGTTCTTTTTGTTGGGAATAATCACGGATTGTTCTGTTACAGAGACTAACTTGGTTTTGAACTTAATAACAGCTGCCAGGCTACTGGTGGCACAGTACTGGAAGAAGGAAGATATGCCTACTATTGAAGAATGGACACTAAAAGTTTCACATCTGGCTGAAATGGCAAAAATTTCATCATATCTTAAGGATCATTCAAATGAAAGATATATAATGGAATGAAATAGGTGGACTGATTATGTTCAAAAAAAGTATCAGATTAAGAAGACACAAATAGTTTTTTAATGATAAATGATTAATTTTTAGATTTTGTTGTTAAATTTTTGAGTAATAAGGAGTTAAGAACTAGAAGAATGTTAGAGTCAATAATTTTTTAAAGCATATTTTAGCTTTATGTTTGTTTTCGAAATTATACCTTGTGCTTTTTCTGGGAAGTCGGGGTGGTGGTGGAGGGGAGGGTAAGAGGGGTGGGAAGGGGGGAGAAAAAAGAAAAATGTTTGTACTTTGTACTGTTAAAACTTTTCAATTAAAAAAAAGAAAAATTAAAGCATTGCATGAATCAAATCAAACATCACAGGCCTTTGTGCAAACACATCAAATTTCAACAGACTCACGTGCACACGCTGATATATAAAAGCTTCAGAAGTATGAAGACCTTTGGATTCCTTTGGTGATTTGCTGTTTTCTTGCTTTAACTAAACAATATAATTATTTGGCTTTCACTAATTTCAGAAGCTGGTAACTATTTGAATGGGGGACTTCCTGAGAATTGCAGGCTGATGTCTAAATCAATAAAACTTTGTTGTGCCAAGGAGACACAGCATGTAATGTGCCAAGGAGATTTCCACAGCATCCCTCCATAAATATATATGCTACCTATTTTCTTAGAGTTCATCATCATTATCATCATTATCATTATCACCATCTTTATTAAAGTTGCAAGTTACCCAAAGATCTGGCACTGTCCCCAAGTCTGGAATTAGGAAGTTAGTGGAGCTCCTGTCATTTTTATTGTTATAGCTGTTTTTGTCTGAATTATTATATATTTTATTATAATATTTTTAATTGTTTATCAGGTGCTGTAAGCCATCCCGAGTCTTTCAAATGAAATGTCCATAATAAATCTAGATGATGATGATGATGATGATGATGATGATGATGATGATGATGATGATGATGATGATGATGATAGCAATAGCATTTAGACTCATATACTTCCCCATAGTGCTTTATAGCACCCTCTGGGTGGTTTACAATGTAGAAGCATTATTATTTGCATATTTCCCCCAACAATCTGGTCCTCATTTTACCGATCTCAAAAGGATGGAAGGCTGATTCAACCTTGAGCCCCATCAGAATTGAACTCCAAGATGTGGCTGAGTTACCCTGCAATACTGCAGTTTAACAACTGCACCATTAGGCCTCATGATGATGATGGTGGTGGCGGCTCCAGAATCAAGTCACAAATCACCAGAAGTTGACCTCACTTAGGGAGCTTATTTTTTAAACCATGTTTTTTTTTCTTTTTGTAATGCTTCCATCCTCAGGATACAACCGTTTAATAACTTTAAGTCTATGCATTTAATAACTTTAAGTCTATATAGAAAGCTTGAAAACTTGTTGTTTGTTTTTTAATTGTATTAATTGTGTGCTGCCTAAGGTCTATGATTTAGAAACAGGCAAATCCTAGTAACAGAAAGTTACTTCTTTTTTTTTGAATTTTTTTTTTATTTCTCATGCATACGTTCACAAATATACCATCTCATTTTTCTGATTTTTAACATAATAATAATATATTTTCCTTTAATATTTATACACATTTTCCTTTCACCAAATTAATTACACAGGACAGAGGCTGCTTTTTTGCCATCCCATACCTTTTAGTCGTACACAACCCTTCTTTTCCTACCTTCTGTCCTTTCTTCCCTCCTCCTCCTCTCCTTCCTTCCCTACTTCCCTTTTTCTCTCCCCTACTCCTCCCCATTTCCCTCTCCTTTCCCTCTCTCCTACCCTTATTTCCCTTCCTCTTCCTCTCCTCTTCCCTTTCTTCTTTTCTCCTCTCCCTTTCTTCCCTCCTCATCCTATCCCCTCCTCCACTCTTTTCCCTTTCTATTGTTGTGTTTACTTATTCTAGCAGATCATGGGATGGCATCCCGGCAACATATATTCACTATTTATTTAAAATCCCTTCTTTATTTCTTTTTATCATTTTAAATATTCATATATATCATCATAAATGTATATTTGTCTAATAACATTTTTTTCTATTTCCCCCTCATTTTTTTATTGGTGCGTCATCTGAGTTTCTTTTGTTCTTCCTCTCCTTTATTCATATTCTTTTTCTAACCATTCATAAAATCGTCCCCATGTCCTGTAATACATCAATTCCTCTTTGTCTTTTATTCTTAGTGTTAATCTATTCATTTCTGCGCAGTCTAAAATTTTCTTTATTATCTCCCCTTCTGTGGAAATATTTCCTGCTTTCCAATTTTGTGCAAATACTATTCTTGCTGCTGTTACTATATGAACTATTAGATATATATCTTCTTTACTATATTTCTCTGGTAAAATGCCCAATAGGAAAGTCTCTGGCCTTAGTTCTATATGACTTTTTAACATTTTTTCTAACCATGTTTGTATTTTTACCCAGTATTTCTTTGCTTCTGTGCATGTCCACCACATATGATAATAAGATCCCAGTGTTTGATCACATTTCCAACATTTAGCTGATTTATCTTTAAACATTTTTGCTATTTTTTCTGGTGACATGTGCCATCTATAAAAAAATTTATACAAATTTTCTTTATATGTTGTTGCCATTGTTAATTTATAGTTTCTTTCCCATAATCATTGCCATTTTTCTAATTCAATAGAAAGTTACTTCTAAGGAAATATATTTAGGTCTGCAATCCGTGCCTTTTCTTTTTAAACAACTGCTTATATTATCTACTATCTACTATATTTAGTCAAAGTACTGTGATCTTAAATAAAAAAATGCAAGTCAGTTGAATATGAAAAAATTAGCATTAAATTTCTTAGGCAATATCTTTGATGTGGTGAAGAACAATAAGACCTTAGAATAAGATTAACTACATTTACTCAATAAAGAAAAACACATTAAATTATGAAGCTAAAAAACATTATAGTTCTGCTTAAAGACTTGGAATGAGAAATACTATAAAATAAAATTAAAGGCTGATAGCATCCTTTTTTAATATTAAGAATTGGGGATGGGGAATATTTGTAATATGAGGTTGCCCAAAAAACAAAACTTATTTAAGTTGCAGCCTACAATTGTTACATAGGAATAGGTTAGCTATAAGAATCTTGGAAGCACGATCAAAAACTACTGTAGATGTCCTCTCAATACCTGATAGGAAGGCTGATTCTTTTTGAGACGGAGAAACCTTGTCTTTGAACTGTCCTTGTAGGGATAGAATTATATTATAAGGCAGTGTTTCCCAACCTTGGCAACTTGAAGATGTCTGGACTTCAACTCCCAGAATTCCCCAGCCAGCATTGGGGAATATAGGATCTAAGCTGACTGAAGCAGATTGAATTTCCATTTCCCCCCTCCAGTTTGTGCTATAAAATCCTGAAAGATGCAGAAACTCTAGAAACAGACTTTTTAAATTCTCTGACTGGGCCTAAGATGCAGGTTTTCTGCCCTAATCAATAAAAGAATTGAAACCAGTAAGATCAAATTTGCAGCAAAGAATCAAGCATTTCCCCCCCATGCTGCTGCCATGGTTTCGAGCAATGAACCCAATTGAATCAGGACTCAGAAGCTCCATTCAGGCTTAAAGACCTTTTATTGAGTACATCGTATCGGCACTTAGAAAGGTGAAGCTAGCTCTGGGTAATTCCCACACTTCAGAGTAATAAAAAGAATAGAAACTTCCCACCCCCATCAGCAGTGGTGAAATCCAATTTTTTTTACTACTGGTTCTGTGGGCGTGGCTTGGTGGGCGGTGGTGTGGTGTGGCTTGGTGGGGGTGGCAGGGGAAGGATACTGCAAAATCTCCATTCCCTCCCCACTCTGGGGCCAGCCAGAGGTGGTATTTGCCGGTTCTCCGAACTACTCAAAATGTCCACTACTGGTTCTCCGAACTACTCAAAATGTCCACTACCGGTTCTCCTGTTAGAACCTGCTGGATTTCACCCCTGCGTCAGGTGTCTTGGGTCACGTTAACCAATCAGTGCAGCAGTAGCTCCCCCACGATCTCAGCAGGTAGTCGTTGCCATGACCTTGGTTCACACGCTGCGGTCTGGTCGATGTTTTGTCTAGTGGACTCAGGCATTGCATTCCAGTCCTTTCTAACTCCCAATCCCCCCAAGAGTGGTAACTAAGAAATGAAGCAGAAGGAAATATGGCTTCCTCTGAAGTCGTTTCGAAGTTGAAAGCTGCTTTGTCATTCTTTGTCCCTCTGTCTTTTTTATTGTTTGATCTATCGGTATATAAGTTAATGATGATTAACATCATTATGTATCAGAAATCTTATTGCAGCTAGCCAATTTCTCAAGAACTTGATTGTATTACTGCAGTGTTGATATAAACCATGGACTCCAAAACAAAGTAGATCCATTAATCCTGATTAAAGGGGGGGAAGGGAATTATTTTTTCATATGTTTTCTTCAGGCATTTTATTCATTTAAGTCATCATGGGTTTGTATTAACATTCCCCAAAATTATATCAAATATCATGTAGCTTTACTGTACTGTGTTAAATATTGCTTTTGACTTCGTTTTCTTCTCACGTTGTCACACAGTCTTTCCTCTTTTTTTTAGTCCAGTTGTACCATCTAGTCCATGTTTTGTAGTATTCTGAGTTGCATTGTCCTTTGAGTTGAATAGTCAGCATGTCCATTTCAGCACATCTATATATTTTGTCCATTAGTATATTTTCTTGTGGGGTTTGATTGTCTTTCCAATATTGTGCATATGTTATTCTTGCCGCAGTTGTAATATGTAGTATTAAATATTGTATGTTTTTTGGATGTTGTTTTTCCATTATCCCCAGCAGGAAAAATTATGGGGTGAATTCCATTGTTCTCTCTGTAATTTCTTGTAACCAAGCATGCACCTTTTTCGAATAGCCCTTTGCTTCAGGACACAACCACCACGCATGAAAGAAGGTACCTACGTTTGTAGAGACGTAGAGATGTAGAGACTGTAAATTTATGATTTAATGTGCATAATTGAGATATAACGATGTTGTAAAAACGGGTGTAGATCTGTATCAAAATATTCAGATGTTTAATGAAGAAAAATAATTAAAAAATTACAAAAAAAATAAATATTGCTTTTGAGTAACTTTCCAACTCCCCCTCAAACTGCCCTACTAAACAATAACAAAAGCAGAAGAAAGGGGAAAGTGCTTTTTCCTATCTCACTACAATAATCTAAAGTAGTGTTCTGGTAGATAAAAATATCTTTGGACTGTTATTTTTAGAGGGGAAAAAACACTTTGTAAGAAAGATTGGAAATGATACAAAAGAAAATGAAATCCAAAACAAGAAAGCAAGAAGTATTGATTAGCCTTTGTCAAAACGCAGTGTATTATATCTCTATATTAATTCTGTATATGTATCTCAAAGTTTCAGGAAGTACAATGTTATAGAAAAATAAACATTGCAATTTTGCTTTGTTCTATAATTCAGCTGTGACACACTCAAAAAAAATTGGTCATTTTCAGCAGAGCTGGGTATTAACTATTTGGTTCCCTAAGATGTCACTTCCAAAAGTTCACATCAACGAACACAACATTGTTTTAGATTCCAAGCTGAGAAATTTCATTGTGGTAGTAATGAGGAAGAAAGGGTTTTTTTAAAAAAAAAAAGTTTTTTATTTTTATTCCCATACAGACATTTTCACATATTTAGCATCTTATTTCATTCTTTTACAAAATATTTACACATATATTCTATATTTATCTTATTGCTTTGTTAGTTCAAGGTTGCTTTTTTTACCATTTTTTTTTACCATAGGTCTCCAAGGGCAATTCAAGGTGTTGGTGATTACCTTTAAAGCCCTACATGGCTTAGGACCAGTTTACCTCCGAGATCGCCTTCTCCAACATACCTCCCTAAGACCGATTAGAGCCCACAGACTTGGTCTGCTGGTGGTGCTGTCAGCCAAACAATGTTGGCTGGCGGGCCCACGAACGAGGGCCTTCTCTGTGGCAGCACCGGCTCTCTGGAATACACTACCCCCTGAGATCCGCATTATTCCGCAGCCTTCAGAAAAGCACTAAAAACATGGCTTTGTCGACAGGCCTGGGGCCAATGATTTTAATATAACACCAATCACTCTTGGCCCCATGAATGAATTACTGTATGGGTTTTTAAATTGTTGCTTTTAATATTTTTCAATGTTTTAATAATCATTGTTTTTAATGCTTTTTATATTTATTGTTGCATGTAAGTTTTTATTGTTGTGAGCCACCCAGAGTCTCTATGGAGTGGGCGGCATACAAATGCAACTAATAAATTAATTAATTAATTAATTAATTAATTAATTAATTAATTAATTAAAAAATCCTCCCTTCCTATCTCATACAGCCCTTCCTTCTCTTTCTTATTCCCTTCCCTTCCTCTTTCTCTTTCTAAACCTACTTCCCCTCCCTCTCTCCTTCTCCTCTTCCCTACTTTATTTATTTTTATTTATTTTATTTGTCAAAACATGTACAAGATAGCAGGTATGGTATAAACATAAACAAAAGCAAAGTAGGTATAGGTAAATTTGGACAATAGGACAGTAGGACAGGGACGGTAGGCATGATGGTGCACTTATGCACGCCCCTTACAGACCTCTTAGGAATGGGGTGAGGTCGACTGTAGACAGTCTAAGGTTAAAGTTTTTGGGTTTGGGGAAGAAACCACAGAGTCAGGTAGTGCATTCCAGGCATTAATTACTCTGTTGCTGAAGTCATATTTTCTGCAGTCGAGTTTCGAGCGGTTTACATTGATTTTGAATCTATTGTGTGCTCGTGTGTTGTTGCGGTTGAAACTGAAGTATTCATTGACAGGTAGGACATTGTGGCAGATGATTTTATGAACTACATTTAGATCAGATTGAAGGCGACGTAGCTCTAAGTTATCTAAGACCAAAATTTCAAGTCTGGTGGAATAAGGTATTCTGTTGCAAGCAGAGGAGTGGAGGACTCTTCTTGTGAAATATTTCTGGACTCTCTCAATTGTATTAATGTCTGATATGCAGTGTGGGTTCCAAACAGGTGAGCTGTATTTGAGGACTGGTCTGGCAAATGCTTTGTATGCTCTGGTTAGCAGTGTAATATTGCCAGAGAAGAAGCTACGCAAGAGTAGGTTAATAACTCTTAGTGCCTTTTTGGCAATGTTGTTGCAATGGGCTCTGGCACTTAGGTCATTAGATATAAATACTCCAAGGTCCTTAACAGAGTGAGGGTCGTCTACAAGGTCGTGTCCTCCAAGTTTGTATTTTGTGTTCGGATTCTTTTTGCCAATGTGTAAGACAGAGCATTTGTTGGTTGAGATTTGAAGTTGTCAGTTGTCAGACCATTGTGATACATGGTCAAGGTCTTTTTGAAGGGTAGAAGTATTATCGGTGGTGTTGAATAGTTTAACATCGTCAGCAAAGAGAACGCAGTTGCTTATAATATGATCACAAAGGTCGTTTATGTAAAGAATGAATAGTGTTGGTCCTAGAATGCTGCCTTGAAGGACTCCACTGTTGACAGGTGCAGGATTTGATAGGGCACTCCCTATTTTAACCATTTGTTGCCTGTTCGACAAAAACGCAGTTATCCAATCATGAAGGGGCCCAGATATGCCATAAGATTTTAGTTTCCGAAGTAGTTTGTCGTGTACTACTGAATCAAAGGCTTTACAAAAGTCTATGTAAATTGCGTCTATTGAATTACCTTGATCTAGTTGTGAAGTCCATATGTTTTTGCAGTGTAGGAGTTGCAGGTTACAGGATAATTTTTTTCTGAAACCAAATTGTTTGTTAGGGAGTAGGTTGTTAATTTCTAGGTGAAGGATGATGGGTTGATTTATGATTGATTCCATGACTTTGCAGGTGACGCAACATAAAGAGATTGGTCTGTAATTTTCAACGTTACTTGGTTCTCCTTTTTTGAAGATAGGGATGACTGTGGCTAGTGACCATAAGTTGGGTAAGAGGCTAGTCCTGAAGGATTTTTCAAAAATTATGCTTAGAGGTTCAGCAATGGTTGTGGAGAGCTTCCCCTCCTGCCCTCTCTCCTAACTCTCTTCTCCCCTCTTTTCTTCTTTCCTCCTCCTCTTTCTTTCTTCTTTCTTCTTACTCCTCTCTTCCCTTCCTCAGGAAGAATGGTTTTGATGCTTCTTCATTCTGAATCCAATTAGTAGTGAGATTTGAGGTCACTGCCTGCAGCTGTAAGGATGTGGATCCTTTGTTCCAGTGATAGCTTTGCCACTGCTACATGCTTCAGAAGAGAACTTTTCATTCCTTTCCTTGTGTCTTATTGAACACCTTCCCTGGGATTCAACTCTTAAGCTAAGTTAGTATTGCTGAGAACTGTTATCTTTAAACTAAATCTCTAAATGGCCCAATTCATTCAGCACTACAGCAACCAGACAAGTTAGATTACAGTGGATTGTTGTGTAAGCATGAAGCATTTTGTTTCTGCTATTTTTATGCCTGTTATCAAATCAATAAACAGTAATACTCTTTGAATGCCTTCCTTATTCAAAATTAAGGATAAAGTTATGACTTGAGAGATGGATGTGCACTTGTATGCAATTATTTATCCTTTTTTGCTAGAGCTCATATAATGTATACTGTATGTGTGCGCAAACATGCTTCTATTCAGATTTTATGAATCTTTGAATTGTAGGAGGCTATGTAAACCATCAAGTCCAACTTCCTGCTCACTGCAAGAATCCAAATTAAAGCAACCCAAAAAGTTGACATTCTAATCTCCACTTGAACATTTTCAGTGAAGACAAGCTTAATGCCTTTTTGGGTAAGACCTCCAACTTTTCTTATGTTAAGAACTTTTACCTAACAATCGTTTAAGATCTCAAATACATTATTTTGTGTCCTACATTTTGGAATGACAAAGAAAAAGTCTCAACCCTTTCAGGATTGTATGCAACTCAGATCTTTTTTCAAGATTAAAGATAACCACATGTTTAACATCTTCTTTCTGTTGCTTTCAGCATATTTCTTGAATCCATTACAATATTTTTTTTATTCTGTGGCTTCTAGGGCACTAGCTATCACAACCAATTTTGTATTATTTGTCAAATTGATAAGCATTTCCTCCCTGTCTTCATCCAAATCAATAAAAGATCAAAGACCTCTCTCCAGTTTAGGAGGAAGCATTAATAAGGAATCAATTTTAAGTCAGCTATATGTCCACTTAATCACATGCCATCCCACCAATATACCATTAACTTGCCAATCAGCATTGTCTGTTGATGCCTTTTGCTAAGGTCAATATACAGTCTTCCTATAATATTCCTACAATCTATTTAAGAAGTTACCTGATCCAAACATGAGATAAGAAGACTTTTTGGTACAGTAATGTTAACAAAAATATGCTGAATTCTGGTTGTTATTTTTAGGCTTCTCAAGGCAGAGACAAAGAAGATTGAAATTTCCTAGAGTCTCGAACAATGTGAACAACCATAATATATTCTGTTGCATCTCTGAAAAGGTAGGTATTTTAAACTATTGAAAGTGGCAGAATAGTTTGGGGCTTATACAAAAGTTATATGCACTGAAGTTCCCATCAGCCAAACAATGTCGGTTGGCGGGCCCATGGGGGAGAGCCTTCTCTGTGGGAACCCCATCCCTCTGGAACCAACTCCCACCAGAGATCCGGACTATTCCCACCCTACTGGCCTTCCACAAAGCCGTAAAAACATGGCTCTTCCGGCAGGCGGGGTGAAGATCGAATTCCCCCATGATTGAATGTTCTTTTAAAATTATGTAATGTTTTTAAAAATTTATTTATGTTATACATTGTTCTTATTCTTGCTGTATGCCGCCCTGAGTCCTACGGGATTGGGCGGCCTATAAGAACTTTTAATTAAATAAAAAATTTAATTAAATTAATGCTCTTTTTTCACATTTCTGTACCAGTGTAACTTAGGGTGTTGGTTTTTTTATGTCACCCTTCACCATTACTGTTTTTTCTTCTTATTTTTGCTTTGAGAATCTCTTTCTATTAATGGAATCCTGAAAATTACTGCACTGTTTTTAAGGCCTTTGCAGACCTCTAGAATCTTTTCACATGTCAGTCTCAGATTAGTTGGCCTAAAGTTTTCTGGATTTACTTTTCTACAAGTTTGAAGATTGGTAAAACATTCCTCTAACTCTCCCCTACCCCCAGTTATCTGGAACTTCAACATTTCTCAAGGATTGATTAGGGCAGGGGTGTCAAACTGGCAGCCCGTGGGCCGTCATGTGCAGGCCTCGCCCACCCCATCTCTGTGAATGGGAAAAGTGTCCCAAAAGGTCATTGTTCTTACTAGTTCAGAAAGTAAGTATTCCTGTCCATAAAAAAATCAAATTTTGTAACAGAAAAATGTCTTGTTGAATACCTTTTGTTAAGCATTTGCAAAAATTATTCTAAAGTAGAAATTAGGCCCTTTGGCTTTATCAATATCACATGTTAATCTAACCAAGGATAAATCCATAAATATTATTCAGATTATTACATCACCATGCTTTTGACCATTAATTACTATATGACACATCTTTTTATAAAACAAAAGTGCAAGTAATTTACCAAAAATGATTACATGACTTATTGTTTAAAAGCATTACTTTTAAATTATTTTTAAAAGCAAGTCAACCAAAAGATTTGAATAAATTGAACTATTTTTTTTACTAATCCCATTTCTTCTCATTTTCTAACAATTCATACTAAGTTGTATGTAAAATTAACAGTGATAACTATTGAATAGATTGTTTATAAATTTCAATCTAAATAATTGAAAGTAGTCTGAACAATTAAGTTTTTAAAGCAAAAAAATAAAACTGTCAGTCCAGGAGCCACGATAGAGTTCAAAAGCATAGTGAGTTTATTCGATGCAGCCTATACAAATCTGATCTAATAATGAAGACAAATTGGCAGCAGATAAGAGTCAACGGACTTCAAGGGATGTATGTGTGTGTGGACTTAAGTCTCTTTCAAGAGTGGATGGACTCCTGACTAATGATCCATTTGATCCCGCCCACAAGCACAGCCTAGTTATCTCCTACAAAACCTGGGACAGGGAAAAATAACGAAAGAGAAAAGAAACAATATAAATAGGGAAGAAAAGATGCAATATGATTATACAGTATGATAAATATTTTGCACCTTACTTAATGTATTAAAATAATAAAATATTATTAAAAATAATAAAGTCATATTGATACTAATCATTGGAGTCAAATTTTGAATAATAAATTCATACATACTGACTTTTTCATCTTCTTCTCGTGTATCTGCTTTATCTAGACATTTTATTGTATGTATGTATGTATATATGTATGTATGTATGTATATGATTTAATATATATCTACACTCTGCAACTGCATGTGCAGATTATTTTATGTTTACTAAGAAAAAAGGCAAACCAAAATCAATAACAAGAAAATGTCACTTATTCCAGGCAAGAAAATCAACTTGCTCTTTGGATATAGAAAAATGAAATGTGTATGCTGTTATTTAATATTATAGCAATCCAAAATTAATCATGGTGATGTCAAAGTTCAAATAATCAAATGGAAATGAATATAAACTTCATATATAGGCATCTATGAACACAGTTTAATTTCTCCCAGTAAAAATAGGAAACACCTCTGTTAACTTCATACTGTGTTATATTTTATATAATTTTCAACACTGAAACAAAAAAGCCAACTTGGAAACATAAAAACCAAATCTTGGAAAATACAATTGTTTTGGTGATTAATTTAACTCAAGAATTCATTAAGGCTAATTTCACAGTTACTATGTTCCTACAAGTCTCAGTCCTAGTTCTACTATAGGCAATCTGAAAATCTTATTATTCTTACTTAATAATTCCATGTTGAACCATCAGAATTGGCATATCTTACTAATTTGTTAATTTTAATATACCAATATTTAATACTTGTTTTCTACCCCCAAAATTAATGACTGAAATTAAACCGAAACAACTAAGAAGGTTCTGAAAATATCTTTGGCATTGTGTTAAAGCAATTTAGATGCCATTGTCCCCAAATCCTGGATGGAACATTTGTGAGCCAAGTCCAAATATTAATGTTGTCTGTAGGCATTTAATTTTATTTTTAGTGAGTGAATCTTTCAGAAAATGCTTTGCCGTGTATCTTAAATGGGATGACATGAATTTGTTCTTGAAACTTTTCCTTTAAATACTCTTTTCCAGTTCATTTCTAAGAAGCCAAATAACTGACAATTTTATTTCAATTCAATTATATTTATTTAAAGTCCCATGTCTCAGATGTCATTAAAATTAATAATCCCATTTTTTAAAAGTAGAATATTTTGGTTTTAAGGATTATTTTAAAAGAAGCAACTTAATTTCCTTATTTCATAAAAAATCATGTTCTTTGACTTAATAATGGATTTTTACTAACTTGCTCATTAGGCGTAACAAAAATATTTGAAATCATAGGTTTCATTAAGTACCTTCTCAACAAACCAATGAATACATCCCACTATCACCAACATTGATAGATTTTCCAACAAACATAATTTTTTAATGTATTTTAAATGGATGGATTTAAAAAAAATTAAAGCATAGAAAAGTTGGATGTACAGACTTCCGGTTGCTCCTTTGGCGAGATCGGAAGCTGGGACCGCAACCTCCATGGCCGGCTCTGAACACTTCACGCCTGAAGGTCCAAATTCAGACCTAAGCCCCCCATAGAGGAGGCGAAGTGAAGGGGGACCACCAGGAGGGTAGAGGGGATCTGCATCTCCCCTCCCCAAGCCGGTAAGCCCCTAGCCGATGGTGCAAAGCTGTGGTAGCAAACATGGCTGCCAAGAAGCCGAAGGATGAGCAGAATCAACAAGTCTGAGCAGGAGGAAAAGTGAGTGATTTCTGATCTGGGACAAAAAAGACTGTTTTTGAAAACAATCATCCCCCCAAAAATGAGTGGGAGAAATAAGGAAGCTAAGGATTAGCGGCGGGTCAAGCATGTTAAAACTGTGGGAGGGAAAAAAGTTTGAAAAGGTGTTTTTTTTGGAAGATTTAAAGAAGATGTGGCTTTGAAATAATATCCTATCTTAAAGAAAAAAACACTGATATTTGAACTTGAGCTGTTTTTGATTTAATATAAATTGACTATCATATTGGATTTATAAATATAAAACAACAAATTGAGAGCACAGAATAAAGAAGAGGAATTTCTGATTTGAAGCAGGAGTGCCATTTTGGAGGGAAAAGAGGGTGTAACTCTCAGATTTTTCCTTTTTGTTGGATAAATAACATGGATTAAACTTTGTGGCAAAAATGATTCCAAGTGGAAATAAAGATGTGGAAAGCATACCCCAGGATACTAAGACTTTTGTAAAAAAGCAGTGCATGGGAACGAAAGAAATATTTCAAGTCATGGATCGTATAGAACTGAAACTGGAAAATATAATGCAAAAAATAACAAATGCAGTTCAGACAAATGAGGAAAAGAAGCAGAACTTTGGAAGAGTGAAAGAACCAAGAAATAAGCAACAAGAAAGAAAATACAACAAAGAGATGATTGAAATACAGAGGGTGAAAAAGGCAGCAAAGCAGAAGGGGAAGATCTCTGATATGGGAAAGATAAGGAAGGAAAAGAAAGCTAGAAGGGGAAAGAAAGAAAAATTAGAAAAAATGAAAGCAATATCAGACAACAAAAAGGGAGAAAGAGAAGAGAGAAAGATAGAGACCATAGTAAAAAAAAAGGAGTTAAAGATAGAAAAGAGAGGGCTAAAAGAAATATGGGGGAGGCAAGCAAAAAAGAAAAAGAAAAGAGGATTAAAACTTTGGAGCAGGGTAAAAGAGAAGGGATAAAAGAAAAATAAAAAGGTGTAAATTTGTAGTAATATTTTTGAATATAAGCCTGATAATAGAAAAGATAAAAATTGAAAATATGTAACTTTTAAATATGTTTAATATGGGGGGGGGGAAGAAAAGTAATATTTTTGAATATAAGTTTGATGATAGATGATGTTTGATTAAATATAATTATGAAACATGTAGAAATGAAGTTATCAAATAATATAAGAAAAGAGGAAGATTGAAAAGTAGAAAAATATAAAGATTGAAATATGCAATGTATTTTTGAATAAGTTTGATATTTGAAAAGATGAAGATTGAAAATATGTAACTTTTAAATAAGAAATATATAGAAATGAATTTATATGTGTTGGGATATAAGAGATAATAATTAGTGTTCATGTGTATGTTTAATCAATTTACTAGTATATAATTATGAATAAATTGTTTATTGTAATAAGGATAAAATATAAGTATGAATAACATGAAATGAAGTTATAAAATAGAAAAGATGAAGATGGAAAAATAGAAGAAAATATAAAGATTGAAATAAGTAATTTTGAAATATATTTTGTAAGGGAAAAATAATGATGTGGAAAAGAGGATAATGAAATTATAAATTGATTTTTGATTAATGTTTAGGAAATAAGTGAAGTAAAAGATATTAATATTAGGAATACATAAGTTGGAAAATGACCATATCTTTGTTGGAATTATAATAGGGAGAAAAAACATGAGAGAAAAAAGACTAAAGACAGATATTAAGAGGAAAAGAAATGTGAGAGATGTATTGAAAATGAAATGATAATGGATTGTAATTTTGTTAAAAAACAGGAAATATTGTTAAGAATACTGTATGGATGTATGAAACTCAGAAAGCAAATGCTCACGACATGACATGTTGAAAGAAAAAATAAAATAAAATTTATCGGAGAAAAAAAGTTCTCTGCCCGATTAGGCAGTAAAATGGATTCAATATTTTTTAAATGATCTGCACTGCACAGTTTTATATACAAAATGGATTGCTATCGGAGAATCATTAGAACTAATAAAGAAATGCATCTACATTCCATATCTTTGCACATCACAGTTCCAAAATAATAAACTAGAAAAGCAGGTGCCAACATTTTTCTTTCCACAGCCCATTTCATTGTCATTTAAAGCTTTTGAGACCAACCATATAAGCTAGGGATATTTATTAATTGCCAGGGGTGGGTTCTACTTACCTTCCCTACCGATTCGCATTGTGTCGGAAGTGCGCGTTTTGCATGCGCTTGCCCCCTTCGCTCATGCGCGCCCCCCCATCACGTCACGCAAATGACCTTCTGCGCATGCCACTTTCAAGGAGCAGCGACCGGAGAACAAGTTTGGGGGCATGGCCAGGCGGCCATCACTGCCAGTTCAGCGAGCGGGGGGAAATTTCTGCCACTGGTACTGGAGAACCGGTCCGAACCGGCAGCAACCCACCACTGTTAATTGCTCTCCACTATTTATTGGTTTATACTTGTTGTTTAGAAGAGCTGTGAAATCTTGGCTCTTTACTCAGGCCTTCAAGTGATGGAGAGTGAAGTCCTACACTTATTGTGCTTGTCATCTTTTCTCTTTTGCAGTTTTGTGTAATTTTTGTTTGTCTGATTGTTGTGATCTCTCATTGCAAGGACAGAAATCTCTCAAGAGTTTGATAATAACATGTAACATCCTTAATAAACTTTGCTTGATTGGATGTTAAGCATCTGTTTGTAAATGCTTCTGTTGGCCCATACAGCACACATATGCACAGCTAAATATAGACCTCAAGGATCCAGCCAAGGTTATTTCATTTTCTCCCCTATCTGATACATATCAGCTTTGATGGATATAGTGCTTTACAATAGTTCTTTTCCACTTATTCTTCCGAATGGAAAACTGTACAATCTTACAGTTATATTATGCAAATCTCATCCAAAGTATAGGGTATTTTTTAAACTAAAAATACTTTGGATGAAAAACAATGTATATATTTAAACTTAGAGCGTGGTACACTGCAGAACCTCTCCTTTGTCTCCTTCACCCTGATCCAGTTACTTTAAATCATCTCTACCAGAGGTGTGATTCAGCAGGTTCTGACCAGTTCTGGAGAACCGGTAGCGGAAATACCACCTCTGACTGGCCCCGCCCCATCTATTCTCTGCCTCCCAAGTCCCAGCTGATCGGGAGGAAATGGGGATTTTGCAGTAACTTTCCTCTGGAGTGGGGAGGGAATGGAGATTTTACAGTATCCTTCCCCTGCCATGCCCACCAAGCCACACCCACCAAGCCACGCCCACAGAACCGGTAGTAAAAAAAATTTGAATCCCACCACTGATTTCAACTTGAAAACTAGGTGTTCCCAACTGCAAGTTATAGAATGTGGGGCTATTAAGTCCTTTAATATAGGAGGGGGGTTATTTGCAGATACTATGAAGACTTTGTCTGCCTCTAGAATTACTCACTAGTATTATTCTATTTAACTGTTTCCTTATAGCAATAGCACTTAGACTTATATACCGCTTCATAGTGTTTTACAGCCCTCTCTAAGCAGTTTACAGAGTTCAGCATATTGCCCCCAACAATCTGGATCCTCATTTTACCGACCTCAGAAGGATGGAAGGCTGAGTCAACCTTGAGCCGGTGAGATTTGAACAGCTGAACTGCTGAACTGCAGTGCTGCACTTTAACCACTGCGCCACCTCGGCTCTTATATTTTTGAGCTCAATTTTATCTCTAGAATAGTAATCATATGAGATAAATTGGGTTGAGAAATAATTATTTTGAACCTTGTTTCTTTTTTCCTTTGCTTTTCTTGAAGCAAAAAAATATTTGGTGTGCACTCTTCCTTTGCTGTCAGATTGCTCATATCTGCTAAATAAAAGATAGATGTACACAAAGCTATAAATTTTACTCAGTGCATTTTGGGCATAAGACAAATGCAACACAACTTTGTAATGTGGAATGTTCCAGTTCAGTTTGCTAACCATGTCCTTCTCCCTCATATTCCATTATAACTACTCTTCCTGTAGTTTTTTTTTCTTTTTAAATGCCACCAGTCACAATTTTGTATCCATTAACTAGGCTTCCCTGCTTCCTTCCTTGGTTATATTTACTAAGTTTTACTTACTTACTTACTTACTTACTTACTTACTTACTTACTTACTTACTTACTTACTTACTTACTTACTTACTCATATATGCATGTCCCTGAGATAAGTTAAGAGAAGCCGTAAAAAGTGTTTCTCTTTCTCTAACAACAGCAGTTCCCAACCTTCCTAATGCCACCGTGCTCCCACCGCGCTCCCACCGTGACCCACCCCGCCACCGCCATTTGGGTTCTTTTACCCTCTGCGCATGCGTAAAGCATTCTGCGCATGCGCAGAGGGTAAAAGAACCCAAATGGCGGTGTCTGGCATCTCCAGATCTGGGCGAGGTCTCTGCTTGCTTCGCGTGTTGCCTCTGGAAGCTTTTTGAGCCCCGTTGAGAAAGGCATGTGTGACTTCAGTGGGGCCGGGACAGGTGGCTGCCGGGAGAGAGCCATCCCCTCTCAGAGTCTCTCCCATCTACCTGTAGCATTCAGGGCAAAGGGGGTGGCTCTTTCCGGGCAGCCGCCTGTCCCGGCCCCGCAGAAGTCACGCATGCCTTTTGCGACGGGGCTCGAAAATCTCCCAGAGGCAACATGCGAAGTGAGCGGAGACCTCGTCTGGATCTGGAGACTTTGCCCAGATACCGCCATTTGGGTTCTTTTACCCTCTGTGCATGTGCAGAATGCTTTGCACATGTGCAGAGGGTAAAAGAACCCAAATTGCAGCGGCGGGGTGGGGCACGGGTTGGGGGGCGCGATATGGCCAGGCTTGTGGCAGTGGGGGGGAGCTGAGGATGCCGGGGCAACCCCTGGGAAATGGTCGTTCGACCCCCAAAGGGGTCACGATCCCCAGGTTGGGAACCGCTGCTCTAACAAGTTGCACAGAATTCCCTGGTGTTTTCTCCTCTAAATACTAACCTTTCTTCTGAATCCAATGAAGGAGAGCAAAATAATGCCACATTATTTAATATTACAAGTATACAAACAGGATTATGTTTAATAATAACCCCTAGCAGAGTTTTTCAGTTTTGTTGAATTTGGTCCATTGCTCCCAGCTGAAATCTGTCTCTGTAGGTACTAAGAATCATTGGAGATAATGTTGCTCAGTGAAGTTCTAAACATATTAAGGGCTATTTGGCAGCTGAGAGCTACAGCAAATATTATATTTTAATAGCCATAATTATTTCAGGGAGAAAATCTTTTCCAATAACTCATCGTTCAAATACACTTCCTGTTAAGATCAAATGTTCTTAAAGTATACAAAAACTGTTTTCTCCATTGGAGCATACCCACTCATTTCACCTTCAGAAAGTCATCATTTCCATGTATTTTAATGAAGCATGATATTATATTCTGAGTAAACTAAATTATATTTAGGAACACCAGGGACAGATGTTGAATTTCCAAGTGTCACTGATTTATTTATATCATTTTATATTCCTATTATATTCTGCATAAAAATCTGTATAATACATAATGAAGCAATAAATGGAAGACCTTTACAATAATTCACTTTTTTCTTGATGTGCTAGACAGGTTTATACCAGCTTATGATCAGAAAGATGTATGTAGAATATAGAGAAGAAAATTAAAATTGCCATAGAGTTCCACATTGAAGTTAAGAATAAACTATTTAGTTTATAATAATATAAACAAAGAAGACTTTGAAAATTAAACTATAAACAAAAGTTTTAAAATGCCATAATTATAAACCATAAAAACAAAACAAAACGGATAAAGAAAATTATAAATTATCTAAATAAATCACCACTATTTTTCAAATGTGAAATAATACATGAAAATTTCAGATCAAAGAAGAAAAAGTCTTTTGTAAATTATCATGAAATTGATGCTAAAGGGAAACATATTGTATTGTTTATCTCTAGAATTTTTTTTTTAAATGGATGTCATACATTTTCTTTGTCTAACACTTAATACTCTTTTTTTAAAAAAATTCAATTTTTATTATTTTTTTAATTCTGACTTTATAAATAATTCAAGGTGGTGAACATATCTAATACTCCTTCCTATTTTCCCTACAACGAGTCTGTATAGTGGATTGGGCTGAGAGAGAGTGACTGGCCCAAAGTCACATAATCAACTTAATATTTTTCCAAGTTCTCAAAAATAATTGTGAAACTATTTGCCTGATGCAGTGAACTTTCCTTGAAAAACAACAGGTTACCACATTTTACTTACTTACTTACTTATTTACTTACTTACTTATTTACTTACTTATTTGACTGTCCATCTCATGTAAATTACTCTGGGTGTCTAACATTTAGAGCAGAATAAAAATACAACTAATAATTAAAAGCATAAATAACATAACACAGCATAAAATAGCAGCTGAGAATAATAGCAATAGCAATAGCACTTAGACTTATATACCGCTTCATGGTGCTTTACAGCCCTCTCTAAGCGGTTTACAGAGTCAGTATATTGCCCCCAACAATCTGGGTCCTAATTTTACCGACCTTGGAAGGATGGAAGGCTGAGTCAACCTTGAGCCTGGTGAACTGCCAAACTGCTGGCAGCCGGTGATCAACAGAAGTAGTCTGCAGTACTGCACTCTAACCACTGCACCACCGCGGCTCTAATCAGATACCTCACAATCAATATGACCAAAAAGGAGCTCACTGACATTATCAGGGCTCCAAGCTTAATAACAAATCCAAGCTGCTAATGCCTTGCAAAAGGCCAGAAGGATCAGGGCAAATTTGATCTTGGGATGGGATAATGTTCCAAAGGGCAGCCACCATGGCAGAAAAGACCCTCCTCCTTAGTCCTGCTAGAACAGGGGTGTCAAACTCGCGGTTCACGGGCCAGGTGAGTCACGCACTGGCCACACCCACCCCTAGTTTAGCAAAGGGGAAAAAAGTCATGATACGTCATGTGATGATGTAAGGTCACGAGTTTGACACTCATGTGATAGATGGACTCTCCTGCTGATAGGACCCAGAGCATAAGTTGCCAGCCGCATCTAATGGGATGGGTTGATACCACCAATCAGTAAGTATTATGTTTTGGAACATAATTCAATGATAAATTGACACATTTGACATTAAGAGATTTTACTCATAAATTTAGTTACAGATGTGCCAGTAGCTCACAAGACAAAACCATATGAATCAATGGCCCCTCAAAATTTATATATTATCAACAGAGAAAACCTGATGTCCATTCTTTCAAATATGTTGTTTGGAGTAACCAATAGATCCAAAGTAGACATTTTGCTGAACCAATTCTCAAATCTGAGGAAACTGTTTTAGCATTCCTTAAGATTTGTAATGATTGGTTTTCCATTACAGTGAACCCTCGCTATATCGCGGTTCACCTTTCACGGTCTCGCTGCTTCACGGATTTGCATCGTGCATTGTGTTCTGCATTCTGATTGGCTAAACAGTCTCTCCACTTCTTCTCTAACTGTGTGTCAATAACGTTGCGGTTTATACACGTACGTAAAACAGCTTGCCAAGAGCAGTGAAATACACATGAGTCATTATTTGTCCTACTGTACTTTGTATTTTTTTTCATAATCATTTTTCATTTTCTCCCGTTCTAATCCAATGACTCAGGTCACGGTGGGGCAGTGCTGATCTCTGCAATTTGAAGCCTTCAGTTCGTATTGATGATTAAAATTATTATTTTACAGTACAGTAGTTATTTGTAAAAAAAACTTTTATATAGTACTTTTATTTGTTAAACAAATGCTTGGGCCTGTAAAAAGGTTTTGTTCTTTGGTTTCAATGTATTATGGAGTATTTCATTGTATAATAATTGTAAAAAAAATAAAGGTTACTACTTCACGGATTTCGCCTATCAGGGGTTCTTTTTGGAACGTAACCCCCGCGAAAAACGAGGGTTCACTGTATAACATATTTCAGTTATTAAATCCATACATAATAAATGTCAGTACTTGTTCAACTTTAAAAATATTCTTTGATTTTTGATACAAATGCAATAGATTTGGTTTCTGAGATGGACTCCCTCTGACACAAAAAATTTTCAGATTTCTTAGAAATGGCTCAATATTTGTCAGTATTGAGCTCTTAAGATATCTTGAGTTCATTTGATTATTTGCTTTGAACATTTATATGGCTGTTCAACACAGACTCCATAACTCTGCACCTTGTACAGTTAGTGAAGAAATATGGTAAACAGAAATACTAAATACTGTTCTTGGAATTTTGGGAAGGAGATAATATAGCTGGTAAATAGAAGCAACAGTCTGGAACACCATCTTCTTTGAATTTAGGAAGACTTCTGGTGAGACTATTAAAGAAATGTGGCTTCAACTGTGACTTCCTATTTCTCCAGCAGAGGCCTTAACTTAAACTCCCAATTTAAATCTGAAATGTACAGAGAACAATTGAAACTTTGGAGATTCCTTCTCATATTGCTGCCAGAGACATAACTGTCTTTATGTCACTGGTGATGTAAAAAGCAATTAATGAACATGTCTCAAAATATGCAGTTAAAGTTGATATGAGGAAAAAAAGAAAGATTTATATAGATAGATAGATAGATAGATAGATAGATAGATAGATAGATAGATAGATAGATAGATAGATAGATAGATATAGATATAGATATATAGATAGATATATAGATATATAGATATATAGATATATAGATATATAGATATATAGATATAGATATAGATATAGATATAGATATAGATATAGATAGATAGATAGATATAGATATAGATATAGATATAGATATAGATATAGATATAGATATAGATATAGATATAGATAGATAGATAGATAGATAGATAGATAGATAGATAGATAGATAGATAGATAGATAGATATAGATATAGATATATAGATAGATAGATAGATATAGATATATAGATATATAGATATATAGATATAGATATAGATATAGATATAGATATAGATATAGATATAGATATAGATAGATAGATAGATAGACAGACAGACAGACAGACAGACAGACAGACAGACAGACAGACAGACAGACAGATAGATAGATATAGATATATAGATATATAGATATAGATATAGATATAGATATATAGATATATAGATAGATATATAGATATATAGATATATAGATATATAGATATAGATAGAGATAGAGATAGAGATAGATAGATAGATAGACAGACAGACAGACAGACAGATAGATAGATAGATAGATAGTTTGGTATATTTGTTAATTAAACAGCATATTGGAATGAAAATGTAATTGAATTGTGGGTGCAGATCTCTAAGGTCAGGGAATGGCCTAGTTCCCATTACAGTAGCAATGGGTTTTTTTTTTCAAACCCTCAAAATAATTCAAAATATTGGTGCTTTATTGGGGAAAAATTAAAATTTATTGTCATGCAAAACTGAAGCAATAGATTAATTTTTATTAAAAATGGAAGAAAAATGTTTTGGAAGTATAGTTTAAGATGGGATAATTACTCATGATCAGTTAACAAATATGATATATTTAAAATTTTTGAAAATTGGAAAAGGAATACAATTTTCCTAAAATGACAATATATACTATTAAAACATATGCTATTTTCTTGGTTGGGTATGTATGCTTTAAGAATTTCCAAACCTCTGCTGCTTCTCCTAGTTTTGGATGTATTGAGAGGATTTTTATAAATTAAAGGAATTTGTGACATAAATTTATCAGTATAATTTGCTTTTTTAAATCCCTAACAGATGATTGATGAGCTAATTGAAATTGAAGGACCAAAAGGACAAATTGAAAGACAAAAAGGACAAGTATAAAAAGTGGAAAGAGGGGCACATAGTTAAGGCAGAATATCAGCAAATAGCCCGGGCCTGCAAAGATGAAGTGAGGAAAGCTAAGGTTCACAACGAACAAAGGCTTGCAACAAAAGTAAAAAAATAACCCAAAAAAAGCTTCTTCCAACATGTTAAAAACAAGAAAAAAGTCAAGGAAACAATTGGTCCATTGCTGGGAGAAAGTGGCAAAAAGATGACAAGCAACAGGAAGAAAGCAGAACTACTTAACTCATTTTTTGCATCTGTCTTTACACAAAGGGAAAAAAACAGTCCAACCTATCAAAAACAGCACCACAAAAAACAGATTAGGAACACAAATTAAAATAGGGAAGAAAATGGTAAGTGAACACTACCCTAGATGAGTTCAAATCACCAGGACCAGATGGACTACACCCCAAGGTTCTGAAGGAACTGGAAAATGAGATCTTAGAACCACTGAACTATATATTTCAAGGATCCTGGAGCACTGGGGAACTGCCAGAGGACTGGAAAAGAGTTGATGTAGTTCTCATATTCAAAAAAGGGAAAAAAAATAGATCCAGGAAGCCTGACCTCAATATCAGGGAAGATTCTGGAAAAGATAATCAAGCAACAAATCAGCGAACACCTAGAAGCAAACAAAGTAATAACCAAAAGCCAACATGGGTTTGTCAAAAACAGATCATGCCAGACTAATCTTACTGCATTCTTTGACAAAGTGACAAAATTAGTGGACCAGAGGAATGCTGTCGATATAATTTACTTATATGGATCCCGGAGGGCCCCTTGGTTTACTGAGGAGCTCCGGGAGATGAAGCGCCTAAAGAGACGCCTAGAGCGACGATGGAGAGCCAGTAAAGCTGAGTCTGACCGGACACTTTTAAGAACTTACATTAAGTCTTACTTAGTGGCGATAAGGGCGGCAAAATGCGCGTATTTTTCCGCTCTTATTGTGTCCGCCGACTCCCGCCCAGCCGCTCTGTTTAGGGTGACTCGCTCCCTCCTAGCCAAGGAGGGGGCTGAAGATCCCTTGCAGGGCAGAGCTGAGGAATTTTCCCAGTTTCTGGCGGATAAAGTCGTTCAGATTCGGACAGACCTGGACTCCATTTGGACAGGGCAAGCCGAGATGACAGGGGTGAGTCTTAGTCCTGTTATATGGGACGAGTTTGAACCTGTCACTCCTGAGGATGTGGACAAGGCCATAGGAGCGATGAGCGCCTCCACCTGTTTATTGGACCCGTGCCCCTCCTGGCTGGTTTCTGCCAGCAGGGAGGTGACACGCGGCTGGCTCCAGGCGGTTGTGATCGCTTCTTTGAGAGAGGGATCCATCCCACAGCCTTTAAAAGCTGCGGTGGTGAGGCCCCTCCTCAAGAAGCCTTCCCTGGACCCAGCGGATTTAAAGAACTTCCGTCCAGTCTCCAACTTACCCTTCTTGGGTAAGGTTGTTGAGAAGGTGGTGTCGCTCCAACTCCTGCGGCTATTGGAGGATACTGATTATCTGGATCCCTTTCAATCGGGTTTCAGGCGCGGCTACAGTACGGAGACTGCTTTGGTCGCGCTGATGGATGATCTCTGGCGAGCCCGGGATGGGGGTCATTCCTCCATCCTGGTGCTACTTGACCTCTCAGCGGCTTTCGATACCATTGACCATGGTATCCTTCTGCGTCGTCTTGGGGAGATGGGAGTGGGAGGCACTGTTTTACAGTGGTTCTCCTCCTATCTCTCTGACAGGACGCAGTCGGTGTTGACAGGAGGACAGAGGTCGGCCCCTAGGCCCCTGGTTTGCGGGGTGCCACAGGGCTCGGTCCTCTCGCCCATCCTGTTTAACATTTACATGAAACCGCTGGGTGAGATCATCCGACGACATGGGGTGAGGTATCAACAGTATGCTGACGATACCCAGTTATACATCTCCACCCCGTGTCAGTTCAGTGAAGCAGTTGATGTGATGTGCCGCTGCCTGGACAATGTGAGGGTCTGGATGGGAGTGAACAGACTCAGGCTCAACCCAGACAAGACTGAGTGGCTCTGGATATTGCCTCCCAAGGACTATGTCGACTGTCCCTCCTTGGTTCTCGGGGGAGAAAAATTGACTCCCTCAGAACAGGTTCGCAATTTGGGTGTCCTCCTAGATCCACAGCTAAAATTGGAGCAACATCTTTCAGCTGTGGCTAGGGGGACCTTTGCACAAATCCGTCTTGTGCACCAATTGCGACCTTACTTGGAGAGGGAGGCCTTGCTCACAGTCACTCATGCCCTTGTCACCTCACGGCTAGACTACTGTAACGCGCTCTACATGGGGCTACCCTCAAAGAGCATCCGGAGACTCCAGCTGGTACAGAATGCAGCTGCGCGTGCAGTAGTGGGTGTACCGAGATACACCCACGTAACACCTATCCTTCGCCAGCTGCATTGGCTACCAGTCAGCCTCCGGGTGCAATTTAAGGTGTTGGTCGCTACCTTTAAAGCCCTACATGGCTCAGGGCCAGGCTACCTGCGGGACCGCATCCTACCACATACCTCCCTAAGACCGGTTAGGTCCCACAGAGAGGGCCTCCTCCGGGTCCCGTCGGCCAAACAATGTCGGTTGGCGGGACCGCGGGGGAGGGCCTTCTCTGTGGGAGCCCCGTCCCTCTGGAACCAACTGCCACCAGAGATCCGGACCATCCCCACCCTACTGGCCTTCCGTAAAGCCTTAAAAACATGGCTCTTCCGGCAGATGGGGTGAATAGGACAACCAGATTCCCCCTGAATGTTGTGTTTATAATGTCTTCTTTTTAATTATATTTTTAACTTAAATTAATGACGACTGTTTTTAAATGTACGCCTCTTATTCATGTTGTACGCCGCCCTGAGTCCCACGGGATTGGGCGGCCTATAAGAGCGTTTAAATAAATAAATAAAATAAATAAATAAATACTTGGACTTCAGTAAGGCATTTGATAAAGTGGACCAGTGGTCACCAACTGGTGGTCCGTGGACCACTGGTGGTCCGTTAGAAAGTTTTGGTGGTCTGCAGAAAAATTATTTGCATTTTGTATATTGCACTAAATCAGGGGTCCTCAAACTACGGACCCTGGGCCAGATATGTGCAATGAACGCTTGTGTTGCTGCAGAGATTATCCCCTTCAGGGTCTTTTTGTACAGGTCAGAGAGGGGCAGAAATTCCAACTTGGGGTCTGCTTCATCCTCCTGGTGCAGGGTTTTGGGCGAAGGCTAGAGGGAAGCACTGCTGGTGGCAAAGAGCCAGAGGGCCTTGTTCCAGTGGGACTGCATCATGGCCTGGAATTGGCTGACCATCTCAGCCCGCTGAGCCTCCAGGTGCCAGTACCTGGCCTTGCACTCCCACAGGTCTTCCCTCTGCTTGGAAAGCCTATGCTCGTAGTCCTCAGTGAGGTGCTTCTGCTGAGCCTCCTCCTCGGTCAGATCCAATTTGAACTGAGCCAGCTGTTTTTCATGGTGGCTGCTTAGCTCCAACAACTGCTTCCTGTTGGTCCCCTAAGGAGCCCAGGAGGGCAGGTGAGGAGTGGCTGGGATGGAAGGGGCAAGTAGAGGCTGGCGAGGTACCCCTCGACATGAGTGACATCGTTGGCCACGCCCACCCAGTCACATGACCACCTAGCCACACCCACCCACCCGGTCATTAGGCAGATCATATTAGTGGTCCACGGGATTTAAAATTATGAATTTAGTGATCCCTCAGGTCTGAAAGGTTGGTGACCCCTGAAGTAGGTCATAACCTACTACTAGATAAAGTAGAAAAATGTGGGTTAGACAGCATCACCACCAGATGGATTCGTAACTGGCTGACCAACTGCACTCAACGTGTAGTCCTCAATGGAACTGCATCTACATGGAGGGAAGTGTGCAGTGGGGTACCCCAAGGCTCTGTTTTAGGCCCAGTACTCTTCAACATCTTCATCAATGACTTGGACGAGGGGATAGATGGGGAACTCATCAAATTTGCAGATGACACCAAGCTGGCAGGAATAGCCAACACTCCGGAAGATAGGCTCAAGATACAGAAGGATCTTGACAGACTTGAACATTGGGCGCTATCTAACAAAATGAAATTCAATGGTGAAAAAAGTAAGGTTCTACATTTAGGCAAGGAAAACAAAATGCACAGGTACAGTATATATGGTACCTCGCTCAATAGTAGTAATTGTGAGAGGGATCTTGGAGTCTTAGTGGACAACCGTTTAAACATGAGCCAGCAGTGTGCAGCAGCTGCCAAAAAAGCCAACACAGTTCTAGGCTGCATTAAAAGAGGGATAGAATCAAGATCATGTGAAGTAATAATACCACTTTATAATGCCTTGGTAAGGCCACACTTGGATTACTGCATTCAGTTTTAGTTGCCACAATGTAAAAAGGATGTTGAGACTCTGGAAAGAGTGCAGAGAAGAGCAACAAAGATGATTAGGGGACTGGAGGCTAAAACATATGAAGAACGGTTGCAGGAACTGGCTATGTCTAGTTTAATGAAAAGAAGGACTGGGGTGACATGATAGCAGTGTTCCAATATCTCAGGGGCTGCCACAAAGAAGAGGGAGTCAAACTATTCTTCAAAGCACCTGAGGGTAAAACAGAAGCAATGGGTGGAAACTAATCAAGGAGAGAAGCAACCTAGAATGAAGGAGAAAGTTCCTGGCAGTTAGAACAATTAATCAGTGGAACAACTTGCCTCCAGAAGTTGTGAATGCTCCAACACTGGAAGTTTTTTTAAAAGATATTGGATAACCATTTGTCTGAAGTGGTGTAGGGTTTCCTGCCTAGGCAGGAGGTTGGACTAGAAGACCTCCAAGGTACCCTTCCAACTCCGTTATTCTGTTATATTCTGTTATATTCTGTTATAAATGAGAATCCTCTCAAGAAAAGATCGATTAAGCACAAATAGGTTTATTTATTTATTTTATTTATTTATTTATAAGAGTTCTTATAGGCCGCCCAATCCCGTGGGACTCAGGGCGGCTTACAGCAGAGATTAGAACTACACATTAAAATAGCATCTAAAAACATCATATTACAATTTTAAAAAAAAGCCATTCATACTTGGGGGAATCGTTTATGTCTATATATTTCATAATGTATTAATTCAAATCATTATTTTCTAGAATAAATACAGATCTATTCAATTTTGGGAATCAAAGGCCATGCTTAATTTGTAGCTTTAATGTAACGTGTTTCTTAAGACATGAGCTGCTTTGTTGTTGTTTAAACTGTAGAATTCAAAACTAGAATGCTTTTCAAGATGCAAGGACAATCTCATTTGCAAAACTTTGATCTTTTGTGAATATCTTAATGCACATATTTTAGGAAAGATTAAAAGCACCTTACAGACCTTCTATACGGCTTTGCTCCATTTTTCCTCTTATTACACCAAGATATTTTGCAGAGATACTGTATATTTATATCTGTTTGCAAACTGTCCCATTCTTTCAATTTTATAACTATTATAATCTTATTCTTTTTTATTATATTTTGAAGTTTGATTGTATATAATTCAGCCTGAAGATAAGCTCTGACAATGTTGAAACTTTTTAATTTGATTTACTGCTAATAAAATTATTTATAAAAATTGTACATTTCTTGCTTATTGAAAGTGATGAAGGAATATTAAAAACATTAAGTCAAAGCATATGCCCACTTAAGAATTCAGCACTATGTTTATTCAGATTTTGAGAAATGGAAACTAGCTATTAACACAGACATTTCAATCTTTTTATAATCCGGAATATCTTAATTTTAGGAATGTGGTAGAGACACATGATTACAACTTACATTATTGAAAAATTAAATTAAACTTATAACTTTAAGACATGGAAGTGATTACATACTTTCAGAAGTCAAAAGCTTTTATCCTTGTTTTCAAAATTGCTAGTTCACAGAGAAAAGGAAGGTTTCAAACATTTTAACAGAATGATAATTATGATCAGAGAAACAAATGTCACCCCAGTAATTTGCAGGAATCTTTAACTGTGAGCTATTCATGGCAATGATACTCATAACAATAAAAATCTACAAAAATAGCTAGGATTCTGGAATGGGTTTCAAATACATTGCCACTAACCATGAACATCTTAATACAAAACCTCTTGCAAGTTATTTGTGTACTATCTTAGTTATTTGAAAGTAGTCAGAATATGAATTGCAGTATAAATAAACTAGTTAATGCAATTATATTGCAATGCCTTCTCAATTCTGTCCATCATTTATTTAATGAACAAATTTATGCAACCACCCATCTCACAAGAAGTAGTTGGGATGGTATACAGTCATCAGTGATAAAATATGTATATTTTGTGGTTGTTGAAAACACAAACAATTAAAAATAGAAAAATTAGCATTAAAACTAAACTAAAAATAATTAAAAATAATATAAATTATTAATATAAATGCAAACCTTAAGCAAAGAGAGAGTACATCAATTTCAATAGGGAAGCCATCTAAACAAGTCCCATCTCTATGAATTTTTTTTTTACAAAAATCATTCTTGTCACTATGTACTTACAAAATAGTGACAGGAGTGTTTTGTCTTCTGTGATGCTTATAAATATTACTGAAATATCAGATATAAAACAGATTGATTATTCAAAAGTATAAGTCAATAAATGGCATGTTACAGGTTCCATCATCTAGGCCAGGGGTCAGCAACCTTAAACACTCAAAGAGCCACAAAGGTTCTAACCGGAAGCCCCCCGTTCAATTCTGGAGCCTCCTCCTAGCGTGGCGTCCTTTTTCCTCTGACTGTCCTAACCGAAAGCCCAATCCATTGTGGACTAGTGACAGGGAGCCGCAGCAAAGGGATGAAAGAGCCACATGCGGCTCCAGAGCTGCAGGTTGCTGACCCCTGATCTAGGCAATCTCATTTGGCAGGCTGTTTTCTGGCGTGGCACCTGCATTACAGAATCTTTTCTCCAGAGATAAGATTGGCCTCATCATTTCTGATTTTTTGAAGGTCCTTCAAAACTTTAGACCTGGGAACCCAAGTGTTGTGGCCTGCCAGCAGTCAGCAGAGCTGGCAGCAGATTCAGACAGTGAGGAGGTTGGGGAGGAACATGGGCCAGTCCTGGAGGCTGAGGAAGGCTGAAACGAGGGCTCTGCATTGGAGGCAGAGAGGGAACCAGGGCAGTTTGACAGTTATCAGCTGCCTTTGGAGTCAGACATTAGTGAGACAGACAAACAGCTGGAGCCTGTTCCCAGTGTGCGCATGCGCAGAGTTGCCAGATGAAGGGAACAGCTAAGAAACAAGGGTCGACTTGGGAGTAAGGCCACAGGTGGATGATGAATGGTCCCTCCCATAGGGAATAAAAAAGGAGTGAAAGGGGATGGGAGTTTGCAGGAGACAATTAGTTCATTTTGGCAGAGATCTGTTCCTGCATTCTTGCCAAGGGTTGTCTTTATAGTGTGGAGTCTGAAAGATATCGGCTTGGCAGCTCTCCAAGCCCGATAAAAGTCTGTAATTGGGAAATATCTTGAAAAACTATTGGCCGGGACTTTAACAGATTAACAGAGTTGGAAGGGACCTTGCAGGTCATATAGTCCAACCCCTGCCCAAGCAGGAGACCCTACATCTGCCTCTACCTAGGATCGAACTCACAACCTCCTGATTGTGAGGCAAGAGCTCCACCTCTAGGCCACTTTGCTGGAGAGGAATTCACTGTAAACTAAATAAAAAGGGTTTTATCAGGATGTGGAGTCGGCTTTGTGCTTTTGGGGAAGCCAATGTCAGAACACCAAGTAGATGGATGAACAAATGAGGTGGCTCCTTTATTGTTAATACTCCTCCACATATTACTTTTCTGTCGTTTATGCTTTTTAATAATTATTATGTAATGGCTGATAATGGCTGATTTATATTTCTATTGTCCTATTGGATTGTTGTACACCCAACAGGGTTTCTTTCTGTGAGATGGACAGTCATATAAATTTAATTAAATAAATAAATAGTTAACTATTATAGTTAATTTTATTTAATTAAGCTGATTTGATTTTACATTTAAATGCACCTTCACTTGGGCTAGATTTAGTCAAGCTGGACAATGATTGTACTTAATTCTGGTTCATTACATGTCAGAAATTGATCAGTTAAAAGAGAAGGAGGGAAGGACACAGAGAGAGACATATTCTCTTAATATTCTCTGACAAACAGCTTTTGAAATTTGGCTCACCTTCAAACGGACTTTGCCAGACTCCAGAGGGAATTGACATTCAGAAAATTAAATTAAATTTAAAGATCCCATGTTCTTACTGATCATTAGTATCTTTAAGATAATTGAAAATATTATTTTAATTCTGGCCAGGTTTTTTGTTTTGTATTTCCCCACGTACATGGGCAGTTGTTTTTCAGAATCCAACTGGGATGTTTGCAAATCCTTCTGCAGTTCTAACTGTAAAATATATTTTGCCAATTAGAGATCAAAGTTTCTTTGAACAACTCCTCCATGAAATATTCCATGATACCAGGGAAGAATTTTGTTCATTTTGGTTATTATTTCAGGGAGAAAGTTCTTTCAAAATTCAGCTTAATGAAGCATAACAGTTACAATTTTAATTCTCACCTTTTCAAACATAGCTGTAGTGTTAAAAAAAATTTTTTTTGATGGTTTCTCTCATTAAAAGTTACAGGTAGATGCTTGATAAGGTCTAATAAAATAATAATGCAGGGATGTTCACATAATGAGCGCCTCAGATTTTTAGTCAGTAGGTTAAATGTTTCTCCAGAATCTACAGTAGATTTTGATGATTCTGGCTGTAAGGATAATAGCAACATACTTAAATGTTAAATACTCCCTCTCTTTGCCTTTTTAGCCTTTTGAATTTTTAACTTTGAATTCAACTTTTACTGTGGAAGTTTTAACTTTGTTCTTAACTCTATTTTTAATCTATGTTTTTCTTTGTGCATTTATATTATTTTATTATGTTGTTGTAAACAGCCCAGACCCACTTAGGTAACATGGGTAATGTAGAAGTTTAATAAATAAATACCTAAAATAAAGCCATATAAAATTGTTTTTCTCAATCTTGGCAATGTCTTCAACATCCAGGATTGCCCAGCTGACATATGGAGTTGAAATTTACACATCCTAAAGTTGCTGAAGTTGAGAAAGACTGATGTAGATGAAGATGTAATGAAATGAAGATGAAAATGAAAATGAAAATGAAAAACAAAAATAAGTAGGAATAGCAGACAGGTAGAAGGGAAATGAAGACTGACATAGTTGTAGTTCAGATATTGATGAAATCTTCAAAAAAGAAAGTGGTAAGAAGCAGAGGTGGTATTCAGCAGGTTCTGACCAGTTCTGGAGAACCGGTAGCGGAAATTTTGAGTAGTTCGGAGAACCGGTAAATACCACCTCTGGCCCCAGCCCCATCTATTCTCTGCCTCCCAAGTCCCAGCTGATTGGGAGGAAATGGGGATTTTGCAGTAACCTTCCTCTATAGTGGGGAGGGAATGGAGATTTTACACTATCCTTCCCCTGCCACGCCCACCAAGCCACACCACCAAGCCATGCCCACAGAACTGGTAGTAATTTTTTTTAAATCTCACCACTGGTAAGAAGCATTAGGAAAGAACAAGGACAATTTGTATAGCTGTGGCAGAAATGACAATGATTTGTAGAACAATATGAAGAAATCCTGAATGGTCTTGAAATTTGGTTTAATTACATTTTAGGTTTTATTTCTTATTTCATGCCTTTGGTTTATTTGGCTGATTGTCTCATTTTACACATGTTCCTTCAGCAGGTACATATGTATGAGAATTTTTACAGTAACTCTTGAACATCTGCAATTACGTTAGGTTAATTGATGTATTTGATATATTGTCTCTTCACTGTGCCAAGCAGTTCCTGCGATTCAATTGTATTTTGTCTCATTTACAACTACATACTGAAAGATCAATTTGCTATATTTTAATGACATGACAAAGCAATAAGCCTCCTTTTTTAATGGGAATATTATATCTACAGCCCCTTAAACATCTGTTTCAAAAATGTGGCTAGCTTATTATGGGCATAATCTTCGGGGAATTTATCCTGAACATGCCTTGCTTCAATAAATAGGTACAGTAGAAGAATTCTGTCTCATCTTTTTCTCCTAGGAGGACTGCGAGAGCTCTGCTTTTTCTGGCAGGGGCACCATGGGCTGGTCCTTCACTGTTTCCAGGGCAGCCTCGCAGGCCAGATCTAAGTATCCCATGGCCCAGATCCTTGAGTTTGACACCCCTGAGTTACAGGGTCATAAAAATGGATTCCCCCCCCCCATCCTTACAAACAATAATCATTTCTACCACTTCCTTACACCATTCCATATATTTCTTTTTCTCTTTAAACTCTCTTTCTGAAAATTTCACAACTGCATTCAACGACAGTTTCCTAGTCTTCCTCACTTTCAAATTATTCACTCTTTATCTTTAAAATACTTCAGTGTCAGGTTCTGCAATAACACAGACACCATTTCGTAGGATTGGTATAACAATGGAAAAGGCACTGTACCCTGTTGCCTCTAATTGGTCTGCTGCAACTTGCAACATGAAAAGAAAGCTCTCTCTAAATATTATGTCCCTGAAAACTATTATCTATTTGGCTTCTTTCCCCAGATTTATTCATTGATAATCATTGTCCAAAGGAAGAAAGTGTAATCACATATAGACATAAAAAAATATTTTGCCATTTGTGTACACATGAGCATAAATTATACCCATGCAATTTTGCAAAAAGGTAAAGTATAAACTTAGCTGCTCAGTATTGACTCATGCAATTGGTCCATATGTAGCAGTATTGCTGATGGTGATTGGCAGTTTTAGGAAATGTCAGGGCTTCAGTGTGAGACTTATTAGACAATTGGAGAAGACATTATTCTTATTTTTTTAAAAAAATGAGGGAGAGGGACATCTATATAACTATAAACCGATCAATTTTATATCCATATTAGGCAGACGTCTACACAAATTATTAAGGTGTTTGCAAGCATTTAGAAAGAAATACATTGTTTGGCAAAAAATTGGCAGGAGATAACCAATAATAAACCACATTTTTTAAAATAAAGCAACTATTTTAACTGATGAAAAAATTCCATAGGCAAAGTATATTTTTGACTTCGACAAACTCACCCATGTGATTTTAATTGTGAACAAAAGAAAAATATGCATTGCATTAGAATAGAATAGAATAGAATAGAATAGAATTGAATTGAATTGAATTGAATTGAATTGAATTGAATTGAATTGAATTGAATTGAATTACAGGTAGTTCTCGACATACGACTGGTTATAAGTCCAGGACTATCTCTATGTTATTATTCAATCACTACAAAGATTAACAATTTGTAGTATATATATTAATGTTTTTTCTGGAGTGAAGTATTGAATGCCATACTAGAGAATGTCATTCAAGGCCACATACTGTTCAATATAGTTGCAGATGAGGGTAGAAAATATGTTAGCAATTTTTCAGAAAATACAAAAATTACACATAGTAACCATGATTCTTTATTGTTATAAAATGGATTATGATTAATCAGACATTCCCGTGAAGGATTTATACACTAATAATCACTGACACCATCATCAAACAGACACCATCTGCCTATCCTAAGTCCTCCAGAAGTTCTCAGTAGGTGAATAAAAATTCCAAATCCAATCTAAATTTTTGGCTGACTGTAATATTAGAATTCAAACAGTCACAGTCACCTGGCACATAACATCCGAGATTTAACAATTGACAATAAGAAAGACAAAAAAGTCTAGATAGTGGATGTAGCAGTACTTGGAGACAGCAGAAGAGAAAAACCTAGAGAAGGTAAAAAAAATACAAAGATCTGCAAATAGAAATAGAATGATTTTGGCAAAGGTAGTACCAATAGGCACTTTTGGTGCAATCTCAAAACATCTGGGGCACCACTTGAACCCCACTGGCATTGACAAATTTGCCATCAGTCAATTGCAAAAGGCAGTTTTACTCAGAACAACTTACATCCTGCAACAGTACCTCTAACACTTATCAAAACATCTGCCAACATCTGCCAATCCCAGATCCTTGGGAAGGACTCAATAGGCAGATAGAAATCCAAATCAAGTTTAAACATCTTGCTGACTATACGATGAACCATAATAAATAACAATTCAATCATGGACAATGTCAGTCTGTTTTCCCCATTGCAATTTTCACTAGTATTCAGATTTTACCAGAATGCAGTTTCATCAAAATAGCATATAGATTTTTAGATTTATTATTAGAGTTGGAAGGGACCTTGTAGGTCATCTAGTCCAACCCCCTGTTCAAGCAGGAGTTCCTACACCCTTTGAGACAGATGGCAGTCCAGTCTCCTCTTGAAGGTCGCAAGTGTTGGGGCTCTCACAACCTCCGCTGGCAAGCTGTTCCACTGGTTGATCGCTTTCACCGTCAGAAAGTTTCTCCTCACTTCCAGGTTGAATCTCTCCTTGGTCAGCTTCCATCCATTATTCCTTGTTTGGCTTTCTGGTGCCATAGAGAACAGCCTGATCCCCTCCTCTCTGTGGCATCCCCTCAAGTATTGGAACACTGCTATCATGTCACCCCTGGTCCTTCTCTTCGCCAGACTGTCCAAGCTCAGTTCCTGCAACCGCTCTTTGTATGTTTTATTTTCCAGACCCTTTATCATCCTGGTTGCTCTCTTCTGCACTTTCTGTATATAGACTGAAATATGATACCCAAACCCCTTCCATTTCAAATACATTTTCCCATAAGGTATGACTCAAAATGAAACTAAAAATATAAAATGCATTTATTTTTAAAAATGGCATTTTTCTTCATTTTTCTGCAATGACTTTAATTTTTGCAGTTATTAGAAACCACTCAAAGAACAGCTAAGCAGCTAGTACTATATTCATTTATCCCTTTGTCCTTTTAAGCTTTCAGACTGCAATGTATCCATAGTAACTCAGTCTTTTCACTCTGAAATCCATTAACTGGATTCAGTTCTACTATAAAATCAAAGCCAAGAGGGTTTTTTAAAAAGTTGGTTTAAACATTTATAACAAATATTCCTGAAGGGGGAAAAAATCCTTTAAAGGGTGTTTTTCCCGTTGTAATTTAACTGTAAGTGGAAAGTAATGTGTATGAAAGAGCACAATTTAGGCTTTAATGTCAAATATTTCATTGGCTATGTTTAAAATTATTTCAAAATAAATAAATTCAGTACAATTGTCATTCAGTACAAGCCACGCAGTATGGGAGGAAGTGAACCGGCAGCAAGGTAAGTTAGAACCCACCCCTGATACATACATACATTAAGGTGACCAGATTTTAATATTTGTAAAGTGGGACACCATTGATGGGGGGGTTTTCTAGGGGAGCAAGATGGGAGGGGTCCGTCTCTCTTATCCTGCAGCTTTGTGCACCCCCCCAACACCCCCCCTTCATCGCAGCCAGGGGTGGGTTCCTACCAATGTGGTCTTGCCTGTTTGTCGCCGCAGAGCCAAAGAAGCTGGTGGCATTTGCGGCGTGGGGCTTTCCCCACCCGCTTTCCCTGGCCGCCAGGACACTGCCATTTGCGTTCTTTTGCCCTCTGCGCATGTGCAAAGCATTCTGCTTGCGCAGAGGGCAAAAGAACGCAAATGGCGGCGTCCTGGTGGCCGGGGAAAGCAGGCGGGGGAAGCCTAGCGCCGCAAACGCCACCAGCTTCTTCGGCTCTGTGGCGACGAACAGGCAAGACTGTGCTGCCCCTCTCACTGCCTTTCCTTCCCGCCTGGCAGAAGGAGGCAGGCGAGGCAGGAGGCAGAGGGGTGTGCAGAGCAAATTCAAATTCAAAAAGCGGAACTTTTTGAAATGCCACGGGACGCGGGACAAATTATTAAAAAGTGGGACTGTCCCGCCAAAAGCGGGACGTCTGGTCACCTTAACATACATACATCATACATACATACATACATACATACATACATACATACATACATACATACCAGGGGTGACATTCAAATTTCCCCCCTACCGGTTCTGTGGGCATGGCTTGGTGGATGTGGCCAAGGCATGCCCACCAAGCCACGCCCACAGAACTGACAGAAAAGTTCAGCCAAGTCTTCTAGTGTTCAACCTGGCTGCTTCTCGCCTCCTTCTCATGTTTGCTCTGTGTGTATAAGCCCGAGAAAGTGGAGATAAGGAGTGAGTAGAAGGGGAGGGGAGGGGCCAGTCAGTGGTGCGATTTACCAGTTCTCCGAACTGCACATAATCGCCGCCACCGGTTGTATGGTACCTGTCCGAACCTGCTGAATTTCATCCCTGACATACATACATACAGTAATGAATTACATTGAAGAGTTTTAAGACAGCTAAAAAACCCACAATCATTATCCTTTTGTAAATTGTTCCTTGACATACAGCAACTATTTAATTAAGTCAATATGATGGAGTATGAGGCAATATTATAGCTGTTAGGAAACAATATCCCCGATGTAAAATTACAGCAAAAAAAAAGTTAAACTAGGATTGTGATGGTGAACCTTTTTGTTGCCATGTGCTGAAAGCGCGCATGTGCACATTCCAGCACCCATAATACAATGCGCCTCCCTGCGCATGCATGCATGACACCCCTCCACCCCTGTGCATGTGCACACTACCGCCCCCGCCCCCCGTTTTGAGCCTAGTACGCTTCCCTGCAGTTCCTGAGACAAAAAATGGGCCATGAAGGGGGCCCGCCGCACCCCTCCATGCCCCATTTTGGGCCTATCAGGTTTCCCTTCAGCCTCCTGGGATCAAAAACTGGCCATGAGGGGCTGCCACACACCCCACGCTCTGTTTTGGGCCTAGCAGGCCTCCCTACTGTTACAGGTGTTATGTCTGCCTTGTATGCAGCTTTATTCCTCTTTAGCATTCATCTCCATTGTTTTGAGATGCATTTCCTGCCTCTCTAGGATTTACCTCCATTTGCTCCTGTGAGTCACTTCCTATTCCTGTTGTATGTATGTATGTATATTCTCGATGGCTTGTATAGTGTTTTAACTGCATTTTGATTAAAACTACTTGAAACACCTGCAGCCTCCTGGGACCAAAAATGCCCCCCCCGCACTCTCTCCTGCCCCCCGCGCATGCATGCATGACTCTGCCCGTGCATGCGCTCTGACCTCCCATCCCAAAAATCAGCAGGCTGGCAGGAGGCACGAGCCTGCACATGTGTGGTAGAGCTGAGCTGGGCTGTGGCTCGCGTGCCGCGCATAAAGGCCTCTGTGTGCCAGCTGTGGCACGCGTGCCATAGGTTCGCCATCACAGAACTAGGATTTCAACAAAAAATATTACATGCAACAAAAACCATTACATTCCAGAAACATCCATGCAGATACCTGCAACATTTAATATTATCCAGAGATATTCAATCTAGTAGCACTCAATTTATACAATGAGGAATTCCAATGGAATTCACTTCAGTGTAACAAGCAAAGAAGATTAATCTTACCCCTTGCATTATTTTCAACAGATAGCATTGTGAACTATAGAGAGAGATAGAGATGGATAGAAATATATACAGATATAGACACACATATACACATATACAAACATGCACATAAAATGTATGTGTGTACATGTGCGCATATGAACGATAGGGTAGAGGAAAGTAGTTTAGGGGAAAGTATCTTTTTTCTCAACTAAAGGTATATATTTTAAAAATTAAAAAATCTAAAACTGCTCTGTTAATTACTGTTTCTAAAGGATCCATTTATGATTTGTCTGTGCCTTTCTTGCAATGTTCTGTTACACTGCCCTTCTCTTTTCATTTAGAACAATGCCTTCTTCAAATGTCTTCTCTATGCTTCAATAGGGCATCTTTAGAATAAATTATGTTGAACAATGTTGCTGTTAGAATTCTGTCACCCTGTTAGACCCTCACTTTCTGTTGCTGTTCTCTATGTTATCCTATGCACATCACATTTTATATCTAAACTATTACAGGCATTAAGCAAAAAAATCTTTAGCACAAGCATCTGTGCAAATTGGCATCACTTCAAATAGGTTAACATTGAATGATGAATGCCTGAGGAGTCCAAGACCTGGTTTTACATTCAGAGTTCAGACTCATTTTGTAAGGTATGCCAACTTCTGGTTCAGTGGTGGGTTCCTACCGGTGTGGTCCACTCTATAGCAACGGTAGCGGCCCGCTGGTGATGTCACAGTACCGGTGCGGTTGGTTGCCGGTGCCTGGGTGCCACCATTTAAAAAAAATTTTAAAAATGTTTTTTAAAAAAAATTTCTGCGCATGCCCAGAAGCCGAGCTTCTGGCACTGCGCATGTGCTGCCTTCCTACCCCACAGTGAGTCCAAGCAGGGGACGACGGCTGAGGGAGCTTGTGAGATGCTGAAAGAATGGGCGGCAGGAGCTATCTCCATTCCCCTCCCTTCAGCAGTCCGAGAAGCCACGAACGCGTGGTGATGATCCCAGGCATTTTTGCACGTTCGAGGCTTCTCGAGCTGCTGAGGGGAGGGGGAATGGGCGCCAGGACCTATCTCAGTTCCCCTCCCTTCAGCAGTCCGAGAAGCCACGAACGCGCGGTGATGATCCCAGGCATTTTCGCACATTTGAGGCTTCTCAAGCTGCTGAGGGGAGGGGGAATGGGTGGCAGGAGCCTAGGATCATCGAATTGGGAGAAGCATTTAGGCCAGACGGAGCCTCCTAGAAGAACCGCTGCCGCGGTCTTGCTGCTCCCACTGCGGGGGGCTGCGTTGTGGGTGGGCAATGCCCCCCTGCTTCTCCAGCCGCTGCCAAGCTCCCGAGGCCCACGCCCCACCAGTCACATGTCTGGCAAGCCACACCCACAAAATAAGCCACGCCCACAGAGTGGTAGTAAAAAAATTAGGAACCCGCCCCTGTTCTGGTTGTGTTCCATATTGTCCCTTCACAACTTTGTTTTTTAAACAGAGCCAGAAAAGATATTTTAAGACATTGACAACAATAAAACTGAGGCTTAACTCATTATATTTTATACCTTCGAGGCTGCTTTTGCCATTCCTTACTTCCCTTTTTTATTTCTCACAACCCTTCTCTATTTTCTCCTCCCTCTACTCTTCTTATTTTCCTTTCCCTCCCTTCCGTCTCTCTACATCCCTTTCCTCTCTCCTACCACTCTTCTCCTTCCTCCTCTTACCTTCTCTTCTATCCTTTTTCTCCACTCCCTACCCTCCTCTCTTCTCCCTTTCTTCTTTCCTCTTCACCTTTCTCTTTCTCTCCTATTCTATTGTTGTGTTCTTTTATTCTAATAAATCTCAGGATGACCTTCCAGCAGTCTCAATTTATTATTTATTTAACACCTCTTTTCTTTTCTATTTCTTCTTCACATTTTTAACTTATTAATGTATTCTGTTTTAATGTATATTTGTCTCATATAATTTTTCTTTATTTCCCTTCCCTTTTCACTCTTCCATTTCAAGTGTGTCATCTGGGTTTCTCTTCCATTCTTATTTTCCCTTCATTCATTCATATTTTTTTCCAACCATTTTCATAAAATCTTCCCCATGTCTTATAATACAATTCCTCTTTATCTTTTAATCTAAGTGTTAGTCTATTCATTTCTGCGCAATCTAATTTTTTTTAAATTATCTGTCCTTCTTCAGGCATGTTTGCTGTTTTCCAATTTTGTGCAAATACTTTTCTCGTTGCTGTTACTATATGTACTATCAAATAAGGATCTTCTTTACTATATTTTTCTGATAAGATACCTAATAGAAATATCTCTGGTCTCAATTCTATCTTATATTTTAACATTTTTTCTAACCATAATTATATTTTAGTCCAAAAATTTCTTGCTTCTGTGCACATCCACCACATATGATAATAAAATCCTGGAGTTTGATCATATTTCCAACATTTTGCTGATTTACCCTTAAACATTTTTGCTATTTTCTCCGGTGACATCTATAAAACATTTTATACAAATTTTACTTATATGCCATTGCCATTGCTAATTTGTAATTTATTTCCCATTTTGTTGCCATTTTTCTAATTCAATTGTATATTCAAAATTTCTTGCCCAAGCTATGATCGTTTCTTTCACCACTTCTTCTTCCATTCTTACCTATAGCAAATACTTATATAGTTTTTGATCATTTTTTCATCTGTTCCTATCAGTATTTCATCCAGTTCCGATTTTCCAAAATTAAAGCCATATTCTTTAATTTCCTTTCTATGTTTTGTTTGTATTTGCAGATATGTATATCAATCTAACTCAATTCCTTGCTTTTCTAAGTCTTGTTTTTGTTTCAGTTCTCCCTTTTCTGTTAAAATGTCCTTGTATCTAACAATATTTTGCATATTTGTCAATTTTGGGTATGTCAATGCTTCTTTAGTTGAAAGCCACATTGGTATTTCTCTGTAGTGCTTTTCTTTTACTTTCTCCCACACTTTTAATAAGCTATTTCTTAAATAATGTCTCCAAAAATATAAATGTATTCTATTTTTCCCGTGCCATAAGAATGCATGCCATCCTAATTGCAAATCATGTCCTTCCAAAATTAACAACCTTACATTTCTCAATACGATCCATTCCTTCAACCATGTTAACACTGCTGCTTGGTAGTAAATCTCCCAATGTGGTAGACCGAAATCCCACCTATGTCTTATATCCTGCCTCGATGGTATAAAATATAATGATTGTATAAATGAAATAGAAAATATGTATAGGAGTATTGTATTATTAGTGAGAAAATGAAATGGTGTATTTGTGATATAAATATATAAAAAAAACTAATAAAATTTTGTTAAAAAAAGAAAAGAAACTGAGGTTTAACTAAGTTGATCTGATATATATTTATTGTAAGGTGAATTCCATTATGTTCAGCATGGCTTTCTACCTAATAGTAGGTTATGATTGCAGAATCTGCTTGATCTTTTTTTTTAAAACCAGGAAGCATGCGGAAAAGAAAATACCACTATTGTATCTTATGGAAAAGCCTGAAAAAGAAACTGAAATACACAATTGGGGACATATATGAATACAGATGACATCTCAGGAATACACTAGATACAAAGTTTTGCTTCTGTTAGATTGATTCAAAATTCAGCAATTTTCTTCACCAAATTTAATTTTTGGGTTATCAAGAATAGCACTAGTTAGAAGAGGAGAAGAAATATTTATTCCTATTGTTCAACTTATACCTTACTACTATTCTTACTAACTCTCTGCATGTTACACTGCATTGACCTTGGGCTTTACAGAGGTGCTAATACTACAGTTTTGTGTCGGGAGCACCTAAGTCCTTCTGGGTTGAAAGGTTTGAACCGTGACATCACCATTGCTCAGGGGACACCCAGTTGGGGGCTCCTTTCACATCCCCATTAAGTTGCCCACCAAAGCGGTACCCATTTATCTACTTACGGTTGCCCACTTTCGAATTGCTGCATCGGCAGGAGCTGGAATGTGTCACGGGACCTCATCCCATCCTGCAGCAGCAACTGGGTCTCTAACACGAGCCTGTGTTAGAGACCCTAGCCTGTGTTATCCTAGCCCAGCATCCTAACCTCGAGAGCCACCTCACTCCTTTTAACAGCGGTGCTAAATGTGTAATATACACCATGTGAGATTTTGGTACCAGCATGATCTTGATCAGACTGTTTTGGAATAAGAGAATAACTGAATAGCAAATGTGAGCTGAAATGGCTTAAATGAGAAGCATGTAATATTTTTCAAGAAGTGGGTGTCAAGCATATTAGGTATGGTGTTTCCTTTCTGCACACTTTCTATTATGGCATAACACATTTGGACATATTTGGATTTGTGCTTGAAAGATTACATTCAAGCTTTTCCAGTCCAACTCTAAACACATTGCGTAGTTTCTATTTTTTGTTATAGAATAGGAAAAGATACTATAATAACTTTACCTACAGAAATACCAGGATCTTCTTTGGTATTTCTAGTTCAAAGAATCAAGTAGTAAGAATTGAAGAGTCGCTGCAAGCAGAGTAGACAATGTTCAGATGACAATTTAATTTTGAATTATAATTTTTTTTACAATTCTTTTTTTATAAAAATATTTTTTATTTCCACACAGACAATATACGTATTTGTAGATTCATTTTTATTTCATTTTTCTATACATTCCATTCTTACTTTATATGTACATTTCTCCTTAATGCTTTATTTAATTCAGGGTTGTTTTTCCCCCCTCTTCAATCTTTTACAGCCCCACCCTTCCACCTTCCTTCTTCACCTCCTCTACACTTATTCTCTCTCCTCTTCTCTCCCCTACAACCCCTTCTAACCTATCTCCTACTTCTCTACCCCTCTCTTACCTTCTCCTCTTCCCTGTACTGCTACCTAACCACTCCTTCTATGCTGTATTTTCTCATCAATAATCTAATTTTCAACAACCCTGAATTTTTATTTTTATTTTTAATGGGAAGGTTGAGAACCTCTGGCTTGCAAATTGGAAACATTGCTTACAACACCCATTTTTATTTTATTATTTTTCTAAGATCCTGTACCTTTTGGACTACCCATTAGGGAACACCTCATCGTCTTCAAAGTTCCTGGATACAGGGACTTGAATGCATAGTCCTTACCTTTCTCAATGGAAAGGGGAATAAAGGACTCCATTAGGGCCACCACCTCATAGGATGGCACTTTGCAGAAAGGTCAGTTTATTTTCCAATAAGCTAAGCAGGGTGAAAAGTTTCTGTGGAGATGAGATTGCACCAAGGAGAAGCTTACATCATCCATACATTCTTGGCCTCTCACTATGAAATGCAGAAGACCAAGGAATGTAAACCTGATTGGCTGCTCACTAAGAAATGCAGAAGACCAAGGAATGTAAACCTGAAATCCTGCATTTAAGTACAACATAGACAGGCAGGAGGAAGAGAGGAAGAAGGATATGAATTCATGTGTATCCCTTATGAGGGGGAAAAAATTAGGGTAGCCCATGCACTGCCTGAGTTTCTTACCTGAGTCATCTACTTGAACATATTACAGCAATGCAGCTGTATAGCTGAAAATTATTCCTTCCTTTTTAGGGCAAACTTAGGGAGCCTCTGAAATTAATGCCAAACAATTTTTTTTCTTGAGAAATGTTGAAAGCTTAAGCAAAGGTAGCAAAACACCTTATTAATAACATAGCAATTTACGATCTTCAGTTTGCCTCTGCCAAAAAATTATCTGTCTTTCAGACAGGGTTTCCTATTCTGTTCTCCATCTATTAATATTCTAAAGTTCCATAAAATGACAACTTTCCTGAAATGCAATAACTGCTGGGATTTAAACATCAAAAGGATAAACTAAATAGACAGGTTTTCTTCTCTAATGCCTGCGTGAAAGGCTGTAGGCACATCACATGTATAGTAAATAGATCAGGCCTAGGCAGTACTATCAAGCATTTTACTGCATGAGCATAACTTCTACAAACCTGTCGTTTATAATGACAGTGTCTTAAAAGCATGTTCTTTATTTGAAATCAAGCAACCCTGCAACACAGTTCATGTTCTCATGTAACACTGTTCCTTTCACAAAGAAGCAGTTAGTGACTCCTATTGCTTCTGTTTATAGCAGTGGTTCCGAACCTTTCTAATGCCGCGACCCCTTAATATAGTTCCTCATCTTGTGGTGACCCCCAACCATAAAATTATTTTCGTTGCTACTTCATAACTGTAATTTTGCTACTGTTATGAATCATAATGTAAATATCTAATATGCAGGATGTATTTTCATTGTTACAAATTGAACATAATTAAAGCATAGCGATTAATCACAAAAACAATATGTAATTATGCCAGATCAGAAATTCTCGGGCCAGTCTTTGCAAGAGCACAAGGAATATCATCTTCCACAACAAGTCTACTTCTGTATTTAGACTTGATAGCCAACAAGTGTACAGCAATATTTCTCAATCTCAGCAACTTTTAAGGTGCCTGGACTTCAACTCCCAGAATTGAGAGCAAAGCTGGCCCCTTAGCTGATGCTGCCAAAGCTCAGCCGCCAGGCGTCACAAACGCCTCTCACTGAATGGCACCTCTCCCGACCAATCGGAGGGCTCGGGCGAGTTGAGTCGATATGGCCAGGCTTGTGGCAGGGGGGGGGGCTGAGGATGCCGGGGCGACCCCTGGGAAATGGTCATTCGACCCCCAAAGGGGTCCCGACTCCCAGGTTGGGAACCACTGGTTTATAGCAAGGACAGTAATAGCAACAAATATAACGATAACAGTGTCATTTCTCTGGCGAAATACCTGGCTCTCACTTAAGCTGCATTTTCATAAGTTTGCCATTGTTCTGTCATATTCCAGATGTCCCTGAGTGCTCATATCCATGGGGGGAAAATCTAGTGAGTCATAGATTCACCACCTTGGTTCCATTGTGTTTCGATCTGTACAGGAGCACATCTTGTACCTTGTATAGATAATTCATTTTTGCCACCTATTATTTTTTCTTCAGATCTCTGCTTTTACCTGATGGTTTTTACTTAACACCACCAAGTGAAACCCTGAGTGAAACTGCAGTTCTCATTTCATTCTTAATAGCCTTGCTTGTCCCTTCCATAATCTATTCCATACATTTATATTAGCAGTGTGTGTGTGGATGTATGTGTATTTTGCTGAATATTTTAATCTAGCATGCGCTACGACACATACAATAATTGTTAAAAATAGTAAAAGCAGCTACACTAATATCTGCTTTACCTATTTTAGCTGGTGTTTTTGGTTTTCATTTGTTTAGTCACTTCTGACTGTTCATCATCTGAAGAATACAATTTCATTCTGATTTTCTGTCAATAACTGCTTCTCTGAAGTTTGTAAACTTCTGCTTGTATCACCAGTAATACGAGGATGAGTCAAACCGTAATGCCATTTTCTTTAGGACAGGTATAATTACCAACACAGGAACATGTAGCATACATCAAAATGAAGCTGGTCCTCTGTGGATCACATCCCTACTTCTCAATATAGTCACCGTTTCTCTCAATAGCAATGTTCCACCTTCGAATGAGAGCATGTATCCTTGTCTCGTAAAATTTTGTTGACTGTTCTTTGAGCCACTTCTTCACTGCAGTTTTCACTTCCTCGTCACTGGAATAATGTTTGCCTCTCAAACCCTCTTTCATGGGGCCGAAGAGATGATAGTCTGAAGCTCCATGAAAGAGGGTTTGAGAGGCAAAAAAAAGCGGGATAGACAGCTACACAACCAGATGGATTAACAATTGGCTGACCAACCGTACCCAGCGAGTAGTCCTCAATGGCTCTAAGTTAAGGTGACCAGACGTCCCGCTTTTGGCGGGACAGACACGCTTTTCAAGCGTGTGTCCCGCGTCCCGCATTCTTTCCAAAAAGTCACGCTTTTTTGGAAAGAATGCCCGACGAAACAGCGGGATGTCTGGTCACCTTAGCAGCAGTGCTCCCCAACCGGTGTGCCGCGGCACACCGGTGTGCCTTGAGGCCATGCCAAGTGTGCCGCGGCAAAAGGGGCAGGGCGGGTGGGGCAGGGCGGGGCGCGCGTCCTACCTGGGACTTTTCCTGGTAGCTCCAGTCGTGTTCCTTGCTAATAGCGTCCAGAGCAGAGCAGTCCCTTCCAAAAGATCGTGAGACGTTATCTTTTGGGAGGGGCTGCTCTGCTCTGGGCGCTATTAGCAAGGAACGTGATTGGAGCTACCGGGAAAAGTCCCAGGTAGGACGTGCGTCTCGCGCTGGGGGTTGGGCGGGCGGGGCAGGACTGGCGTGCGGGACGGGGCGCGCGTCCTACCTGGGACTTTTCCCAGTAGCTCCAGTCGCCTTCCTTAATAGCGTCCAGAGCAGCCCCTTCCAAAATATCGCCAGAATGATGGGATTTGCAAATGCCAGAGATCACCATGGCAACCACAAACGGTTGGGGGGGATGCACCCCTTCTAAAGGGCCGGCCCGGGCATCATCTCCAAAGCCTCCCTCCTTTCCACCCCCCACCCCCAACTACCTGAGCGATGGAGGCGCGGCGGCCGGTTTGGGGCTCGGGGCGGACCCCGGAGGCCCCACCACCCACGCCGGATCGCACAGAGCTGCCGCCGTTGCCCTGGGGCCGGGCGGGCAACTGGGAGACCGCGGCGCTTGGATGCCTGGAGCTCACGACAGAGACCTAGCCCCCGAGCGCCGCCTCGCAGGTAAGCTGCCGGCTGCCTCCTTTCCCCGCCTCCCGCCTCCCATTCGTCGCTTGCCAGCCCAAGCCACTGCCGGCTCCCGAAGGGGAGGCGGGAGGCGAGGAAAGGCCTCCCGCCTCCCACCACCACCTGGACACCGACATTTGCGTCGTTTTGCCCTCTGCGCATGCGCAGCGTTCTGCGCATGCGCAGAGGGCAAAACTCAAATGGCGGCGCCCAGGCGGGGCCGCCCCGCGTCCCGCTTAAAAAAAAATAAATCTGGTCACTTTACTCTAAGTCCACATGGAGAGAAGTAAGCAGTGGGGTACCACAAGGTTCCGTCCTAGGCCCAGTACTCTTCAATATCTTTATAAATGACCTAGATGAGGGAATAGCAGGAGAACTAACCAAATTTGCAGATGACACCAAGCTGGCAGGAGTAGCAAACACCCCAGAGGATAGACTCAAAATCCAGAGTGACCTAGACAGACTCGAACACTGGGCCCAAACCAATAAAATGAAATTTAACACAGAGAAAAGTAAAATTCTGCACCTAGGCAAGAAGAATCAAAAATACACATACAAACTGGGTGAAACCACACACAATAGCAGTGATTGCGAGAGGGATCTCGGAGTCCTGGTAGACAGCCAACTAAATATGAGCCAGCAGTGTGCAGCAGCAGCCAAAAAGGCCAACACAGTCCTGAGCTGCATAAGTAGAGGGATACAATCAAGGACCAGAGAGGTACTAGTACCACTCTATAAAGCCTTGGTCAGACCACACCTAGAGTACTGCATCCAGTTTTGTTCACCACACTACAAAAAAGACATTGAAACTCTAGAGAAAGTGCAGAAGAGAGCAACCAGGATGATAAAGGGTCTGGAAAATAAAACATACAAAGAGCGGTTGCAGGAACTGAGCTTGGCCAGTCTAGCAAAGAGAAGGACCAGGGGTGACATGATAGCAGTGTTCCAATACTTGAGGGGATGCCACAGAGAGGAGGGGGTCAGGCTGTTCTCTATGGCACCAGAAAGCCAAACAAGGAATAATGGATGGAAGCTGACCAAGGAGAGATTCAACCTGGAAGTGAGGAGAAACTTTCTGACAGTGAGACTGATCAACCAGTGGAACAGCTTGCCAGCGGAGTTTGTGAGAGCCCCAACACTTGCGACCTTCAAGGAGAGACTGGACTGCCATCTGTCTCAAATGGTGTAGGAACTCCTGCTTGAGCAGCGAGTTGGACTAGATGACTTACAAGGTCCCTTCAAACTCTAATAATAAATCTAAAAATTATTCCAGTGACGAGGAAGTGAAAACTGCAGTGAAGAAGTAGCTCAAAGAACAGTCAACAAAATTTTATGAGACAGGGATACATGCTCTCATTTGAAAGTGGAACATTGCTGTTGAGAGAAACGGTGACTATGTTGAGAAGTAGGGATGTGATCCACAGAGAACCAGCTTCATTTTGATGTATGCTACATGTTCCTGTGTTGGTAATTATACCTGTCCTAAAGAAAATGGCATTACGTTTTGACTCACCCTCGTAGTATCTAGCTATCTTGCTTTTTGTCAGCCTGTCTTCAACTGCTTTTGACTTTTCCAAGCCTCAATGTCTCCCCCAATGAGTTTTGCTTCATGTCAGGTATCCAAGTTATTATTAATGCTTTCAATGAGCAGTCTAGTTTTACTTCATCTGGTGCTGAATGAACTGTTCTTCTTGTGATCCAAGATTTCCCAACAGTTTTTTCCACCGTCACAATTCAAAGGCGTCTATTTTTCTTATTTAGCCTTTCTAATAGTTCGTCTTTCACACTGCATGCTTCAATTAGTAGATCCACTGTCTCAATAGTATGTGAATTTGTCTCTGTACCCTTTTCTTCCAAAACAGACTTTTGTTTATGAGTCACCATCCCTATGAATTTTTCAGCATAGGAAGATAAAGTCTGTTACACCTTCAACTCATTAGTGGGTTCTAAATGCTTTTGCTACTAGTTTGTGTGCACACAATGCTTCTGCGCATGCATAGAAGTGTCCCAGGTGGGTGGGCGGAGCCTGCTGCCGCTGCTACTGGTTCACAGAACCGGGCCGAACTGGGAGCAACCCACCGCTGCTTCAGCTACTTCCTCAACTATTTGTATTAGGTTACCATTGCTTATTGACATAATCTTTGGGATCTTTGGATGCTATCAAACATTTTTGGCTGCCTTTTTTTTTTTGCTCTCAACAAGATAGTTTTTAAATATTTCTGACTTCTGCTATCAAAGTAGCATTATCAGAATATTTGTGATTATCGGTTCCCTCCCCCCAATAACTTTAATTCCAATTTTTCTTTTCTAGTGTAATATTTTTCACGAACTATTCTGCCTGCAAGTTAAATAAGGTGCCCCAACATAAGACCTTGGTGCATTCTTTGACTGATTAGTAATCATTTGATTGTTCCATACTCTGTTCTACATGTTACTTCTGGACATAATTAAACTTTTTTCAAGAGATGGCCTGCTATATTATATTTTTAAGGGCTATCCCAAATATGTTGTGTCTACATTGTCAGATGCCTTAGTAAGATTGGGAAAATAAAAACAGGATTCTTTTTAGAAGCCCCGTGCTTTTTCTATTATGCATCATATATTTGCCACATGCTCATAGGTATAATTGCACTAGTTTGAACATTATTTAGCTCTGCCCTTTAAACATATTGAACTATAAATTGATCTTTCCCAATCGCTTTGACACCACGATATTTCCCATATCCGTAACCTGCTTATAAAGGGCAGGTAGCACTTTAACCCCTTCAACTTCCAAGGTATAAAACATTTTGGGTAGTATTTCAGTTCATGCAGCTTTGTTGCTAGCAATATATTTTACCATGAATTCTTTTACATTAGTTTTCCAAAATATCTGGCTTTTGTCAGTGATCAATATTTAATATGTATCATCCTTTTTGAGATTGTGTGTGTGTGTGTGTCTGTATTGTATGTACATTGCAGTTTTTCCAAAATTTGAAATATCTTTTTATACGTACAGTATGTTTTTTTCCAAGTATAACTGTGCTTAGCATGCCCGTCATTACAAAAAAATCATCTTGGTTTCTATAATTTTCTAAGTGTGTGAATTAACCATTTATTGGTTAATTCCAGTTTCTCTTAGATATAAAACTTTATATCTTCTTGTTCCTTTCTAAACTCTGTTTAGTTGGAGAATAGTTTATTTGTCTCTACTACCTTTTGCTTGCAATATTTTTTCAGCTATTTTCAATGTATCAGCAGACAGTCATTTTGCCTTGTTTCATTTTTTGCATTTCAAAATATTTTTATATGTTATATCTTTAAAATGTTTTGAATTTCAATTCAGAGTTTTCCAGACAATTTGCATATGAGATTTAGCTCAGTGAATATATTATTTACCATCATTTAGAATATTGATAAGGTGATATTGTGTTACTGTGATTTGTTTTAAAGTTTAATTTTGCAATAAGGACTTTGAAATTTGGCTACAATCAGCATCAAATCCTGTTTTTGCTGACAACAGGGATTTGCCTTATTTGTGATACACACACACACACACACACACACACACACACACACACACACACACACACACACAGCTGGATACCCGTGCTTCGCTACGAAACTGAACTCATTAGCATGGAGTAGAATGTTTAAACTTCCAGCCTGCAGGCCAGATGAGTCACGCACTGGCCCCGCCCCCTGGTAGTTGGAACATAGTTTTTTTCAGGTGGGGAGGGGGAGTAGAATGTCTAAATCCTTAGCATCAGAGCATGTTAATAATAATATAAGAAATAATTAATGATCTGATGGTCATTTTGAAAAATCCTTTCTTAGCGAGCACCTAGAAGCCAAGAGGAACATACATGCCAAGTTTCAAGTTTGTAGGCTTTACGGTTCTGGAGATTTCGTGATGATACGTGAGTGGTATTTCGCTTTATAGCTGTGATGTTTCCTCCCATATTTGGGTACACCAGGATGATTCGACAGAAAAAACATATATAACCCTTTCCTGAAGAGCTGATAAGGGAAGAGAGCCTGGAGCCTAGAGGTTAAAGCTGCTGCCTTACAGGCAGGTGGCCCAGGTTCAAATCCCAGTAAGGGTATGGCTATCTGATGAAAGCTAAATAGCTTGAAATAGATCTATAATAGTCTCCCTTCATTTTCATTTATCAGCAAAAAATATTTCTCTCTCTCTCTCTCTCTCTCTCTCTCTCTCTCTCTCACACACACACACACACACACACACACACACACACACACACACACAAACACACACACACACACACACATTACAACGTGACCCTTCATGTTGTCCACATTTCCAACATAAATTTAAAGTACCTTTATAAATTCTAGAATATTTTTCTGCAGTCATATTTCAATAGTACTTCATAATATAGATTTCAATCTAATCCTGACATATTTACGCTCTTGCATCAATATGTCATATCTAAAGTTCCTAGTCCACTTTTTCAAATGCTATTTCATTTGTTTATCTTCCCGTTCAAATTCCAATAAAAGGGAAGAGGCCCATAGGGCTGTGGGAACCCCAGGGGATGGAAAGCAAAATGTGGGATATGTCGGCGGGCGGGAAGGCGTTGGGAGGCCGATGCAGGTGGGGTTGTGCCTGCACTAGGCCTTCTAGGGTTTTTTTCCACCCCTAAGGCACCCCATACTCTATTTAATGACCCGTGCAATCATTAATGCATGGGGAAAGCAGTCATTAATGAGGTGGTTCACTTAATAGCTGTCCTGACTTCTGTAATGAGCAGGTTCCATTATAGCTATAATTCGAGAACTGTCTCTATGCAAGATCCATCTATTTTCATCATATCTTTATTCATTCACTGCCATGCCTCACCCTCCCCAAAAATAGTGAATGAAGTCTGCAACATTAAAGGGTTGTCATGCTACTTAAGTTCTAAGAGAAACTCCTACTGTACTCTTTCTTCATATATTGGAATAATTTTGAATACTTATTTCCAAAGACTACAAATAAAGTTGCCACAAGCTGTCCCTTTTAATAATGAGCATGGTGAAAATACAGTATTAGCAAGAACCAGGAAATTGAATTTAAAATATCAAAAAAGATTCTACCCAAACTTTGCTTCCCAGCATATCTCTTCCAATCTAAATATACTACTATTATAACTGGAGTACTGGAATGAATGAATGAATGAATGAATGAATGAATAAGGAAGGAAGGAAGGAAGGAAGGAAGGAAGGAAGGAAGGAAGGAAGGAAGGAAGGAAGGTGAAAGTGGGAAAAAGGAGGGAGGAAAAGGAGGGGGAAGAAGGAAGTGAAAGTAAGGAAGAAGGAGGGAGAAAGGGAGGAAGAGGAGGGGGGAAGGGAGGGAAGGAAAGATGAGGGATGGAGGAGGAAGGGAGGGAGGGAGGGAGGAAGGAAGGTTTTCTGACACTCATTGCCAGCTTTCTACAAGGAAATTAAATGGGGTAGCCAACAGGAAGTTGGAAGTCACTCCCACTGATTTTTTTGCCTCCTTATAATCATTTGGCTTCTCTGTTTAGATAAGAAACATTTCTGAAATGATGACCCAACCTATCACAAGTTGTATAGTATTATTTAAAAGAACATTACATTTCAATCGGCTTCCAAATTGACAACTTTCTTTATTTAACAGACTAACTGGCAATTCGACAATCTGACAATCTTATCAGTCATCTTAAATAAAGCAAGGAAGAATGTAATACTCTTGGAGAATAAATAACATTTATTTTGAGAGACATTTTGATCCCCTCCAATTGTGTTTCAAGCATATAAATAAGATACCATGAAATATTTTTTACAGTTATAATTCAGAATGAACAATGACATAAAAATAACATAACTGGCCATTTTCTCAATAATCTTCACAGATCTTATTTACAAAAGGAGAAAATAATTAAAAAATTGCTGCTACTATTATAAGACTGTGAGCTCTGCTGCAATATTGTTCTCCAGTCAATTTAACACAATTAGCTTAATTTTAACATTATTCCCTACAATGCTTGATATAGCACTGTTTTCTTTTCTTTTTTATATAAAAAAATCAAGCAATCTCTCTCTCTCCTTGTGGTTGTGGTGTAAATTTGTCTTTGCTCTGGTGGCTAAGTTCATGGATTACTAGACCAAGACAGTTACTATATTCAATATGCTCCTATCCATATTTAATCACCTTTAATCAAACAATTATCAAAATAATTAGCTTATATATTTGCTTTCATGTTGTCTAGATTATTTTAATAAATATAGGTTCTTCTGACCCCTTAGAGAGGGCTGTAAAGCACTGTGAAGCCATATATAAGTCTAAGTGCTAAGTGCTGTTGCTATAGGTATATGTACTACAAACCCAGTATGTGTAATTAAGAAGAGAAACTTGTACCTTCCTTAGAAAAACTCATTAATATAAAGTCAGTAATTAAATATAAACATAGAGTTGGAAGTGCCATGTCATTAAGAATAACCTTATGCTCAATAGAAAAATCCAAATTAAAACATTCCAGATAAATGAATGTCTAGCCTCAGCTTGAATATCCAATTAAGAGTTCTTTTAAAACAAATGTTCTGCTACTTCTACATCCTCAACTATTTGAGAAATAACAAGTAAGTGATAACTGGGACTCTTGTGCTTTCTTCTACTCTGACAGAAAAAAATTATGTCAACAAATAAGTAATTTCATATAAGATGTATGCTTATTACAACACAGATTCTCTCTTTAGCAGCAGTGGGTTGCTCCTGGTTCTGCCCGGTTCGGTGAACCGGTAGCAGTGATGGCAGGAGGCTCTGCCCACCCACCCGGGATGCTTCTGCGCATGTGCAAGCACGTGCGCGAACCGGTAGTGACGGGATTTAGAACCCACTACTGCTCTGTAGTGCAGCCAGATTCATTCATTTGGATTTCTGAGCAGGAAAAAGTTATTTTTGACATGACAAAAAAGAGAATTTTGGCTTGCTAATGCTTTTGTTCCTTTTGAATAAATTATATCCTTTTATTATTATTATATTCCAGCCAAGGGGGTCAACCTATCCAATCTTTTCATATCAAATGACCATATTCGTCTTTTTACTACAAGTTCTTCTTCGCTTCCCATACTCTAAGCAGCAACATGAAGGTTATGAAATTGTTGAGAATTTTATTTTACTGTTTTTTAAAAAAATAGAGCTTTAAAGGGGACCATTTCAACAAGACTCCTCATTTTTATGGTGCATTTTATCTGAAGTTCTTAATTAAGGATATTCATTTTCATCCGTCCCCCAAATGATTCAATCAAGCTCACCATACTTTTGTCAAATACATTTTTACCAGTCCTTCTGTGATGCTGTCCATATTATGGCATTGGTCTGTCATGAACCATGGTTTCCTCAACAGATTTATTCCAGTGACAACAATTGTGTAACCAATCACTGACTTGCAGAATTCTTCTTTCTCTTTCTGTTTCCCTTCCATGGAGTGGAAGAATGAATGAAATGCCACCTGAGACCTGCAGGATGATTGAAGAAAGAGCAAAAAAAAAAGTGTGCTTAAAAATATGGTAGCCACCTTTGTGCAGATAGTGTGGATTTGCACAAAATGTTTTATATGGCAAATAATTATAATATTTAAATAGAAATACAGCTCCTCTGAATGAGGTGCCTGCAGTCCCACTTAATGAGGGTTTTCAATCTTATAACCTCCCTTCTTATGGTTTCATACCAACTTGGACTGGGCAGCCTTTCAGACAGAAAACTGTCTTTTGTAAAATAAAAAAAAATGTCCATAGTTAAAAGGGAAAGGGCAGAGAGAACTGCTAAGAACTTTTATGGCAAATAGCCTGCCATGCATAATAAAAATATTAAAATTCATATAATAAATCTCTTAAATTTATGGGTTGTGTAGAAGTTTAGCTGCAAGAGCAAATGGGAGGGTAAACGAGAGGATCTGCAAAAGAAGGTCAAGATACGATCATCACTGAAATGGCTCAAGAAGATGACACAGTGGGAGTTTATGAAGAGAAATATAAATTGCATATCAAGGAGCTGGTCTAATTGTTTATGACCTGTGAAAAGATGGTAAGTAGCAAATCCTATCATTTCTCCAATCATTTCCTCCGAAATAAATGTAACACACAGTATTAAAAACCTCCTGATTTTCAAAAGCTAGATATTTGTCCCTTTCAGCTCCCTTTTGTCTCTCTAAATTCCTTTTTAAAGACATCCATGAGAAGTAGCATAAATAAAATAGGAAAATTACAAATCCTGTTGGTTTCTTGTGATATCATATCCTAACAAACCGACCACTGTACTACAGCATATCCCTATTCCATTAGATTTAGATTTATTATTAGAGTTGGAAGGGACCTTGTAGGTCATCTAGTCCAACCCCCTGCTCATTACATTTCTTCCTCGCTGTTTTATTGTGATCCAAGGCACTAAGAACAATTATCTAAAATTATATATGATAAAATACAATGAACTGGGCTGAAAAAGTCTGGATGGCCACTATGAGGCAAAAGAGTGATATAAAAAATTGACTTTTTTCACATGTAATGGGCAAGCAGAATTTTGCAGCCTAGATGAGGTAGCCCTATAAACAACCTCAGGGACTAACATATTTAATTGCTGGCAAAACCTTCTTATTCTACTTAAGAGTTTCAAAATGATTTGAATACGGTATGGGTACAAAGATCTAAATTGGACATTACAAGATAAATCCATAAAATATATTATCATATTTAAACCCACACACAAATATTGACCTAATTCTTTAAGGATATTTAACTACATATTAAGCATTTACTTTTTTTTTTATTCAGGCTATCTCAAATTAAAGAAGAGTTAACAGAAGAGAGCAGGACACAGTTATCTCTCATGATGGCACAAACTGAAAAATAAATGTTTCCTTTCATTAGAATCTGTGGTTGAAAGATATTAGTGCTCTTATTTTTCTTATTCTGAAATTGGGAAAAACAATTCTGGACAAAAAGGAATTTTAATTTTCAAAGGATTACTAATCTTACTGAAATGAGAAAATATATTGAGTTCACACATCACACTAAATTCTAGCTCCTCAGTATTATATATAAAGGCAAAAATGTGCACATCAAAATATTCCTTAGTGCTCAGCAAAATTCTGGTCTTATTTAATTGTATGTTTTAGGCACTAGCCTAAATTATAACCTGCATTATGTAAGACTCTCTACGGATATTCTAGAAGCAGGCTGTAGCCCAATATATTTTTTTGCATCTTTGCAAAAATGATTTATGACTTCCCAGATCCACAATGGCAATTATTTTGTGAGTACCCACTGTAGGCTTTAAAGATTGCTCACTATTTCAAAAAGTTTGGAGAGTCTAAGTCTAAGCCTTAATGTAGCTTGTTTGGCTTACTGATGTTTGTAAAGGCGGATTTATCTCAGGATGTGCTATATGAGGCCCCTCCCTGGTCTACTTACAGCCCCTTTAACCATTTGTTGCAGACCCCGGAGCTTCCTCTGGCTATAGTTGCAGACAATGTGTAGTTTCTGAAAATTTGGGGACACTGTAGAGCAGGGGTCGGGAACCTTTTTGACTAAGAGAGCCATGAAAGCAAAAAATTTGGAAATTTATTTCAGTGAGAGCCATATAATATATTTTAAAAGTGAATTCAACTAAATGTCAGTATAATAAGCCTCTGAATTTATTCTTTTAAATAATGTTGTTATAACACTCACCATTAATGCGACTTCTGGTGCTGCATGGATTTGCTGATGTTTTTTTTTTAAGCGGGACGGGGGGGGCGGGCCGATTCCATTCCTACACACATTTTATTTTGAATAACCTCGACATTTTTGGAAATTCCTACTTCCAAGTAAATGTAGATTGAGATCGGGCTATTAGATTACTCTGCAGTACTCTCCCCTAAAGATCTGCTGCGGGAAAAGGGATTTGGAGATCGCATCCGAGGCACTTTGCTGCCCACAACTTCATTCTCGGCAAAGCAAAGCTTCGCTCAGGAGAACTAAAGAAACCGCGAAAACCACCAGCCTTCTTCCAACTGAATCCACACCCATTCACCTGAGCCACACAGTTTCTTGGCGATGACATCCAAAGAAATGGAAAGCGGTTGGCTTCGAAGTAAATTCTCATAGCCCACCCACCCCGCTCCAATTTCTCATTAAAAATTAACAGTCTTTCGCTACTTCGTATTGCTACTGTTGGGAGAAGGGGAGTGGGCCCGCCTTTTCATAAACGTAGTTATCTTTACCGAAGTCCTGCTTCAATAGACCATTCCGTTCCTCGAGGACAAACCCGCCGCAGAGGAGATCGGTCCCGCCTTGTCCTTCAGAGTCGCCTTCCTTCAGGTGAGAGCGGACACCCTTCCGTAAGTGAGGCTTGAGGAGCGCGCTTCGGATCCCGGCTCGGGTCTCCGGCGGCCTCAGCGCAGCTGCGTTCATTCCCGGGCGGCGGACGTGAGGGGCTGAGCCAGGCAGCTGCGCTCAGCTTTGCGCTGGATGCCCTGCTTTTCCCGCTGGGCGCGCCAGCTCCAGGTGTTGGCTTTGCTCAAGGCGGATTCCCGCCACCGCGCCTTCCCAGGAGCCCGATCCCCTTTCCCGCTTCCAAAGTTAAGGACTAGCCGGTGAAAAAAGCAACAACATCATCAACAACAACAACAAAAACCTGCGGTTTTCCTCCGCTGCTTCCTCCTCTCCCCCGCCCCAGCGGCGACCAAACAAAACCACTCACCGCAAGCATCGCCTCGTTAGTTTCTCGCCGAAGTTCTCCCTCACCTTCTCTCCCGCCCCAGCGGAGCCGCCCGCCACAACAGGAGCGCACCGCGCTGAAGGCGCCTCCTCCCGCCCTCTGATCCCAAGGCCCGGAGGGGCGCCTCCTGTGCCGCGTGGCGGGCGAACGGCCGCGACTCCGTCACCGCAAAGCGCGACAGTTCCTCTTCGCTTGGTTTGAGTTTTGACACAAAAGGGGAGGGGAGGGAGGGCGAGGGGGGCTCTGTCGTCTCGGCGAGTGTGTCTCCGGGAAGCAAACAAGGAGCGAGCCATATGCAATCATCAAAAGAGCCACATCTGGCTCGCGAGCCATAGGTTCCCGACCCCTGCTGTAGAGGAAGCACTAATGTACAGTAGTTGCATTCATATTGTCTGAAACAGCAAAATTTAATTTTCTTTTCTCTTAAAAATTCTGAGCCCAAGTTTTTTTTGGCTTAGTGTGATACTAAGTATCCCAGCCAGTAGTGATTTAATTAACAAACAACAACAACTATTATTGTTGTTGTTGTTGTTGTTGTTGTTGTTGTTGTTGTTGTTATTATTATTATTATTATTATTATTATTATTATTATTATTATTATTATTATTATTATTATTATTATTATTATTATTCCCATCTTTTTAAATCTATCTATCTAACTATCTATCTATCTATCTATCTATCTATCTATCTATCTATCTATCTATCTATCTATCTATCTATCTATCTCTATCTATCTATGTATCTATCTATCTATGTATTTATCTATCATCTCTCTCTCTCTCTCTCATATTTCTCTCTCTCTCTCTATCTGTCTGTCTGTCTATCTATATCTATCTATCTATTTATCTGTCTGTCTATCTATCTATCTATCTATCTATCATCTCTCCCTCCCTCCCTCCCTCCCTCCCTCCCCCCCCCTCTCTCTCTCTCTCTATCTATCTATCTATCTATCTATCTATCTATCTATCTATCTATCTATCTATATATATATAATCTATCTATCTATCTATCTATCTATCTATCTATCTATCTATCTATCTATCTGTGTGTGTGTGTGTGTGTGTGTAACATTTTTTGCTGATAAATGAAAATAAAGGGAGACTATTATAGATCTATTTCGAGCTATTTAGTTCTCGTTAGATAGATGATAGATAGATAGATAGATAGATAGATAGATAGATAGATAGATAGATAGATAGATAGATAGATAGATAGATAGATAGATAGATAGATCGGGCAACTCTTGACAGCTAGCATACTAAGTACACCTACCTTCTATTTTTCCATTCAACAACTCTGTGAGGTGGGATTTGCTGAAGAGAGTGACCAGCTGGCTTTCATGACTAAGGAAGCCCTTGTGCTAATGGCCTGTTGGTTTCTATGCCTCAGTCCACTATTCCAAACTGTTTCTTTATCATATCATCTAATAGCATAACTAGCTATGTGATGCAAGTTGTTGTCTGTATAATCAAAAAATGCAAGTTTGCATTTCATATCTGTAAATGCAAAGGTTGGGATGGGAGGAAAGATATATTTAAGGTTGGTGATGTATTCACCCTACCACTGTTATGCTAACTTGGAAAGGGGGGGAAATCTATATATGGGAGCTTGTGCAATTCATAAAGGTTGCTTCCATAAATTGGATCTGATTCAAACAGATTTCCAATTGCAGAGAGACTTGATAAACCTTCAGCAGTTTTCCTTTAAAAATATTTCCTGAAGTCTGCATTATTTTCCCCTAAGTGAAATGGTTGTCAAAGGGTGGAACAGTGAGCAAATCCATATTGTTCAGCCTTTCATCTCAAAGCCACCACTGTTGACAGTGCAATTACATACCATCCCCAGAAGTAATGGGAAAAATCCTTCCAACTGAATTCATTGAGAGATGGAGTAAAGTTGAGGACAACCTTTGCGAGAATTATACCAGAATAAACTCAGTGAAACCAAAGCTGTCAAACAAAATAAGAAAGCACACTGCCCACTTCAAAAAGTCTGCATTGTACACAAATTGGCAACATGCCTCCAAGTATCTTTATCCCAGACAAATGGAACACAACAAAACATGAATAGGAATTTCATCCAGTTTCTCTGGTCAAGATGTAATCTTACAAATTCTATGCTAAACTAGTGAATCAGTAGCTCTTCTTTATATAACCTGTGAAATAAAGGGGAAGGAGAAAAAGTACAAAAAGCAAATAAAAAAGCTTAGCATGAAAATGTCACTCTGGCTTTATTTTTAATACCTTGAACGGAAGTTACTTTGAATGAGATCACCAAAAAGACAGTGGGAGATTAAATATGGAAAGAAGGAAGCCATCTGAAAAATGATATAATAACTGATGGCAGCATACATTTGGAGATTGATTATAGCTTGCATTTCATTAAGCTACATGTGGTCTTCTAGTCCAGCAGTTCAAAACACAAATATATTACAATTAATTAATATAAAGAGCCCTGGTGGTGCAGTTGTTAAAGTGCACTATTGCAAGCAAACTCTGCCTATATCCTGGAGTTCAATTAGGACTCAACGTTGACTCAGCCTTCCATTCTTCCGAGGTCAATAAAATGAGGACCCGGATTATTGGGGGCAATATGCAAATTCAATATTGTAAACTGTCCAGAGTGTGCTGTAAAGCACTGTGGGCAGTATATAAGCCTAAATACTATTCCTATTGTTATTGCTAATTAATGAAAACTTTAATTAAAAACCAAAACTAATACAAAACATTGTCAGCAACATCCTGCATTGAGGAAAATATATTAGAGAGCAAGTATGACTGTGATTTCCCAAAGGTGCTTTTTTAAAAGGCAACTGAACTTTCTTTGTTTTTCCTTGAAGGCATTTCGCTTCTCATCCAAGAAGCTTCTTCAGTTCTTTAGTCTGAAGAAAAAGACAAACAAAAAAAAGCCCAGTTGCCTTTTGAAAAAGCACCTTTGGGACAATCATTATCTGGATGACTAAGAATCTCCATTGACATTTATGATTGTGATGTATTTATCTTTTAGTGAAAAAAATAAATGCTTCTGACAATCTTTGATTTCTTTAGAAAGGAAAGTATGACTTTGCAAAGGCCATTTAGCAAATATCCTATCCTTGAGCGATCCAAGTGAAACTGGAAAACACCGTATACATTCATATTTAGATCATCTATTTTTATCTGTCTCTCTCTTTCTCTCTGTATGTGTGTGTACACCAGGGGTGGGTTCTAACTTACCTCGCTGCCAGTTTTCTTCCTCCCACACCGTGTGGCTGCGCCTCATGGGCATGTGCGCGCTTCGTGCACGCGCACATGCGCAGTGCAAAAAATATGAAAAAATTCCCCCTGCAAAAAAAGCCAAAAACAAGATGGCGATTGCATGCACAGTGCCAGAAACTCGGATTCTGCTCATGCGCAGAAGAAAAAAAACCAGAATTTAAAAAAAAATCAGAAAAAAATATTCCAAAAAATTAAAAAAAGAGAGATGGCGGCGCCCATGGACAGGCACCAACCGTTCAGTGATGTCATCGTGACGTCACCAATGGTTTGCTACCGGTTCAGGCAAACCGGTCCGAACCGGGAGGAACCCACCTCTGATGTACACAATATATTGATCTGATGATCCCTTTTTAGGCAGTGAGATAACAAAATATTATGAGATGTGGTATGAGAATACATCTTCTGAAATGTTAACAACTCCAAGATTTCTATTTTTTAATAATGATTCCTTTGAAAATATTTAGTTTTTTTTTATTTTAAATAGTTGAAGGATTCTGTACATTATTTTCTGTTAGAGATACCATCATTGTTGATCATAAATACATGGGTGAGATCTAGACAATGTCATTATTCCCATTGGAATTAGATGGAAGAATTCGTCATGATTTACCATAAAACAATTTATTTCAATGGGAATAAGTAAAGCCAATGTTATTAGAATCCCTCCTTAGGTTTTTATATATTTCATATATTTTGCAGATGTAATATTATATACTAAATGACAAGTCAACTCTTGATCAGGGGAAGAGAAACATGTGAGTATGTTTTGTGTCAGAAAATGCAAGCATCTGGCTGATCTTGTCTTGGCTAGTGTAAGACTAGCTAATATTTGGATAGAAGACCTTGGAATATCAGGCTGTTAACCAAATTGGGAATGAATGAATGAATGAATGAATGAATGAATGAATGAATGAATGAATGAATGAATGAATATCACAGAATAAGGTAGTGGCGAATCATCTGGAAACCAGCCCCACTTTAAGAACACCCTTACTAATACTTTAAAAAAGAGATTTCATTGAAATCTTATTTAATTTTACATTTAAAATGTGTGAGTAAATTCTGTAAAAACTGGATGTTTTCATTTCAGATATGCAAGATATTCCCAAATGTCATTGTCATAATAAAAGGTCAGAAGGATCTGGCATTACTTTAGTTTCTTCTTGAGTTTAATTGCAGCTTTCCTGATTTGTCATTACTTCATAGTTTCTTCTTGAATTTAATTATACCGTACTTTATATTGGAAAGGGATAATATTGCTACAAAAAGTAAAGGGAAAAAAGTGTCCAGGAAGCATAATGTAGTATATTATTTTTATTGCTCCTGGAAATGGAGAATTAGTTTTTGTTTTAATGTTGACTACAATAGGGCTACTAATCTTGACAGTAACATCTTGGTCTATTACTAGACTATATGATCATTATTGTGGAGCTTGGACATTTAATAGAACTATTTTCTCCTTAGAAATTTTCCTGTTTGTTAAAATATCTATAATTCATGGGCTATTTTCTCAGATTAAAAATCATGTGGATGTGATCATTCAAACATTTGTGAACTCCTAACAATTACATTATCTAACCAATGTCATATATTTTTATTAATAAGGATATGATCTAATGCTTTGTAGAGGCCAACATATGCTATCTCCATGGCATTTCCCCAAATTCTTCAGCTAATAACTCTGTTAAAAAGAGAAATAAGATTAGCATGGTATGACTTGTTTGTGACAAACCCATGCTGTTACTTATAAATTGTTGCAGTCCTATTAAAGTACTCACAAATATGTTAATTATATGTTTGAAGACCTTGAGTAGCATAGACAGTCACTGGGAGGTCTATGTTTTCTTAATCCTTCTTTTCTTTTTTGAAGATAGGGACATTTCTTATTCACCAATCTTCTGAGACATATCAATTTTCTAGAAATTCTCAAACCTTAAAATTAGTGTTTCTCCAATCGCCATTGCTAGTTCCAGGATGTAATTCATTTGACTTTGCAGATCTGAATTCATTTAAATTACCGTATTTTTCGGAGTATAAGACGCACCTTTTTCCTCCCTAAAAGTGGCTGAAAATGTGGGTGCGTCTTATACTTCGAATGTAGCTTTTTTTTCTAGCCCTAACCAGGTGCTATCTATCTTCCCAGCTCTTACGGGCTTGCAGGCTCTTTCATTGTTACTCTCTCCGAAGAATGTTTTTCCAGCCCTAAGTCTTTGCAGGTTTTTTTTCATTGCTCTACTTGCTCCAAATAAGTTTTTTTCTAGCCCTAACCAGGTGCTAACAATCTTCCCAGCTCTTACTGGCTTGCAGGCTCTTTCATTGTTACTCTCTCTGAAGAAGGTTTTTTTAAGTCCTAACCAGGGGATAAAATAATGTGCTGAAGCTGACCAGACTAAGGACGCTAGCCAGATGAATACCTGGTAGGCAGATTTTTTCCCCCTATTTTCCTCCCCAAAAACTAAGGTGCGTCTTATACTCCAAAAAATACAGTAGCTAAGTAATGTTTTACTCTTGCCTTATATTACCAGTGGCAAAACTGCAGCCAGTCAGGGATTTGCTTCCCTTCTGAAAGAAGACAGATATAATTCCCAACTTGCCAAAAACTCTGTTTTATTTTTCTGTTACACAATTTGGAACCAATGCATTAAGCTTTAGTTACCCAAGTAATGACAAATTAGGAAATTGTCACGGTGTGATTATTGTCTGTTGTATGCATATGCAGGGAGCTGCATCCCTATCTATTATAATGGTACATTCCTGCCACATGATATAATATTCTTGTATACATGTGTGCATTCCTAAATCTCCATTCTTCCCTTCTTGACTTGGCTCTCGACTGATAAAGGCGCATTTTATAGCAGAAATGTAAACAATCAGAATTTATTGTTTTTATATCAAAATAAATATTTTAATTAGACTTTTAAACTTCGGCTTTATTTCTAAATGTTTGAATTCCGGGAGAAAGATCTATTTCGCCTCTGTGAGATTAATTCTCACTTCGTCAGAAATGTTCTTCCAAAAGTGGCAATGTATTCCTTGCCACTTTGGGGAGAATATAGATCTTGAAATAGAGAAAATAATAGAGAATTGGCTTTTTGAGAGCATGATGATGCAGTGGTTAGAGTGCAGTACTGCAGGCTACTTCTGCTGACTGCCAGCTGACTGTAATTTGGCAGTTCAAGTCTCATTGGCTCAAGGTTGACTCAGCCTTCCATCCTTCCGAGGTTGGTAAAATGAGGATCTAGATTGTTGGGGGTGATATGCTGACTCTGTAAACCACTTAGAGAGGGTTGTAAATCACTGTGAAAGTGGTTTATAAGTCTGAGTGCTATTGCTATTGAAAGGGATGCTAATAAAGATGCCACTGTAGTACAATCATCCAAATTTTCATCTTTATAATTAAACATTATTAAAAACATAGAAGTCTCTTCCAGTATGTGGTTAACATAACCAGTGTTTCATTGAGAAGGACCTGGAGACCATGCTGTCCATATATCTCAAAAGGAGATTATGTATGTCCCCTGATGAACAATACCCCTGTCCTTGTGCTGTGTTGATCAAGTGGAAGGCATTATCTCCTAGGTTCTTCACTGTCCCAATTACAATGAGATCAGGACCAAATTATGAATGGTAGATGAACTCAAGCACTCCAACCTTGAAAAATTGAACCATCTCTCTGCAGAATAAAATTTTTATTTATTATTGTTTTTGCGGTTTCTCTGGAATAAAAATAGTTCATTTCATCATCATCTTACAGACTTGTTTCTACGACATATTAATGACTAATTTTTTTAAAGATAACTTCAGTATATTTTCTTCAGCTCAAACACGTATACCTGAATAGTTTATTTCCCTTTATAAGCTGCCTGGCCTACAGCATCTAATTAGATGAGTGGCATCAGTATAATTGTTTTTCTGTCATTGCTGAATGTGTGCTATATACTGTAATTGTATCGATTAAATCTATGCTAAACAAAGAAGATAAAGGTAACTTGTTTTGAATAATGCTATTGGCTATGTCACAGGAAACAAAACTAGAAAATGACAGAATTTTTGTACCAGAAGAAAATAGTTACCAAACAGTACATGCTGCTTGTTCTCACCAGGTGAATGAGGGGGATTGAAATACTTATTCTTAAGGGGAGCAGAGATCTGGAGAATACCCTAACATGGTGTTGTAAGGAATATCCTTCTGGGTTCAGTTCCAAGTGGGGAAAAAGACACTGGATTCATGAAAGTTGCTTGGAAAGAAGGTTTTAATGGTGGACAGGAGCACATGGCAGGAGCCCCTGTACAGAAAAGGTAGATCACATGCTTCCAGGTGTGGGTGAAGAGAAAAGAAGGGAAGAGAGATGCTGAGTTCCTTGCTTTATACTCTCTCTTGGGCCCCTCCCTAACTGTTTCCTGTTCCTATATAGAAATGTATTCCATTGGCTGTCAGACCCCCAGGGGCATGCTGGGGCAACTCTTGTGGGCTCTCCTAAGTCCTAGGCTTGACTGACTGAAAGGGACTTGGGCAATCCTAATATGGCTATGACTGAAGGAGATAGATCTTTGTTATATAGAAGATTGCTCCAGGCTAGGTGGGAGGAATGTGGCAAGGGTGGGGGCAGGGAGCTGCAGGAAGCTGCTTTGTATTTAAAACATGTTTCTTTTTTCCTCATTCAGGGAAACATATTCTTTCCTTTTTTCAATATTTCCTAGGATATTTCATTTTTTCTAGGAGGGGGTGGGTACTAACTTCCTACAATGGGAGACATGAAGTTTCTCTGGAGATGGTGCCTCCTAATAAATAAACAATTTGGAGCTGGGAGCAGTTGTATAAATATAATATGGGATAAACTTTCTTCTATATTTGTGGCCATTTCTCTGTGAATAAAATAAACTTTTATCAACCCTATAGTAAAAAAAAAAATCTTCAGCACAGGAGAATATGCTGTGTCATTCCAGATCCAGTTATAGTATATATTACTGCCCGAAGAAGAACAATGTGTGTTGGGGGAGGGAGTGGGAGGGCATATCTTTCAGACATATCTAACATAACTTTTTAAAAAATATATCTCTAAACTAAAAGCATTCTTTTTTTCTATCTTGAGATATATACATTAGTAGCATACTAAGGAAGAGTTGCCTGGTTTGAAAAGCATCTTTCCCCCAACTTGATTGAAGAGATCAGGTGGGGTAAATATAAATTGAAATAGTCAGCCAAATATCAGTGCCTGCCATTTGTCAGACAAAATTCTGATGCTATCTTCAGATTGCAGACAGTAGTTTAATACTTTTGTTCGTATATTTGCTTTCAAGTCTTCTTTGTGATTAACTGGACAAGCCCATGCAGGGATATTGGGGGGGGGGGGTAGGGGGGCAACATTTTTGGAATTCTTCTAAGAGCTGGAAGAAAATAATAATACAAAGCCATCAGTCTCAAAGCAGGTCATTGCACTTAGTTTTCTGATTTCTTAAAGGCCCTTAATAACAATACCAAATTTGGTCTTTGTTAATAGGGTCGTTGTTTTTAGTTGCGAAGTTGTGTCCGACCCATCGTGACCCCATGGACAACGTATCTCCAGGCCTTCTTGTCCTCTACCATCCTCTGGAGTCCATTTAAGCTCATGCCTACTGCTTCAGTGAGTCCATCCATCCACCTCATTCTCTGTCGTCCCCTTCTTCTTTTGTCCTCAATCTTTCCTAGCATTAGGCTCTTCTACAGGCTCTTCTGCCTTCTCATTAGGTGGCCAAAGTATTTGAGTTTCATCTTCAGGATCTGGCCTTCTAAGGAGCAGTCAAGGTTGATCTCCTCTAGGACTGACCAGTTTGATCGCCTTGCAGTCTAAGGGACTTGCAAGAGTCTTCTCCAGCACCATAGTTCAAAGGCCTCAATTCTTTGGCGCTCAGCCTTCCTTATGGTCCAATTTTCACAGCCATACATTGCAACTGGGAAAATGAATTGCAACTGGGAAAATCAAAAGTTAATAGGCTCAGAAATCACTTTAAAAAAATTAAAGATTACCTAAGATAGAACTGGATTTGTATTGCTGATTTCAGGCCAGTTGCTGATGGAAAAAAGAAGGAATGACTAATCTTTCCTGTGGCTGTGTTTTGTTTTGTACTAGGTAAATATTAGAAGGGAACTGAAATGCTATGCATTATGCCCTTAAATTCAAACAGTCAATTCTTGGAGATTAAAAAATGACTTTTCTCTGTCTTCAAAATCTGTCCTAGATTTGATATAACCCAATCAAATGTGACAGAAATGGTATTATTGTGATGAGCAAACATACTTTGGTTTTTAATTTGCAGCCCTTTCTAATGTGGGGGTTCTTTCTTGCTTCTACTGGCTATTGTTACATGTTATTTAAGAAAGCAGGCACAACAGTCTTGAAATTAATAGTAATAAATGCCTTTGTGAGTGTTATAATATAATTTACCCTTCCCAATTACCATATTTTTCAGAGTATAAGACGCACCGGAGTATAAGACGCACTTTAGTTTTGGGGGAGGAAAATAAGGGGGGGATCACCCTAGCAGGTATTCATCTGGCTAGCATCCTTAGTCTGTTCAGCTTCAGCACATTATTTTATCCTCTGGTTAGGGCTGAAAAAGCCTTTTTCAGAGGGAGTAGGAATGAAAACAAGCCTGCAAAGACTTAGGGCTGGAAAAAAACCTTCTTCAGAGGGAATAGGAAGCCGGGAAGATCGTTAGCACCTCGTTAGGGCTGGAAAAAAAGCTTCGAAAAAGCTACATTCCAAGCATAAGACGCACCCAAATTTTCAGCCTCTTTTAGGGAGGAAAAAGGTGCGTCTTATACTCCGAAAAATACAGTAGGTAAAACTTTTGCATTAGAGACAGATAACTAAACTGAAAATGTATAATGGGAAAAAGATTCTAAGCAGTTGCACTTTTTTTCCACGTCTTTCATTCTCTTTGAATTGTCTTCATTCTATTATACCAGTGTTTCTCAACCTTGGCAGTTTGAAGATATGTGGACTTCAACTCCCAGAATTCCCCAGCCACTGTTGCTGGATGTGGAATTCTGGAAGTTGAAGTCCACACATCTTCAAACTGCCAAGGTTGAGAAACACTGTATTATACAATACTGTTTATCTGGAAAGCTTTTGGATCACATATGAACAGGACACAGAACACATTAGATTAGTTAAGAGAATAGAACCACACTGCCCATGGAGCTTCTCTGGGATGAAATAATTTGAAATGTATCAGATGGTGTGTAGTAAAATGAAAAATGGAATAAAAACTACATCCAAAAATGAAGAGTTATAGAAAAGCAGGGTTACCATAGTAACCAGGTGCCCGCAAAGAACTAGGCTTGTTAATGCAATATTGCCTTTGCGGTTTTGTCATTTTCAGTGTCTTCTGTGCCAAAAACAGAATGATGGAATCTGGTCTGAAGTCAGAATTTTGGGGGCTCACTTGATATGTCAAAACAAGCACTTGTTTTTATTTCATATCCCCACTGAAATGGAATGACCATTTATACCCCAATTATTCATTCCAATAGAATGGAAAGTATTTTTTTTTCATTCTCTCCCTCCTAATTCTTATGGTTGTGTATCAGGGGTGGGTTCCTACCGGTGTGGTCTTGCCCGTTCGTCGCCGCAGAGCCGGAGAAGCTGGCGGAGTTCGCGGCACGGGGCTTCCCCTGCCCGCTTTCCCCGGCCGCCGGGATGCCGCCATTTGCAGAGGGCAAAAGAATGCAAATGGCGGCATCCCGGCGGCCAGGGAAAGCGGGCGGGGGAAGCCCCGTGCCGCGAACGCCGCCAGCTTCTCCGGCTCTACGGCGACAAATGGGCAAGACTGCACCGGTAGGAACCCACCCCTGTTGTGTATGAGTTTTTGCAACCGTTTTTAATTCCGGGCACACCGAGGAATCCATATGAGTGACTACTACTCTATAGTAGTCTGTAGCTTCTCTAGTTTCCTGCAATTTAATAAATCCAGAGAGAAGATACCATGAAGGGACTGTTCCCAGAAAGCCATTTTTCAGGCCAATGAAAGTAGGCAGTCAGGTAGACAGATGAATAGCAGAAAATGGTGTACCTGAAAACAATAGAGCTTCTTGCTATGTTCATAACATGTACATGAATGGAATAAATGGAATAACCAACAAAAGAAATTCTCAAGAAATTCACAAGCAAACTGAGAACAAGGTAAAAAAAACCACAGCACACAGACCTTTAAAGAGTAGAGATTTTCAGCAAATATTTTATTTACTTTGATAATGAAAGGTAAATAAAAGAAAAAGCATTGGAATTTTAATTAATTAATTTAGTGTGACCATCAGCTAACTGTTTATCAAATATGTCAACACTGAATGAAATAATAAATAAATGGTTTATTATTCATTCATTAATCTGAAAATAAACAATAATGCAGGTTTTTTTAACTTTTAAATTGTATATAGGTTACATTGAATATTATAGTTGTTTCTCTGCATTGCAAAGGCTTTAACAACATGAACCAACAGAAGGTGTTTATGATTCCAGATATACATGAACATTTTGAACACACTTTAGGACACTCAGTGATTTCTAACTAATGCTTTTCACAGACACACAAACAAGCAACCAGTGCTGTGCACAAGACGCACGTGGTGTTTACATGAATAAACCTCATTTCCTCCTGCTCTTCATCTGAATAAAAAAAATGAAAGTGATTAGAACTTTCAAGTGAATGCCCATATGGTAATGTTTGGAAGATTTTTGGATGGCAGTTGTTGTTTTTATATACACTGTAAATCTCATTTCTGTGGATGACATTTCTTTCACTGAGATCCCAATATCTTTCTTTTATATAAATTCTGACAAATGAGCCTATCTCCTAGAAGTTTCATACCTCTCTCTCCAAGTATCTACTAAGGACAGATTGTCCATCGTATCAAAATAAGACTTTGGTAATTTGCTTTGGTTCAAGCTTAATTTCCTTATCTGAAATTCTGTCAAACTGTGAAACAACTACTCCATTCCAATCCCCCATCATACACCACTTCCCATTTGGAAAAAATATATATTTTCATTGTTTTTCTCAGAAAATGTCCTGAAGCATTTTTTTGTTGTTTGTTGCAGCAATACATGAATTTATGCAATAGACTTTGTCCTCCATTCATTCATCTTCCCAGATCAGTAAATCCACTAATGCCCGAACATTAGCTGATTGCTAGCTTTCCATATATTTTTGGAAGGATACTTCAGAATAATCCTAAACTCCTTCAGTCTGAATTCCAGCATAGCCAAATTATATAGCCCTCTTTTTAAGAGAAAATTCCTAGTTTCTGACTTTTTTCTCTAAAAGTTCCACCCTATCCTTAATTTGTTTAATTACCTCTGGAATCTTGTCCAGTCTTTTATCCATTTTGCCCCAAAATCTCAAATTTAACTTCTAAAGATTGGGTTAGTGTTTTACCCCGGTCATCAAACATCACTTTCATAAGAGTCAAAGAAATATCCTGAACATCTCCAGAATATAAGTCAACTAATACATTGCATGGATCTACAGCAGTGGTTCCCAAAGTGGGCGGTACCGCCCCCCCCAGGGGGCGGTGGGAACCCTTAGGGGGGCGGTGAGAGGCAAGGGGAACAACAGGGGGGCGGTGAGAGGGGCCAGGGGGACAGTAGGTGGTTTGCCATGCTTTTGCACTTGAAGCTCCCTCGCGTTCCTCGCTCTTATGTGCAGGGCAGCCCATTCTGAAAGAAAATGTGAGATGTTTTCTTTCAGAATGGGCTTCCCTGCACACAAGAGCGTGGAATGCAACGGAGTTACAGGTGTTAGGTACTGAGCACGGCACAGCGACGAGGGACAGACAGACAGAAAGAAGAGATGGTAGGTAGGAAGGAAGACAGACAGAAAAAAAGAAAGGAAAGAAAGAAAAGAAAGATGGTAGGAAGAAAGACAGAAAGAAAAAGAAAGAAAGAAAGAAAGAAAGAAAGAAAGAAAGAAAGAAAGAAAGAAAGAAAGAAAGAAAGAAAGAAAGAAAGAAGGGGGAAGGTAGAGAAGAAAGAAAGAACGAAAGAAAGACTTATGACCACAATTGAGCCTAACGTTTTGGTTGCTAAGCAAGAGCGTTGTTAAGTGAGTTTCATCACACTTTACAAGTTGGCCACGCCCACCCGGTCACCTGACCACTAAGCCACGCCCACCTGAGGGGTGGGGTGGGGGGCGGTGAGGATGAGTTTGTAGCACCAAGGGGGCAGTGGACTGAAAAAGTTTGGGAACCACTGATCTACAGTATGACTAATCATAATGTTAAACAACATGTTAAACTGAACCACAATGGTTTTTCATGATACACTAAACCAAAAATCAGGCAAACTGTTTGCTCACATTATATGAATCAGCCTGTTGAAAAGCTGCAACATTTCCTTAATTCTGTCTTTGAGTAACTAACAACAGACAAATACTGGGATTTCTATAGTTTGCAATATACCCAGCTAATATTTATGAATAGTGTTATACCTATTTGGGTAGGTGAAGACTTATGCTGAATGGGATCTGATTTATAAACTCCTCAGTTCTCAAATGCTAATGGGGAATGCTACACTGAATAATCAGTGTCATTGGAGCCTTTATTGCTGTAAAAGGTTAAGGCCTTTCCCTACCACTAAGATAAGGTGCTTCTCACCTATCTTTGAGTTGGCAGAAAACTGTGCCACCATGCATTTATTTAATCCCCACTGCCAATCCATATCCTGCCTTTATTCCCTTTTTCCTCAACAGTATCACACACCAAGCTTGTCTCTCTCTAAAGTCATAGCTGACTTTGCAGTGTTTGCATACCTTGACGCCATCCTTGGTTGCTGTCCAATTAACAGGAAATATACAGCTTACATGGATAGCTAAGGATAACATAAGGTTTCTTCACCTGTGGACTGGGAATGAGATGAAAACATCATGGGGACAAAGGAAAATGAGTGTAGCCAGGAGATAAATGTGTCATGGTTAGATACAAGGGATTATGGTCTGCAAGGCCACCCTATTAAAAACTGAGACATTACCCAGTCTTTTACATTCAGCATTCTTAGAGTTCTATATATCTTAAAACAACAAACCTTAGCTGCAATAAATGTTGTATGCATAAGAAATCAACCAAAGAGAAGAACAGATCTAAAAGCTAAATATTAATCAGACGATTTTCTCATCGTTCCTATCACCCATCTCCTCCCACTTATGACTGTATGACTGTAACTTGTTGCTTGTATCCTTACAATTTATATTAATATTTATTGTTTCCTGATTGCTTATTTGAACCCTATGACAATCATTAACTGTTGTACCTCATGATTTTTGACAAATGTATTTTTTCTTTTATGTACACTGAGAGCATATGCACCAAAGACAAATTCCTTGTGTGTCCAATCACACTTGGCCAATAAAGAATTCTATTCTATTCTATTCTATATCTCCTCTATCATATTAATTTTATCGTGCAATTGTTTTGAGGGGGAGGGAGAATAATTTGCTGTAAACTAATAGATTTTCAATTGGAAAAATAAAGCTTTCATTTTGTTTCTACTCTATGTTGAAGTGTCACTAAGCAGAATATCTTGCAGAGAAATGGCACTTTTACAAGAAGCAGAATAGTCAAATGGTCTGAATATTTTATTATGTTTTATAATACTGATTGATAGAACAATTTACTGAGAAGTTATCTCTTTATGAAGAAAAATGCAGCAGCCAAGCATTCAAAACAAAACCAAAATACCCCCCCCAAATGATAATTCTGCTAAAATGTAGTTTTAAATTTTATTTTTATTGCTGTTTCGTCTGATATCACATCGATATTGAGAATTGTCATTAAAATAGCAATGGAATCACATGGTGCTTGACTCTTTATGCTCCAAAGAGGGCTTTCATTAGATAAGCAAAGAAAAATGTGCACAAGGAATTATTACCAAGTTTATATCACTTTTTTTAAAAAAAATATGTTTACTTGAAAAAACTCATTAATGACACTATTTGTGCCAAGATTCTGAAGGGTTACTGCTTTCTTTTTAATGTCCATGTAGTTCATAATAGCTTAGCACAGGAAATATCAGCTCTACACATAAATTTTCCTTTTATGAAAAAAAATTCCTGGCAATCTGGCAGGAATTTTTATGCCACGGTGGCGCAGTGGTTAGAGTGCAGTACTGCAGGCTACTTCTGCTGATCACTGGCTGTCAGTAGTTTGGCAGATCGAATCTCACCAGGCTCAAGGTTGACTCAGCCTTCCATCCTTCTGAGGTCGGTAAAATGAGGACCCAGATTGTTGGGGGCAATATGCTGACTCTGTAAACCACTTAGAGAGGGCTGTAAAGCACTATGAAGCGGTATATAAGTCTAAGTGCTATTGCTATTGCTATTTCCGGGAAAGCAATGGTGAACGAAAGACCAGACCAGACCAGAAAAAGGAGCCAGTGAATGATTTGGCTCCTTGAAATTATCTCTGGATGAAATAGACAACTTGGGATTGCCCATAGGATTCCATACAGATGCTCTCCAGGACCAGACCAAATGTTTAGCAATCTCACCCAGGTTTCAGAGCTCTGGGTATGTCAGCTTAGCTAAGCCATGGTACAGAGCCTCCAAAGGACACTGGAGTGGGTGTCTACTTCCTTTATTCCTTTATTAATTGCTTTATTGGAAATTGCTTGTAAATTGCTTTTTATAAGCTGTGGTGGCACAGTGGTTAGAATGCAGTACTGCAGGCTACTTCTGCTGACTGCCGGCAGCCTGCAGTTCGGCAGTTTGATTCTCACTGGCTTATAGTTGACTCAGCCTTCCATCCTTCCGAGGTCGGTAAAATGAGGACACAGATTGTTGGGGGCAATATGCTGACTCTGTAAAGAGAGGGATGTAAAGCACTGTGAAGCAGTATATAAGTCTAAGCGCTATTGCTATTGCTATATATTAAGGACATTCAGAAGGACAGGTTTTATTACCCTGGATGGTTTTTCTTCAACCCACAGTGAAAAAAGTTTTATATGATTTTAAAACTAAGAACAACCTTCATTTGAAAATAAGCAGCAAAAGAATGATTGGAATATTGATTTTGGAAAGATTTTAAATGAAGGCAAATATATGTGTCCCAGGATAATGATGCGAGATTGAATTTGAGTCGGTCACCGGGATCATGATTTTAAATAGATTAAGAAGCCAGATTCCCTGGGATATTTTGAAATAACTGTAAGACAATTTCCTATAGTATTATTTACATTACATACATACCAGAGGCGGGTTCCTAATTTTTTTACTACCACTTCATGGGCGTGGCTTATTTTGTGGGTGTGGCTTCTCGGACTGCTGAAGGGAGGGGAACTGAGATAGGTCCTGCTGCCCCTTCCCCTTCCTCTCAGCAGCTCGAGAAGCCTCGAACGTGCAAAAATGCCTAGGATAATCACCACGCATTTGTGGCTTCTCGGACTGCTGAAGGGAGGGGAATGGAGATAGCTCCTGCCACCCATTCTTTCACGCGCTCCCTCAGCCATCCTCCCCTGCTTGGACTCACTGTGGGGTAGGAAGGCAGCGCATGAGCAGTGCTGGAAACTCGGCTTCTGGGCATGTGCAGAAGAAAATTTTTTAAGAAATATTTTTTTAAAAATGGCGGCGCCCAGGCTCTGGCAACCAACCGCACCGGTACTGTGACATCACCAGCGGACCGCTATTAGTGCTATAGAGTGGACCGCACTGGTAGGAACCCACCACTGATACATACATATATGGAAATCAGGCTATTTTGGATATGTTTTTTCTATTTTTTCTTTACTATATTCCCCCCCCCCCTTTTTTGCTTTTTCTCCTTGAATTTTTTATCTTTCATTTTTATATGTGATATTTTTCTTAGTTTGTATTCATTTTTTATCTCTGTATTTTTAAACCAATGAAAATTATTATTAAAAGAAGAAAAGAAAAACTCTAGCAGTCAGAACAAAACCTAAATGCCTTTTAATTATTTGAAATATTAAAGTGTATGAGAAATTATATGATACAACTTAACTGCCTTTTACTAAAAATGTAGTTTCATGATGTAGGTTAATGAAGGTCAATCAGGAATGACTCTAATTTTCTTTAAGACAGTTCCATATTAATACTCATCTCTCAATAATCTTCCACTATTTTAAAAAAAACACCCAGGAAAACTAATAGTTAAAAATCTAGCCAAAGATTAAGCCTCCTTGTTACAGTATCAAGACTTTCTCAAGATTTACTTGGGATAACAACTGAATAGAATGCATCATAGATGATTATAACATTTCTCAATCAGGAAGTTATTGTTAGAAGATGTGATGAGATAAGATGCAATAAGAGTCTCTTTTGGAGAAAAAGGACATTATAATCTTATCAGGTGAGCCATCATACTGAGCCTGAATATTGAAAGTTTTGCTTTCAAGTTTTAGAAAAATAAAAATGAAAAGCAACTCACAAGTTTAATTTTAAGAATTAAAATATATGTTCATCGCAAAAACAGTTAAGATGATAACTTTCTGTTGCACCAGCAAATAACAGCAGGAAACTATTCTAAAGCCCAATTGATGATTTGCCACTAAGCACTCTATTGATAAACTTGCTATCTCGTTTCTTCATCTTCATTCAGGGCAAATCCACACTTTCTGATTGGCCCATCACCCTTGTAGGCCATTGACACTTTCTGAGTGCAGGAATGGATGAATCAAAGAACAACCTACAAAGAACAACAACAAGTAGACCACAACCTACTCCTTCAAAGTAGACCACAACCTACTCCTAAAGTAGACCACAACCTACTCCTTCATAAGCTAGAAAAAAGCGGGATAGACAGCTACACAACCAGATGGATTAACAATTGGCTGACCAATCGTACCCAGCGAGTAGTCCTCAATGGATCTAAGTCCACATGGAGAGAAGTAAGCAGTGGGGTACCACAAGGTTCCGTCCTAGGCCCAGTACTCTTCAATATCTTTATAAATGACCTAGATGAGGGAATAGCAGGAGAACTAACCAAATTTGCAGATGACACCAAGCTGGCAGGAGTAGCAAACACCCCAGAGGACAGACTCAAAATCCAGAGTGACCTAGACAGACTCGAACACTGGGCCCAAACCAATAAAATGAAATTTAACACAGAGAAAAGTAAAATTCGGCACCTAGGCAAGAAGAATCAAAAATACACATACAAACTGGGCGAAACCACACTCAATAGCAGCGATTGCGAAAGGGATCTCGGAGTCCTGGTAGACAGCCAACTAAATATGAGCCAGCAGTGTGCAGCAGCAGCCAAAAAGGCCAACGCAGTCCTGAGCTGCATAAATAGAGGGATACAATCAAGGACCAGAGAGGTACTAGTACCACTCTATAAAGCCTTGGTCAGACCACACCTAGAGTACTGCATCCAGTTTTGGTCACCACACTACAAAAAAGATATTGAAACCCTAGAGAAAGTGCAGAAGAGAGCAACCAGGATGATAAAGGGTCTGGAAAATAAAACATACGAAGAGCGGTTGCAGGAACTGAGCTTGGCCAGTCTAGCGAAGAGAAGGACCAGGGGAGACATGATAGCAATGTTCCAATACTTGAGGGGCTGCCACAGAGAGGAGGGGGTCAGGCTGTTTTCCAAAGCACCAGAAAGCCAAACAAGGAATAACGGATGGAAGCTGACCAAGGAGAGATTCAACCTGGAAGTGAGGAGAAACTTTCTGACAGTGAGAGCGATCAACCAGTGGAACAGCTTGCCAGCGAGTTCGTGAGAGCCCCAACACTTGCGACCTTCAAGGAGAGACTGGACTGCCATCTGTCCCAAATGGTGTAGGAACTCCTGCTTGAGCAGGGGGTTGGACTAGATGATCTACAAGGTCCCTTCCAACTCTAATAATAAATCTAAACCTATTCTCTGTTTATTTGATTATTAGTTTCATGCATCAGAGCAATGATGAGACCCTAAAACAAAAAAAGAAAAGATCTGTGTTAGTATGGGAAGAATGGGGATGAGGCGTGAAAATTGTTAGCTTTATAATTAATATTGAACTTGGTTCCAATTTATTTATTTATTTATTTATTTATTGGTGTTTCTTATATGCCGCCCAACTCCCGGAGGACTCCGGGCGGCGTACAACAGAAAAGAATACAAGAAACCAATATAAATAAACATTAAAACAAATATAAAAATTAAAACCATAATCTTAAAAACATCTCATATCCATTCAACTTCATACATACTTGGGGGTGAGCTCAAATGGATTACGCTCTACCCCCTGACTGCAGGAACAGCCATGTCTTAACAGCTTTCCGGAAGGCCAGCAGGGTGGGGATAGTTCGGGTCTCTGGGGGGAGTTGGTTCCAGAGCACGGGGCCTGCCACAGAGAAGGCTCTTCCCCTAGGGCCCGCCAGGCGACATTGCTTAGCCGATGGGACCTGGAGGAGGCCAACTCTGTGGGCCCTAACTGGTTGAAGGGAAGTGTGAGGCAGAATGCGGTCCCGGAGATCTACTGTGCACTGTGCAATCTACTGTGCACTGTGCAATCTACTGTGCACAGCCTCGTTTTGATTCAACTGAATCTAACGCAATGCTTTTCTTCATAGAAAACATTTCTTCATAGACATTGATCTTAAAATAGAAATATTATGTTTTTATAAATAGGACTGAAATATCATTACAATTCAGATTACACAAATAATTGTACAACACAGCCCTGCAAATATTTAGTGGTGTTTATTTCCAACTCCTAGTGCATCATTTCAGAAATGTTGTTTTAATTGAAACAAAGATGCAGGGGCTCATGCAATTTCTGGTTTTGAATTACTACATAGAAGGTACTCTTAATTTTAATTTAAATCAAAGTTAAATTTAAAGCTTAACCTTAGGTGATTTTCCGCCTTTGGATTTATTGTTATAAACGCTGTGGAAGTACTTCTATTGCTGACACTCTCTGAATTTAATAACTTCTGTGTGATTCCATGCCTGAATGTACACTAAACTCTATAGATGTCAGGTAAAACAGAGAGAAGAAAAGGAAAATAAATTTCTGCTGATGTAAGTCCTCTGGGCAATAAAGCCAAGATCAGAGAGGTCAGGAATAGAAAGCTGCTCCTCTATCATTTAAGGGCCTTGTAAAAAGTTTATATATTTGCTTTCCCTCTGCTATCATATAACCTTACAGAGTGCCTTGTGGTAAATATTTCTCCTTAGTCACAACTTTACTATGGGGTAGTCAATTATCCTCTAAATTGAAGAATCTGGCTATATACAGAGTTCTGGAAGTGAAGAATTTGTCAATGATATGGTATCCAATCTCTTCTTTCTACCTGACAGCTTGTTCTTCACAGCTCTATTGATAGTCACAATTTAAACAAGCTAATGGAATGTGCAATGTATTAATAATTCCTTCCACATGAAAACAATAACACTCAATTCAGCCAAAGGATGTGTTTACTGACTTCCATATCCAAAGATTTTATATCCAAAGGCTCCAAATAAACAATCCCCTAAAATAGATATTGAAAATCATCCCTACCACCACCACCGCCAATGTTATTTTATTGTTACATTTCTCCAGTACTGTTCCCACTGCTAGTCGGACCATTTAATCTAGTCTGGTGATCAGACCTCAAGAACAAGAAATATGAGGAATTGCATAAGGGGCGCGCATAAGCACACCACTGTGCCTACCATCCCTGTCCTACTGTCCTATTGTCCTTTTTATCATTACTTTTTACTTATATTATGTTTATACAAACTACTACTATCCTATACATGTTTGACAAATAAATAAATAAATAAAAATAAAATATGAGGTTTACAAACGGTGCAGATAACATGCTAATCAAAAATGTAAAAACTGAGATGCATTATCCATTTGGACACAAAAATATTGAATTGAATGTTACTGATTTAGCAGATCAGATCCCTGAAGAAACTTTGAAGCAATTAATTGTGAAAGACTACCAGAATGACTTATATCAGATTCTTTTCTTCCAAAATCTGTCATTGACCCAGATTGCTACACTGATTAATTTAGGTTAAAAACTTAAAAACTTCTCTTCCTCTCCCCTCAATTTTAAACTAAATTCTCTACAGTTTCATTATATTGGTTTATGTAATCTCAATGCATATGAAACTGTTAGGGGGTGCTTCTATCCCCCTATATCCAATAAGCTTTCATCGGATAGTATCAGTGTTTATATTATATTGCATGAAACAGCAAAGAAGCATGGAAGTTCCAGCCCATCCACCCCACAAGCGAAGCAGGCGGCGTGAAGGAGACCGCTCAACAGTAGCAGGTTGCGCAGAGGAGGGGCGGTGGGGGACTCCCTGCCCTCCCCTCGCTTGCCCTCCACACATGAAGATGAACCGCCGCCTGCCATAAATTCCTCGCCGCTCCCGCATTAACGCCCCAGCCCCACTCAACCATGCTTCTTTGCTGGTCCCGGAGCCAAAGCCAGGAAGGCGAGAGGGGAAGCTGTTGTAGCAACCGCACTACAGGACAGCACATGACAGGGGACACACCATTGCCGGGCCGGGCCGCCCTCCCTCCCAGTCCCAGAGCACTTTCTTCCTTCTACCGCCGCTGAGAAGAGAGAAAGAAAGAAAGAAAGAAAGAAAGAAGAAAGAAAGAAAGAAAGAAAGAAAGAAAGAAAGAAAGAAAGAAAGAAAGAAAGAGGAAGGGAGAGAGAGAGACAAGAAAGAAAGAAAGAAAGAAAGAAAGAAAGAAAGAAAGAAAGAAAGAAAGAAAGAAAGAAAGAAAGAAAGAAAGAAAGAAAGAAAGACAAAGGAAAGGAAAGGAAAGGAAAGGAAAGGAAAGGAAAGGAAAAGAAAGGAAAAAAGGAAAGGAAAAAAGGAAAGGAAAGAAGAAGGAAAAAAGGAAAGGGAAAGGAAAGGAGGAAAAAAGGAAAGGAAGAAAGGAGGAAAAAGGAAAGAAAAGGAAAGGAGGAAAAAAGGAAAGGAAAGGAAAGAAGGAAAGGAAAGGAAAGGAAGAAAGAAAAAGAAAGAAGGAAAAAGGAAGGAAGAAGAAAGAAAAAAGAAAGAAAGAAAGAAGGAAAGAAAGAAGGAAAGAAAGAAAGAAGAAAGAAAGAAAGAAGAAAGAGAGAAAAAAGAAAGGAAGGAAGGAAGGAAGGAAAGAAGGAAGGAAGGAAGGAAGAAAGGAAGGAAGGAAGGAAGGAAGAAAGAAAAACTTATGACCACAATTGAGCTTAAAATTTTGGTTGCTAAGCAAGAGCGTTGTTAAGTGAGTTTCACCACATTTTACAAATTGGCCACACCCACCCAGTCAGCTGACCACCAAACCATGCCCACCTGAAGCCACACCCACCTGACCACCAAGCCACGCCCACAAAATAAGCCATGCACACAGAACCGGTAGTAAAAAAATTAGAACCTACCCCTGGTTTAGTGTGATATGGGCATCTGATCTGTAGAGTGACTCCATCATAAATCTACCAGTTTGGTTTAATTGCAGAAGTGGTAGATGAAGTTTTCCTTGCTTTGACGATCCTTTCCTCTTATGCCCAAACAATTGCATCTTTTTCCATAGAGAAAAATAAAAGATAGTGCATGAGATTATTCAATTATCCAATTATCCGCATGAACGCAAACAAATAAATGGATCTTAGCAAAGTCAATCAATATATTGAAATCAATTACATTGACTAATTAAATGATACTTTTGATCCTATTAACATTGTAGCGTTACTAGATCTGAAAAACACTCAGGAGAAAAAAGTTATATTAATATACAACATTTTCCATTTTTAATAATGAAAGGGATAAATTTAAAGCACATTTGAAATCAAAGTGCTTCACAGAAACAAACTCCACTGATAAGTTCTCTGGTGAGACAAATGGTGAAATTGCTGTTGTTTTCTACTGCAGATGAGTTTGCCATCTACAAAGAATTAGCTACCTAGATTTCCTGATTTGAAAAAAGTTCCAAAACATTTTTGCATAATGTATTCCTTGGTTTTCTATTAACTAAAGTTAAGGGCAAGAATCTCACATTCAATCAGAAATATGTCTCTGACATTCTTCTACCCCTTTCGTTAAAAAGCATCCTCAGTGCAGCACTTGTCACAAATGCAGTTGTTGGACTTCCTCTTCTGAATACATTATTTTCCTTTTTCTCTCTCTGACTCTACTTGTATCTGTTTGTAAGAAAGAGAGATGGAATGTAGTTCTGAGACAAAGGATTCAAGGTCAGTCCTTGACATGCCCAATAAAAGAGGACAAAAATGGCTTAAATAATATTCTGAAGAGCCATTACCAGTTAGAGAAAAAATACTAGGCAAGATGCAGTATTTTATATTCCTATTTGAAACTTTCAGGGTGAGAATGTGACACAATAAGTACATTGTACAAAACCAGGGCAAATTTTTGATGTTCCACCTTTCCCGAAAACTGTTTTCTAGAAATGGAGACATTTTAGTAAATATCTTTCAGAGAATGCCCATTTTATGCAGTCCTTCCAGCATCACAAAAAAGCAAGTCACTGGTTTTTAACTATTTATTTTATTTTATTATTTATTATTATTTATTTTTGTCAAGTACATGTTGGTAATATACATAGATATAACATTGTTTATATACATAAGATGGGTACTGATAAGAGGGAACATTAGGACAGGGACGGTAGGCACGCTGGTGCACTTATGCACGCCCCTTACTGACCTCTTAGGAATCGGGTGAGGTCAACAGTGGACAGTCTAAAGGTAAAGTTTTGGGGGTTTGGTGATGAAACCACAGAGTCAGGTAGTGAGTTCCAGGCATTTACCACTCTGTTGCTAAAGTCATATTTTCTATAGTCAAGTTTGGAGCGGTTCACTTTGAGTTTGTATCTGTTGTGTGCTCGTGTATTGTTGTGGTTGAAGCTGAAGTAGTCATTGACAGGAAGGACGTTGTAACGGATAATTTCCAGCTGTTATGAAGTCTGCTACCTACAAAACTAAATAAGAGGAATTAGATACATGTTCTGAAACCGAGTGCAAATTTATTTTGCAAAGCAACCAATTATCTCTGCACTGAATGGCTCAGCTGGCTAAATGGAAGTATTAGATCACAAGAAATTTGGGAAAGGTGAATGGTAAGAGAAAAAAGAATACCACCTATAAATAATTTTCATTTTTAAAAAACATAATAACAACAGCCTCCGAATCATAGTCAAACTGAATTAATTATCCTTTTAAAGCTGTTATGAGAGAAATAGAATATGCTATTTGATAGGACTGTCAATTTTGTATGAATACAGTATAAGAAAATTACCATTTAAAAAAAATTAAAAGCCATTTTTAATTCAACAAATACTTCTACCTCATCTCTAGAATAAATCTGAAAATTGGCATTGTTACTCTACGTTTACTCTCTCTCTATAAAACCAAATACCACTCACTCATCACGAAATCTCCAGAACTGTAAAGCCTACAAACTTGAAACTTGGCACGTATGTTCCCCTTGGCTTCTAGGTGCTCGCTAAGAAAGGATTTTTCGAAATGACCATCAGATCATTAGTATTTCTTATACAGTATTATATTAATTAACATGTCCCCTCCCCATCTGAACTACTCTCCCTCCCCCCCATCTGAAAAGAACTCTGTTCCAACTGCCAGTTGCCTTATATTAACACGCTTTGATGCTAAGGAGTTACACATTCTACATAAATTTTCAAGCTTTAAGTGTCAACGTATAAAGCCTGATCATAACTACTCATCTCTACAACTACTATCTCCTCCGGGTCCCGTCAGCTAAACAATGCCGTCTGGCAGGCCTGCGGGGGAGGGCCTTCTCTGTGGCTGCCCCAACCCTCTGGAACCAGCTACCTCCAGAGATCCAGACTGCCCCCACCCTATTGTCTTTCCGTAAGGCAGTTAAGACCTGGCTCTTCCGACAGGCTTGAGGCCATTTGATCTCGCGACCGAAATTGGTGAGATCCGGCCACGAAAGGAAACGCATGGGTTTTAAAATTGTTGTACTTATTTTTAATGTTTTTATGCTTTTGTATTTGCAAATGTTGTTAAGCCGCCCAGAGTCCTTTGGGAGTTGGGCGGCATACAAATGCAAATAAACAAATAAACAAATAAACAAATAAACAAATAAACAAATAAACAAATAAACAAATAAACAAATAAACAAATAAACAAATAAACAAATAAACAAATAAACAAATAAACAAATAAACAAATAAACAAATAAACAAATAAACAAATAAACAAATAAATTTTCAAGCTTTAACTGTTAATTTATCAAGCCTGATCACATAGTTTCGTAGCAAAGCATGGGTATCCAGCTACTAGTATTAAATATAATCATTGTTAATTAATGTTCTCTCTGATTACTATATCACTGTATTATTTGTACTAGAGACTTGTAGATAACATTTTGATTTGTAATTCATTTTAAAGTACATAATGTAACATAAAGTACATTATGTTACTTTATGTTGCATTACTTTGTGTTACAGTACTTTAATTCCCTAATAAATGTGCATTGTGGTATGCCAACTCCATACATATGAAATCAACGTCAGTCCATGATACTTATGGCTGAATAAATCTGTTAGTATTTGTTTATTTCTTTACTTACTTACTTATTTTATTTACTCCAGTTTAATAACTCTGAATGGTCTATAGAGAATCTCAGTAAAGTAATATCAAAATACAACAATAAAACACATTAATATTCCTTTTCCCAATAAGCATAAAAATCCTCAGAGATCTTTTTCAAAAGGAAGGTTTTAAGAATTTGAGACTTTCTAAAAAAACCTCAGGCAAGAGGCCTAAGTATATTTCTGGCGTATCATAATTCCCAATAATTTTAAGGTATTACAAATCTAATTTTTAAAATTAATTAAGTAGCATGAATTTAAAAAAAAAGCAAAAGCAAAGAAAATAGAAAGGAATGTATATACACACATAAAATTAATGTTTATATTATAAAAAACTAAAAAGACAAGAATACACTACCCCCCGAGATCCGCATAATTCCCACCCTGCCAGCCTTCAGAAAAGCAGTAAAAACATGGCTTTGTCGACAGGCCTGGGGCCAATGATTTTAATACAACACCGATCATTCTTGGCCCCATGAATGATTTATTGTATGGGTTTTTAAATTGGGGTTTTTAATGTTTTTTTAAATGTTTTAATATCTATTGTTTTTAATGCTTTTTATATTTGTTGTTGCATGTGAATTTTTACTGTTGTGAGCCGCCAGAGTCTTTGTGGAGTGGGCGGCATACAAATGCAACAAATAAATAAATAAATAAATAAATAAATAAATAAATAAATAAATAAATAAATAAATAAATAAATAAATAAATAAATAAATACTATTCCAAACAAATGGATATCCAGTGTCTGTTTAAAAGCCTCTAGTGATGGAGTACCCACAACTTCTGAAGGCAAGCTGTTGCATAGTCCTGCTTGAATTTGATTAAACCTCTGCTGTAAACACTGTATTTATTGTCTATTTTTCTTTTCCTGCATATTTTCCAATTTTAGTCTCCAATCCAGCATTGGTGGCAATGTTTCTCTTTCCAGTATTGTGTCAGATCGATTCTTATCCCTGTCGTCAGTATATATCTTAATAAAATATGTTGTTTTTCAAATATATTCTCTGAGAGCATACTGAATAAAACATTTGAAGCTTAAATTTTAATTTTGGAATTTTCTGGACGTTTTAGTATATTTCTTTCCAATACTTTGGACTGTAGTTTAGTGTAAATTTTATTGATTCTCCCCCCCCCCCCCTAATTTTTCACATTGGTCTGCAAACCAATCTATGATTTTACAAATACAAAGTAACATGACTATGAATTATGAATTTAGATATAATTTCCTTTCTGTGTTCATTCTCTTCTTCTTTGACTGGAGACACCTGAAGGTTAATAGAAATGCTTGGATACACACTGGAATGCAGTTTTCCTTTCTTTTTGCACATTTAGTAATTGACATTTTATATTTAACTACATTTAGTTTCAGTAAACATCCACAGTGGAGCATAGCTTGTGAATTTTCTATACAACTTTGAGACCTAAGATCTTACTGGTCAACCAGAGAACTTTCATTTTCCAAAATATCTTCAAATTTCTTTTTTTGATTCTGGTAAATGGTAAGAAATTAAAAAAAATGTCTGATGTTTTTTAGTTCTTGCTTGTGATTTGTAAGTTTGTGATTTATAATTTTCAAATGATTATTTTGAATTGATTGTAGATCTTTTCCCTATTTTACCTTTTTGTTTATACTTGTTTATAATAATAGATGTTGTTGTACATACTATTATGTGTCACAGAAAGCCCTTTTTGAAAGCCAATGTATGTACGTATGCAGGGGCGGGTTGCTCGCTTACCGGTGCCAGTGCGCTGCATGTGCATCTCCATGTTTCTGGTGTGCACGCACTCGCTACATGCACACGCCCCCTCACGCGATTTTGCTTCTGCGCATGCGCAGAAGCAAAATCGCGCCAAAATCTCACGAGGGGCACACATGAGAGAGAGATTTTGGCGCGATTTTACTTCTGCACATGCGCAGAAGCAAAATCGCCCAAAAATTCTCAGAAAAAAATGGCGACGCGCGCAACAGACCGGCGAAGATGGCTCTGGAGCGGTCGTGTGCAAATTGCACAATTGGCTGCTCCCTACCAGAGCTATGCATTGGACAGCTCTGGCAGGAACCCACCACTGTATGTATGTATGTATGTATGTATGTATAATTTTTCTTTATTTTTCTGTCTTCCCGCAAGTGCTGGGTCCATGGTTTTTTTGGGTGGAAAGCAACTGTTAATCCATTTGATAGCTAACACCAAGACTGATGTCTGGGCTGACAGATAATGACTATAATGAACTATATCAAAAAATTCTATACCAAATAAATACATTCATATAAAAGTGGATTGTTTCATATAAATATACATTGCTTAATGGTGTAAACCGCTTAGAGAGTGCTTGCACTTTGAAGGGGTATATAAGTCTCACAAACAAACAAACAAACAAACAAACAAACAAACAAACAAATAAATAAATAAATAAATAAATAAATAAATAAATAAATAAATAAATAAATAAATAAATAAATAAATAAATAAATAAATAAATAAATATTCCATTGCATAAACAGAAATCTATTGCTTAATGTGACTGCCATTCATTTTTCTTGGATTAAAATGATGCTGCAGTATGTTGCTTTGAACATACTGGGTGCCAGTACTTTGCAATGAAAAGCACCCACAAATTATGCATAGGAAGTGCCAAAATAGGCTCTACCTGAAAATGTGAAGTTTATTTATCGTTCAAGCAATTTGTTCTCATTCCACAGTACCAGTCTCTTTAACAAATTGTCATGACTGGTGAAATCTTTCTGACAAGTACAAAAAACAGTTGGCATTTTAAGACGTACCATTGCTATAATTACGAGGGTGATAATGGAGAGCAATAATCTTTTCAGATTTTAAAAGTCTTAAATGTCAGAACCTAGAATAGATAGTCTTGTTTAGCATTATTTTAACTATATTGAAATTGCAGCCCAAAATATATCTTGGTCTAAGCATATTTTTTTTAAAAAAAAACTGTTTTCACTCTCAATATATTTGGCAATACATGGAGATATATGTCTCCATATATTCATTTATTGCCAATTCTATATATTTCATTACACAAGACTAGTTAAGAGAAATAGACACATATTTTTACATGAATATTAACCTTTTTGAGCTGAGATAAATGTCATAAGATTGACTGTCTCTGTAGGACTTGACAGCCAAAACATTAGGAAATTCAAAGCAGGTTCATAAAGTAGAAACATGAAATATGCAGCACAGTATTCCCTTAGATATAGTAGATAATATACAATATGAATATTACATGGAAATAAAACTGAATAGTAGAGAGATCAAAATAATTATAAGATTTAAAGGACTAAAACTAATGTGAGCTTTTTATTTATTTATTTATTTATTTATTGGTGTTTCTTATATCGCCCAACTCCTGGAGGACTCCGGGCGGCTTACAACAGAAAAAAAATTCAAGAAACCAATATAAATAAACATTAAAACAGATATAAAAATTAAAAACATCTTAAAACATTTACTATCCATTCAGCCATCATACATACTTGGGGGTGAGCTCAAGTGGACTACGCTCTACCCCCTGCCTGCAGGAAAAGCCAGGTCTTAACAGCTTTCTGGAAGGCCAGCAGGGTGGGGATAATTCGGGTCTCTGGGGGAAGTTGGTTCCAGAGCACGGGGCCTGCCACAGAGAAGGCTCTCCCCCTAGGGCCCGCCAGGCAACATTGCTTAGCCGATGGGCTTTTGCAATTACTAGTTTAATTTTGTATCAAATAAGTCTCTTCTTTTATTAAATATATTGCAGCAATAAAAAAGGTCACAGCTACATTTGGAAATATTATTTGCTACTATGTAGATGAGCTATTATTGTAGATACCTTCACTTTTTTTTATTTTGAACATCTTGATGACTTGAATAACATATTGTAAACCCAGAGCTCTTTCTTTTTGTCTAAACTAAGTGGCAAATATTGTAGAGCAACTTTATTTAATATTTGTTTTATAGTCTCTGCCTTTATACTTTGATTTTTTCCCCTACATATTTTCCTATCCTAGCTTCTTTTCTCCCCATCCCTATTTTAAACCAAAGCATCAATTCATGTATGTAGTCAGTGCCCAAATGCCACTTAATATTTTATACTGAAGGATGAAAGCATTACTTTTGGATTATATGAAATTTAGAAATTTTATAGTTCATTTCATTAGCAATGCATTCAAGGATATGTTGGGGATTTAGATATTATTTCCTCAAAGGTGTAATATTTTAGCATTTTAAAAATATTTTTTTTCCTAATCAAGGGTAAAAAAATTATTCTAAATCTAAATTAATGGATCTAAATTAATGGAGATGGAGATATAGAATCACAATCACACATAGGGTCACAATCACATTTGTTATATAATATTGTTCATATAATTAAGAGCCGAGGTGGCGCAGCGGTCAGTACTGCAGATCACTTTAGCTGACTGTGATCCGCAGGTCAGCAGTTCAAATCTCACCGGCTCAAGGTTGACTCAGCCTTCCATCCTTCCGAGGTAGGTAAAATGAGGACCCAGATTGTTGGGGGCAATATAAATATACATTGCTTACTGGTGTAAACCGCTTAGAGAGTGCTTGCACTGTGAGGCGGTATATAAATCTCACAAAATAAATAAATAAATAAATAATGATGAGTCAATTTAAAAATATTTTGAATATTTAAATGAGGATTTTTTAAAAAAAATGTTATTTTGATAGGAACAACATCTTATATCCTTCTAGCATGTTGGTGTTGAGATAATCTCATGAATTAACAAGCTTCTTGACTTCTTAATGCTACATATAGAAATAAAACTTGTCTGCTTCAGATATCTTAAACTGCATGCAATTAATTTTAATAAATTAAATCTGGTTCAGTTTTTAAATCAAGTTTCTACTACATCAGTCTGGTTTCTGATAAGTGTTTTTTTAAGATTGCACAATTGCTGAAAAATTTGTATGTTTTCAATCTATCTTGCAGGGCATCCACAAAATGCCAAAACATTGTAGATGACAATTTGGAAGTAGAAAAAGAGGTATGGTTAGAAAAATCCCGAATTGTTATTCAGTATGAAAAACAACAGGGCATCAGCAAACACAACAATAGGGCAGCAGCAACATGTAAGGAAGAAAAATGAAAGATTAGTACTACTGCTGTCAGATTTGGAGCCCGCCTAAAGTAAACCATTTCAGTTCTTGTTCAGACACGCTTCATTACTGTTCACCTTGCTATTCTTGTAATCGTATCTTGGTGGACAAAATTCTGTCTTTGCTACTGTTTGCTTTCTTGATCTCCGGTTACTCATCTATAGAGAACTGAAAACTTTATAGAGCTCATCTATAGAGCAGCTCCTCCATAGAGATTAATTTCTTTGTCTGCTACTGACCCTTCTCTGATTGCCTTGCCTTCTCTTGCCTTCTCTGATTCTAAACAGTATCCAGTCAAGCTAATTTAGACACAACCAGATTTTCTTCCTGGCGTGGCAGCAAAGATTCTATGGTGTGAAGCTTCAGTAAATCTTAACTCTCTAAAAATAGGTTTACTCAGCAAAAGATGCGGATAAAACTAGGTTAGATTAGAGACTTTACTGAAGATAAAAATGAAGCCTTAGACCCGCAGTTTATGTGCCCTCTTCAATTTAGATTTTTGAAGCCTTTATATAAGCCTATATTTCAAAAAAGTTTCAATTCTGCATATGCTTTCTTCCCATCTTTGTCAGTTACAAGCTGCTTAGCAGTTTGCCTAATGGGCTCGGATGCTCAAAACATATTATTCAATGATTATCTATAGCCTAGGACAGTGATGGCGAACCTTTTTTCCCTCGGGTGCCAAAAGTGCATGCATGCGTGCTATCGCGCATGTGCGAGTGCCCACACCCATAATTCAATGCCTGGGGAGGGCGAAAACGGCCTCCCCCGCTCCCCCAGAGGGCCTCTGGAGGCTGGAAATCGCCTGTTTCCCAACTTCTGGTGGGCCTGGTAGGCCCATTTTTCATCCTCCCCAGGTTCCAGAGGCTTCCCTGGAGCCTGGGGAGGGCAAAAACACCCTTCCCAGTCCCCCCGGAGGCCCTCCGAAAGCCGAAAACGCCCTCCCAGAGCCTCCGTGCGAGCCAAAAATCAGCTGGCCGGCGCGCACATGCGTGCTGGAGCTGAGCTAGGCAATGGCTCGTGTGCCGGCAGATATGGCTCCGCGTGCCACCTGTGGCACCCGTGCCATAGGTTCGCCATCACTGGCCTAGGAGCTGCTAGTTCCACCTCCTAGATTCAGCCGTGATAATAGGCACACAAGAAAAACCAAACAGGAGAAGCATTAAGTCTCACTGAAAATCCTACAAAAGCAAAATATATGACATTACAGTAGAGGACAGAATTACTTTTGATAATCCTAATCACTCGAGGTATTTGCATATATAGAGAAGAGCATATGATGAACTTACATATCAGTTTCTCTCTACAAAGGAATCCTCTGGCAAGCTATTTCATGTTTGAATGTAAGGTTTCAAATGTGAGCACTATATTTATATGAATCGCATGTTCTATTACATGGGCAAATTATAGGTTGGCATGTCCTTTGTAGAAGATTCAGTCCCTGTGTTAGGAAAAATAATCTACTGAATTCACTTTGAAGACATCAGAAGAAAAAGAAGTTTAGATATATTGCTTTTGATGGTTCATCTTTGTTTAGCTTCTTCCCAAATGTCTTGTTCAATTAAGAAATATCTATGTTCAATTTTGTCATTGATCATTATGCCTATTTCACTCAAGGCAATATTTCATTCGAAAGGTCATAGCATCCTAGCGTGTCTGTGAACTTCATTCCAGAGATCAGTAATTTTGAAGGGGCAATTGTTCCTTCCTGAATTAAACTGAAGCAATTCTCTAGATACTTAAGAAGTCCTGCAGGAACAAATTGACAGCTTAAAATGTTAATTGTATTAATGACAGCATCTAAATGGCATTATATTGTGCCCAACTTTTGAGGTGATAGGGCAGCTCACATTACATGCACAAGGAAGCATGCAATCTTGATGAGCATCTAGTGAGATATTGAGTTTAATGTCTCCTTGTAATTCATGATTTGAAAAATGTATGGAGGTTTTCTCATCTAGTTTGCAAATTAATGAACAAATACTGTATCCCAATTGATTTGATTGTGACATTATTTGCCAACATTAATAAAAAATTCTCTGAAAATCAATTGTATGAATTGATGACATAGAGAAAATGTTTTTCTCTTCTCCTCCTTAAGATTAACAAAGCATATTATATATTTGAAAAAATATTATGAATTTAGGTACATTTTTCATTACCGTAGTTATTTTGTGAAAGTTTTACTATGTGTTCTACTATTTTTGTGAACTAGCCATGGTTAGCTTTATACTTTTTAGGTGAACTAGGGTACAATCTTCAGCAGTCCAATCCTACAAGATCTACTTACTTAGAAAACTAGAAATGATACACCAGGAGGGTATCCTCATAGAAATATCAATGGTAGGAAAAATTGCTGTAAACTAAATAATCCTACTTTTAATAGTTAGAGAAGAGGAATCTTGTTTCTTTGCTTTTCTCCTATTCCTCATTTTTTTAAAATCAAGTAGCAGTTCATCACTTGTATTTTTGCCTTGTGATTTCAGTTCCTAAATTGACACTCTTTATCTAAAGCTTTTTGGATACCCAGAATATAATATATATCAGATTGTCTATTAGCATGCTTCTTAATACTTGTTGGGATGTTGACTTTCAATTCTGGATTTTTTCCATAGGTGAAGCAAGATCCATCTCTGCAGACAATATATTAATTTGGCTTCAGCAGAAATGGCTCTTCTATGAATTTCACCATTTTAGTTTTAACAGTACTTTCTACCAAACTTATCTGGCAAAGATGTCAATTGACAGGCCTTCAATTTTCTGACTTGCCCCCTGGTTCCTTTTTCTTAAAATGTTGTACTGTTGGCTCTCCTCCAAGCTTCTCTCCACTGTGACTATACTCCAATTTTTTTGTTGCAAGTTCAGAAAATTATGTATTCAAGTTTCTAAAAGAGAACTCTTGGATGAATGCCATACAACCGCAGTTGACTTGTGAATTTCTAATATGCCAATTAACTCTAAAACATCATCTTTTTCATCTTTATTTGACATATAGAGGGCAAAGTATTATTCTAACTACAAATATTTCTGCATAGCAGGTTAACAAGCTTAAACTCCAAAAATTATATGAATAAAAATAACAAGCAAAATTATTTGACTGCAAATCAACTTTTTTTCCCTTATTGCTATCATATAGGCACTTTCACAAAGAACCCTCTCCCACTCACATAAGTAACAGGCAAGCGAAAGAGAGAGAGAGAGAGAGAGAGAGAGAGAGAGAGAGAGAAGGAGAGAGAGAGAGAGAGAGAGAGAGAGAGAGAGAGAGAGAGAGAGAGAGAGAGAGAGAGAGACGTGGAATGTAAAATCAGAAATCTGTTCTCAAAACTATCACAATTCAGATTTCAAAAAGTAGGTTTTATTTATTTATTTTATTTTATTTATTTATTTGAGGTTCTTCTATGCTGCCCTACTCCCTCAGGACTCAGGGTGGCGTACAACATTTTAGGGAACATCAAACAAATCATTAAAAACAATTAAAACAATTTTAAAAACGTATAACACCATACATACATGGGGGAGACGTCAGATGCAATGTCGTCTCAAAATCACCCCGCCTGCAGGAAGAGCCATGTCTTAATGGCTTTTCAGAAGGCCAGCAGGGTGGGGATGATTCGGATCTCTGGGGGAAGTTGGTTCCAGAGAGCAGGGGCCCCTACAGAGAAGGCCCTACCCCTAGGCCCCACCAGTCGGCACTGTTTGGCTGACGGGACCTGGAGGAGACCCACGCTGTGGGACCTGACTGGTCAAAGGGAAGTATGAGGTAGAATGCGGTCCCGGAGATAGCCTGGTCCTAAGCCATGTAGGGCTTTAAAGATGATGATCAACACCTTGAATTGTACCCGGAGACCAATGGGCAACCAATGCAGCTGGCGGAGTATAGGTGTTACGTGGGTGTATCTAGAAACACCCACCACAGCACACGCAGCCGTGCTGGTTACTTCACCAGAGGCATTTAAAAGGAATGACATGATAAATAATTAACAAGTATACACCTTGTATACACCTGTAATTATTATAAATTAAATCTCAACGTATACAAAAATATACTTATGTGTTTACAATATATCTGCATAATTAATGGGTTTACAATGTGTCTGCTTAATATGTTGTTCTTCTTTAGAAGATTATATCTATGAATACAATTATGTCATCGGAATAATGTTTTCTAAATGAAAATTATTATTTTTTCTATTTACTGTGTTAATCCCCAAGATTACTAGCATGTACCGTCATATTTTCAAAACAAAGAATTGCAGACAATTATAATTTGTTGAAATATGCACATTTTTTAAAAGATTGTTGCTGTTGTTTACTAAATATAAACTGACATAGAGTGTTGACCTTTTGGAGTTATCCCCAGATAACCAGTTATTACATGCAGCTTTATCTCCAGTTAAACTTGGCTCAATGGTTAATGAATTTATCTATAGACAGAGAATTGATGCCTTATTGTGATTATCTGAAGCAGCCCCTGATCTAGCAATAACATGCAGCTTCAATTCAAGCCTAAATCAATTTCCTTTGGTACCGGTAAATCCTCTTTGGAATCAGCTACTGAAGATTTAAAGGTCAAATATTCATCAAATATTTGGCACTCAGCATTCAATGCTTGTAAATATTTTATAAGCAACACCCAATATTTGATAGTAGTCAATATTTGATGCTGAACATTTTCTGACATTTCAAAACTAGTGGTAGTGAATAATATATTTTCACTTTTTGTAATTAGAGGGAAATAAGTCACTATCTTGTTCTCCTGTCTATTAGAGCTAACTTAAATCACTCCTGATTTTTAATTTCTAGTACATTTACCAGCAAATTCAGTTACCATTGAAATGGCCTTTAAGCCTGAGTAAAATAAATAAAATTAAAATAAATACATTTTCCAGATCTTTCAAGGGTGAATTATGACTTATCTTGCCTTTTTGACAGAGTTTTCAGTACAGTGAGAATGCCAGCAGTTATTAAATTTTTTCTGTAGAACAGGGGTCCTCAAACTTGGCAACTTTAAGACTTGTGGACTTCAACTCCCAGAATTCTCCAGCCAGCATAGCTGGCTGGAGAATTCTGGAAATTGAACTCCACAAGTCTTAAAGTTGCCAGGTTTGAAGACCTCTGCTGTAGAATGATCAGTCTACACCAGGGGTAGGCAAAGTTGGCTCTTCTATGACTCATGGACTTCAACTCCCAGAATTCCTGAGCTAGCATGATTGGCTCAGAAAGTCTGGGAGTTGAAGTCCATGAGTCATAGAAGAGCCAACTTTGCCTACCCCTGGTCTACACCATTTTTCAATGTGGAGTTTTATCTCAGAGAAAATCTCACAGAATTTGTTCTTCAGAAGACATGATTAACAGGCAGGCAATTGAAGGCTGATTCATTCACTGATGTACCAAACAGAACAACTTAATGAACTCTATAGATTTCTTTTTTTCTTTAGAAGACATGTAATGTTTACGTCGAAAAGATCAGAGTCATTCATCACTTTTACACAGATTAAATTCTTCCATCTGGAATCGGAATGGGACAACTCATGACCAATCCTCGAATACAGCTCATCTGTCTGGAACCCACACCGCATATCGGACATATATACATTAAAAAGTGTCCAGATATACTTTACAAGAAGAGTCCTCCACTCCTCTACTCACAACAGAATACCTTATGCAACCAGACTCGAAATCCTGGGCTTAGAAAGCTTAGAACTACGTCGCCTTCGGCACTATCTAAGCATAGCTCATAAAATTATCTGCTACAACGTCCTTCCTGTCAACGACTACTTCAGCTTCAACCACAACAATACATGAAGACACAACAGATACAAACTCAAAGTGAACCGCTCCAAACTTGACTATAGAAAATATGACTTTAGCAACAAATGGCAAATGCCTGGAACTCACTACCTGACTCTGTGGTTTCGTCACCAAACCCCCAAAACGTTACCCTTAGACTGTCCACTGTTGACCTCACCCGATTCCTAAGAGGTCAGTAAGGGGCTGGGATAAGCACACCAGCGTGCCTACTGTCCCTGTCCTAATGTTCCCTCTTATCAATTCCAATCTTATGTACATAAACAATGTTACATATATGTATATTACTAACACGTACTTGACAAAATAAATAAATAAATAAATAAATAAATAAATAAATAAATAAATAAATAAATAAATAAATAAATAAATAAATAAATAAATAAATAAATAAATAAATAAATAAATAAATAAACTCACCACGGAAAGCTCGCTGCAGGAGAACTTGCCACATTGTGCCATGGGACAATTTAACAATTCAATTTAATTATTTAAAATAAATACAAAAAATATTTAAATTTTTGCCATTCACATTTCATTCCGTCCCTCCTTTTGCATCCTTTCTTTAATTATTTTATTCCACTATTTCTTTGATATTAGTGTAACTCTTTTCCCACAGTGAGTTGTCCTGTGGCAAGCTGGCTGTGGCGAATCATCCTGCAGCGAGTTGGCTGTGGCAAGCTGCCAATGGCAAGTTAGCCATGGCGAGCTGGCTGTGGTGAGTTGTCATAGACCTGGAAAACAGCTATGCATCATCTAATCCAAGTTTAGATGATGGAACTGGACTTTAGATTTTGTCCTGCTCAATTTTCCATGTCCGAAAACTTCTCAGGATAAGCAGCATTTTTGGAGGTAGCTGAATGGGTGCTGAATGGGGATATTCACTGGAAAAATTACATTGTAAAGTATAGGTAAAAAGGACATAGTCGGCTTCTCTGTGACTAGACTCTAAGGGAAATGGGGGTTATCCAAGATCTCATCCTTGGAATTATATGTTGCATTGTTTTTCAATGTCAGAGACATGCAGCTAGCCCAATATTATCTTTGTATAGCATTTAGCCATTATAAAAAAACAAATTAAGAAAAAGCACAATAAAATTAATTGTATTTGGTTACAATCATGAATAGTTTATGTAATGTTTTATGTTTTCTTAATTTACTGTTGAAGCAGCTGTTGTATACAAAGAAAGTTTATGGGTACATATAGTATATCAATATCCCTTTATGCAAACCTAAAAGCCTACATCATTAAGAAGCTCCATATATTAAAAAGGTCATCCATTGCTAGAGGTACCAAATAGTGATTGAAATAAAATTAATACACATCTAATAAGACATTTCTTTTTAATAACTAAAATTCCAGGACCATCATAGGCTGCCTATGTAGAGAATAAACTTTTTTTTTCAAACAGGAAAATACCAAAGGTGATTTGGTTTGAATGATCACCTTTAAAAAATCATTTTGAGAAAGTAATAAGATTTATGAAACCCACCTCTTCAGTGGACAACTGAGCTACTATACAATATTTTTTGCAGAGTACTGATAGGAATTTTAGATCCTACACTTAGTGTTCATATCCCCTTTACTTTAAATTGCTATGTTATATTATTTCAGCTGTGATTCTGAAGCACAGAACTACAGTATATATTTTATTCCTACTATTCTGCCATTAGATGTAACAAGTATTTAGTTCCTTTTCAGCAGGCAGGAAGGAAAGAACTTGCCTACTTCTATCAATCCTGTTCTTAATAAAAAAAACAAAAAACAACAACCTGATCATATTTAATTTTAAATTCACATATAAGGTTAACCACATGATATCTATCAGAATACAATGGAGTTTCCTATTAATCTTCTGGTGCTAAACATAGTTATTTGGGAACAAACTAGAGAGACAGGCAGAGACAGACGGATAGATGCATATTGATGATAGACAGATTTAAAAGCAAAACAATTACATCTGAAATGAAACGAACACCATCCTGCTCCCTAACAACCACACATTTTAAACTCTGCAGAATATAAAATGTTTGATTATTCGGAAGTAGAGATAGTAAAAGAGAACAAAACTATGCCTACAAAGTTGTAACTTCATAGGCTTTGTGCAGAAGAGGCAATTTTATGCTGGAAGGGAAGTGCTTAATTAATCCATAGCATCATTACATTTATTGAATATATTCTGACATGATTTTACTATGCTTATCCCCAAGAACGTGTACTACAATCTTCCACACCTTCAAATTGCTGGATAGCAATTCTCATAATTCCAAGGTTGACTGAGAATTATGGGAGTAAAATCCAAAATATAGAGACAGACCTAATCCCTGGGAATCTTATTTCTAAGAATTAGCAAGGTCCACGCTACCTAACTTCCCAGTTCAGACACAGTTATGTCAATGTTGGCACAAGTTAGCTACACACACAGACACACACAGACATACAGACACACTTTATCTCTCTTCTGTGTCCTCTGCAGATACAGCTAAAGGAATGTGAGATTCTTTTCACTTCGTCACTTAAGATAAATTCTGGACATTTTATTTTAAACTATGACCAAACTATGTTCAACCAGATCCTGCACATAGGCAATCGCCCAGAAAGCTTTTTTGAAATGTTTGTCAAAGGCTAATTCTGCTCCCAAAGGATTTAAATATTTATTTAAACATCTCTAAAACAGCCACATTTAACTTTTTTCCCTGCACAAATGCTACATTCACATTTTCAAATATGCTTTACTATGATCTAAAATCAAGAAAGTAACATTTTCTTGGGAGTTTCAACCACTCTGCTCAAAACGTTGCCGTATATAATGTAATCCAAAAAATGTGAGAAGCAAAATATAAAGTGATTACCTTGCCAAGAGCGGGCCCTAGAGAATTCAGTCTTTGAAGATCTAGAAGGAAACTGACCTTTAAAACCTGAACTCTTATGATGGAGCAATTGTATGTTGATATTTTCAGAACTGCCCACATTTAAAGAAATGTAAAAAGACAGTCTTGTGTGAAAAATGTACAGAATCAGTACAATTTTGCTTTCCCTTCCTTTTACAGACTGACTTTGTGATAGAGTCCCCTGGTAGTTGGGTGGCATACGAATCTATTTAAATAAATAAAATAAATAAATACTTTGTGTAAGTTTTTGTTTTACAAATCTGTGGTTGCAAAGGATAACAAATGCTATTCAATCTTAGAGAACACTGCAAACAATAACAAAGCAGATTTTTTTATGCTTTAGTAATTATGATATTATGTTAGGAATGCAATTTTCAAGGCTGGGATTTCTTACTGTGTCATACTGAGTGGCTGTGGATTCAGTGCAAAATCTCTCTAGAGCCGTGATAGTGAACCTATGCCACGCATGCCCGAAGTGGCACGTGGAGCCATGTCGCCTGGCATGTGCGGCATCACCCGTTCCTCTTTCGGGTTTCTGGCGCACATGTGCATGTGATGATCAGCTGGCCTTTGTGCGTGTGGCAGTGCAGGAAACCAGAAGAGCTGGTCTTCCATTTTCCGGTGTGAGCATGTGTGCCGCCAGCTGATCAGTGCATGCACATGAGCGGCAGCAACTAGAAGAGTTGGTGGGTTTCAAAAATGTTTGTTACTGGTTAGATGGGCATGGCTAGGTGGGGGGCATGTGACTGAATGGGCATGGCCAACTTGACATCACTCATGCCCACGCCCATTCACATGACCCTCCCCACCTAGCCATGGCCACAGGAAAAGGTAGGAATTTTTTTGGAATTTCCACCTATCTACTCCGCCCTCCCTTCACCAGACGCCCCCATTTCCCCTCCTTTAGCAGCCTCAGCCCTAGCCCCGCTTCCTCCACCACCACCGCCTCTTTGTTCGGGCTGCTTACTTCCACGGCAGCTGGTCCAGAGTCCAGAAGGCAAGCTGACCGGAGTTTTTGGCAGCCCCCAGCCAGGAAAGCAGCTGGCAAAGAAGCCTCCCTCTTTGAGAGCCACTTTGTGGCTGTGGCAGCTGGCTGCAGGCCACCAAAAAGTACCAGAGGTCACGGGAAAAGCTGCTGCCATGCCATCACCACCATGTTCTTCGTGCATGTGCATCCCATTGGACTTGCAAGGCAATGGGCTGCATGTGCACAAAGGACATGACGGTGGTGATCATGGCGGGTGGGGTGAGTGAGCGGCAACTGGGGGACTGGTTCGGGGGCATGGCCAGTCGGCCATCGCTACTGATTCAGCAACCTTGGCCAAATTTCCGCCAACAGTTCACGCGAACCGGTGCGAATCGGCTGAATACCACCTCTGGGCCGCACACGTGTGTGCGCCGGAAACCAGAAGTTCATTTTCCAGTGCACGCATGCCCCCTGAGCAGCTCCTCTTCCTGGTCATGGCCCAGACGAGTGTGTGCATGCACATGAAGCACACATGCACACGCGAAGTGCTCCCTTCTTGGCACTTGGTGCTGCACGCATGCGCACACATTCCCTTTTCAGCACTCAGTGCCGAAAAGGTTCACCATCACTGCTCTAGGGGACTTTTGGTAAATTAGTCCAAAAACTAGTAAACTTAAGTTTTTGCCTTTATTTGTAGGCACTTGCTTTTTTAAAAAAGCAAAGAAAATTACTATTTTTCATCTTAAAGAATTCATGAAAAATAATTTGAATTCTATTTTTTTAATTTATGAACTTGCCTGTATCACCTATGTTTACAGTCAAATGGAGCAACTAATTCATTTTTCATTCTTTTGCTTCTTATTCAGTAATTATCTCTTCATTCCTAACACCTGTTGAACACCAACTTACATTTCCTCCATGCTGTTGTGCTCATCTGCAGACTGGAAACACATTTGGCATAGTGTTAGTTACTGTATATATACTGTATACTTCTGAGACCGGAGCTTAGTCTTCAACTGCAACTAACCTTTATTCAGTCTCTGCTAGCCAATAGTTAAATACCCCAAACACCAGCCAAATAGCAGTCACTTTCTCTGCATCAAGCTTGCTTAATACAGAGTTTACTGTTCCCACCAAAGGTTCCAATGTTCCATGAATGAAAAGTTATTCCACCTTCCTTCATAAAATAAATAAAAATTCTTCTGTTATGTCCTCCACAGATAAAGCCATACGAGAGAGGGGGAGACAGCAGACAGACAGACAGACTATGGTGGCAGATCAGCAGATTGTCTGTTGTGTCACCTGCCTTCTGGAATGAGTTCTTCTGAAATCCATATGGCTTCACCTTGATGATGTTCTGAAACTCCTTAAAGACCTTGCTGTTTTGCCAGGCCTTAGGCTAGGGCCATGATGGTGAACCTATGGCATGCATGCCACAGGTGGCATGTGGAGCCATAACGGAGGACACACGAGGTGTTGCCCTATGTCAGCTCCAGCGCGCACGTGCGTGCTGGCAGCTGATTTTCGGCCTTGGGGAAGACCGTTTTGCCCTCAGGGAAGCCCCGGAGTGCGAAAAACAGCACAACGGGCAAACCGGAAGTTCAGAAAATGCACTTCCGGTTTGCCCGTTGTGCTGTTTTTTGCACTCCGGGGCTTCAGGAAACTTCCCTGAAGCCACTGGAATGCAAAAAACAGCACACACCCTTTTGGCACGTGAACCAAAAAAGATTCGCCATCACTGGGCTAGGGTAATGAGGACCCTTGTTTGTTATGTTTATGGGTATAGAGTATATACTGCATTTCTGTGTTGTTTGATGCGATCTCCTATCCTGTTCATTATTTATTGAAAAACTTGTTTTATTGTATTGTGAGCTGACCACAGTTTGTTTGGAATTGGACAGTGTTGGAATTGATAAATAAATTAACAAATAAATAATCTTAGCAAATCCAGAACATGTCAGTACACCCTTTGCATGTCAGCAAAATTGCATTTGAGGGCTTCTGAGTGATAACTACCTGAATACCCAGCTATTTCTTCTGGTAATGCCTCTTCCCATGGTAATTTTGTAGTTTTAAATTAGAATTAAAACTGCTGTCTGGTCAGACCTTCATTTTACTGTTGATTGATTGATTAATTGATTATTTGGTTAGATTTATATCCCTTCAAGAGCATCCACTCTTCCAATTTTCCCACTCTGAACAGTTTTATTAGGTACACAGAGTTAACAGAATAACAGAGGGACCTTGGAGATCTTCTAGTCCAACCCAAGAGAGAGAGAGAGAAAGAGAGAGAGAGAGGGAGAGGGAGAGGGAGAGGGAGAGAGAGAGAGAGAGAGAGAGAGAGAGAGACGAGGTGGTGCAGCGATAGAGGCAGTACTGCAGGTCACTTTAGCTGACTGTGATCCGCAGGTCAGCGGTTCAAATCTCACCGGCTCAAGGTTGACTCAGCCTTCCATCCTTCCGAGGTAGGTAAAATGAGGACCCAGATTGATGGGGGCAATATAAATATACATTGCTTACTGGTGTAAACCGCTTAGAGAGTGCTTGCACTGTGAGGCGGTATATAAATCTCACAAAATAAATAAATAAATAAACCCTTGCTCAGGCAGGAAACCCTAAACCGCATCCTGCCGCATACCTCCCTACGGCCGGTTAGGTCCCACAGAGTTGGTCTCCTCCAGGTCCCATCGACCAAGCAATGCCGGTTGGCGGGGCTGAGGGGGAGAGCCTTCTCTGTGGGAGCTCCCTCCCTTTGGAACCAACTCCCTCCAGAGATCAGGACTATCCCCACCCTGCTGGCCTTCCGTAAAGCAATAAAAACTTGGCTCTTCCGGCAGGCGGGGTGAAAGTGAGACCAATCAGATTATATTTGGGTCTTCCCCCTGGTCATGAATGTTGGTTGTTTTTTTAACTTTTATAATTTTTAACTGCTATGGTATTTTTATATTTCAATAATGGATTTGACATGTTGTTAGCCGCCCAGAGTCCCCTGGGAGTTGGGCGGCATACAAATCTATTTAAATAAATAAAATAAATAAATAAATAAACCATTTCAGACAAATGGTTGTCCAGTTTCTTCTTTAAAATTTTCAATGTTGGAGCACCTACAAATTCTGGAGGAAGTCATTCCACTGATTAATTATTCTAACTGTCAGGAAATTTGTCTTAGTTCTAGGTTGCTTCTCTCCTTGATTAGTTATCCGTTGCTTGTTGTCCTGCCTTCAGGTGCTTTGAAAAATAGGTTGAACCCTTCTTCTTTGTGGCAGTCCCTTACATATTGGAACACTGCTATCATGTCACCCTTAGTCCTTCTTTTCATTAAACTAAACATACCCAGTTCCTGCAACCGTTCTTCATATGTTTTAGCCTTCAATCCCTTAATCATCTTTTTAATTTTATTAAAAATTAGATATACAGTGATTAAAAACGAATACAAAATAAAAAAAGAATAAAAATAAAAAGTAGGTTCAGAAAAGAAAATAGGAAAAAATAGAAAAGAAAGAAAAAATAAGAATCATTTAAAGGAAAATAAAAGAAATACATAAAGAAATTTCTTCATCCTTCATCATAACAAACGGTTTTAATAACTTAACACCTTCCCTTTGGTGATATACAACAAATCTTCTCTTTTGATATCTCATTTCATATTTATGAACAAATTGATCTTCCTGTAATGTTCTTCACTGCTTTAAGAAATTTTCTCTTTTTTTCCGGGCACCCATCTTCAACTTGCAAAATACCTCTTTCAACACAAGCATGGCTAAGAATTATGGAATTTTAAATCATAGTTTGGGAAAGACTGCTTCTGTGTCTCTATTGCAGATCTCTGAATAAGCCATCATTGTATTTTTCCCCATTATTAAAAATGACTATTGATTCCTTTGATTCAATCTTAACAAATAAGACCCATTGAATAAAACGTAGTTTTACTCAGTAACCAGTTCATAAGGCACAGGAAACTTATTTATTTTATTAAAAGAGAACAATAGTATTTTATGTCTTATAAGATTTCTTATAAGATTTTATGTCTTATAAGATTTCTTTTTTATACATGAAGACCTGAACATTTATCTTATACTGTGTTCTTTTAAAAGCAGGAATAAAGGGATTCAAAGATTTTTCAATATATTAATTTTAGAATTTACCCCTTTTCTGGTACTTGTATTTTTTAATTAATGAAACTTGATATATATACAAAATATCGATCTGAGACAAAAGTATGATCTCACCAAGCTAATTACGAGTGTTCTCTCATAGTAGAACAAGTGAACTTTTTTGAACCTGATCCACCAACATTTTAAGACAATTGCAATACTTCAGCTGTGTTGAATCAAATAATCAATTAATTTCTGCCAAAATTGTACACCAAAAATAAATAAATCAGAAACTCAAAAGCAGTTGGAGGGGGGGAAGGGACTACCCTTTCAACAAAAAAAACATGTCAGTTACACTTTTCCTTGACATTTTAGTTTTCTTCACATGGAAGTAAAAAAAACCCAGAAACTAATGTGATAATTAGCTTCTGCGATAAACAATATAAATTTGAGACTTTTTGGTCTGAAGTTATTCTGTCTCTTTGATCTTTCCAATTTATTGTCCAGGCTATGCATTTGAATGTGTTCTATAAAGAAATGTATACTACCAGATTTGTTTCTCAAAATTATTTATTTGTATAAAATATTTATCTGATCTCTAATGTAGATACACTGTACTTTTTGGGGTCACTGACAACAAACCTAGTACAAAATTTATAATTGCTTAAAAGAGGTAAAAAAATAACCAAGGCTAAAGTAACACCCCCTTACCCCAGGCTAAGTCAACAGATTTCTTTTTCTTTAGGAGTAAATGACTTCTTAAATGCCACTTGGTGGTTTTGACAACCAGGGTAAATAATTCAATAGTCCATGTTGTTTATTAATCATTTATTTTTTAAAGACCAGAGGATTATTGATCTTTCTTTCACTTTGAGTCTGTGTCAGAAGAATGAAAGAGCACTAATGGCAACTTTTCTATTTGAATATGAAAATCACACATTGGAAATAAGTATTGCCTCTCCTTTGAAAAGTTCTCTGTGTTATAGTTTTGGGTGCAGTATAAAAATATGAATTTAGGAAAAATATCAGCAGCAATTACATGAAGCATACTTCCGCAACACACAATTGCAGAATAAATTTAGAAAGGTCATATTTGCAAGAAAAGAACAACTTGAGGATTCTGTTTTTATGAATGTCAGTGTTTTTAAAATATTGACTGACTCATGGGGTTGAATTAATATGTGGCTAATTTATTCAGTTCCTGGGACAAGCAGAATCCAAAAACCGGAGGCAGAATAGATACATCTTCAGATCTCTTCCTTCCATATTTTTTTTCAAATGATTCAATCTAATTAAAAATGTCCTCTTATGCTGCATGAAGGTGACTGAAAAAATGCAGATTAAAAAAGACACAACCCAAAAAACCTCAGACTTATACTGCGTGTGTGTATGTACGGCAAGAATAAATATAAAATAAAACCTAAAGAGCAATCATTACATATGTTATAAATAGTAGCAAAGTTATTTAAAATAGGGAGGAAGGAAGGAGGGAGGGAGGAAGGAAGGACCCTGGATTTTGTTTTTCCTTGAAAACATTTAGTTTTTCATCCAAGAAGCTTCTTCAGTTCTAGATGACTAGTGGCGATCAGAAGTATTATATTCCTTAGCAGTCACTGATTGTTATCAATCTGAAGGTCTGTCAGTAGTTCTCTAAGAGTTGTGGAAGCCATTTTACCTGGGTTTACTAATACTAATCTTTAATTTAGTATTTTTTATGTATAAAAAAGCAGACCAGGCACACATTAAGGGTGGATACCCATTAGCACATTGCCGTGCAACCACCAGTTTACTTACTTCTGGTCTGTACATACAGATACTTTGTAAAGTGCAGTTATTATTGCCACTTAGCAAACACCTTCTTAAGACCTTACCACTGACTCCAAGATAAGTTGCCAGTGCTGAGCAGGCAGGAGTAAGGATGTTGAGGATAAGGATCCATGCTTCATATACCATAAGTATCACACTAAACAGGAATGGGGGGAAATGCAATTCATGAGCCATAAATATTTACCAGTATCGTTATAGCTGACAGAATATCTTAGAATAAGGAAAACCAAAATCTATCACATTTTTTTTGTATTTAGGGGATTTGAGAGGCCAAATTGGGTACCTTAAGTCTCACGCACTGAGTAAACAATAAGAAGAGTTAACGTATTTCAACAGAAGAAAAAGAAACAGATTTTTTTTTAAAAAAAGAAAAGCAGGCAGAGAAACTAGATTTTTCAAGAGATTGTGTTCTTATTTCCAAAGGACTGAAAACAAAAAGGATTTTGGCAGTCAAAGAGAAAGGGGGAATCCAATGGGAGGTCTTTAATAAATTGACTAACCTGAGACTTTAATATTAGAACAAGAGGAAATTAGGCCTTTCTACCAGAGAAACTAAAATAGGTTTAGCTTTGGAAGAAAAATCCATCTGGTTCAGTTCCAAGCTGGGAGAAAAGACGCTGGAAACAACATAGACGCTTGAGGCTGATTGGAAAGAAGGTCCATTTATTGATGAACAGAACCACCAGGGTTTCTGGTTCTGGTGCAGCTGACCAACTGCTTTGATGAGTACATGGGTTCTTATAAGTTTCAGGGATGCTGCTAGGGGGGTTGTGCAATGTCTGAAATGCCCTTTGGAGATGGCTTTTGTGCAATGTAGTGAGCTCTGTGTCTTCTGCTAAATTTCTAATGGGTTAATCCCAGTAGTGGGTTCCTACCGGTGCACTCTTGGCTGTCCGTCGCCGCCGAGCCGAAGAAGCTGGCGGCGTTCGCGGTGCGGGGCTTCCCCCGCCCGCTTTCCCGGGATGCTGGGACGCCGCCATTTGCGTCCTTTTGCCCTCTGCGCAAGCGCTGCTTGCGCAGAGGGCAGAAGAACACAAATGGCGGCATCCCAGCGTCCCGGGAAAGCGGGCGGGGAAAGCCCCGCGCAGCGAACGCCGCCAGCTTCTTCGGCTCAGTGGCGACGGACAGCCAAGAGCGCACCGGTAGGAACCCACTACTTGTTAATCCTATTATGTCCTGAAGGGTCATGTCCTGTTCTTTTAATCCCATCATCCTGGAGCTGAAGGTCTTTTGTTTTGTAGATAGGCTGGCCCAGTCTTTCTTAATGGGCACAAAATATCTGCTGGGTGGGGAGCTATTAAGAAAGACTGCTTTCTGTCTTTAAGAGTATGTTTCTCCATTTCTCCCTTTGGGGAAATATAATGTATTTATTTTATTTATTTATTTTGTCAAACACGTATTAGATAGTACATATAAGTATAAACATGATTTGAATACATGAAATGAATGCAAATAAAAATAAAAGGGTACATTAGGACAGAGACGGTAGGCACGATGGTGCACTTATGCACACCCCTTACAGACCTCTTAGGAATGGGGTAAGGTCAACAGTAGACAGTCTAAGGTTAAAATCTGGGGGGTTGGGGGATGAAACCACATAGTCAGGTAGTGCATTCCAGGCATTGACCACTCTATTGCTGAAGTCGTATTTTCTGCAATCAAGTTTGGAGCGGTTAACTTTAAGTTTATATCTATTGTGTGCTCATGTATTGTTGTGGTTGAAGCTGAAGTTGACAGGTAGGACATTGTAGCAGATAATTTTATGAACTACACTTAGGTCATACCGAAGGCGATGTAGTTCTAAGTTGTCTAAGCCCATAATTTCAAGTCTGGTGGCATAAGGTATTATGTTGCGAGCAGAGGAGTGGAGGACTCTTCTTGTGAAATATCTCTGGACACATTCAACTGTATTAATGTCCAATATGCAGTATGTGTTCCAGACAGATGAGCTGTATTCAAGAATTGGTCTAGTAAATGTTTTGTATGCTCTGGTTAGTAGTGTAATATTACCGGAGAAGAAGCTAAGAAAGATTAAGTTTGCAACTCTTAATGCCTTTTTGGAGATGTTGTTACAGTGGGCTTTGGCACTTAGATCCTTAGATATGAGTAGTCCAAGGTCCTTGACAGAGTGAGGGTTGTCTACAAGGTCGTGTCCACTCAGCTTGTATTTTGTGTTCTGATTCTTTTTGCCAATGTGTAAGACAGAGCATTTGTTGGTTGAGATTTGGAGTTGCCAATTGTTTGACCATTTTGACACAAAGTCAAGGTATTTTTGAAGGGTAGCAGCATTGCCGGTGGTGTTAAATAGTTTTACATCATCGGCAAAGAGAACACAGTTGCTTATAATATGATCACAAAGGACATTTATGTAAAGAGTGTTTGTCCTAGAACACTGTCTTGGGGGACACCACTGTTAACAGGTGTAGGATTTGATAGGGGGCTCCCTATTTTGACCATGTGTTGTCTGTTTGACAGGAATGCAGCTATCCAATTATGTAGGGGTCCAGAGATGCCATAGGATTTTAGTTTTAGAAGTAGTTTGTTGTGTACCACTGAATCAAAGGCTTTACAGAAGTCTATGTAAATTCCGTCTATTGCTTTGCCCTGATTGAGTTTTGTAGTCCATATGCCTTTTTAATATTTTCCAAAACATTTCATTCTTCTAGGAAGGGGGGACTTCCAACAGCTCTGATCTGAAATGTTTTGGACTTGTTTGGTGGTTTGTTTGTTTTATTTTGTTTTTCTGAAAACATCTTAGCATATATTTGAACAAAGTATAAACTTTCTCAGAACATGGAAAATAAATGAAATAGATTTTAAGACGAAAATGAGCCTGTGGCAGGAGAGAATCTCCACCTCCCCACCTCAAAAAAAAGATAAAAATACAACGCAAATAATTCTAATGAAGAAATATGACAGCAGCTACCAATGAAACTATGCAAAACGTTCAGTAACAAACTTAAATTGAGAAATGACACCTATAGGAGATGTATAGTCCAGAATTTTAGAGATGTCATCAGAATGAATAAAGCTCAGAATGAGCAGCACTTAAAGGATGCTAAGAACAACAAAAATATTTTGTTTTATTCTTCAAAATTAAATAAAGAAAATAATAGCATTGGAGATGCTTTGTAAAGATGGCAAAAGGATAACAGGTTAACAAAGAAAAGGTCGAGCTACTCAAATATCTTTTCAGTTTAGCCATTTCTGAGATATAGATATTTCTACTTGAGCGCAACGAAGCCAGAGAAAAATCTATTGACCCAGAATGAGTTTGAATCTCCAAGCAGAATATTCCATAAAATACTGAAGGAACTTGTTAAAAAAAGAGGACCAATATGAGATTGATATTTTAGAAGCATGCATATCATATTCCTTTTTGGGATAAGCAGTACTACATAGAAAAGGAGTAAGAAACAGTATGCCAAAGAAATTAAAATTTGAGACAAGAAAAAGTAAAGGACATGTAGATAAAGCTAATTTACATCAACATTATTAATGGTACCTCTCCATATCTCTTTCCTACCAGCATCTGCACATCTTATAATTACTCTTTCCATTTTCCCATCTTTAGTAAACATTCTGTTAAAATACACATATTCATCTATTTCCTCTTGTTTTTTTTGTTTTTGCCATTTTTTTGTATTGCATTGTTTAACATTTGGAAAAAAAATGAGTAGATAATAAAGTAATCAGTTTGTGAATACCTTGAAATTAATTCTGTGAGAAGAATTAACTCTGTGTCAGCACTGATTTGTCAAAAAAAGTTGTCAGCATGATCAAAAACTGAGTGTATTAGTAGGTTTTTAAACTATGGACTGGAAAGCACGTTATTTAGATAAATCCACAGTTGGTTTGAAAGCTATATTCAAAGATTGCTTAACAATATTTCTTATCAAATTGCAATGAACTGAAAGAAATGAGTTAAAGCAAAGGCTAATCAGAAATACTTTAATTTGGATTTTTGACCTAAGCAAAAGAAGGGACTCAAATATTCTTTCCAACTCTGTGACTTTATGATTTTTCTTTAAAAAAAACTCAAACTCCCAATTCATTTCTGATTTTATCAAATTATGGAATGTAGAGGATAATACAAAATGTACATGCTTCACAAATCCTAGTAAAGTACTTGAGTTTGTGGCAGTTATGCACTTTCACACTAATCTATGCTAATTGATCTATTTCCTTTTTTTATTTCTTTGTTTATACACCTTCTCCCTCCACAAATCTTATTTTCAGATTTGTGTGGTCTTCTTTTGGCATTTTGTGTGAACCCAACCTTACGTCTTATTCATGAAACCAAAGTTAAAACAAATCAGTGTGGATCTCTAATGCCATGAGAAAGAAATTACTTTGAAGATAATTTTATTTCAGACCACCTAAGCAATAATCTGAATTTGGAGGACTTTGCCACCATTAAATCATTATTTTTTTTTTGGTTATACAAGATGCTCTGGATTTCTGCAAGAGCAGAAGACAGATTGGGAAGGTCTGCCCTATTTCCAGAGGGCACTTGGAAAGTGTCCTGACAATTTGGCAACCAGTTCTGCCTCATGCCTTGTTGGTCTTTGGCAATTGAGGCAGATGGAATATTTGATGAAATTGTTCCTATGAGGTTTTTGCACAGTCAGCAATCTCAGATCGCTCCTGGGCTTACTGAGATGTTGACGGAAATGAAGTGAGTAAAAGAAAAAAAACTTAGTTTGGTAATGATCAAAAACCAGTAAAATATCCAGATCTTTTTGTAAAGATCTGTAAGATGAATTTGTATGTTTTTAGCAGGTAAGAAGCAAGAAAAGTTGTTTAGATAATTATGAAGAACCAACTAAAGAGGATCCTGGAGGACTGCAGATTATCTGGATCATTTTCAATCAGGATTCAGCAATGTCATTGTTCACTGTATTATATGACATTCATCACACTCTCAATATAAAGGGGAGTCCTGTTATATGTCCCGGATGCTTTTAATATTATTGACTATGATGACCATCTGCTCTATGTACAAAGGATAGGAGTTGGGAGCACCATTCTAAAGTGCCTCTTCTCGTACTGAGTGGGAAATTCTATTTGGTAGTCACAGGAGACAGAAGACAACGGTGTATAGTATATCCATTAGAGCTCCAATAAGGAGGCCCACAGCACTCTCCTCATGCTTAATCAATACCTACACAAAGCTATTCTTTTCAATATTTATACTATATCACATCAGGCCAAGACAGAGATAATGTGGAAATATTGAACTGGTACCAGAATTTGGTTGGAGAATCTAAATGAAGATCTAGTAGAAGCCCTATTAAGATTAAGATTATTGATAATATTTGAGAGCCACCGTAGTTATTTTGAATGTAGCTGTTCTGCCCACAAAGAAGGTGGTTTGTGAATTGGGAGAATCCTCTGGCTCTGGCTTTTGGCTCCTGTTGAAACAGCGGGCAGAAGCTGCAACCAGAAAACCTTCTCCAGTTCTGGCTGCTATGCCATCTATGACCCAGCCTAAAACAGGTTGATACAGATTAATAGAGTTGGAAGGGACCTTGTAGGTCATCTAGTCGAACCCCCTGCCCAAGCAGGAGACCCTACACCATTTCTGACAAATGGCAGTCAAGTCTCTTTTTGAAAGTCTCAAGTGATGAAGCTCCCACAACTTCCAAAGGCAAGCTGTTCCATTGGTTGATTTTTTCTCACTGTCTGAAAATGTCTCCTTATTTCCAGGTTAAATCCTGACTGCAGAAAACAAATCAAACATTATCATGGTAAAAGACCAGCAGAAGGGAATGGGCTACAGTCTATATATATATATTAACTATGTGTGTGGGTTTGTGTGTATGTGTGTTTAGCTATAAAAAGCTGGAAGGCATAAAAGATATATAAATTGATCCCTATACATACAGTATATACTGCAAAAGATACAAAAGTTATAAAAAGGAGGTGTGGAAGTTTTAGATGAGTATAAGGGTCCATAAAAAGTATATGTGGAAGACAATAGGTATATGATAAACTAAGTGCACACTAAATCTAATTTCTAACAGTGAGACACAAATTTGTCATTGACACAACCCAATAACAGTATGTTGAAGCAGGGTTAGTATCTGAAAGCTACAGACTAGTATACCCTTCATATTTATGTAGTAGTATGAGACTAGTGTAAATGTCTTTTTGGTGCAAGCAGTGAAGAAGCACAGGATCTGTTATTTCTATGTGTCCATAATGCCCCTAGTAAGAAATCCTTCTGTATTAGCCTTCAAGGACAACTGAGAAGTGAACATGATATCATACCAAAGTAAAAGTCCTTCTGCGTTTAGGGACTCCCAGCTTAGTTGTGTTCACCATGGAGGAGATAGAGTACTTGTTGGGTTCATTAGCAAGAATGTATGAGGCACATGGCTATACCTGATTGGTGCTCTAAGTCTTTTACACATTGCTATATTGTTTAATATAAGCGTTGGTCTAATCATATCCCATGCTAATTAGAAGACCTAGTGAGAAGCCCAAATATCAGATTTTAGTTGCTGAAGCCTGCTTCCACATGAATAGAAAGTGGGGCATGGCCAAAGGAAAAGAAAGATAGACTGAACCAATAATTGAGTTTAGCCACCCACACTCTAGCCTTCAGTGACAGAGTGGCATTAGGATATAATTATGGATTTAGAAATTTAGATTATACAAGCTCTAGTAGTGTAAAATTGAGGAGGAACCTAGCTGGGTGCTACAGAGAAGTTCCTTACCATAATATCCTATGCTTTGGTTACCACATGATTGTACTATGCTATCTTCATGAAATTGTCTTTGGAGATGATTGGAGCTGTAGCTATCACAAAATGTGATGGCTAGATTGCTGGTTGGAGAACCCGCCATTAGAGGGTAACCCCTGTATCCAAATTATTCCTTTAGCTGCTAATAGGCTTCAGGCCTAATTCAAAGAACTAGTTGTTACCTTTAAAACTACATTTTTCAGAATGAGGGTATATAAAACAATTTCTTTCCAGAATTCAATCAACTATTCAATAATCTAGAAAATGTCTATTGAGAATCTTCCTCTCCTTGAGAAATTCATGGTCCTTCGGGAGTTGGGCGGCATATAAGAATAACAAAATAAATAAATAAATAAATAAAATGGGTCATGGGCTATTGTAATGGGCTGTAAGAATAACCTTGAGAAACAGGAAGGAAGGCCAAAATCAAAATATCAGTCAGTTAGAAAAGAGGTCGACTTGACCCTTCTTAAAGGAGAGGGTAGAGGGACATTCAGACTTGCAAGATTCTGTTATTGTAATTCTATAATAAAGTAATAATAGCATTCATAACATTGTTTTCTAGTTTGGTTTAGCTTGAAGAGCTGACAACCACAGATCTTCCGCCATGATATTTTCCAATTTGTAACATCTCTCCTACCCTGTTAATATTCTGCAAACAGGTTAAATTTGTATTGTTCCAGCAAGCCATGAGGACCTTAGGTGATTTGTATGAGGGCATCTGTCTTAAATATTTAATCTATGTTTTTATTATTGTGGATTGTAAAACAACTGATTTTGCTGTTGTACATTGTATGGAATCTTTTGGGACTGTGAAAGGTATAAACATTGCAAATTAAGAAATAAATCAGGTTTGAGATTTATTAGAAGTATTTTCATTAGTATTTTCCAAAATCTTTCTCCTGAGGCTACATAATAAATGTGTACTCTTATGACTATTTACCAAGCATTAAATCACACATGTTTTTGTTAGGCTTATATTCAGGAAATGTACTTGGTACTATATACAAAAAATATTTTCCTTCGATCATCATTTATATATTTTTAAAGGAAATGATAAGCCATAAATAAGTTAATATCCATTTTCCATCTCTGATGAAATCCTATCATTTTTTAAATTTCAGTTCTAACTGTAGGAAAACACCAAGTATATTTTCTTCTACATTACTCTTTCATGTCATCATTTTTTAGTACAGAATTCTAGTCTCACCTCCCCCAACAGCTGTGAAAAAAGGTCATTTTTCCTTCGGATACATGAAATGTGAAAAATCCAGATGACTTTCTCATTTGAGAATTGTGTCATTATGTAAACTGAACAATTGAAATATTTCATAAAATAAAGACAGAATTACAAGATTGTATATCAACCCTGGATCTGTAGCCATATTCTGGGTATAGTCTGGTCACAGTGTCAGTTTGTCTGTTACTGCTATTTTTTTGTTACTGCTGATACATCTTGTGGAGAAATCTATGTCAAGAAATACATAAAAACAAGGGCTGATCCTATTAAATCCCACAAAAAAATGCTATTAATATAATTCACTGTCTCACTTTAATTGAAATGTGAGAATGGATATCTCCTTTTGTCTTTGTTCTTCAGTAGATTATAGATTTTTAACTAATTTTACTGACTCCTACCAAGAAAGATAAATGCACCTAACCAGATTGCTTTATTGTGTGCTAAAAAAAAATCGTGTAGCCTCAAAGAAATGTGAAAATGTTAACTGTGGTACAAAGAAGAACGGTTCTTACTTCCCTTTATATATGTGGATACTACTGGCTGACTTTTGTGTCTATAATGCAGTCCTTCAGGGCAAGCACTTAGCGACTGTTTTCTGAAAGTATTTTGTGAAAAGTGGAGACAATATGATTTAGCTTATTTCCAAAACTGAAATTTCAATGCTAGAACCCTTTGGTTATTTTTTTTCCTGGTGCAATAAAAAGTAATATTCCTCCAAATCACCTAGAGTAAAAGTATATTATATATTTTTGTGATACAACTCTGGTTGAAACATGGTGGATCTTTGATTATGTTTTTGATTTCTCTCCACCTTCATTAACAGAATAATAGAATTATAAAGTTGAAAAGGACCTTGGAGGTCTGTTAGTCCACCTCTGCACAAGCAGGAGACCCTATACCAGCAGTGGGTTGCTCCTGGCTCAGCCCGGTTCTAAGAACTGGTAGCGCCAGTGGCGGAGGCTCTGCCCACCCGCCCGGGAAGCTTCTGCGCATGCGCAGAAGCGAGCTCGTAGTAAAGGGTTTTAGAACCCACTACTGCACTATACCATTCCAAACAAGTGGCTGCCTGGTTCCTTCTTAAAAGCCTCCAGTGATGGGCACCCACAACTTCTGAAAGGAAGTTGTTGCACTACCGTATATACTCGAGTATAAGCCGAGTTTTTCAGCCCACTTTTTGGGCTGAAAAAAGCCACCTCGGCTTATACTCGAGTCAGTGAAAAAGGGGAGGCGGGAGGCGAGGAAAGGAGGCGGCCGGCAGAGCTTCAGGGTCGGAGGTCTGGGGCTGTTGCAGCGATGGAGCCTCCCCTTCGGCTCCCACCGCTTTTCGGCTCTGCTGCCGCTGCTGCTGCCTCCTCCTTTCCTCGGCGAAATCTTGACGTTAGTACATTATCTTATTGCTCTCAAAAGATCAGCGAGGTTTACTGAGCGCAGCTGTTACAGCTCCTTTCCACCTCCCCCCAAGACGCGTTTTGTCCGTCAAATTCAGGCGCCAGTAAGCCTCAAGCCAGCCATTGGCTTGGTTTGGTTTTTAAGTGCAAACCCGTCCCATTTATAAGCGCTTAATCAGATTTTGGGGGACTCATAACGGGCTTTTTAAAAAGAAAAGCCATCGTTGCAGGGAGTTTTAGCAAAGCGCGGGACAATCCCAACCATCCCAGCCGCTTTCTCCGGCGTCCTCAACGCACAAGCGCTTTTCTCCGCTGAGGCGCGTGGGCCTTGCGGGGCGCGGCGTGGTTTGTCTCAGGCTTGCGTGGAGCGATTGCTGCCGCGCAAGCAGCACCAAGATAAGCAAGGGGTGAAGGCTGGGAAATGGCATGGAGGCCCCGGCTTTTCCCTGGATGAAAGACAGCGGCCCTACAGAGAGCCTGCTGGCTGCAGGACGACGGCCCGCAGGTGAGTGGGCAGGGCTGCTGAAAAGTGGGAAGCCCGAGTAGATGCTGTATGCCCGGTTGCTGCTGCTTCTGCCACGAAATAATGCAGAGATGCCTGGCCTCGTGTTCAAACCCAGCGCCTTTGAAATGTCCCCAAGATTATCCCAGTTCCAGAATAACTTATGTGGAATTTGTTGTCTTCCAGCGTACTTTTAAGTGGAAAAATAATTCCTCGAGTCAGTCAGAAGGCAGAAAACCAGACGCCCCCCACCCCATTAAATTGTTATTCTGCACGGCTTGAGGTGATAAAAAAGCATTCTGGCCTAAACCCGTTTTCCCTTCCTGGCTAATTGTAATTCTACCAGTAGAACTAGGCCACTGACTGACGCTGTCCTGACTTAATGTGGGACTTGGGCTTGTTTCAATCATCAATCACTTTCCTCAACATGGAGCCCTGCAATGTTGGGGGTGAACACTTGGAATTGGGTGTTCGGCCCCTTGTCACATTATATTTGCAGCAGGTTGTGTGAGGTGAAGTGAGAGCCCCCCAATATTCCTGTTTGGCGCAACTCTTCTTCTTTAGAGGTACCTGTAGTCCTCGACTTAATGATCTCTGTTGAGCCTCAAATTTACGTTGCTAAGTGAGAAATTTGTTAAGGGAGTTTCGCCCCATTTTATGACTTTTCTTGTCCCAGTTGTTAAGTGAATCACTGCACTTGTTAAATTAGCAACATGGTTGTTAAGGGAATCTGGCTTCCCCATGGACTTCGCTTGTCAGAAAGTAGCAAAAGGGTATCACGTGACCCTGGGATATGGCAACTGTCATAAATATGAACCACTTGTCAAGTATATGAATGTAAATCATGTGACCATGGGGTTGCTGCAACAGTCATAAGTGTCTGTTAAGTCACTTTTTTCAGTGCCATTGTGACTGAAAGATCACTAAATGAATGGTTGTAAGTCGAGGACTACCTGTACTGTGATTTTTGGAGCTTATTTTTATTTTTGAAATTTACCGGTAGCTGCTGCATTTCCCACCCTAGGCTTATACTCGAGTCAATAACTTTTCCAGTTTTTTGTGGTAAAATTAGGTGCCTCGGCTTATATTCGGGTCGGCCTATACTCGAGTATATACGGTAATTAATTGTTCTCCTTAGTTCTATGTTGCTCCTCTTCTTGATTAGTTTCCATCTATTGTTTCTTGTCTTGACTTCTGGTGCTTTGGAAAATAGGTTGAAACCCCCCCCCCCTCTTTGTGGCAGCCTCAAATATTGGAATGTTGCCATCATGTTATTTTAAGGGCATTATGACTTTTTATTGAATAGATGCTAATAGGCATTATTTTATTGCTGCTGTTTACACATAGTTCTGGTAGACTTCTTTGGCTGATAATTAAGCTAAGCTAAGCATCTGAATCTGCAGTTCCTAAGACAAATAAATTGTTTGCTTTAGAATGGTGATCAGGAATATTGCTTGACATCTATTTCTGTCAGGTTAGTTGCCACCACTAGCATCATCAGCTATGAGAATTCAGTTTGTATCTATGCTCTGAACATATATTCAGAAACAATGAGAACTGCATCAATAAGTGTGGTGAGATCAGCATACCAAAGAAACCTGTACTAAACAAAGCATTTATCTGTCCCCATTAAACAAAAATTAAAAAGATATAAATTCCTCCTCAGTAGAGAACAGAAGCAGGACCATGTCTTCAAACTTTGTAGTGATAGTGTATTTACTTGTTTCATATTCATATCTGTACTTTTAGTATTAGCATAGAACAATCTTATAAAAAACTTTCCTATTGTCCTAATGTTGAGCATGCATACATCAGAAGTAGTAGTGAATCCATAATAGGTAAGGCTGGGAGAATTACATTAGTTATTGCAAGCAACTTCTGAATATATATCTTTTTCTGTCGAATCACCCTGGTATACCCAAATATGGGAGGGAGCATACTGCTTCCTTTTTGCCTTTCGGCCCCTCCAGGGGTTATCCAGACAGTTGCTATAAACAACAAACTATTTTCTCTATGTGTAACATATTTTTTACTGATAATGAAAATGAAGGGAGACTAGTATAGATCTATTTCAAGCTGTTTAGCTCTCATCAGCTAGCCATACCCTTACTGGGATTTGAACCTGGGCAGCCTGCCTATAAGGCAGTAGCTTTAACCTCTAAGCCACAGGCTCTCCTCCATTATCAGCTGATTATCAGCATTATCAGCTGATTATCAGCATTATCAGCATTATCAATATAATGAAAAACCAGAAAAATTCAACTTTCAAACACTAATAAATTATGATACAGGTATTTCCAGCAAAGCCTGTTCAGGCTCTGAGAAAAGGTTTAGGTAGGGCCATAATCAATTGATATACTCTAATCTGATGTGGCTAATGTTAACTAGATTGTGCCTAGGTACTTTTTTTATCAATTCTGGTTATTGAATATATGGAGTGTGTCAACACAGCTAATCTTAATGGTGAGGGAATTCTGAAACCAGAAGTTAAAAAGCCTACATCCCAATTACATTCCCCCCACACAAGGTGAGGGTAACTCCCAGTCTCAAGGCCTTCAGGAACAGCGGTGGGTTGCTCCAGGTTCGGAGCAGTTCTTAGAACCAGTAGCACCGGCGGCAGGAGGCTCCGCCCACCCACTCGGGACACTTCTGCGCATGCGCAGAAGCAGTGCCCGCGCACAAACCAGTAGCAAAATCGTTTACAACCCACCACTGCTCAGGAAGCTTGCAAAAATAAAACTGTTCTGGAAGGCTTTAGGGACACAATTGGTAGGGAGATATCAGCATCAGGTATGTAAGTTTATTTCTTTATATCCTGCCTTTATTATTTTACAAGTAACTCAAGGTTGTGAACATATCTAACACCTTCCTCCTATTTTTCCCACAACAACAATCTGTTGTTATCCTGTGTAATGCCTAGAGATTTTTAAAATTTCCCTTTTTATAACCATGTAATCCCTTAATTTGGGGCATCTTAAACATTTTATAAATGAACATTTATAAGCAATTTTAACTTTTCATGAATAGAATCCATAAAAAGAAAGTAAACTGATTTTTTTAAAGTAAAAATAACAAAAGGAAAAGGCCTTTGCTTATATAGATAGTTCTCTACCATGTGTCAGTCACAGAAGCTATCTCTTTCTTAACTACCTGCAAAAAGTCTCTCTCTCTCTCTCTTTTCTGTTTCTCATTTATACTCTGAAAAACAGTCAGAAGCAATCCAGCTCTGCCTGGAGTAACAAGAAATTAATGTCACATTTCAAGTTATCAAAATGGAGTTTCCCACTGGAATAGTGATTGTGATCATGATAGAGAGAATGCTTTAAGGGTGAGACTAGAGATGAAAAAGAGACAGTAAACTTTTAAATAAAAGTTTGGTTGAATGAAAGAAAAATGTGCCAGAAATTAGGAGTGATTATTCCAATTCATGGTACTCAAAAGTTAATTCTACTCTTGAAGAGAGGGAGTTTCCTGCTGCTTTTCTTATGTTAACATATTTAATCAGGAAAACAAGAATCCTTTGCTTCCTTTATGAGTTTACATTAAATATATTTTAACATTCTGTTTTACTTTCTTTACTCTGGTAATAATGGAAATGCTGGAAACATTCACAATGAAACACTGCTTCTTCATTTATCCAGTATGAAAAAGTGTGAGAAGGAAATCAACCGTACATTCAGGACCAAAGTTTGAAAATCACAAATTAGAATAAACCAGCGGTGAAATCTACTTACCTTCCCTACAGGTTCAGAAGTGCCCTTTTTCACCGCGCTCTGCTTGCATGTGCGCTTTTTCACCCACTGCGCATGCGCAGAATGCTTTGCGCATATGCAGAGGGTTAAAAAATAGGAAATTGTGGCATCCAGGTGGGTAGGCGGAGCTTGGCGCTGCCACCGCTACAGGTTCTCTGAACCACCGGGCGCTGCCGCTACCAGAATGCCCGAATTGGGCCGAACCGGTAGCATTTCACCCCTGGAATAAATTCTATATAAAGATTAAAATGCAAGGGACAGCACCAATGCAATCTGGTGTGCTTAACCTGAGGTCTCTTTGATCGAATAAGAAACAATGTCCTTCCTCTGAAGAGTTCAACAAATGCTAAAGAAAGGGAAACCACAATTTAGCAGGGTGCCTGACTAAAGCACTCTGTCTGGGACAGAGGTGGCTTCCTGCCGAAGCTGCCCAATGCGCAGCTCCGGTAGGGAACAGCCGATTGCACAATTTGTGCGCGACTGCTCCGGAGCCCTCTCTGCCAGTCCACCGCGCGTGTCGCCATTTTTTTTTGTTAATTTTTGGACGATTTTGCTTTTGCGCATGCGTGGAAGCAAAATCGCACCAAAATCTCACGAGGGGATGCACACGCACGTGATATTTTGACGAGATTTTGCTTCCATGCATGCGCAGAAGCAAAATCGCGCCAAAATCTCTCTCGCACACATGTCCCCTCATGAGATTTAGAAGCAAAATTGCGCAAGGGGACACGCGTGCATAGCAAGCACATGTGTCCCTGAAACATGGAGATGCGCATGCAGCGCACCGGCACCGGTAAGACAGCAACCCGCCACTGGTCTGGGAGCACCAGTTAAGCACACTTTGGTGGAATTTGTAACACATCTTCATGCATTTTCAAGGACCAAAGGCAAGATTTCTTTATATAAAGGTCTCAGTGAATATCGGGAAGCTCAGGATCCAAAAACATCTTGACAAACTTGAACAATGGGCCCTATCCAACAAAATGAAATTTAATGTGGAGAAAAGCACAGAAAAAAAAGGTACAAGTACCGATTAGGTGAAACCTGATTCAAACACAGTAACTGAGAGGGACCTTGGAGTCCAAGTGTATGATCACTTAAATATGAGCCAGCAGTGTACAGCAGCCCAAAAAGCGAATGCAATCCTTGATTGTATAAACAGAGGCATAGAAACAAAATTAGGTGAAGTATTAGCATAGCTTTATATGACAATTTTTGTAATTTTCACAAAGTCTGGGCCCATGCAGCTCTGTAGTAAACAATAAATATTTTATTCATTTCATTATTGGGAGTGGTGTTAAAAGTGAGAACAGGATTCCAATAATGCACCCCATCTCTGTAATTGAGATACAATCTTTGGGACAGCAAAAGGAACTGGCATGATTTCTTGTGGTCTTAAATGGGTACCTCTCTGGTTATAGTCCAATGCTCTTAGAAAGAACTACTCTGTTTCAGATGGCATGATTCAGCAATGTATAGAGCATTAGAGCAGCACTTTTGCCCAAAGTGGGCTTACACTGTGTAGTCATAGCTTTAGAGCACGGGTGTCAAGCTCGCTGTGTCATGTTACCATCATGTGACGTTTCTTGACATTTTTCCCATTCACAGAGCTGGGGTGGGTGTGGCCCACCCCAGCTCTGTGGCACATCTGGCCCGCGGACTACCAGTTTGATACCCCTGGTATTTTTGTGGCACGGTGAAACTTAGGAAAAGCAAATCCTCGCAATTCTACTTGGCACATCGTGTGTACTAAGAACAGCTTTTCCAAAGGGTGTGACTGCTGGTAATAAATACAAGAGTATTAGCTTCAACAGCGTTTTTGGCATTGTCTATGCACGGACACTCGTTTGCATTGAATTTATGATTACCAATTCCATTTCAGTTTAATCTCCTTTTTTCTGATAAACCTGCTATTGTCATGGAGGAAATACCTTTTCAGGGAAAATATGACATAGGTATATTAACTACTGAAGGAATAATTCACTTAGAAAAACTATCGCATCTTGGCTGAAGATATGTGCTTGAAGCCAGTCAAAGGGTGGACCCATCTGTTGGCTATTCAACAGTTTTATTATTTAATGATTATTTTATTATCATTAGTGCAAAATGATTATTTTATTATCATTAGTGCAAAATGAGCTACTAGACAATCCAGCTCCTAAAGTAATCCTGTGTTTGAGAATGTGTCATATATTCAAATATTTTTCTTCAACTTTTTCCCCAATAATGAGCCCAATGTTTCCAGCTTTTTCAAGATGTTGCCAATAAAATGTTCAAATTCAGTCATACTATATTTTTAAAATTATATCCTCTTAGGTTTCATTTTATTTCAAGTCTGTAATCTTTCTCTAAGTAATTGTTAGCTGCTTTAAACATTTTGGAAAGTTGTCTTTTCAGAGTTTCTTTTCTTTGGGGTTTAATCTCTATTAAATAAGTTGAAGATCATCTCACCCAGCTGCAGTCCACTGTTCAAACACCGCTCCAGCACATTTCTTTCTTGGTTGTCCCAGCTTCCCGGCAGCCATAATGGCCACTTCTCCTTCCTCATTGTTGGATAGGAGAGTGAGCCTTCGATCAAGCAGGAGAGTTGTCACTCTCTGCGATCTGCAAGGCATCCCTCCTTTCTTTGTCACCCCTACAAGGTGACTTTAGCCCTTTAAGCCCCCCCCCCCCCAATGAAGAGAGTTCAGCCTAGGTTTGTGACGCTCCACTCCACTCCGCAGCGATACCAAACCAGAAATCCTCAATCTTGTTCTTCTCTACAAATAAATAGATTTCTTCCTTATTTAGAAATACCGTAATTTATAGTTTAGCTCTACATTACTGTTATATACATAGATATTATTATATTATATACATATATAGCTGATAATTATTGTTTAAGTAACTCTTGGTAAACATTTTCGGGAATTAGCAAATAGTTAACAGATACAAAAGGTATTCAAAAAATATTCTCCCTTAAGTCAAATCAGAGGGCCTATAATGAGCACTTTCTATTGGCACAATATAAAAGTAGTTTGCCATAGCAGGAAATTTTCCATCTTTGCAGTCTCACTTACAACTCTGGGTTTTCCTGGCAATCAGCCAACCAGTTAATTAGGTTCAATGCTGCTCAGTTTTTTTCAAGATCAACCAAAGTCAGGTAGGTGCTGCCACTTAAGTGTATGCAAGAATTTACATGTTTAAAAAAACCCTGCAAGATACTGGTTATATTGCATTTATCAAATATTAATGTAAAACAATAATAAAATACAAAGAAAGAAGGAACAAAGTTTTTAACATGCTTGAATGTAAAAGGAAATATGGCTTAATTTCTAGTACTCCAGGTTGTGTGGTTATATCAAATTATTAAATTCTGAATTTAAAATTGAAGTAATAACAAAAAAAGAAAGAATTCATACATGAAACTATGACATAATGTTTGCTTGCTTTTAAATTACTCTGCTTGGTAACTTAAAGTACGGGTCATTTAATGAATTATAATTAGATTTAAAAAGCTTAATATGATGTGTGAATATATTCTACCTAGCTAAGGTGTAGAAATATAAAGAAGCTTATAATTCATGTAGGCAAACTGCAGAAGAAATGAAAAGCCTGGAACTAGATCAACATTCTCCAGTCTGATGTCTTTCAGATGTGTTGAAAAATTAATCATGAATTCCTAATTAGAAAATTACAATAACGGAAGCATTTTTATGGTGGATTTTATTAGAGTTTTATTAAGAGTTATAATCCAATACATCTGAAGGACATTAGAAAGGTTAGTCTAGACTAGACAGATTGTAGACATAAGCCTATATGAAGGAGTGTTTCTCTTGGAGTGGGAATGTTTTCTGTACAGAATCATATCTCCAATTAAAATCTGGTTGAACTCTGGTTTGATGTTGACTCTATGACACATATATATAATGCATCTGTTACCTCAAAAATAAGCATGGATCTGCACTATAATGCAGATTTTTTCAGATCTCATGCTAGACCAGATTAATAGACCTTCTGCTAGTGTCTTTGCACCAAAGTTAGCTGTTCAGCATAGTTTCACTAAAATAATTGTATTTTTGAAACAGAATTTGTTTAGTTTACTTTCAGATGATATTTTATTTATATTTGTATATAATACAGATGAATATGATTATACTGAAAGTTCTTCATGCTTTCACTTTTAAGTGCAGATTCAATTTGAGAGGCTTGCATCAAACTTGAACTGTGAATTGTTATAACCCCTTATTAGCACATGTTTAATCTGTGTCTTAATCTGTGCGATATATAAAATAGATCCTAATGACTCATTTGTGCTAAGTCTTTATTTACCTTTACTCCTAATGAAGCTATGCTGGAGGCAACTTTTTCATGATATATGCAGAAGCTAATCCCCGATTAGAAGGACTTATTTTTATTTATTTTATTTTGTTTATTTTGTCAAGTACATGTTGGTAATATACATAGATAAAATATTGTTTGTATACATAAGATGGGTACTGATAAGCGGGAACATTAGGACAGGGACGGTAGGCACGCTGGTGCACTTATGCACGCCCCTTACTGACCTCTTAGGAATCGGGTGAGGTCAACAGTGGACAGTCTAAGGGTAAAGTTTTGGGAGTTTGGTGACGAAACCACAGAGTCAGGTAGTGAGTTCCAGGCATTTACCACTCTGTTGCTAAAGTCGTATTTTCTACAGTCAAGTTTGGAGCGGTTCACTTTGAGTTTGTATCTGTTATGTGCTCGTGTATTGTTGTGGTTGAAGCTGAAGTAGTCATTGACAGGAAGGACGTTGTAGCAGATAATTTTATGAGTTATGCTTAGGTCGTGCCGAAGGCGATGTAGTTCTAAGCTTTCTAAGCCCAGGATTTCAAGTCTGGTTGCGTAAGGTATTCTGTTGCGAGTAGAGGAGTGGAGGACTCTTCTTGTAAAGTATCTCTGGACACTTTCTAATGTATTTATGTCTGATATGCGGTGTGGGTTCCAGACAGATGAGCTGTATTCGAGGATTGGTCTGGCGAATGTTTTGTATGCTCTGGTTAATAGTGTGATATTACCGGAGAAGAAGCTACGTAAGATTAGGTTAACAACTCTTGAAGCCTTTTTGACGATGTTGTTGCAGTGGGCTTTGGCACTTAGGTCATTTGATATGAGTATTCCAAGGTCTTTGACAGAGTGAGACTTGTGGGAGCAAATAATCTGATCTCAAAACTATTTCAGTTTGTTCAACCTTGTTGATTTCATTCTCTATTAAATATTCACCTTCTAATTATTTGTTTCATTAGCAGTCATATGACTCAAATTGTGTTCTTTCAATTTAATGTAGGTTAGTGAACTTCTGTTAAAGTCTACAGTATTTATTCATACGTATTTGAAATATTATGTGCTTTATTGTGTATGGTTACTATTGGGACACAATATACGGCTTGTTAGGTCTCCGATTTATTGAGCATCATGTTTAATTCTATCTTTGTTAATTTTATTCCCTCTTGAAGTATGTGGTTCCTTTTCTACTCTTGACAACCTGACAGTTTGGATAACATTATACAGAAGCTGGAAATATAACAAGCTTACACAAGGGGCAACATTTATTTGGAGCGTATTTGCAAAACATAATTGAATTTCTACAATTTAAGTTTTCAGGCATAATGTTTATGACATGCGAATTGTTAACTATTTTGGAAGATCTCATGTTAGAGTTAATACCCAAAGTATAGTGCAGTGATGGCGAACCTTTTTTTCCTCGGGTGCCAAAAGCACGCGCATGCACGCTATTGCGTACATGCGAGTGCCCACACCCATAATACAATGCCCCCCTGCCCCCCCTGCGCATACGTGTGTGATCCCCCCGTGCTGCCCTGCCCCTGTGCATGCGTGCACGATCCCCCCGCTCCCCCATTTCCTGACTTCGGGTGGGCCCGGTAGGCCCATTTTTCGCCCTCCCCAGGCTCCAGAGGTTTTCTTGTAGCATGGGGAGGGCGAAAATGGCTCCCCCCGCCCACCGGAGGCCCTCCGGAGGCCGAAAACGCCCTCCCAGAGCCTCTGTGAAAGCCAAAATTCAGCTGGCTGGCGCGCACATGCGCACTGGAGTGGAATTAGGGCAACAGTTCGCGTGCCAGCAGATATGGCTCCGCGTGCCATCTGTGGCACCCGTGCCATAGGTTCGCCATCACTGGTATAGTGAATATGAAGAACTGATACAAATGTTGATAATCCTTGGTGAATTTGGGGGATCTCAAAATATATTTTCAATACAATCTAACCTACCCCATTCAGGAGTTATTCTCATATAGTGTGGATATATGATCAAAGATCTCAGTGCCCACCAATGCAGTTGTAGTTTTCTAGGACATATACATGAATAATGGTAAATTATGGATGGATTGATATCAGATATTCACAATATTTCTTTAATGGTACTTAAATGAAGATTTCAAAACTGTTTTAGACAAACCCTAATGCATATTACATTTGCTTTAAATATTTACATAATATAAATATTAACACATTTCATTTTAAACTGCATTAGTGTTCTGTGAATTTGTCCCATGAAAATTTAGAAAGAGCCCAACATCTCTGCTTATATATCTTGACACTCGGGAAGAAGTACTTACCTTACACAATTATTAAAGAATGGCCAGGTTTGAATTAACTATAATTTGCTATGTCCAAAATATGTTTGAAAATGGTAGAAGAGGGATACATTTTCTCTTATCAGAAGACAACAGAGTTGTCACTAAGGAATAGAATAGAATAGAATAACAGAATAGAATAACAGAGTTGGAAGGGAACTTGGAGGTCTTCTAGTCCAACCCCCTGCTTAGGCAGGAAACCCTACACCGCTTCAGGCAAATGGTTATCCAACATCTTCTTAAAAACTTCCAGTGTTGGAGCATTCAGAAGTTCTGGAGGCAGGCTGTTTCACTGATTAATTGTTCTAACTGTCAGGAAATTTCTCCTTAGTTCTAAGTTGCTTCTCTCCTTGATTAGTTTCCACCCATTGGTTCTTGTCCTACTGTCAGGTGCTTTGGAGAATAGTTTTGCTCCCTCTTGTTTGTGGCAGCCACTGAAATATTGGAACACTGCTATCATGTGTTTCTTTTCATTAAACTATCATTAAAAAGTTTTTATTTTTCTCTCCACACTATCCATACATATATCAATACATATAGCTTAAAAATGTCAATAACGTATATGATTATACAATTCTATCTAATCAATTGTAATTTAATATCCTAATATGCACCTATATCATGTTATTTGTTTACCAGTCTGAATTTGTTTTACCTTTCCACTCCCCTCTCACAACTCCATCTCTTCCAACAACCACATGGAGAGAAGTAAGCAGTGGGGTACCACAAGGTTCCGTCCTAGGCCCAGTACTCTTCAATATCTTTATAAATGACCTAGATGAGGGAATAGCAGGAGAACTAACCAAATTTGCAGATGACACCAAGCTGGCGGAAGTAGCAAACACCCCAGAGGACAGACTCAAAATCCAGAGGGACCTCGACAGACTCGAACACTGGGCCCAAACCAATAAAATAAAATTTAACACAGAAAAAAGTAAAATTCTGCACCTAGGCAAGAAGAATCAAAAATACACATACAAACTGGGCGAAACCACACTCAATAGCAGCGATTGCGAAAGGGATCTCGGAGTCCTGGTAGACAGCCAACTAAATATGAGCCAGCAGTGTGCAGCAGCAGCCAAAAAGGCCAACACAGTCCTGAGCTGCATAAATAGAGGGATACAATCAAGGACCAGAGAGGTACTAGTACCACTCTATAAAGCCTTGGTCAGACCACACCTAGAGTACTGCATCCAGTTTTGGTCACCACATTACAAAAAAGACATTGAAACTCTAGAGAAAGTGCAGAAGAGAGCAACCAGGATGATAAAGGGTCTGGAAAATAAAACATATAAAGAGCGGTTGCAGGAACTGAGCTTGGCCAGTCTAGCGAAGAGAAGGACCAGGGGTGACATGATAGCAGTGTTCCAATACTTGAGGGGATGCCACAGAGAGGAGGGGGTCAGGCTGTTCTCTATGGCACCAGAAAGCCAAACAAGAAATAATGGATGGAAGCTGACCAAGGAGAGATTCAACCTGGAAGTGAGGAGAAACTTTCTGACGGTGAGAGCGATCAACCAGTGGAACAGCTTGCCAGCAGAGGTCGTGAGAGCCCCAACACTTGCGACCTTCAAGGAGAGACTGGACTGCCATCTGTCTCAAATGGTGTAGGAACTCCTGCTTGAGCAGGGGGTTGGACTAGATGACCTACAAGGTCCCTTCCAACTCTAATAATAAATCTAAATCTAAAAACCCTTCTTACCCTTCTCTCCCACTACCTTACAACTCTCTCTCCACCCCTTTCTCCTCTCCCCTACTACTTCCTCTTCTCCCTCTAAAAACCCTTCCTTGAGTGATTTGATTCTAATCTTATTATTAACAGACTGATAATATATTACTATGTACGGTACAAAGATATTTTGACAGAAGATGGTAAGTTGAAATCGACTCAAGAATTAGAGAATCAAGGAATTAAAATGGACTGGTTTATGAGACTACAAATACAGACAAGATATGAAAAAGACAGTAAAATGGAGGGAATTATGTTAGAGAACACAGAATTAGATGAAATACTTACAGGACCAGATGAAAAACTAATCAAGAAAATTTATAACTATTTATTGCATATTGATTTAGAATTTGAACAAGTGAAAGAGACAATAATAAAATGGGCACAAAACTTTGGTCACACAATAGAATTAGAAAAATGGGAACAACTTTGGGAAAGGAACTATAAATTGACTATGGCAACAGCATATAAAGAGAACTTACTGTATATAAAATGTTTTATGGATGGCACATGTCACCAGAAAGAATTGCAAAAATGTTTAAGAATAAGACTATGAAATGTTGGAAATGTCAACAAATACCAGGTTCTTTTTATCATATGTGGTGGACATGTGCAGAGGCAAAAGATTATTGGACTCGAACTCAGATATGGATAGAAAAAATGCTGAAACAAAAGATAGAGTTGAAACCAGAAACATTTTTGTTAGGAATCATACCAGAGAAATTTAACAAGGAAGATACCTATTTAATCATACATGTGATAACCGCAGCTAGAATTGCATTTGCACAAAAATGGAAAGGAACTAAGATCCCATCTGAAGAAGATACACTTAAAAAAAATTTGGAATGTGCCGAGATGAATAGACTGACAATGAAAATTAAAGACAAGGAAGATTCAGAATATTATAATGTTTGGATGAAATTTTATAACTGGATAGAAAGTGAATATAGATAAAAATTAAGATAGAATGATTATTGAAATTAACAAAGATTTTCCACTTGGTGCAGAGTTTGTCTCCCAGTTGATGTCAGGATAGTTAAAATCCCCCATTACTATTGTGATGTGCTTCCTACATACCTTGGTTAGCTGACTAGCAAAAAGTTCATCTACTTCCTCTGTTTGGTTGGGTGGCCTATAGCACAGACCTATGGCAATGTCATTCCTCCCCCTTTAATATTGACCCAAATGCATTCAATATAATTATCACTATTGTTGTGCTCTATTTCTGTAGAGATGTAGTTATTTCTTATATATAGTGAAACTCCATCTCTTCTTTTATTTGGTCTATTTCTTTTAAATAATTTAAATCCCTCTAGCTGTATATTCAATTTGTCAGTTTCATCCCACCAAGTTTCCGTGATGGCAACAATATCATATCTTCCCTCATTTACTTGAATGTCTAATTCACCCTGTTTATTCCTCATACTCTGTGCATTGGGGTATAGACATTTGTGTCCATTTTGATTGACCCTGTGTTTACTGTCTACATAACCTGTGTTGTGCCTGACTGCCCCTACTTTCTTGCCATCTGTTTGATTAGTGCACATGGTATAGGACTCACTATTAAATGCTTGGTTTTGCTTGACAGCAGGGCTGATAATCTTACCCACACACACATCTATGTTGCATGCACTGATAACCCTATTAATTTTAGATTGCTGGGGACAGAAATGTTCTGTATCAATTAATTCTCTGTCCCCACTGTTCAGTTTAAATGTTTATCCAGGAAATCTGTTAATTTAATACCAAGTAACTCAGTCCCTTTATTTGATGGATGCAAACCATCTCTTTTGTATAGTTTTTTATTGGACCAGCTGCAGACATCATGACTAATAAAACCAAAGCCTTCCCTTTTACACCACTCCTTTAGCCACACATTAAACTCCGCTACATGCTACACTCCGCTACACGCTGGCCAAGGGTTGATTTAAAAATGATAGGCTAAAAAAATGATATGGAAAAAGATATTTCATCAGGATACAAAACAAATTGGTTGATTCATTAAACATCAAAAGGGAATTACAAAAAATAAACCAAGAGAGTGACCTAGATAATTCTTTTATATTAGATTTACAAACAAGGTTTATTAAAGCTCGAATGAATCTTGTGAGAAGGATAAAAAAGAAATGAAATCAAATTCTATGACATTACTTGAATGGACTAAAAATTTAAATTGATAGAGGTAAAAGGAAGAAATAAAAATTAGTTTATTTGTTCAAAATGGATGTGTTGTTATTTCTGGCAATAAACTTTTGCTGACACAAGAACTGAAATAGGAATTTGTTTACAGGTAAAAGATAGGATATGGGATGAAGAGAACATTGGATATAAATTAAGAAGTAAAAAGTTACTAAAATTGTTGATCTCTTCAAACCAGGGGTGGGCTTCAAAACTTTTAGCAAGGGGTTCTCTGCCTGGTTGCTGGATGGCCGTGGCCATGGTGGGTGTGGCCTAGTCAGCTTCTGCACCATGGTGGGGGGTGTTTTTGCCCTCCCCAGGCTCAGGAGTCATAAGTGGGAGGAGATGGGTGATGGAAACGATGAGAAGATTAATAGTAATGCAGACTTAATAAATAGTTTGACAGTGTTGAGGGAATTATTTGTTTAGAAGAGTGATGGCATTCAGGGAAAAACTGTTCTTGTGTCTAGTTGTTCTGATGTACAGTGCTCTATAGCATCGTTTTGAGGGTAGGAGTTGAAGCAGTTTGTGTCCAGGATGTGAGGTGTCTGTAAATATTTTCACAGCCCTCTTTTCGACTTGTGCAGTATACAGGTCCTCAATGGAAGGCAGGTTGGTAGCAATTGTTTTTTCTGCAGTTCTAATTATCCTCTGAAGTCTGTGTCTGTCTTGTTGGGTTGCAGAACGAAATTGGATAGTTATAGAGGTGCAGATGACAGACTCAATAATTCCTCTGTAGAACTGTATCAGCAGCTCCTTGGGCAGTTTGAGCTTTCTGGGTTGGTACAGAAAGAACATTCTTTGTTGTGCTTTTTTGATGACTTTTTTTGATGTTTTTTTGTCCATTTTTGAGTGAGTTTTGTCTATGTTCTTTTTAAAATGACATTTAAAAATATCCATTTCTTTTTCCTCATATATTTTATCATATGGCTTTACTGTTCCTTGACATTTTATTTTTTATAAGTCACATTTTGACAACTTGAGTTATTATAATTGCTCTTGTAATTTCACATTCCACATAATGTGACTACCTAGTTGTATGCAGAGGTTTAAGCACAGCATGTTTCAATGACTATTCCCAGTGAAAAGAAGCTAAGCTAACCCCAACATTATATAAAATTCAATGCAACATAATTTTGCAAATGTAAATGTGCAGTTTTTTATATATTCACACTAAGGAAAGAAAGGAAGAATATGGCAGGTGGAGAAGTAGAGATTCTCTTCTGGTAGATTCAATACTAGTGTGTCCTAAAGCTGTAAATAAGCCACAAAACAAAAGGTGATTATTTCAGTAGGTCTACAATTAAATAGGTAAGCCAATTTCATGGGTGAAGAAATACTCTGTCCCTGCTTAATTTCAACCACTGCAGGCAATTTTAAGCAACTATCAAAGGATCTGAAAAATGAAGACAACTTTTTCCTACAATGCATATTTTTAAATCTCTCTCAATCAGTAGTGAGTTCTAAAACCCATTGCTACAGGTTAGCGTGCTTCTTGCATACGCAGAAGCGTCCCAGGTGGGTGGGCGGAGCCTCCCGCCACCGCTGCTACTGGTTCACAGAACCAGGAGCAACTCACCGTTGCTCTAAATACTTCTAGTGCCGTGATGGTGAACCTATGACATGCGTAACAGAGGTGGCACGCTGAGCCCTCTCTGCTAGCATGCATGCCATCACCCCAGGTCAGATCTCCGTACCTTTTCTTTCTTGAGCTTCTGTTTCCCTGAAAACGATGAAACAGAAGCTCACGAAAGAAAAATATCTTACTTCTTGCCGCCTTGCCGGTGTTGGGATGCCCCGCCTCCCACCAGCCAGCTGGTCTTCTGCTCTGCACACGCACACACACCTTTCAGTTTGGGCATGCGCGCACGCGCAGTTTGGGCACTCAGTGCCTAAAAGGTTCGCCATCACTTTTCTAGTCTTTTCAATTTTATTTAAGTAATAGAAGTTAAATTATTCAAGTCAAAGCAAAATCTGGAAAAGCAAGCAACTGAGTTGAATTTTTGTTTTAACTTAAATTACAGTAACTTTCTGAAACTTCAGTTGTTGAATAATACTTTTAAGCTTGGTGTGTTATTTAGCTTTTCTAAAAGTATATATATTATTTGTGCAACCAAAACATGTAATAGACAGACATGCTTTCCAACACTTAGGAACACTTGATATATTTAATTATGTCCTCCCTAATCCTTTTTTTCTTTAGGATAGAAATACCCAACTTCCTCAAACATTTATCCCTTAAGACCCTTTACCATGTCTGTGGCTTTTCTCCACACACTTTCTAGGGTATCAGCATCTTTTATGTATAGTGGTGACCAGAACTATATGCAGCAGTAGTGGGTTTCACTTACCTTCACTACTGGTTCGGAACTGTGAACACGCACGGATGCGCGCTTGCTTCACTCGTGTGCGGCATGTGCAGATCACATGTGATGACGTCTGCGCATGTGCAGATCATCCGTGATGACATCCAGGCGGGTGAGCGGAGCCTCCAGCCACCGCTGCTACCGGTTCGCCCGATCCGGGGCAAACCAGTAGCAACCCATCACTGATATGCAGTATTCCAAGTTTAGCTTCGCTTGTGTGATGTAAAATGGTATTATCACTTCTGGTGATCTTGATGCTATTTCTCTGTTTTTGTAGCCCAGGATTGCATGTTTTTCTCTGGGCAACACAAAGTATTGGGACACCTTTGGTAACTGTTTTTAACTCTGATACCAAATTAAAGTATATAAGGGTGTAAATTCTAAACGTAAATGCCTGGGAATAAGATCTGATGGTTTCATATTTGAGTAGCCATGTATACAACCCTAACATCTATCATGATTACTAGATATGCACACTCAGGTATACAGCTGTAGGTTTGGAAGATTTTCATCTTATAGATTTATAAGATGGAAAAGGGTCAACCTTACTGGCTTCATAAATGCCTTTGAAGTATGTGGATGACTCAGTTGCTATACGCATTAAATAACCCACAGGTATTAAATCAGTGGTGGGTTCCTACCAGTGTGATCCACTCTATAGCACTAGTAGCGGCCCGCTGGTGATGTCACAGTACCGGTGTGGTCGGTTGCCGGTGCCTGGGCACCGCCATTTAAAAAAATTTTTTTTTAATTTTTAAAAAAATTTTCTTCTGCGCATGCCCAGAAGCCAAGATTCTGGCACTGCGCATGCGCTGCCTTCCTACCCCACAGTGAGTCCAAGCAGGGGAGGATGGCTGAGGGAGTGCGTGAGATGCTGAAAGAATGGGCGGCAGGAGCTATTTCCATTCCCCTCCCTTCAGCAATCCGAGAAGCCACGAACGTGCGGTGATGATCCTAGGCATTTTCGCATGTTTGAGGCTTCTCGAGCTGCTGAGGGGAGGGGGAATAGGCAGGAGGACCTATCTCAGTTCCCCTCCCTTCAGCAGTCCAAGAAGCCACACCCACCCAGTCACATGGCCAGCAAGCCACGCCCACCCGGTCACATGGCTGGCAAGCCACACCCACAAAATAATCCACTCCCACAGAGCGGTAGTAAAAAAATTAGGAACCCGCCCCTGTATTAAATGCAGTTAAAGATTACTTATCACCTTATATGCAATAATGTTCAGTTATGCTAATTCACTTGCCTGGATCCCTTGGTGATGGAAGTTACTTCTACTCTTCTAAGTGGTATTTAACAGCCTCACTCTTCTCAATGTCATTTTGTAAAGATTGTGACTTAACTTTTTTTTAAAAAAAAAATACATCTTTCATTAAAAACAAAATAAAATTATTCATATTTGTATTTACTGAAGGGAAAAGGTAGTTAAAGTATTTAGTTTGACTGGCAAACCCAAGGCTGAAATCTTATGTGAGATGAGGGGTGTGTGTATGAAGGGGATGACTACTGTAGTTTATACAGCTATTTTCTTGCATATTCCCAAATTTGGTTAAGCTTTCCCAGCATTTTCTAAGCCTGTGTCAAATAGGGTTGCTCTGTCTTTTATCCGTTTATGGGAAGGAGGGTTGAAACGATGAAAAAAATATGAATAGACTAGAATTGACTGTAGAATTCATTGTGTGGAGGGATGAGTGATGAAAAGAATTAATGCAAGCAATAGTAATTGCTTCATTATAACAATTCAACCAAATACCTACGTTTTCAGTTCAGCATTTTGTTAACGCATGCAGCAAATTGCTAGGGCTGTACTCCTGGATTTTTCTCTTTAGTGGACATAATGGTACTGATAATACCAAATCATTACCTTGCCAACAACGGATTCAATCCACATAATGCACAATATTGGAATAATAACCATTCTCCACTCAGGTGGACCTTTTTCTTTTCAGTAAATTAAAATTAGATAATTTAAATAGAAAGAAATAGTACAAAATTGGAATATTCTGAGCATTGACTAACATGTCAAACATAGAAATGAATTGCTTTCCTAAAATACAAGACTTGTATTTTTCAGGTATCCTTTTCTTTTATTCCCCCCTTGTGTCAGCCTGTCAATAATATTACTGTAAAATGCAATCGCATTTCTGGGCATTTCTTTCAGTTGCATAATATATGTATGAAAAAGGATTAATATTGCAATTAATTTTTCATACTAGTGATGAGGTGATTTTTATTTTATTTTATTTTTTACTGATTTTCTATTAAGTACATTTCTTAGTGCTTTATAAACATCGTGTTGTCTGCGTATTTAATTTCCTTAACAATACAAATTGCATTCTTAATCTCCACCCCTTTTTTCCAACCATTGGTAAAATAAATTCCATGTTTGATAATATTCTATGTCCTCTTTCTGCTTAATTTTCTATCAATTTCTGCACAATCTAGTATCTTCTTAACTATTTCTTCATCTGGTGGTATTTCTTCATTTTTCCAGTATTGTGCGAAAATAATTCTCGCTGCTGTTAAGACATGTAATATTAAATACATACTATTCTTATCAAGTTTTTCTGATATTATACCTAATAAAAACAATTCAGGTTTATAATCTATAGGTTTCCTTATCATCTTTTCTGACCACCTGTGTATCTTTGTCCAATTTTTTTTTGCTTTGATATGAGGTGATGAGGTGATTTTTGTGTGTGTGTGTTTGCATTTTAATGTGAACTTGTTTCACTTGCCTTTCCCAAATCAACAATTACATGAATAAGGTTATAATTCAATGTTTACCTTCCCCAATTTTACCATGTAACACCATTTTTAGCAAAAAAATCTTTTGTTAGCTAAAATAAAACAAATGTTAATGTTATTAAATGAAAATTATACAAACATATTTCACCAGAGAAAATTGCTATATACACAGCAGTGGTGGGTTGCTGCCGGTTCGGACCGGTTCGCCTGAACCGGTGGCGGAAATTTTCCCCTGCAGTGGCCACACCCCTGAACCGGTCCTCCAGTCGCCGCTCCTCAAAAACGGCTGGCAAAGAACCCTCTGTGCATGCACAAAAGCTTCTGCACAAGCGCAGAGCAATGTTCCCTCTAAGCTGCGTGGCTGCGCGGCCGCGCACGTGATAAGAAAACACCGCGTAGAAGTTTCCAACTGCCGCCCGATGTTTTCTTATGTCAGAGGGAACATTGATCACCAGCCAATTGGGGTGGGTGGGGGCTGGGGGAAAGGAGCCTTCAATGAAGAGAGGCGGAGGCTTTAACTCTTGCCTCCCCAGGCGGGCTCCGCTGTTAGGGAGAGGAGAGCGAGATCAAAGGCTGAAACACGAGGCAGCAGTTTCCAACTGCAGCGCAGTGATTTTCAATGTTAGAGGGAACATTGGCGCAGAGGGTCTTTTCCCTGACGTGATGCACTTCCAACGTGATGCGAACCGGTAGGGAAGGTAAGTGGAACCCACCCCTGATACACATGCTTGAAAAAGATTGTCCTGGAGTGTCCTGCAAACACTTTCATCATTCTGGATAATCTGTAAATGTGGCCAGCTCACAGCTTAGTTAAAGTTATTTATAAATAAATCAAAAAGTAAAGGTTCCAAGAAGTCAGCAATCAGGATTCTCTTTATTGAGGAATCTTTAACAAGGAACATTGTCAAAGATGTTTCAAAAATCTATGTACTGGCAAATTTAGCTCCATCCATCTGCATTGGATATTGAAACAAACTCTAAAATATTGGTGAAGCAAGATTTATCTTTGCAGAAGCCAATTTCCACCCAGTAAAGCTTGTTCATTCATTGTTGCACTGGTTTTATGTCAGCTATGATCAATAGGACTCTTAACAATTTGCAAGGCACATATAAAACAGTACAATGAAGCATCCACAGTAAAAAAAAAAATCAAATAAAAAAATAATTCTCATCGTTCCTATTACCCATCTCCTCCCACTTATGACTGTATGACTGTAACTTGTTGCTTGTATCCTTACGATTTATATTAATATTGATTGTTTCCTGATTGCTTATTTGTACCCTATGACAATCATTAAGTGTTGTACCTCATGATTCTTGACGAACTTATCTTTTCTTTATGTACACTGAGAGCATATGCACCAAAGACAAATTCCTTGTGTGTCCAATCACACTTGGCCAATAAAGAATTCTATTCTATTCTATTCTATTCTATTTATTTATTTATTTATTTATTTATTTGGTTTTCTTATATGCCGCCCAACTCCCGAGGGACTCAGGGCGGCGTACAGCACAGATTCTATTCTATTCTATTCTATTCTATTCTATTCTATTCTATTCTATTCTATTCTATTCTATTCTATTCTATTCTATTCTATTCTATTCTAAAAGCAGTAGAATTATAAAGCCACATAAATGCGCTCTGAAATAATTCTGCTTTCAATGACTAATGGAAAGCCAGCAATGTGGAAGCAATCAAATTTTCATGTGGACTCTGCAGCAGATTTCAACTCTCAATGTGGAAATATTTTAGAAGCATTCCATTGACTGCAGATATGCACATGTACCCATATCTTCAGCATATTTGAAATCTAAATTGCATTCTATAGATACCTCCAGAGGGCTATAAGTATATTTGAATCTGTAAGAGTCCATGCACGCTATTCAGAACAAGATGTTTGTCTCACAGAGTGATCATAATAGTTGTATTCTACCTTTTCCAAAAGCAGCTTACATGATTATTACTTCTCAGCAACACTATGAAGCATCTATGAAGAAGAAGTAGCTGCTAAAAGTTAAAAGTTACAGTATAGTTTCAGTACTGAATGAAAACTTAATCCCAGGGTTCTTCTTTCTCAGTTTAGTATGTTGTAATATATTTCCTAGATCTTACATACTGTGTGGAAATAGAATAGAATAGAATAGAATAGAATAGAATAGAATAGAATAGAATAGAATAGAATAGAATAGAATAGAATAGAATAGAATAGAATCATAAGGTACAACACTTAATGATAGTTATAGGGTACAAATAAGCAATCAAATCATATTAGGAAATAATCAATATCAATATAAATTGTAAAGATACAAACAACAAAGTTAAAATCATGCAGTCATAAGTGGGAGGAGATGGGTGATAGGAATGATGAGAAGATTAATAGTAGTGCAGACTTAGTAAATAGTTTGACAGTGTTGAGGAAATTATTTGTTTAGCAGGCTTTCGGGAAAAACTGTTTTTGGCTCTAGTTGTTCTGGTGTGCAGTGCTCTAAAGCGTTGTTCTGAGGGTAGGAGTTGAAACAATTTATGTTCAGGATGTGAGGGGTCAGTAAATATTTTCACACTTCTTTTTGACTCGTGCAGTATACAGGTCCTCAATGGAAGGCAGGTTGGTAGCAATTGTTTTTTCTGCAGTTTTAATTATCCTCTGAAGTCTGTGTCTGTCTTGTTGGGTTGCAGAACCAAACCTGACAGTTATAGAGGTGCAGATGACAGACTCAATGATTCCTCTGTAGAACTGTATCAGCAGCTCTTTGGGCAGTTTGAGCTTCCTGAGTTGGCGCAGAAAGAACACTCTTTGTTGTGCTTTTTTGAGGACGTTTTTGATGTTAGGTATCCATTGAAATATGATAGAACATAGAAATTTGAAGGTCTTTACTGTTGATACTGTGTTGTCTAGTATTGTAAGAGGTGGTAGTATGGGAGGGTTGTGAACCCAATGGGATGGGGTCATATGACCTTGCTCTAACAACCACTGCTTTTAAGTAGTTTGCTTACTGTAGGAAGGCCCCCCTTCCCCAGATTAAAATATTCTTTATTCTTAATATTAAAAAGAGGCAAGCTAGAATATTTCCCCTAAAGGAGAAATGGTGAAAAATCTTAACAAAGGCAGAAAACAGTCCTAGTCTTCCTGCCATAGGGGAAAAAAGCCTCAAGCGGAAGCTTGAAGAGGCTGGTATTTAGGAATGGAGATTTTGTTATCCATTCAGAAAGCCTGGGCCAATCTATTAATAAGCAAGGAGACTCCAAATAAGCAACAAAATAGGCAAGGAAGCAAAGCTGATAAGATTAGCTCAGACAAACACCTAAGACTTGCATCTCCCCTTTTGCTTGTAGAGCTAGCCATGACCCCTATATAACCCCACAGTAATCTGGCAACAGACATTAAAATATTGAAGGACATATTATTGCACAGGAACAGGCATCTCAATCATAAAGCCCCAAAAATGTATAAAAGCCCACTACTTTCATCCCCACTTTGTCAGCCATCCCAGAAACATGCTGCTGTCCCTAGTCTCTGGCTACCAAATAAACAGAGACTTTCTTTTCCGCAGCCTGCCTCCATTTTATTTCCAGTGTTTTCTCCTGGCTTGGAACTGGATTGGCTTTTTCTTCCAACATTACCGTCACAGTATAAACCAGGTTTGAGGAAAACATTACTGCAGATAATAAAAGGATCTTTGACAGATTAACTGATGCAAGCTTCAGATGAGAAAACAACAGAACCCAACTGACAAGGAGGAAACAAAATGGACTAAATAGGATGGAAAAAATAAGCTCAAGCAGTTAGTAATAAAGGGTATACTTTTGTAAAGGCTACTGTAATTTCAATTTTGGAAGAAGTACCTTTTTTTTTTACTATCTCGAGTCTATCTTGCAAGTAGCATGCTGAGAGAACATAGGAAAAATGCTTCTAGTTGCCAGTTACTAGGCTGGAACATTTTCCCACATTCCAGCTGCTTTGGGCTAAATGTTATGGTGCCTGCTACAACAGTGATTTGAGGCTCTAAAACTGAAGAATCACCATTCCTGAGAGGTTACAACTGGTGAGCGAGCAATATCAATAAAGCATTGGAAGACTGAGCTATATGCTTGCTATAAAGCCCATGCTTTGTTTCTAAACTATTTTACTGACTTCATTAGTGGTGGGTAGCTACCGGTTCAGACCGGTTCGCGCAAGCCGGTGGCGGAAATTTGGCCCCGTTCGCCAAACCGGTAGTGATGGCCGGCTTGCCACGCCCCCGAACCGGTTCCCCGGTCACCGCTGCTTGAAAGCAGATGGCAATGAACCCTCTGTGCATGCGCAATGGTTTCTGCGCATGTGCAGAGTGACAGAGGTGATAATTAATCTCACAGAGGAGATGCTGGATCTTTTCTCGGACATCAGACATTAGAAAAGAAATCGCAGTTTAAAGTCTAAGTAAAACTATTTATTTCGGTACAAAACAATAAATCCTCATTTGTTTACATCTCTAATATAAAAGTGTGTCTTCTCTCAATGGAAGACAGAGGAAGAAGGACAGAGTGGAGAAAGAAATGCACACATGCGTACAAGAACATATTAATCACGTGTTCAGGAATAAGCCATTTTATTGAATAGGGATGCATCTCCCTGCATATACATGTAACAGGCACTAATCACACTGTGACACAGAGGGTCAGAACCTGGATGTAATGCGCACGTACGCAAGCGTAGCGATATGTAATGCGGCCCGGATGTAATGTGATGCGTGCACTTCTGAACCGGCAAGGAAGGTAAGAGAAACCCATCCCTGGACTTCATGTACAGTGAACAATACTGCTTTCTTACTAACCTGAAGCCCTGTTGATCTCTGTGTGTGGAAAGATGGTGATTTATCCTTCATGTTTGACAAAGAGGGGGAAATATCAGCAACAATAACTAAACCTAGAAATCTGTATCTTCAAAAATATTTTTGACACAATACTCCTCAATGAGAAGCAGAAGAGAAGAGAAATATGGGCAGCTATTAAAAGTATGTACCCATCAACCAGCCAAATTTAAATTAGCTCCCTCCTTTATAGTCAGATGTCTGTTTTTATTTTTAATTACAGTAGTTTTCAATAACTTCTTATTCCCTATTATACAATGAGCTATTAGAAAAAGCTTTTATCAAATGTCAAGTCTCAGGCAGAAGGGATTCCCCCAACCCCTTTTCCTATAATAGGAAGACAAATGGCTGGAAATGCACAATGAACATATGATAGTTTTTTGAAGTCTGCTGAGTGATGCATAGCATATATATTAGGCAGGCTACAGACAGCTTGGATGACATTTTAGAGGAAAGCATTATTTCCACCGGAGGTGGGTTGCTCCCGGTTCGGACCGGTTCTATAGAACCGGTAGCGGGAATTTCCCCCCACTCGCCAAACTGGGAGCGATTGCCGGTTGGCCACGCCCCCAAACTGGCTTTTGTTTTTGGCTTCTGCGCATGTGCAAAAGCTTGGTTTTCAGCAGTGCGCATGAGCGTGTGCACAAAGTGCACGTATGCTCATGCGGCATGGCCACACAACGTGCAATGTGCGCACGCCCACGCGGTGCAGGAGGGAACGAACCGGTGGCGAGGTAAGTTAGAACCCACCCCTAATTTCCACTGTTTAAAAAAAAGCATATCTGAAGAAGATTTCTATCTACCCATGCTAAAATATACTAATAGATAATTTTCTGGCTATACATTGATACATTATGAATTTAAATGATTAGAAAGGACCACTAAAAGGAAATTCCTAAATATGGGATAACAGTGGATATGGTTTTACTCGTAGGTCTTCTCACAGCTGAAATATCTATCATTGTGATATCTACTCTCAAACAAAAGACATTTGAATCAGGACTAGGTTTTTCTGCTGCTTGTTTTGCTGGAATTCCCAGAACTAATGTTGGTGAATCTGTAATTAAAGCATATACAGCCGGCCCAAGGTAACTGAATAACACCAGATCACAACCATGAATCAACCCAGAACAATAATGGTAAATTGCATAGAGAACCTCTCTTCAGCTACAAAGCATTGCAATATTAACCAGGAATTAGTTGTATTTATAATCTGTCAGGGTATCTTCCCTGTTGCTATATTTCTTAATATGCCAATAAAAGTAAGAGTTTCCTCAATCCTTATTTATCTGGTTAAAATTAAGCAGTTATTCCTACCATAAAATAATATTTCAAGTCATCCAAAATTAAATGAATATTACAAATGGGATTTCCTTATTTAACAATTTAAAAAATAATCTGAAGAATTTATAAATGGAAAACATAATTCATTGAGCAGAATTAATAAAAAGGAGTAAAGGCACAGGGTTCCTACTTTGATTACCATATATACTCGAGTATAGGCCGACCCGAATATAAGCCGAGGCACCTAATTTTACCACAAAAAACTGGAAAAGTTATTGACTCGAGTATAAGCCTAGGGTGGGAAATGCAGCAGCTACCGGTAAATTTCAAAAATAAAAATAGATACCAATAATGTTTTTGAATATTTATTTCAAAGAAAAACAGTAAATATTAATTTTTTTAAAAAATATCCCAGAAGAAGGCAATGACAAGCCACTGCTGTGTTGTTGCCAAGGAAATTATTTAGATATGTCCATGGAGTTTTATTCAATTTGAATTGAAGAGAGGCATTTATTTCATCGTAAATTCAGGTTTAAACTATCTTAAGTAATTGAAATATTCTGAAATGACTTTTATTTTCATTAATCTGTTCTGATTAATCTAATAGTGGTCTATATGTTCTACATTATTTTTAATAGAGATCAATTAAGCTGTCTTTTAAGGAATCTGACAGAAGTGTCTCTTTTGGGATCAGTCAGATAGGATTTCTTTTGCAAGTCTATGTTTTGTTTATCTCTGGACTGAATCTTTTCTTTGTGAGTTCTGTTAATTTGCCCTAGCAAAACAATAAATCCAAATGCCTTAATTTTTTGCAATCTTACTTGTAGTGTCTTGATCGATTTTTTTAGGTGTTATTAAATTATTTTTTATATTGATGTTTTAATTCTTAGCCACTCAGATTTGCAGATGAGATGGGCAGTTATATAATTTGAAATAAATAAATAAATAAATAAATAAATAAATAAATAAATAAATAAATAAATAAATAAATAAATAAATAAATAAATAAATAAATAAATAACCTTCACGTTAGGATGATTTAGAAGTGATGGCATTGAACTGTTGTTGGCCTGTATGATTTTAGAATCAAGGTATTTGAAAACAGTACAGTAACACTAATCATATTGTAGAACCTTACAATGCTAAATCATGTTATTGAAGGTAGTCTTCTCCCTTTCTCTAGGAAAAAAACTTGACTTACAGTATATTGTTACTTTTGTGTAGGAATTCACAAGCAATAAAATTTTGTGTAACAGTAAAGAATATCCCATTTTATACTGGGGATTTAGAAGGTTTAAGTCCTATTTAAGTCAGTGGAAAACACAAGAGGACTTGGGGGAGGCTGTGCTTTAGTTATGTAGACTTCATGAATGAGATTATTATCTGTACTCTGTAGATAGTATTTGTCTCAGGCTAATAATGGCTAATGATCCAAGCTGACATAGGGTTGGCAGGAAAACGTGGTTGGGTGTGGGGAAGCTTAAATGAGTTTTGGCAAATGAACAGTGTGTTTATTGTAATAGTCCAGGGGTTCTCAATAAGGAAGTTGAAGTCCTTGCTTTATTCAATCCTTTTCCTCTAAATGATTTGGTTTCCTTTTCAGTTCCTGTTATATATGAATGTATCTAGGACGTTCCATTTTAAAATAGACATGATGTCCTTATACATATCGTTGTTACAAGCAGGAATAGGAAACAATCCAGGCTGCGTTGAACCCTCCTGGGTTTGTCCATGATTGGGTGCTGTCAGTCTCATCATGATCATCCTAGCTTTTTTTTCTTAAGGCGCGTCTCGCAGCTCTCCCCGCCACGCGCAAAGCCGAAGGGGCGGTGGGAGGCGAGGAAAGGAAGCGGCTGGCAGAGCCGAAGGGGAGGCTCTGCTCGCCGCCTCCTTTCCTTGCCTCCCACCGCTTTTTGGCTCTGCCACCGCCACTGCCTCCTCCTTTCCTCACCGTTCAGAAGCCCTGAAGCTCTGCCGGCAGAGCCGAAGGGGCGGTGGGAGGCGAGGAAAGGAAGCGGCTGGCAGAGCCAAATGGGAGGCTCTGCTCGCCGCCTCCTTTTCTTGCCTCCCGCCGCTTTTTCGCTCTGCCGCCGCCACTGCCTCCTCCTTTCCTCACCGTTCAGAAGCCCTGAAGCTCTGCCGGCAGAGCCGAAGGGGCGGTGGGAAGCGAGGAAAGGAAGCGGCTGGCAGAGCCGAAGGGGAGGCTCTGCTCGCCGCCTCCTTTCCTTGCCTCCCGCCGCTTTTTGGCTCTGCCGTCGCCACTGCCTCCTCCTTTCCTCACCGTTCAGAAGCCCTGAAGCTCTGCCGGCAGAGCCGAAGGGGCGGTGGGAGGCGAGGAAAGGAAGCGGCTGGCAGAGCCGAAGGGGAGGCTCTGCTCGCCGCCTCCTTTCCTTGCCTCCCGCCGCTTTTTGGCTCTGCCGTCGCCACTGCCTCCTCCTTTCCTCACAGTTCAGGAGCCCTGAAGCTCTGCCGGCAGAGCCGAAGGGGAGGCGGGAGGCGAGAAAAGGAGGCGGCCGGCAGAGCTTCAGGATCGGAGGTCTGGGGCTTTTGCGGCGACGGAGCCTCCCCTTCGGCTCCCACTGCTTTTCGCTGAGGAAAGGAGGAGGCAGCAGCAGCGGCAGCAAAATTTCCAAGTGAAATTTTTAACTGACTCGAGTATAAGCCGAGGCGGCTTTTTTCAGCCCAAAAAGTGGGCTGAAAAACTCGGCTTATACTCGAGTATATACGGTAGGTTCACAGATTTTTAAGGTAAGTTACCTTAGCTCAGTGGTTCTCAACCTGTGGGTCGTGACCCCTTTGGGGGTCAAACAACCCTTTCACAGGGGTCCATCGGAAGACCATTGGAAAACACATATTTCTGATGATCTTAGGAACCAAGACACCGCTCCTCTATCCGTCTCCAGGCAGCTCCACCCACATGCAAATAGACTACTGCAAAAAAAAATCTGTACCATGGGAACTTCTGAGCATGCGCAGAAGCTGACTTTCTGGCACTGTGCATGCATCGCCATCTTGTTTTTGGCTTTTTTTGCAATTTTTTTTAAAAATTGACACTGCGCATGTGTGCGCACACAAAGCGCACACACGCCCACTAGGCACGGCCACACAGCAGAGGAGGAAGCGAACTGGCAGCAAGGTAAGTTAGAACCCACCCCTGAGTTTCCTAATCATTTTATTATTTTATGGTTGGGGGTCAACACAACATGAGGAACTGTATTAAAGGGTCGCGGCATTAGGAAGGTTGAGAACCACTGCCTTAGCTGGAAAGTCCACATGACCTCCTGAATCCTTTTCTGGAGCTCAGAGCATCCAGGTTTGTATCTCTGAGATTTCTTAAAACTAAGCCATAGTATCTCAACAGAGCATCTGAAAGTTAACCAGCTCCTTTCTAGCTGGGGTTGGAGGGCAGGAGGGCAGGAACATGGCAAATTTTAGAGAGAATGGCGAACTTTATCTCCTTCCTCAAGACTCACAAGCTCAAAAATGTTTCTCTCAAGCCATTGCTTCTGTCTCTTACTTGATATTGTCCATCTGCTTTCCATCTCAGGGTGCAAGCAATTTTAAAATCCAGTTACTTTATTATGGCCAATAATAAAATCAGATTTGGCAAATGATAGGAAAAAAGAGGTTTATCCTTTTTTATTTTTCCTATTTCATTCCAAAGCATATTTGAGGAAAGATTTTTTTCCCTAGAACTTGTGTGAAAGTGAAACATTTATTGTCTACTTTAATAATATTATATATAAAAAGCCAGTTTTCTGTTCTAAAAGTTTCCACATACATTGGGAACTAGATTTTTGGACTTTGAAAAACAAAAGGACTTCATGAAGTTTGCCATAGGAAATAATTGGCACACACACTGCACCCTGATTTTTGTTTCAGACATGACCTAAAACATCTTTTGTCATGTTAGAAAGGGCTTCTCAACTGCGACAAGAATAACATATGCACAATATTGGAAAGACAATCAAATCCCACCAGAAAATATACTAATGGACAAAATATATAGATGTGCTGAAATGGACATGCTGACTATTCAACTCAAAGGACAATGCAACTCAGAATACTACAAAACATGGACTAGATGGTACAACTGGACTAAAAAAAAGAGGAAAGACTGTGTGACAACGTGAGAAGAAAACAAAGACAGAAGAGACTGTAAATTTATGATTTAATGTGCATAATTGAGATATAACAATGTTGTAAAAACGGGTGTAGATCTGTATCAAAATATTCAGATGTTTAATGAAGAAAAATAATAAAAAAAAATTAAAAAAAAAAACAGTAAAAGGAATCTCTACTGAGAACACATTAAATAGGAAACATACAAATAATCCTCAGAGCTTCAGATTATGTTTGCCTGAATGTTTAATGCTGAGTAAAACCACCAGCTCTGCACCAGCTGGTCTCGATGTGTTTGCCAACTTTTACTTTAACAAACTCACCACAAGCAAATATTATGTGACTTTGATTCAAAACAGATTTCATTCAGTTTTTAAACTAAACTAAAAATACATGATTTCTAAGCATGTTCAAAGTAACTTTCTCAATTTTTCTTTTTTTCTTTTTCTTCCAAAAAATGTTCTGAGAAAAGAAAAAGTAACACACATTTCTTTATAGCATGGGTGTTATGTAGCCCAGTGTTCCTCAACCTCAGGAGAATTTGAGGCGTTGATATCCATACATCTTAAAGTTGCCAATGTTGAGAACCATTGATCTCGCCATTCTGTCTTGCTGATGCAATCTAATGGTTATTTTTCCCCCATGCAACTTGATGATGTTGTAATAGAACCAAATGTCACATTAAAACTGCAAAAACCAGTGGTCGCATTGCCTTCTGTTCACATAGCAGGTTCATGTCCTTCGAGATAAATTGTGCAAACCATCTCAGCTGTTCCAGTGAAACAAATTCTAATCTTATCTAATCTAACCTAATTTAGCTTCAGTTGGTAAACAGATTAGGATGACAAATTTAACTGACGAATTAAATAATTCCTGAATTGTGCAAATGGGTGTGGAATCTTCTTGGAACTGCTGAAAGGACTGCGTTGTAAATTGCCGAAAGGACTGTGTTGTTACAACAGTCCTTTCAGCAGTTCCAAGAATGTTCCACACTCATTTGCGCTATTCAGGTGATTCTGAGGGCACAGATAAACCTCCAAATCAGTGGTGGAATTCAATTTTTTTTCCTACCGGTTCTGTGAGCGTGGCTTGGTGAGCGTGGTGTGGCTTGGTGGGCATGGCTTGGCAGGCTTGGCTTGGTGGGCGTGGCAGGGGAAGGATACTGCTAAATCTCCATTCCCTCCCCACTCCTGGGGGAAGGATATTGCAAAATCTCCATTCCCTCCCCACTCCTGGGGGAAGGATATTGCAAAATCTCCATTCCCTCCCCACTCCTGGGGGAAAGATATTGCAAAATCTCCATTCCCACCCCACTCTGGGGCCAGCCAGAGGTGGCATTTGCCGGTTCTCCAAACTACTCAAAATTTCCACTACCGGTTCTCCAGAACCTGTCAGAACCTGCTTAATAGCACCCCTGCTCCAAATGGTCCCCATGACTCTCAGAAAGAGTGCTAACTACCAGATGATTGCAAGGAATATAAATCCTTCCATTCTCCACCATTCATTCAGAATTGAACAAGCTTCTTATATTAGAAATGAAACATGTTCAAGGGTAAAAAAATGTCCAGTTGCCTTTAAAAAAAAACACCTTTGGGACAAAATAAGATGGGGGATTTATTCCTCTCTATCTGCCAGTGCCAAATTACCGTAGTATGTGAATCATGTCATGGGCTGCATTTGCATAACACAGTTAACCTTGGCCAGTTTTAATTTGATTTTACTGAACTGACCAAATATCTTGATTCACACAACATATTGAACAGCTAACCACACTGAAGGCTTCTCACAATGCAGGAACTAGAAAAAAAACTAACCAAAGTTAAAATTAATTGAAGCATTTGCCTTATTAATAAATGAGAGAATACTGAGTGGAGTTGGAGTTAGCAACACGATATGGCTGAACTATTACTCTCTCATAACCATAGTCGTAAGCAATAATCATAACAGTTGCAGTAACAATGCTAAAACTATCAGGATGATGGTAATGATGATGATGATGATATCCTTGATCACCACTCTATCAATCTATCCACAGGACAGAGGTTAGTTAGCACATATCAAACATCACACATTCATCTCCTCTCTAAAATGAAAAATGAAAAGAGGGGGGAGTGCTCCCTCAATTATCATCAGAATCAATTTTTGCCTGTTTTACATACCACCCCTCTCTTGATAGTATTTGAAATGTTGGGCATCTCAGTGACAGTCAGCCTCATGATTATGCTGTTAAAATTGCATTTTATTGTCCTTTAAAACAAAGAGGAGGCACTAAAACTCTGAAATCTTTTTTTGGGGCAAATCATTTGCAGTCTCTTCCTTAAGAATAAAAACTGAAATGGAACCTGGGGCAAAACAATCACTTAAGAGAATATTTGAAAACTAAGGGCAAGATTAACACGCCAAAAGATCGATATGAAAATACAATAAAAATGGACACCTTTTGGGGAATTTGATTTTCATTCTTATTTCAGCAAGAATTTCTTTATTAAAATAAGTAAAGATACTCTTTCTGAAATAAGAATGAAAATCAAATAGAGAATCTTATCAGTTTATCCTCCACTCAGCCTTTGTCTTTTTAAGAATAACGTAGAACAATAGATCTGTTGGGTGGGATCATTGTGCTTAGATTGTAGCATATATGAAGAGCAGGAATCAGTCCTCCTCCCCTCGGGTTGCTCTGGCATCTACAGCGGGAGCATTTGTTGCACATGGGCCTCCACGTGAGCTCTTTCATTATCTTTGCTGCAGACAGCTATGCTGCACCCATGGAGACCAGCTCTTCGCTGATGTCACCAGCTGTGGCTTGGGAGAGGAGGGGCTGCTCACACTCCTCACGGTTGAAACCTTCATGAAAGACATCATTTGAACAGGGATATTCATATTGTTTAGAATTGAAAAGAAATAGGAAAATCAGAGCATGGAAAATAATCACTGTTTTCTGTTGTTTGGAGAAAGGATTCGAATAAGAGTAGTTGTGTGTGATTTCCTCTACTCTGAACTATAAGGAACATTATATGTATGTAATGTTGCACACAATACAGTTGGTGGTTTTTGTTTCAGTTGGTGGTTTTGTTGAGGCAGAATAGAATAGAATAGAATAGAATAGAATAGAATAGAATAGAATAGAATAGAATAGAATAGAATAGAATTCTTTATTGGCCAAGTGTGATTGGACACACAAGGAATTTGTCTTTGGTGCATATGCTCTCAGTGTACATAAAAGAAAAGATACATTTGTCAGGAATGGTTGTCATAGGGTTCAAGTAAGCAATCAGGAAACAATCAATATGAATATAAATCGTAAGGATACAAGCAACAAGTTACAGTCATACAGTCATAACTGGGAGGAGATGGGTGATAGGAACAATGAGAAAAACTAATAGTAATAGTAATGCAGCCTAGTGAATAGTTTGATAGTGGTGAGGGAATTATTTGTTTAGCAGAGTGATGGCGTTTGGGAAAAAACTGTTCTTGTGTCTAGTTGTCTTGGTGTGCAGTGCTCTATAGCGACGTTTTGAGGGTAGGAGTTGAAGCAATTTATGTCCAGGATGCGAGGGGTCAGTAAATATTTTCACAGCCCTCTTTTTGACTCGTGCAGTATACAGGTCCTCAATGGAAGGCAGGTTGGCAGTAATTGTTTTTTCTGCAGTTCTGATTATCCTCTGAAGTCTGTGTCTGTCTTGTTGGGTTGCAGAACCAAACCAGACAGTTATAGAGGTGCAAATGACAGACTCCATAATTCCTCTGTAGAACTGTATCAGCAGCTCCTTGGGCAGTTTGAGCTTCCTGAGTTGGCGCAGAAAGAACATTCTTTGTTGTGCTTTTTTGATGACGTTTTTGATGTTAGATGACCGTTTTAGGTCTTGAGAAGGCAGGATAGAAGTGCCTAACTTACCTTATCAGTAGCTTATCATCATTCATAGAGATTCTACTAATTCTATGTAGTTTGGGAGCTGGAAAGGACAGGATGTGATATGTGCACCAAAAGGGTTTTAAGTTGGCACTTACTCATATTATGTATGATGCAGGAACTAATAGGTCCCAATGAAAATCAGATTCATCCTTGCAATCAGTTATCCAAATTGCAGTCTTTTAGATGGGAGACAAGACTGTTGGGGATGGAAACACTGATATATACGTATGCTGTCACTGCAATTATTTGTTGCTCAATCCCCTCGTGTGTGTGTGTGTGTGTGTGTGTGTGTGTGTGTGTGTGTGTGTGTGTGTGTGTGTGAAGCTGTAGACAGACCAGAGTTTTGCCTCACAAACAGCCCAATTTATATTTCCATTAACTCCATTCATTCTTGGTTTTGTTTCCAATTGTTAGCTTATTTGTTCAAGTTTCCATTTTCTCTTTCCCTATTCCATTATTTTTCTTCTTATTTTTCTTCTATAACATTTACCAATGTTGCTTTTGGAGGGAGGGGGAGGAGAAGGACTACATTTGAAAAAAAATAGTATTCATTGATTTTTGATAGTTACAAATGCTTTATTAGTTGAGTCTAACAGGACATATCGTAAAATTTTGTTGACTGTTCTTTGAGCCACTCCTTCACTGCAGTTTTCACTTCCTCATCACTGGAATAATAATCCTCCATATTCACCAGATTTAGCGCCTTCAGACTATCATCTCTTCAGCCCCATGAAAGAGGGTTTGAGAGGCAAACATTATTCCAGTGACGAGGAAGTGAAAACTGCAGTGAAGAAGTGGCTCAAAGAACCACTTTGGCACGGGTGTCAAACTCGCTGCATCACATTGCCGTCATGTGACATTTCGCGACGTTCTTCCCATTCACAGAGCTGGGGTGGGCCATGGGCTGCCTGTTTCACACCCCTGGAATGCATTTGTTTGACCATTTCCTAGGCAGCATCTCTTCCCCATGTCATTCAAGGTCATTTTCAAGTAGCTTTACACAGGGGTGGGTTCTAACTTACCTTGCCACCAGTTTGCTTCCTCCTGTGCCATGTAGGCACACATGCATGCGCAGTGCCAAAAACCAAGCTTTTGCACATGCACAGTGCTAAAAACCAAGTTCTGCGCATGTGCAGAAGCAAAAAACAGCTTCTGCACATGCGTAGAAGCCAAAAAACAAGATGTGTTGTGTCCCAGCATGGAGTCCCCTCAGAAATTATGCACACACAACTGTTTGCAAACAATACTATTTTACTACTAATAAATCTTCTTAGTAGCTATATGTTTTAAAGTCCATGAAGAACAGAAAAATTCTTTTTCAGAAAGTCAGATTGCTACTTTTGCTTCTTAAGAACTGGCCAGAGTTCAAACCCCCAAAGAAAACAGGCAATTAGTTCCTCAGTTATCAGTAACTCACAGAAGTTGGCGGAGAGCCCGGAATTAATTATTTCACGAACCATAAATCCAGAAGTCAAAGCAGGAGATTCAAAGAACAGCAAACTAGGTAATAGAAACGAGTTGTTTCCAGCGGTGACATTCGGCGTGCTTAAGCCTTAAATAGCCTCAGGGCATGGCCAATTAGCCTGCAGCTCTACACATGAGGAGACCTCCTCCTACAGAGCCAGTCTCGCCTGCTAGCTGCCCTGCATGCCCTAACATCAAGCAGAGGCTCCTCCTCTTCTCTTGAGTCACTCAGCTCAAACTGAGGAGGTGCAGAAGGCCCTAGTTGGCTTTCAGCCTCTGGCACCGAGTCCTCCTCGCTATCGGACTCGGGTGCCACGTGCAAGGGATGATCGTGCCACGCCACAGTCATCTCTTGGTCCTCTGGATCCATGACCAGCTGCGTGGGACGCGGGCAAGCCACAACAAGATGGCATCACCTATGGCATCGCCAAGAGTGCCCGTTCTGGGGCATGGCCATCCGGCGATCGCTCCTGGTTCAGAGAGCGGGGGGAAATTCCTGCTACCGATTCTATAGAACCGGTCCAAACCAAGAGCAACCCACCTCTGGTTTTACATCATCTTCTGACAACTATGTCTATATTTCTGTTTTTTGTAAAGAAAGTAGAGTCAAAAAAGGAAGGTTTTGGAAGGTCAGTTGTTATGTTTGAATAATTGTTTTTATTAAAGTCTTTATTTTTCTGGAAATCAAAAAGTAATATTTTAAAATTTTTCCATCTCTTTTCCAATTTATTAATCAAGGTGAAAGATAAAGCAATGTGTCCACATTGACTGACAGCAAAAAAAAACCCACAGTTTATTTGAAGTGCTTATCTGATGAGCTAAACATCTATGATTTGAAAATACTGAATAACACTGAAAGATATGATTGCTACCTCTAAGCCTCACCCTAGTAGTAGTTCTTTTCTTTCTCTCTCTCTCTCTCTCTCTCACACACACACACACACGAGAGAGAGAGAGAGAGAAAGAGAGAGAGAGAGAGAGGAAGAAGAAGAAGAAGAAGAAGAAGAAGAAGAAGAAGAAGAAGAAGAAGAAGAAGAGGAGGAGGAGGAGGAGGAGGAGGAGGAGGAGGAGGAGGAGGAGGAGGAGGAGAAGGAAGAAGAAGAAGAAGAAGAAGAAGAAGAAGAAGAAGAAGAAGAAGAAGAAGAAGAAGAAGAAAAAGAAAAAGAAAAAGAAAAAGAAGAAGAAAAAGAAAAAGAAGAAGAAGAAGAAGAAGAAGAAGAAGAAGAAGAAGAAGAAGAAGAAGAAGAAGAAGAAGAAGAAGAAGAAGAAGAAGAAGAAGAAGAAGAAGAAGAAGAAGAAGAAGAAGAAGAAGAAGAAGAAGAAGAAGGGACGGAGGGACGGAGGGAGAGAGAGAATAACACCTAAAAAGGTTCAGGAAAAAAGCATGTTATTTACACTCCAGAAGTACTAGTTATATTTTTCTCCCATAAATATGCATGATTACGAACAAAACTACATATGTATCAGGTTGGAGGGAAAAGGTGAACAAGTGACATGGAGAAACATACCATTTGTGTGATGAGATCATGATGTATGACATTGCTATGGCTTGTTCCAAACACTTAGGAAAGAATAGATACTTGTTCTGCCCCAGCTAGGAATGTAGCAAACACATAGTTTGTTCTAACTGAGTTTAATCAATAACCAACAACTAATAACTGGCTTAGTAGTGGATACACACACACAAACCTAAAAGCAGTCTTTTCTTGCAAACAACCAGCTGCTAATTAATCATCATTAACAGCTGGCATAAGTTCAGAAAGTCTTAAATCATATAATAGCAATTAGTTCTTGATATCTCACAAAGTTTCAAAGGCTTGGCAAAATGCCTAGAATTTGTCCTCAATAAGCAAGCCGAAGCAGATAAACAGAGATTTTCCAGACACGAGACACACATGACGAACACACGAATCTCAAACATTGTTTCCTGCAGAGAGTCAGCTGCCTCTGCCTTCCTTAAGTAGACTAGGGGAGTGGCCAATTAGCTCCAAGTCTTACTCCCAAGGAGACCTCCTCTGGAGTAACCATTCCTGCCTTTTGGCAGTTCTGCGTGCCTGTGCATTAAGAAGAGGAGAAGCCTCTTCTTCCTCATCACTGCTATGAGGTGCTGGAGGTTCCTAAGGCCCTGGCTCAACCTCTGTCTCTGGCACGGAGTCCTCGCCAGCCTCCTCACTGTCCGACTTGGGTGCCAGCTGCACAGGTCGCTGGCACATCACTAAGTCAGTCTCCTCTCGAACGGGATCCACTATCAGCTGCACGGGCTGCTGGTGGGCCACAACAATACTTCTGAACTAGAGGCAAAATAATTATACTGAATTATTTTGCCAGAATTTAACTGGATAATTCAGTACAATCCTGACTAAATCATAAATTGCAGACTAGGCCTCTGGTAGAATAGAATTTGGAATATTTTTCTATGGAAGGGAGGCACTTTGAAACAAGACTCTGATGACTAAAGTTTCACATTGTAGGCAAACCTTTATTTCTATTTCATCTTGTTACTAAGAAAGCATTTATTCTGAAAAAATACAGGACTACGAAGAAGCAATTGAACTACATATTTCACGTACAGTTTTCTCTCTTCTGAGAATTTTATTTATTTATTTATTTTATTCCATTTCTATAGCCACTCAACTCAACCAAGGGATTCTGTTTTAAAGATGTACGATTCAGAATCTGAACAAGTTAAAGACAATATGATTGAATGGATGCAGAAACTGAACAGTTACACAGATGCAGCATGCATGTTTAAATGAAAAAGCATTAATAATTTGTAGATTGTACCTAAAGGTATTAAATGTTATGTATTTCAGGATTCTCAAATTCAATTACATTCCTCAAAATTCACTTCCTAATTATCTAGTTTTTGTTGTAAATTACTACTTAATTGGTGATACTGAAAGCAATCAAATATACTTCAGTAGAACATTGCATGTAAAGGGACTTAACAGGGTTTATATTTGTCTTCTTGAAAATAAAATCATGCAGCCTAAACAATTTTCTGTCTTTACAGTGAGTCAGTTTCTTTACTATCTTCGTCTTCACCAAAGTAAACATTTAATAATGACATGAAGGAGAAAAAACAAACAAACCAAGGTTTCAAATTTTCTTGTACTTATTCCAAATGATCACAGCAAACTACTATGAACTGCATAACTTGTTTGTATCAGCCCAAATATTTCAATTAGCATTATGGAGCCATAATAATCCATTCTGAAATCTACATTAAACAGCTGGCACAATCATATAATCTGAAATGATGTCCTGCATCTTCTTGACTGTAAACCTTGGCCTTTTGTTGTATCATGTATAATTCACTATTTGTCTATGCCATTTAATACCTTATTCTCAACACAAGACTAAAATCATTTGAAAAAGGAAGTTAGACCTTAGTAAAATATTAATTTTAAGAGCTGCGCTTCTTCCTAACCAAGATAATTTTTTTCAAGTTGTCAGATAATTATTGTCGAATAAATCTTTATTGTTTCTTCTAAAAAAAAAATAATGCCTAATATTCTAACCTTCTTAACATCATTTTGTTTGATGTGAAAGTAGTTTTTCTTCCTCTGTCAAACACTATGTCAGCATTTGAATCTTCTCTTTATTAATCCATATCATATTGTACATAATCTGGAGAGGTCATTATCATCAGCAACCAATTTCAATTTATGTTCTGTTACAGCTACCTTAATTCCTGAAATTCTGGTGTCTTGCATAATCGTATTACAGATAGTTTTAGCACCAAGAAAAATGAAGCAGGGGAGAAAAGAGGTTCCCTTTGATATGATACAATGGTTCAGTGAAAACATTTACATTTACTGTCATTGGGGGAGGGCTGCTCTTTATAAATCAATATAGGAGAATTACCGTATTTTTCGGAGTATAAGACACACCTTTTTCCTCCCTAAAAGTGGCTGAAAATTTGGGTGCGTCTTATACTTCAAATGTAGCTTTTTTCCCCAGCCCTAACTAGGTGCTAACAGATCTTCCCAGCTCTTACCTTGCAGGCTTTTTCATTGTTACTCTCTCCAAAGAATGTTTTTCCAGCCCTAAGTCTTTGCAGAATTTTTTTTCATTGCTCTCCTTGCTCCGAATAAGTTTTTTTCTAGTCCTAACCAGGTGCTAACTATCTTCCCAGCTCTTACCGGCTTGCAGGCTCTTTCATTGTTATTCTCTCAGAAGAAGGTTTTTTTAAGTCCTAACCAGGGGATAAAATAATGTGCTGAAGCTGCTCCGAATAAGTTTTTTTCTAGCCCTAACCAGGTGCTAACTATCTTCCCAGCTCTTACCTTGCAGGCTCTTTCATTGTTACTCTCTCCAAAGAATGTTTTTCCAGCCTTAAGTCTTTGCAGGGTTTTTTTCATTGGTCTACTTGCTCTGAATAAGTTTTTTTCTAGCCCTAACCAGGTGCTAACGATCTTCCCAGCTCTTACTGGCTTGCAGGCTCTTTCATTGTTACTCTCTCCGAAGAAGGTTTTTTTAAGTCCTAACCAGGGGATAAAATAATGTGTTGAAGCTGACCAGACTAAGGATGCTAGCCAGATGAATACCTTGTAGGCAGATTGTTTTCCCCTATTTTCCTCCCAAAAAACTAAGGTGCGTCTTATACTCTGGTGCATCTTATACTACGAAAAATACGGTAGGTCACAGCCTATCTATTCCAAAACTGTAAACATAAAAATCCATTTCAAACCTTCAAAGGCTTTTTTAGTATAAAAAAAATCATGGTTTTTTTATATATTTCTGGCCAATCTTATCAAAAACATTTAAAATATATTTAACATTATGTCTCATATATCTCTTCAAAATAAATCCTGTCTGTTCAGTATGTATCATTTTAGTTAACAGGCTTAACTAAGTCTCTTAGCAAGAATTGTATTATACTGTATTTCGGATATTAATACATTAGAGAGGGTCCAGAGGTATTTTACAAGAAGAGTACTCAACTCTTCTGCTTGCAATAAAATTCCTTATACCACCAGGCTTGAAATTTTAGGCCTGGATAACCTTGAACTACCTAAGCTTAGTACACAAGATCATCTACCTTAACGTCCTACCTGTTAACGATTACTTTAATTTCAACTGCAATAACACTAGGGCTATCAATAGATACAAACTAAATGTAATCCGCTCTAAACTTGATTGCAGAAAATACAACTTCAGCAATAGAGTAGTAAATGTCTGGAACACTCTATCTGATTGTTGTTTCTCTAACCCCCATACCTTTTACCTTAAACTGTCTACCGTGGACCTTACACATTTCTTAAGAGGTCCCTAAGGGGGCGTGCATAAACGCACCAGCATGCCCACCATCCCTGTCCTACTGTCCCCATTTATATGTAATCATTGTATGTGTTTATGGCTATGTTTTCGTTATTTATATCCATTTATTTGTGCCATTTTTTCATGTTTCCATGTCTATGTCTATACTGATACTTGTTTCCTTGTACTTGTTGACAAAATAATTGAAATAAAAAATAAATAAATAAATAAATAAAAAATTGCTATGAAAAACTTATAGTCCACAGTCAGTAGACAGATGGGCCTATATGCTTTAGGACTGGATGAATCCTTTCCTTCTTTATAACTCAGAGACATAAAAGATTCCTTTCATGATGACAAAAGTTCTTGGCAAAGCTGAAACATGGTCATTACTTGACTCAAAATTTTAACCAGTGTCTTTAAAAGTCTTATAAATAAATTAAAGAAAATGAAATGGCAATGAAAAATTTGAAAACCATCAGCTCCTGGAGCAGTGTTCAATTTCAAAATTTTCATTGCCACTTTATTTTGGTTTCCTGTTTTAGATCAATTGGGAAATTCTTCTTTGCTAATCTGCAGTTTTTTAAATTAATATTCAATTTAACTATTCTTCAATTTTTGCTGAGTCATATTGCTGTTATTGTACAGTTTCTAAACTTAAGAAATTGCTGAATAATGTCCTTCATTGTACAGACTTATATAGTTCCCTCATACAGTGATAATTACTTATTTTGTTCCTTGCACAATTAATAAGATAGCACTTTCTCTATGTTATTGTCTTTTTCAACATATTACTGTCTAGTGAAGTTCAATTTAGATTTCATTTAGTTTTAATAAGTCAAGCTGTTTCCTTATTGCCTTTATCACTTGATGTACATCTAAAATTGGATTGAATTTATGACCTAGTTCTAAATGTTTCAGATCGGTCAATAAAGTATCTTTCTGTTTTGGCTTGGCTTTCTTTCTGTTTGAAGCTAGAGAAGTAAACAAACCACTTATAAATGCTTTACTTGCTTTAAATTTCAGAAGTTAAATTGGACTGAAAGAAGCTCTTTAGTTCCTGATAACAGTTTGATTTGATATCCCCTTGTGATAACAGTTCATTGAATCTCCATTGGTTCAATCTAGAAATACTGTACCTTTGTTTAGTCTTACTTTTATTGGATTTGGTCTGCATACACTGAAACACTGAAACTGCCACATCAATAATATTTGTCAACAATTAATTAGAAGTATAATACGTACCTATTCCACAATATACTTTAGAAATTAAAGATCAGATTAACAGAGTTGGAAGGGACCTTGCAGGTCATCTAGTCCAACCCCCTGCCCAAGCAGGAGACCCTTACATCTGCCTCTACCTAGGATTGAACTCACAACCTCCTGATTGTGAGGCAAGAGCTCCACCTCTAGCCACAGCAGCTGGGTATATAAAGAATAGCAGGCATACTCTCTTTCTCTCTGTCAGAGTATATTCATAGACTGGAATAGACAACAAGGTCAGCCAATGAATAGACATGGCAACTGGGTTAGCCAATGAGGGCTGTTTGGGAACTGAGACAGGAAGGAGCCTGGGCGTGGCTTAGCTTCACTTCTGAACTAGTCTGCTGAATTGAAACTGAAACTGTTCTCTCCTCTGCCTGTGTTTCTTTTAACTACTAGCATGTTGGAGAATCTGCTATTGGTATTGTACATTTACTTATGTGTTATATGTATATAAAGAAGTTAATGATCCTGCTGAATCAGTTATCTGTGTGTGCTTTCTGGATGTGATTTCTGCAACAAACTCTGACACTCTCGCTACAAGATACTTACAAGTATATCTTCATGCATAGAAGTGGGATAATAATGTCATATAATCAAAACATTTTTGAGAGTGTGTAGCAACATTTTTCTTTCCTAAAGGAAAGCCCATTCATACTAAAATATATGTGGCTGCAATTTCAGTAAGAATGTAAAAAGTCTTTCATAAAATTATGTCTTATTATAATTTGAAGCATAAACTGATATCCTTATTGACTTCATTCCTCTTCTTTGTGTTTCTCCTAAACATAGGTAAGTGTTGTTGTTGTTGTTGTTGTTGTCGTTGTTGTTGTTACATGGCTACTCCATTTTGTTCCATCTGCCCAGGGCTATTAATTTTTGTCCAAGATACTTGAATTCCAGAAGTTTCACATCGTTATTTTAAAAATAATTATCTTGTAAATATATAATGCATGTTTTCTTTTTCTTTTTTTCACTTTTTTTTCCTTTTTAAATGGGCTATTCAAGCCATTAATAATAATTGAGAATATCTTGAGTTTTATCCATCACTGCAATTCTGAATTAATTTTATAAATATTCGGTGCTTGAACAGCATGTTGATTTTCCTCCTATTCTCAGTCTTCATTCCCAGAAATGCCAATTAGGTGAACAAATGCTGATCTCTTACTTTTTTCTGTTCTTTGAATTTATTTAAATAAACTTAGCTTTCTATTACCCTCTCCTTGTCTATCCTAAGCTGTGGCTCCTTCCTGCCTTTCCTCAGTGATATAACAGTAACTGACTAGGAGTACATTGTAGTTTCAGGAATTCATTTCATAGAAATTCTCATCCTTCCTGGACACTTTTCTCTTTCAGTATTACAAGCTATTGGGTCTCACCTACCTTTTCTCAGAGTTGATCAAAATCTACTCTTTTCAAGTCTGCTATGCAAACTTTTCAGTTCCTCTGTCCCAAAAATCACAAGTTAAAGAATAACATAGCTGCTTATTGTCATCTTCATTTGGTCAACCAATTATTCCTTCACTATAATAAACATCCTACTTTTTTTCTTTCATCTTCTAACAAATAAAGTCAGCAATAGAGGACAACACTTTCTTGAACTTCAGAGTCTTGGCTGAGTTAGATTCTCAGGACATGTCAAGTTAATTGAAATTTCTCATTATCATCATTGTATGCATCTTTGAAATCCTGGTTACCTGGTTACACAGAAATGCTTCTCATATTCTCTGCTTATCCAGGCAATCAATTTTCTTTATATAACCTTTCTCTATCTCTTTCTTTCGAATGAATTGTTACTCCAAAGTTCAATAAAGGAATGGGGTGAGGTCAACAGTAGACAGTCTAAGGTTAAAATTTGGGGGGTTGGGGGATGAAACCAAAGAGTCAGGTAGTGCATTCCAGGCATTGACCACTCTATTGCTGAAGGTTACTTTTTTTTCTTCCTTTCCAAAATTGCTCCATCATATTGTGCAGTTATTGTTTCTCACACTGAACTCCTGCAGATCCAACTTACATTTTCATAATTAAGTGCATCTGCTTGGCAATTAAGTTACATCCTTGTTAAGACATTTGTTATCCCTCACTGCACCAGAGCTATTAGCCTTCACCTTGACATCTATCATCGTATGGGCTAGCTTTCATGCAGATTACATAAAGTATATCACAGGATAGCAATTTGTTAGCCCATGGATAATATGCGCTACTGTGACAAGGTAGTGACAAGTAAGCTCCTGAGTAGAGGAGAACTATGTTTAAATTTAGAACCAAGTTCAGCCATAGGTCAGTCTCATATTATTTACAACTTGCCAAAATGATTACCCCAGTCTGTCTGTTTATTTATATGTACGGTAACTCCATATGTCTGAAAGCCACAAAGCATCTCCATTCAAGGCTTTTGAGAGGCCTGGGGTCAGCATGTTCATTTATCTCCCTCTCCTTTCTTCTTACTTCATCCTATGTTAGTATGATTTTTCCTCCACTGAAGTCAATGGCCAATCATGGGAATGTGGGGAAAATCCAAAATTCTGAATTAATTCACATGATTATCAAGGATAGAACCAACCTAGAAATAAGGAGAAATTTCCTGACAGTCAGATCAACTAATCAGTGAAACCTTCAGAAGTTGTGGGTGCTCCATCACTGGAGGCTTTTAAGAAGAGACTGGACAGCCACTTGTCTGAAATGGTATAACAGGGGATTGATCTAGAGATCTTTAACTCTGTTGTTTGCAATTTAATAGATGAGGGGACATGACACTTTTCATTAAAAATGATGATTGCTAGGATCAATTAAAATATTGAACCATACATAGGATAGACATCTTTCAAGCGTGGATTCTTGGACTACAGTCCCCAACCTCATCCCAAATGGCTCTGTTTTCACTCTGAAGTTGTGAAAGAGCTTGAATCTGGTTGTAGCGTATATATTTTGCATGTCAAGTCTTCAGTTCTGGTAACAGGTTCAAGTATCACATGTTTGAACAGCTATAATAAGTCAGAGTGGAAGATTTTTTTTCTCAACTCTTTCATCCTCTCTCCTACTTAACAGCTATTCCATTTCCATCCAGATGACTTTTGATCTATTGTCTTTTTTTCTTTTTCACACTAGTCAAGACTAAAATATGAGAATTCAGTGGTTATGACTGAACTGAGAATGTACACGTTTTGATTGAAAGCTTATGCACATGTAAAAATTTGTAGGGATTTACAAATATTAACATTTCCCCACCACAATATGGCAATTAACTTCATAAAAATAAAAAAGCCATTTTAAAGTAAATTATTTCCACCATTTTTCTTTACTAATCCATTTTATGGGGGGGGGGAAACCCATATATATTAAACCAGTGGCTGTAACTGTTAAAAGACATTAGCTTGCTTCTACACAGAGCTGGAATTATAAAATTATTTGGCAATACATTTCACTTGCCCTTCACACTAAAATAATTGCTAAAAGATTTATTTTTGTTTAGTTTATTCTGAACAAATGGATGCCAAGTGAAATCACTTACCGGTACTTGAAAGCTAAGGGCATAATCTTATACATACATATTTGGGCTGAATATAATCATAGTTTCTATAATTCACTTGCAGATGTCGAGATTCACAGACATTCAATACCCCTTTCCCTGCAGCATTAATTCAGTATTGGGAGAACCAGCAAGAGAGTGCAAATAAAAGACCCAATAATTTCTTTTAGAATGTAGGGTAAAATATTGCCTACAACCATTGCTGCTGGTTTGGACCGGTTTGCCCCAACCAGTGGCGGAAATTTGCCCCAGCTCATTGAATTGGCAGCGATGGTCGGCTGGCCATGCCCCCAAACCGGTCCTCCGGTCACCGCTCCTTAAAAGCGGCTGGTAAAGAACCCTCTGAGCATGAGCAAAGGCTTCTGTGCATGCACAGAGGGTCATTTCCCTAATGTGAAAAAAACCGTGAACTTCCGAAGCGATGCAAACCAGTAGGGAAGGTAAGTGGAACCCACCACTGCCCACAACCATGTGGTTACAACACTTATCACTCATACAGTAGCAATCATCTCATTCTTTTCTCAGTGGTGTTGCAGGAACAGTTCTTGGCTGAGCTCTTTCTTTTAGAAAGCATAATTTTAACCCTATTGAATATGAGAAAGATGAGCTAACTCCTGCATCTGGCAAAACGTATCTTCTGCCATCAGCGCATTGTCACTGAGCATGTCCTTGCCAAGGAACAACTAAACGTATCCCAATTCTAGGTGTGTATATTTAAAGTGGGTTTAAGCATTCCTCCCTTCTGACCTCACTCTTTTTTGTGGTTTCTTTGAAAGGAAGAGGATGAGTTGTCCTTCTTTCTCTAAACTGTTTTTGTTCTGTGTATAGTTGTCCCTTCGCAATTGGGTGTAGCACAATATGATGATGGTCACATCCCAGCTATAATATGGAACCTTTGCAGTTCCATTGATTCAGCTACATTAGAAGCCGCCTTTAATGGAGTCTAGCATTCTAGATTATCTTTCACTGCCTTCACTAACCTTTCTACATCAGCTGCCAATCCTGATCTTCATCGGCGGTGACTACTATTGCTATCCTGCACCTGTCAACAGTGGTGTCCCTCAAGGCAGCATTCTAGGACCAACTCTATTTATTCTTTACATCAACGACCTTTGTGATCATATTATAAGCAACTGCGTTCTCTTTGCTGACGATGTTAAGCTATTCAACACCACCGACAATACTTCCACCCTTCAAAAAGATCTTGACCATGTATCACAATGGTCTGACAACTGGCAACTACAAATCTCAACAAACAAATGCTCTGTCTTACACATTGGCAAAAAGAATCCAAACACAAAATATAAACTTGGAGGACACGACCTTGTAGACGACTCTCACTCTGTTAAAGACCTTGGAGTACTCATATCTAATGACCTAAGTGCCAGAGCCCATTGTAACAACATTGCCACAAGGCACTAAGAGTTGTCAACCTAATCTTGCGTAGCTTCTTCTCTGGCAATATTACTCTGCTAACCAGAGCATACAAAACATTTGCCAGACCAATCCTTGAATACAGCTCACCTGTCTGGAACCCGCACTACATATCGGACATAAATACAATTGAGAGAGTCCAGAAATACTTCACAAGAAGAGTCCTCCACTCTTCTACTCGCAACAGAATTCCTTATTCCACAGACTTGAAATTTTAGGCTTAGACAACTTAGAGCTACGTCGCCTTCGATCTGATCTAAATGTAGTTCATAAAATCATCTGCCACAATGTCCTACCTGTCAATGAATACTTCAGCTTCAACCGCAACAATACAAGAGCACACAATAGATTCAAACTCAATGTAAACCACTCGAAACTCGACAGCAGAAAATATGACTTCAGCAACAGAGTGATCAGTGCCTGGAATGCACTACCTGACTCTGTGGTTTCTTCCCCAAACCCCATAAACTTTAACCTTAGAGGGAGTCAAACTATTCTCCAAAGCACCTGAAGGTAGAACAAGAAGCAATGGGTGGAAACTAAACAAGGAGAGAAGCAACCTAGAACCAAGGAGAAATTTCCTGACAGTTAGAACAATTAATCCGTGGAACAGCTTGCCTCCAGAAGTTGTGAATGCTCCAACACTGGAAGTTTTTAAGAAGGTGTTGGATAACCATTTGTCTGAAGTAGTGTAGGGTTTCCTGCCTAAGCAGGGGATTGGACTAGAAGACCTCCAAGGTCCCTTCCAACTCTGTTATTATTATTATTATTATTATGAAAGAAAGAAAGAAAGAAAGAAAGAAAGAAAGAAAAAGAAAGAAAGAAAGAAAGAAAGACAGACAGACAGACAGACAGACAGACAGACAGACAGACAGACAGACAGACAGACAGACAGACAGACAGACAGACAGACTGACTGACTGACTGACTGACTGACTGACTAAGGGTTTGGAGCTCACTCTGAGTTAACCTGCTTGGGGTTTTTTACTCTTATTTACTGAATAAAGCAGGAGAAGGGGAAGAGAATCTTCACAAAGCTTCAAAGCTTTTTCCACTGTGAAAGTTTCAGACGTTGAACTCTCATCCCAACATGTGCCATACAGTCAAGATCAGGTCTTGCAATCTCCTAACATAGCAGGACCATGAAGTCATGATGTCAGGTTTTGATAAAAAAAAACTTCAGGTGGTTGTTGTGTGTTCCGCATGAAACCCAGCATTAGGTACTATGGAAATTAGCAACCCTTGGGGTATCCCTGCTGACATTATTATGTAGCTCCTGCTAGCCTGGAAGAGATTTGGGTATTATCTTGCTTGGAATGCATGCTTTTTATGTTATGCTTTTCAATCTGTTTGCTTGAGCTGATAATAAAGCTTAAAATCCCTTTATTTATAGTAGTGATCATTGCTGGATCTCTGGATCCAAAAGAGCCAATTGCCTGGCCACCTGATCATTGCCCTGACACTTGGCACACAGTTCACGTAGCAGTTTAAATATCTTCAAATCATTTCAATGTCTATGGGGCTCCCTCCATAATGTTAATGATAACTGTAAAAATTGCATATATTGTGAAGTGATCATAGACTCATTCAGGTATGTCCTTTCAGGTATTACAAAGAAATGCACCCTGTGAGTGATTGTAAGGCACTGTGACTTTAGAGAAGAACTATTGTCCATGAGTAAGGCACAATCTCTAAGGTAGGGATCCTTCATGTAAGATCTGTATGCACATAAGCTTTCACTTGATCCTGAATCAACACTGTCAGAATTCCAGCATTCATGGAAGTGAGCTTCACATACCCAGTTCTACAAGGAAAGGCTCACTAGTAAAGAGAATGGATAACTGGTCTGCAAATGTGCTGTTATTTCATTCCATTTCATTGGAAATCTCATGTATAGCACCTACATTTTCCCTTGATAAATATTTCTGCAATTCTACTAGTGGAAGATAATCTATTTCAAAATTATCTGTGTCTCCAGAAACTAGGGCAGTGACTTACATCATGGTGCTTTGGGTTGAACAGCTGAGAGACACATGCTAATTTCATCCTGAGGCTTTATAGAATTTATCACTAGGCAGCTTTTAAGCTGCAAGTCATCATTTGCATTGTGAATAATAGAATGAGGCCATAGTAACCAATGGTAACTTGTATAATAAGTGCACAATGAAATCCGAGATTTAGAGTAAAATTAATTAGATGTTGACACTACAGAAGTCTAGATTGAAGTTTCTATCCAATACCACACACAATCTGGCCTTTAGAAGGAGAAAATTCTCTTTTCACACTAAAAAAAACAACATGCTGTCTGTGTGATCAAACATCACTGCAATAATTAAAGGAATGAGAACAAAGCTGAGAGACATTTTACTTCCAAATTCTTTAACTGAGAATGTTGAGTTTATTTTTAATTAAACATGAGGCAATTTTAAATCCTTCACAGAATATACCCAGATTGTTGGGATGATTAGAGTGAATAAAAGTGGGTATGTCTTGTTTCTAAAATGAAGCAATCACAAACTGTCCTGCCACAAGTTATTTTTAATAGGAAGTTTTAAATTCGATGGAAAGGCTTAAGCAGATTTTCAGCAAGTGCTTTTTTCAAAGGAAAATGCATTCTGCTCAATATGAACTTATAAAAATCATAAACTTTGAGTATAGGTAACTGTGTTGCTTGATGGCATTTAGTTTGGCTTGGTTTAGTTTATGTGGTCATAGACCAAACACACAGAAATCAAATAAAATTAAAACATAGTCCTTACATAGCATCCAATCAAAACTAATTCATGCCCAGCGGTGGGTTGCTCCTGTTTCGGACCGGTTCTTAGAACCGGCGGCGGTGGTGGAAGGCTCCGCCCACCCACCCGGACGCTTCTGCGCAAGTGCAGAAGTGTTGCGCGCGCGCGAACTTGTGGCAAACTAATTTAGAACCCACCACTGTTCATGCCTATACTAGATACACCTGGGGAAATGATCAGTCTAAACTGTTATAATTGTCATAGTGATGGCACATAATTTGCCTACAGTTATAGAGACTTACTGATCCTGGTCATTTAGAAAGTAGAACATTTCTATTGAATGTGTCTACCAAGCCTTACAAATATACCGTATTTTTTGGAGTATAAGATGCACCTTTTTACCCCCCAAAAGAGGGTGAAAACTTGGGTGCGTCTTATACACCAAATGCAGCCCCACCCAGCCAGCCACCCCCACCCTTTGGCCTGTCTTCCAGCAATTTACCTGCTTGCAGGAAAGAGGGAAGAGCCTGTAAAGCCAAGCAAGTCAGTAGCAGCATCCCGACCTACAGCTGTTTAGGTTTTCCACGTGGGAAAATGAAAGTGAAACTAGCTGCAAAGAGGCAAATAGCTGGGAGAGACATGCAGATTTTTATTTTGTGCTGGATGCAAGAGGGTAAGTGAATAACTATAAATGTCTGTAGAATGTTCAAATTATTAGACTTATTTTTTAAAGACTGCTTTATTATTGTTGTTCTAGATCCAGGGGTCTCCAACCTTGGCAACTTTAAGACTTGTGGACTTCAACTCCCAGAATTCCACAGCCAGCTTTGTTAGCTTTGCTGGCTGTGGAATTCTAGGAGTTGAAGTCCACAAGTCTTAAAGTTGCCAAGGTTGGAGATTCCTGTAAATCTAGACAACTTAACAAAACAAAGAAGCTTTTTAAAATAAATGCTTGCTCTGAAGAGGCCCAGTGCTATTGTATCTTCTTTTAAATAATAGAGAATAACGTATACTTCCAGAAATTTTAATTAATTTTAACAGCTCTGTACAAGTATAGTCTGAAATGTAACAGTGTCCTGTTTAGTATTAGAGTTAAATCCTGACTTACCTTGGAGTAGATCTATTTAAATAATTGGGAGGAGTTAGTGTGACTACATTTAAGAAAACTTTCTGGCATAATGTACATTTCTCCAATTCTTTGCTATTTCTATGGGTCAGGCACACATGCACAGAAATACACAGCAAACAGTGTATATCATCTGTGCTGTTTGCTGTTTGCTGTTTGGCAAATTGCTTGGAGGCAGAGGCCTTTTTCCCTTGTTTCCCTTCTCCAAAACTAAGGTGCGTCTTATACTCCGAAAAATACGGTAATGTAATGTAGTCTGCTTGTGCAATGTAATGGCTAATATATTTCAGGAAGACTCACATTTAAGTCCTTGTATTATTAAGTTGCAAATTGGGTAACTTTGGCCAGTCATAACCTCCATCATATCCTATCACTATTATTGAGAAAAAAATTAAAGAAGAATCCCTATATATGCTGCTTAGGAACTGTTGGGTTTAATAAATAAAGGAATAATGAAAGGGTTTTTTAAAAAGCAGAAGATATATTTGGACTATTATGACTACTGCACTTTAAATCTTTCATTGTTTAGCATTAACACAAAATATCAATTTTATAGCACTGAGACTGGGAAATGGATAAAAGATGGTAAATGATTTTAATCCCTGTAAAGAGATTAAAGAGGTAGTTGGTATTTTTTTAAAAAAGCCACCATTAAATAGGCTTGAAATTGGTTTAAGAAAAAGGCAAAACAAATACTTAAATGCATTAGCAGATTTTTAACTTCTGACAACTGAAGAGGAAAAAGCACAATGCAATTCCCTATTGTTTAATTAACTCTAATTCTGCGCAATGAACAATTGCACATTTTGTATGAAATCAGAGAGCTTTGCTGATTCCACTGCCTCCTTCTGTTTTCATTTTCAAGGTCTCAAAGGACAAGATTGCTGGCATTTGGTGTGGGATCTCTTGATAACAGAGACACAAAGAAGCAGGGAGATACATCCTGGTTATTTTGTTACAGATTGGACAATTATTATGAATGTAAAGCTGGTTTATAATACAGAGCCAGAACAATTATTTATCTAATGTAGCACTGCATTCTCAGATGAAGTTTGTGCCTGCTCTTTTATGTCTGGATGTTGTATAAGTACTGTATATATAAAAATTTTCCCCAAAGTTATGGTTCTTTCCATTTTTAGGAAAAATTTAAAAAGTACTTTTAGTGTTTAACAGCTATCTAAAGTAAGGTGACCAGATTTTAATATTTGTAAAGCGGGACACCATTGATGGGGGGGGTTTCTAGGGGAGCAAGACGGGAGGGGTCCATCTCTCTTATCCTGCAGCTTTGTGTGCACCCCCCCAAACACCCCCCCTTCATCGCAGCCAGGGGTGGGTTCCTACCTGTGCTGTCTTGCCTGTTCTTCGCTGCAGAGCCGAAGAAGCTGGTGGCGTTTGCAGCACGGGGCTTCCCCCGCCTGCTTTCCCCGGCCGCCGGACACCGCCATTTGCGTTCTTTTGCCCTCTGCACATGCGCAAAGCATTCTGCTTGCGCAGAGAGCAAAAGAACACAAATGGCGGCATCCCAGCGGCCGGGGGAAAGCAGGCGGGGGAAGCCCTGCGCCGCAAACACCACCAGCTGCTTCGGCTCTGCGGCGACAAACAGGCAAGACCGTCGCTGCCCCTCTCACTGCCCTCCCTGCCTGCCTGGCAGGAGGAGGCAGGCAAGGCAGGAGGCAGAGGGGTGTGCAGGGCAAATTCAAATTCAAAAAGCGGGACTTTTTTGAAATGCCGCGGGACGCGGGAGAAATTATTAAAAAGCAGGACTGTCCCGCCAAAAGCGGGACGTCTGGTCACCTTAATCTAAAGGCAACTTTATCAGATTAATTTAGCTGATAATTGCATTTCTACATCCCGTAGTGAGCCATCCCATGAGCCACAGTGGCACAATGGTTAGAATGCAGTACTGCAGGCTACTTATGCTGGCTGCCGTCTGCCTGCAATTTGGTAGTTCAAATCTCCCCAGGCTCAAGGTTGACTCAGCCTTCCATCCTTCCGAGGTGGGCAAAATGAGGACCCAAATTGTTGGGGGCAATATGCTGAACTCTGTAAACCGCTTAGAGAGGGCTGTAAAGCACTGTGAAGCAGTATATAAGCCTAATTTTTCTTTAAAAAATAGTGATATTGAACAGTTCCCATCGTATGGAATACAACCTATTAAATGTGTCTAGCCTTTACACAAGGTACTAAACGCACCAACTTCCTGCATTGCCTTCATTGGCTTCCATCTATATGCACTCATTGTATAAACCAAGGAGAAGCAACTCATAGAAGCAGCATGACGAGCAGATATGGTCAATATTTGGGAAAATTCTTCTGGCAAAAGCACACAGATACTGCACATAACAGTATTAGAATAAACTAATCTGGGGCACTTTGGTGATTCTAGCACTTATCATTCCCCCCACCTGGATTTGGATGTGAAAGGCTACCTTTAATGAACGTTCCAACAGAAGTACAATAGTCACCTTTGAAAGAAATGTAAACTTGTAAAAAAAACCTGTAATACATTTTTGATATAGATTTTCTCATATAGATCAAGAGAAGAGTTTGTGACCCAAGGTCCACTAATGGCTCTCAACTTCATTTCATGCAGTTTTCAGTTGAATTTCAAAAACCCTAGGCAAGTAATCTATTCAGATCCTAGTGGAATCTGTCTCTTCTCTTGCAAAACCATCTGCCACAATGTCCTACCTGTCAATGAATACTTCAGCTTCAACCGCAATAACACACGAGCACACAATAGATTCAAACTCAATGTAAACCGCTCGAAACTCGACTGCAGAAAATACGACTTCAGCAACAGAGTGATCAATGCCTGGAATGCACTACCTGACTGTTGTTTCTTCCCCAAACCCCCAAAACTTTAACCTTAGACTGTCTACTGTCGACCTCACCCCATTCCTAAGAGGTCTTGCAGGTAAGGGGCGTGCATAAGCTCACCATCATGCCTACCGTCCCTGTCCTACTGTCCTATTGTCCAAATTTACCTATACCTACTTTGCTTTTGTTTATGTTTATACCATACCTGTTATCTTATACACGTTTTGATAAATAAAGCAAACAAATAAATAAATAAAAAGAGTCAGAAAAAGAAAAGGAATTTGAATCTGGCGTTGCAAAATAAACAGAGAGGGGAAAAAGGGGGCTTCCAGTCTCATTCATATGTAGCCTCAGTATACCTGCCACTGATATGGCAGCCTCTTCTCTGAGGGAACATCACTGTAAAGAAAATGGTTGTTCATCTTTTATATATATATATATATATATAAATATATATATCATATATATAAACATATATAAACACACACACACACACACACACACACACACACACACACATATATATATATATATATATATATATATATATATATATATATATATATATATATATATATATATATATATATATATATATATATATATGTTTTTCTGTCGCGTTATCCTGGTGTACCCAAATATGGGAGAGAAAGCATCACAGCTTCCTTTTTGCCTTTCAGCCCCTCACTGGGACCATCCAGGCTGTTTTTTATATAGCCGACACACTATTCTATATGTGTAGGATTTTTTGCTGATAAATGAAAATAAAGGGAGACTATTATAGATCTATTTCGAGCTTATTTTGCTCTCGTCAGATAGCCATACCCCTTACTGGGATTTGAGTAAGCCGGCCCGGGTTCAAATCCCAGTAAGGGGTATGGCTATCTGACGAGAGCAAAATAAGCTCGAAATAGATCTATAATAGTCTCCCTTTATTTTCATTTATCAGCAAAAAAAATCCTACATATATATATATATATATATATATATATATATATATATATATATATATATATATATATATATATATATATATATATATATATATATATATATATATATATATATATATATATATATATATATATATATATATATATATATATATAATATATAATCAATTATTTTGCCCTATATTGTACTGGTCAATTTAGCCTGTTTCTAGCAGATAGGAAATATATCTTTAGGGTGGCCTGCCAGGCTCAGATACTCTATTTTCATTGCTCCATATGGGAAGGAGTTTAGATTTCTTTGCAATGATCAAACAATTGCAGTAAAATTTACACACACGGCAAGGGAGCGGAGAAAGAGGGGGGGGGGTTAAAAAGTTGTTACACTTTTGCACAATAGCAAAATCAAAACCGGATCTCATTCAAAATAAGCAGATGCCTGTTTTATCAAGGCAATCTATGCTACAGTATCCTTTGTTTTTTTTTTTTTTTTTGTATAATGAGAAAAATATCATGGACACAACAGAAGAAATCATGTATTGCACAGAGAGAAGACTGTACACTACTAAAAACGCTGGAATCTTGCTAATCACCAAAAAAAAATCCACTTTGCCCTGTCACCAAATTTCCCTGGTGGTATAAGTGGATGCAATAATCAAATTACGCAGTGAGTGAGACCACAAGGGTTCCTATGGGTAAATGTAATCAGATTTCAAGACTGCAGCATATTTCTCAGAAAGCTTAACCCTGTTTCACAAATGATAAGATTAGCTAAAATAAAGCAACAATTTCCCTATTAGTTATGCACCATGTTGTTAGATAATTCTTTTGACAAGATTAGAAAAAGAGACAAAGCTCAATGACTAAGAATGAATAGAAACAAATCTTTCTCATTACAGTAATTATGATTTCTTGCTTGGCAGAATGCATAGCAAAATTGGTATCAAACTCCCTGCTGATATATCCCAGAATGCAAAGTCCCCTTTTATTCTGGAACAGCAAAACAATCCATAATGACAGTGCGTTGTTCAAGGTGGAATAGTACGAAAGACTTGGATCCAAATGGTTCTATAAGTCCAAAACAGAAGATTTCCTGTTCTTTGTTTTTCATTCATTCATATTGGTTATAGGATTTAAATTTGACTTCCACCCCAGAATAAGTGCAATCGTTAACTATTAAGTCATGACTTTAGTTGGAGAAAGTTTGTCAAGTCAGAAATAGTTACAATGGCTGTGTCAGACCTGGAAACCAATTTTGGGCCTTGGATCTTCAGGCATGCCACATTTGGTGCTGTGGGAAACTGGGAGGGGGGATTGCAGGAAGCTGGGGAGATATGTAGTCAAAATAGCATTCCTTTCTCCGAGAGTCAAGGCCACTCTGCCCTGCACCTGGAGGGGTGTGACTGGGAAGCATCGCCAGTTGGGACGGTGCTTTGATTGGATGATGTGATGGACATGTGGGTGCTGGGGCAGGGACTTGGACTTGGACTTTCTTTTGGGGTGGGGAAAACCCGGAAGCTTTCAGATTCGGTTTTCCCAGATGTGCCAATATGACATCTCTAATAAAATGGAACTTTGAGGAAACTCAAGCCTCGGAGTTTTCTTTTGTTACTTGGAACCCTGACATTCTGCTTACTACAAAGACTTCTTCTCTTCTCCTCCTGCTTCTTTCCTCAGTTTACGGAAGCCAAACAAGAATTAAGAAAATTGGAGAAGGAAAAATATACCACATCAAAAATTGCAGTATTTTATCAAGTGGGTGAGAACTCTTGCTATATCAAAGGACTGGGAAAGCATGTGGGATAGATAACCCTGTGAAGACACTTGGAACAAGTCACAGGGACTCTCACACAATGCCAGCAAGGAAAAAAAATCACAAAATGACCCCTATAGTGAGTGTAGCCAGTGACAAAAAAATATTCACCAGAATAATAAGCTAACAAATTTGTTCCCTGACACTTCATTTAGTCCCCTATCATATCCTATTTGGAGAAGTGGTTATATTTTCAAGAGAAAAACTAGACTATAACCCAATCACTGTTTTTATTTTTTAAGGATGCTTATGGTGGCTCAGTGGCTAAGACGCTGAGCTTGTCGATCGGAAGGTCAGCAGTTCAGCGGTTCAAATCCCTAGTGCCATGTAATGGAGTGAGCTCCCGTTCCTTGTCCCAGCTTCTGCCAACCTAGCGGTTCGAAAGCACATAAAAAATGCAAGTAGAAAAATAGGGACCACTTTGGTGGGAAGGTAACAGCGCTCTGTGCACCTTCGGCATTTAGTCATGCCGGCCACATGACCACGGAGACATCTTCGGACAGCGCTGGCTCTTCGGCTTAGAAACGGAGATGAGCACCGCTCCTAGATCCGGAAACGACTAGCACGCATGTGCGGGGAAACCTTTACCTTTACCTTTATAGAGCTTATGGGTGTTCTAAAAACAATTTTAGAAATATATGATAGTACAGGCTGACATTTTGTTTTGCTGTGTGCCAGCAGCCTATTTATTTATTCGATAATTAAAAGAATCTAAATAAATAGCTGAGACAGGAAGCCTGATGAGCATGCTGCCCCAACTATTTATTCTGCCTATCTCTATCTTGCTTAAATGATGGAGACTGTGAAACTGTCAAGAAAGCTAAGGAGGGTGGGAGAAAGTAGCAATTAGGACAGCAGTGATAATGGTGAAGCAACAATGACAAATTGTAAAAGAGAGCCAAATGGCAAGGTGAGCCACGGCTGGCCTTTTCAATCAAAATTAATGTTTGAGAATGTGTATAATGTTCCGTGGTTCTAGGCATTTGCTGAATGGGAACTATAATAGTGAAATTTGCTTTGCTTACCCAGTGGCAATATGATACCGAATACCAGATTCCAGAGGCATCGCAACAAGAACTACCGAGTTTAGAAAATATTGGGGGTATTTATTTATTCCTCTTCAAGGAAGGTGTACTTTGTGGCAAGAAGGTTCTCGCTTCTTATTATGGAGACCATGTTACTGCAGTGGTGGGTTCCTACTGGTGCGGTCCACTCTATAACACTGGTAGCGGTCCGCTGGTGACGTCACAGTACCGGTTGCCGGTCTTGGGCACTGCCATTTTTTAAAAACAATTTTTTTTAATTTTTTAAAAAAATTTCTTCTGCGCATGCCCAGAAGCCGAACTTCCAGCACTGCGCATGCGCTGCCTTCCTACCCCACAGTGAGTCCAAGCAGGGGAGGATGACTGAGGGAGCGTGTGAGATGCTGAAAGAACCGGCGGCAGGATCTATCTCAGTTCCCCTGCCTTCAGCAGCTCGAGAAGCCACGAACGCGCGGTGATGATCCCAGGCATTTTCGCACGTTCGAGGCTTCTCGAGCTGCTGAGGGGAGGGGGAAAGGGCAGCAGGAGCCTAGGATCATCGAATGGGGAGAAGCATTCAGGCCAGACGGAGCCTCCTAGAAGAACCTCTGCCGCAGTCTTGCTACTCCTGCTGCGGGGGGGCTGCATTGTGGGTGGGCAATGCCCCCCTGCTTCTCCGGCTGCTGCCAAGCTCCCGAGGCCCACGCCCACCCGGTCACATGGCTGGCAAGCCACACCCACAAAATAAGCCACGCCCACAGAGTGGTAGTAAAAAAATTAGGAACCTTCCCCTGTGTTACTGGTATCACTCAGGCATACCAGTAACACAATTGCCCTTCTTGAAGGTTTTCAAGTCACTTTGCATGCTTCTTCCACACTTCCAGTAGGTGGAAAAAGCTTTGTATGTGTATGTAAAAGGTTTTTCTGTCACTTTCAATAAGTGTGAGACAGTAAATGTGAAATGAATCAATGTGGCAGGGGTGGTTTTTTTTGTTTTTTGCTTTTTGCTTTAGAAGCATTGCTTCATAAAACAATTTCAAAAAGATGTTGTCAAATATTGTCAAAGAGAAATGCTTCCTTTGTTTGGCTGCTATGAAGCAGGGAAGGGCAAGCAGTTGGATGAGATGCAGTCTTAATTTAATCAGGCAGAAGTCATTTTGAGTTTCATCAGCCAAACAAACTCAATATTCAATATATTCATTCATTTCAATACATCATCCAATAGGATAACTAGTTATTGACTTTTCCCTATTTAACAGAAATCCTATATTTCTATAACATATGTAGCAGCTTTATCTTAGCCTAGTTTAGTTTATGCTGTAATGGACGTATTTAATCTCAGAGGTATTGTCTTTATAATAATTGACAATTTGGATATGCATTCGTTTATGCATTGGTTTTCACCATACATAATTATTTTGTTCAATGAAATCATTAATATTCCTTCATCTATTAAATTAAAAAAGAAGTATCTTGTTGAAGAGGCATATAAATACTTGAAGGTATTATCGTTTTCATGGAGAATGAGAATTATTACCAAGTATGCCTGGATAGTAGGCAGTTAAAGGTGGCCCTAAAACTATAATGACACAGGGTATAGGTCCTGGAAGAGTTGTCATGTAATTTTTTATTGGCTGTGACAGCACATAAAAATGTAGTCAACCATAACAGTCTAATGTATAGATCCAGCCAATTCAGAATGGTGAGGAGATTATGAGTAACGGAGTAAAGATAAAGTGGACAGAGAATACATAAATTCTCCTTGCTTTTCTAAATTAACATATCCCACCCCCATTTTTTAGGCTTAATCATTTTCCTGTTTCAGTGGCAAAACTAAATACAAATAAACTATGTATATTTGCTATTCATAAATTTTCCTGAAGATAATTCTCCCACACTATATTAGATGTGGCCATATCCACTTCTAATTACACTGATTCTCCTAGACTGATCTTAAATTAAACTCAAAGTTTGAATTCAAAGTTTGAATTAAGGAGAAACTTTCTAATAGTAAGGACAATTAACCAGTAGAAGAGGTCTTCAGAAATCATGGGTGCTCAATCACTGGATGTTTTTAAGAAGAGACTAGACAGTCACTTGTCTGAAATGGTATAGGTTCTCCTGTTTGGACAGAGGGCTGGACTAGAAGACCTCCAATGCCCCTTCCAGATCTATTCTATTCTATTCTATTCTGTTCTGTTCTGTTCTGTTCTGTTCTGTTCTGTTCTGTTCTATTCTATTCTATTCTATTCTATTCTATTCTATTCTATTCTATTCTATTCTATTCTATTCTATTCTATTCTATTCTATTCTATTCTATTCTATTCTATTCTATTCCATTCCATTCCATTCCATTCCATTCTTGCTTCTGAGCCTCAAAGTCATTCTTCTCAGTTCCCCACAAGATTCAAATGGTCCCCACACTACTGGTTTTTGAAAAGGCCCTGAAGATCTGGATTTATGCCCAGCCCTTTGGAGCATGATTGAAGCTCCCCTTTCTTCCTTGTTTTTCTTCCCATTTGTGTTGAGGGAAGAATAAAATCCCATAGAGGCGATTTGGATCTTTACTTGGAATTCAGACAGTTAGAAATAAAGCCGAGATTAAAAGTCTAACAGAAAATATTTATTTCGGTACAAAAACAATAAATCCTGATTAATTACATCTTTGCTAAGAAACGTGACCGTTCAGATCAACAGACAAGGCAGAAGGAAATTAATGGTGGATCAGGAATGTGGACATGCGTAAAAGATCATATCATGTGTTCTGCTTGTATTGGAATGTACTATAATATTAGGATAGGGGTGCATCACCCTGCATAGACATACAACTGACAATATTCACACCGTGACAATTTGGGAGTGTTATCTCTACTATTTTTGCTCTTCTTTGATTTGTATTGTTTTCTTGTTTTAATGCTTTTAACAATTTGAAAACTGCCTGGAATCACTGCGAGTCAGGCAGCATGTACATTTCAACAACAATAATGAAAATGATAGTGGGTTAATAATTGGCTTAATTGTCAAATGAAGAAGGCCTTTTTCATACAATACCTTCTAATTGTATGAAGATGCTTATAGGGAAGAAGTGAAGCCTATGGTGGACTGGTGCAATAAAAGTAACCTGGTTCTAAATGTTCTAAATAAAACAAAGGGGATCATTGTAGATTTTAAAAAAATCCAGTATAGTCATACTCCACTCAGTATCAAGGATGCAGCTGTAGAGGTGGTCAACAGTATGAAGTATCTGGGGATGCAGATAACTAACAATCTGAACTGGTCTCTCCAAATGTCATCCTTAGTGAAGCGTGCAAACCAGCGTCTGCATTGGATGAGGAGAGCACATCTCTCTCCTTCTGTCCTGGCCACTTTTTACAGAAGCACAATTGAGAGCGTTTTAACAAACTGCATCACTGTTTGGTGGCAGCAATGCCTCAGATAGAAAGCCCATACAGAGAGTGGTAAGGACAGCCGAGAAGATTATAGGAAGCTCACTAAGGATACTACTTATAAGTGCTATGTGCTTAGAGCTCAAAACATTGTTAGATATCCCACACACTCACTTTATGGTTTGTTTCTGTTGCTCCCCTCTGGGAGGAGGTTTCAAAGTATTCCTAGCAGGACTACTAGATGCTGTAACAGCTTTGTTCCCTATGCCATCCACCTGGTAAACTTGCAAGATTCGTTTTTCTCATCATGTACATGCATGCATCTGAACTAGACTGTGTTGTTTCTCTGTGTCATATAATATATGTGGGTATATGTATAATTTTGTATTTATTTATTTATTTATTTTGTCATGTTTATGTAATGTATATTGGAGGTGGTGTTGACCCTTTGTATGCAACGAAATTTCATTTTAATGTATGCCGATTAGTGTACATTCAGAGTGATAATAAAGCTATTCTATTCTATTCTATTCTATTCTATTCTATTCTATTCTATTCTATTCTATTCTAAATTTTCCTAGACCTCAGAATGTATCCACTGATGTCACTGACTAAGCCTGAGTCTTCTGTGAAAAGAAGTGTTTCTTCAGATGGTTTCTGACCAATTTCAGCAGATCCATAAACCAACATGTCCATATAATAAAAGTCCATATATTCAGAAGCAAGGCTATTCTAAACATCTAAATAGGAGTAAGAATGCTGAGTTCTCCACTGAACATACTGGCTAGACACTTTCTTATTTACACCTTAGATTACATCTAAAACTGGCATTAGATATAAGTAAGGCATTACATTTAGAATAATGCAAGATTTATTTATTTATTTATTTATTTATTTATTTATTATTTATTTATTTATTTATTTATTTATTTATTTATTTATTCATAATTAAATTTATATACCGCCCTTCTCCAGGGGACTCAGGGCGGTGAACAGCCAAGTAAAAACACCATATAAACATTAAAATATATATACATTTAAAAGAAAATATTAGATGTGGCCCTGATTTAAGACAATACAATTAAAATTTGGTAAAATCTTAAAAAACCCCAAAACTTAATGTTTTAATGTTTTGTTTGCTGTTACTAACTGGACAAGAAACTGAGTCAGCTTCCATTCTGAATTAGACACCATTTTCTTACTTTTTCTATCTTGATCAGTTTGGTAAGTTTTGTGAAGTGAAACAGTTTTCTAAACAAGAAACAATGTGATGTAACGAGAAAAGAAAATCTGAGTCTAGCTTTAAGGGCTAAATTTAATCCTAAATTTAATCCTAAATTTAAAATTGCTAGGAAAAAAAAATATCCTGAAAAGTACTATGGACTAATATTGGGGTCATAGTAAGAGAATATTTGTCCCTATTGGTTCCATGATTGAACAAGGAAAACCTAATGTCAAGATGTTGGAGTTCTGGCAAGGAACACAAAGATGACAATAATTTTAGAACAGCAATGCTGGCTGGGGAATTCTGGGAATTGAAGTCCACACATCTTCAAACTGCCAAGGTTGAGAAACACTGTTTTAGAACAATACAGTACATTTATCTGGAAAGAACAACAGCATTTCAGATATTTGTGATTCCTTGACTGTCTTAGATTTTCCTGGTAAACCATTACAAAACACATGCTTCTGAAAAACATTTCAGATAGAAATCTCTACAATAAGGAGGTTGTGCTAACTAGACATCTGCATATTCACTATAGTGGTGTCAGCAATAATCACTAGTCACATCCCAAATCAGATTTTTCATAACAACCGAGAGAATGAATCTAATACATTGTAACAGTTACACAACATACATTGAAATGTGTGTAATCAAGTAATGAAAACCATAGAATAAGTTGCATTAAGTGCATGAAATAAAGATTGCTGCAAGAAAGCTGATAAAAAACAGCTTCTCTACAATAGCTGTAATATACATAAGTATTTGCTCTGTGAATAATTGCTGCCATGTTGTGAAACTCTATGGTTGCTTGAATATAATGAACAGTTATTCATAACTTGTTTACTCAGTCCACATTGGCAATTGTTCCTTTCTGTGCCAGGTACTTAACACGTACTCATATTCCCATTCTTCACAATATTTTGTCCTGGGGAGCAAATGTACAGTATGAGATTTCAAACTTGCTGTGAAATATTTCTGCCTTGGTTACAGTTAATGTGCCTAAGAAGGTCATTCATTTCAAGATGTGCAATAATTAATACTATATAGTTGCTTGACACTGAGTTTCAGATATTTTTGCCATGACCATCCATTCAGCTGCTCTCCCAATTAATGAACTCTTGTTCTTCGTAGCACACAATGTCCAGTGACTCAGTCAACCAGGAAAATAGTCATTTTCTAAGTATACCCAATTCTCAAAGGAAGTGGGGAGCATCACTTTCAGAGGTGGGTTCCTGCCGGAACTGCCCGGTACACAGCTCCGGTAGGGAGCGGCCGATTGCGCAACCGCTCTGGAGCCCTCTCTGCAGGTCCACCCAGTGCGTCGCCATTTTTTTCCGGTGATTTTCGGTGATTTTCAGGCAATTTTGCTTCTGTACATGTGCGGAAGCAAAATTGCACCAAAATCTCGCGAGGGGACACACATGCGAGCGCAATTTTGGTGAGATTTTGCCTCCGCGCATGCAAGGAAGCAAAATCACACCAAAATCGCGCGCGCGTGAGCAACCCCTCCCGAGATTTTGGCGCAATTTTGCTTCTGCGCATGCGCAGAAGCAAAATTGCACAAGGGGGCAGGCGCACGTAGTGAGCACGCCCTTCCCCGAAGTGTGGAGATGCACGCACATGGCTCCGGCAGCGAGGTAAGTGAGCAACCCACCCCTGATCACTTCCTGATATTAGTTGCCTCCTTTCCCAAGGTTCTGGTTCCTCCTTTCTCTCAACAGAATCAGGTAAAACTAGCCAATTGGTTTCTTTCTAACTTTCAGTACCAATTTCCGCTCATGCTGTAATGAAGTAGACAGCAACTAAAATTATTACAACAAAATTCCATCAGTCAGTGGTCAGGAAGAAAAGATTAAAGACTCAAAGAAGAAAAATACCCTATATGCCAGATTCCCAGCAGTTACATTTACTAAGTGCTCTGCAGGTGTTCAACTACAAGTATACCTAGTTTGATCTCTTTCTGTGTTTAAAAAGCCATAAAAAATCCATTCACCAGAGCATGCATTTTGGTAATTAGCATATCCTTAGTCAAACTAAATAATCTAATAAAACATCCTAGCACCATTTAGAAGTTGTCCCCTCAAGAAATGTGGTTGCTATTTATTTATTTATTTATTTATTTATTTATTTATTTATTTATTTATTTATTTATTTATTTATTTATTTATTTATTTATTTATTCATTCATTCATTCATTCATTCATTCATTCATTTATTTATTTATTTATGTATTTATGTATTTATGTATTTATTTATGTATGTATTTATTTATTTTGGACTTGATTCATTTTAGGCCTCATAAAAAGTTAGTGTTGCCAAGGCCAAGCCATTCCTTATCTTTAGAAAAACAATCATTTTTAATAAAAATGAGCAGGAAAAAAACCCTGCCTCTGTGCATCTGAAACATATATTTTAGTGCCTGTTAACCTTCTCTTACATTCTCCTACATTGACTAATTATGCAATTTGTGTTTTGATTCTTCAGGCAAAAATGCCAGGGAACCAAGTTGTCCTACTAGATAATCATAGAATTAATTCTCAGTTGTACATATAGGAAATTATCAGAGGACATCTCAGTTATTATCCTTATTCAATCCTTTTACAAACAAGCTATTTTAAAGCATTCTATTCCATTTACTAACTTGTTTAAATATATATAAATGTAACACTGAAAAAAATAGAAAAAGGATTATTTGATTCATACTGTATATATGTGCCACACTAGCACAAAGTGTTAATTCAGACTTCCAATGTAATCTATCAAATCCCCTGCATTGATTGCCCCTGTGACTATGTAGAATAGATGGAGAGGAAGCTAACCACCAGATTGCAAGAACACAAGCATACAGTCAGACGAGGAGACCTGAACTCATTAGTAGCTTCACACTGCAAAGAATAAGGACATTCATTCAATTTTGCAGCTACTACGATTGTTGGACGAGCAGGCACAAAAACAGCCAGGGAAGTGATTGAAGCCTGGGAAATGGACCTCTTATCAGTAAACAGGAATGCTGATTTACCACCAACTTATCAAGTACTTAGAAGATGAAGGCTAGGCAGCACAAGCAAATGACAGCCAACAACTTACCGTATTTTTCGGAGTATAAGACGCACCGGAGTATAAGACGCACCTTAGTTTTGGGGGAGGAAAACAAGGAAAAAAGGCCTCTGCCTCCAAGCAATTTGCCAAACAGCAAACAGTACAGATAATATACACTGTTTGCTGTGTATTTCTGTGCATATGTGCTTGACCCATAGAAATAGCAAAGAATTGGAGAAATGTACATTATGCCAGAAAGTTTTCTTAAATGTAGTCACACTAACACCTCCCAATTATTTAAATTTTTTTAAATTAAATTAATTTTTTTTAAATTAAATAGATCTACTCCAAGGTAAGTCAGGATTTAACTCTAATACTAAACAGGACACTGTTACATTTCATACTATACTTGTACAGAGCTGTTAAAATTAATTAAAATTTCTGGAAGTATACATTATTCTCTATTATTTAAAAGAAGATACAATAGCACTGGGCCTCTGCAGAGCAAGCATTTATTTTAAAAAGCTTCTTCATTTTGTTAAGTTGTCTAGAACAATAATAAAGCAGTCTTTAAAAAATAAGTCTAATAATTTGAACACTCTACAAACATTTAACAAAATAACATATTAACAGAGTCTGCCTGTACCTAGGATAGAACTCACAACCTCCTGATTGTGAGGCAAGAGCTCTATCACTGAGCCACAGCAGCTCTAGCTTGCCTTCTTGCAATTTTAGCAGTCTAATATTGCCAGCAGTTTATCTCCCAGCAATATGTCTATCACAGCCACCGTAGTTTCAGTTTCATTTTACCACGTGGCTTGCAAGCCTCTGTCAGCTGTAGGTCGGGAGGCAGTTTATCTCTTCTTGTGCTCTTCTTGTGCTTTGCCCTGTTTGCTGCAAAGAGGTAAATTGCTGGCAGGCAGAGGCCAAAGGGTGGGGGTGGCTGGGTGGGGCTGCATTCGGTGTATAAGACGCACCCAGGTTTTCACCCTCTTTTTGAGGGTAAAAAGGTGCGTCTTATACTCGGAAAAATACGGTAATAGCCAGCCATCAACACAACCCAATCAACATCTAAAAAGCCACATACAACAGGCACCATATAAGTGCCGCACACAGAACAGCACACATTCTGCTAGAGACAAGTTCCCTGAAGATGGGCTGCAGCACGAAAGCTCTTGAAAACAAAACCTCTTGTCTGGTGACCGACCCAGATTGGATCCTAAATCAGAATTGTTTAGGATTTTTCATAATCCTGGATTATAATTCATAAACAAAAATCCTGATGCATGTTGCCTGATCATTCCCAAACGGTCCTTCCAGAGCTAGACAAGAATATAAATTAAAGTCTTTATTTTATGATGAAGATGTGAATAATGAATTCACAGATAAAGCATCTTCCCATTACTTTTTTCCATGTTGGTGTTGATGTTCTTCTTTATCAGTCCGGAATTTTCTGGTTTTTTCCCTGTATTTTCTAAGTTCAAACAAGATCAGCAAGATGTTGCTTACCTACTGTATCTGGATCACCCAGGAAAACACCAGTCTCTTCCCTACCACCAATAAAAAAAGAAAAAGAAAGAAAACTTCTTATTGTTACATCTTTTGGTTTGCCAGTCTAAATAGTCAGAATTTGTAAACACATTTGCTTCTGGAATCTGTACAATTAGGAAAAATTAAGCTATAACCCTTTTTTCCCCAATAACACCAATTGGGTCAGATTCAGGTAACATTCAGGGCCAAACTGGAGCAATTAAACCCTGAAAGAATACAATGGCAAACCCAGTGATACACTGTTGTGCAGAAAAATTAATTGTCTGTGTATAACTGTGGTTATCGTATCTATCGTTTTACAAAAAAAATTGCCTTTTCTATAAAGAAAGTCAACATTCTAAATTCAATTGTCAGAGCACTTGTCCCAAATAGATAATTGCTGTTTGTTTTAATTTTTACAGATATTTGCAGGGGAAATCCCACTTAATACATAATGAAATGAAAAGCTTGAATTTTACTTTATTCTTCATGATATGCGTTGAACTCATCTATAGAAGATTGTTTAAACTCATTTCAAAAGCTATAAAAAATGGTAAAAAATGGCTGAACTAAATTCCTTGTTCTACTATGATATACTAATCTACTGCTGATAAATGTTTTTTATTATGCAATTGTAAAAAAAAAGCATATACTCAAACCTTTACAATCCAGTCAATGTTTTCCTTTCTTTCCAGGGGTGAAATCCAGCAGGTTCTGACAGGTTCTGGAGAACCGGTAGCGGAAATTTTGAATAGTTTGAACCGGCAAATACTACCTCTGGCTGGCCCCAGAGTGAGGTGGGAATGGAGATTTTGCAATATCCTTCCCCCAGAAGTTGGGAGGGGATGGGGATTTTTGCAGTATCCTTCCCCTGCCACGCACCCCAAGCCATGCCCCCCCAAGCCACGCCCACAGAAACGTAAAAAAATTTGGATTTTATCACTGGGCATAACCACATAAAGCTGCAGAATTGATAGGATCAAATATCCAAGTTAGCTCCCACTGCTTCCTAAATTTCTGACTTCAGAATTATATGACAAATATTAGTCACAAACTCTAACAGCATCCGAGAAGGACATTGAAAATGGAAAGGCAGTACCAAAGTTTAACTTTGCTTCACAGCGTGGTCCTTTGTTCCTCCACCACACATAGGAGAAAGCCACATTTCACTATCTTGGATGTCAAACAGATGTTTTGAAAGACTTGATATCTTAGATAAGGGTGATTTGAGAACCAATCATAGGGAGAAGTTTAATATTTCCTCCTCTTCTCATCATGGATTCCTATCCAGAGCTGTTTATTTATTTATTTAATAGATTTATTTAATAGATTTGTATGCCGCCCAACTCCCAATGGGACTCTGGGCGGCTCACAGCATATTGAATACAAAATCTACAAAACTGTTAAAAGATTTAAGAATAAAATTAAAACAATATAAACAATTAAAACATTTTAAAACATTTTTAAAAAACCACTATTTAAAAACCCCATAATTCACTCATGGACAATGCACAGTATCTATTGTGCTACCTACACATTATGGAGGTATTTTACTCCAAAATATATAGAGCTGCCATTTCAATTTCTTTTCATAAAAGCCCCTAAGACCATTCTGTTTGGCAGATTTTGAAAGTGAGTGATGAGGATGGATATCTTGAGAAAATTATTATTTTCTTATCTATGTAAGCAACTTCATTAGATGAGTTTTGCTGGATTATTTTTGTTAGGATTGAGGGTTTTTTTGTTTCATTATAAAGTATTTTTTCATTGTAAATCACTCAGAATCTCTGGAGTGTAGTGATATAAGCATAATTATTAGCAGAATAATAGAGTTGGAAGGGACCTTGGAGGTCTTCTAGTCCAACCCGTTGTTCAAGCAGGAGACCCTATACCTATTGTATTTTATTGCAATAAACGTATTTCATAAGAAAGACGTTAGAGATTAATTCTTTATTTCACCTCAGAAAAACTTTGCAGTTATGTGGCTCCTCCACTAAATAAAAATGTTTAGTACATATTAGCAATCAACCTATGTTCTTTAAAACAGTGTTCCCCAATATTTCCAGCTTTGCGGACGGGCGTGTGGTGGGTGGAGAGGGGATGATTTCATGCAAGTGTGGGCAAGTACACACATGCACGCAGCTCCATTTGGCCATCCTCCAAATGGAGCACGCATGCACCCGCTTGCTCTCTGCTTGTGAAAGGGGGGGTGCGCATGCACATGCTCACCCATTGTTTTGGGCGGCCCGGATTTGAACAGCTGACGGCCCGGTAGTGGGCCATGGGCTGGTGACCCCTGCTTTAAAATATATAAATTTGCATCAGGTTGAAAATGATAAATAATACATTTAGTTACATGAAGAGTGAACTTAATAATTTTGTCCCTTGCTACAGATTCAAAGAAATCCCATCTATAAAGCAGTGACTGACAAGAAGCCCCTTATAATTTGTTTTCATTCTCTTTTGCCTCAGTTTTAGCTTTTCAGTACCTCAGTCACCAAGAGCTGAATGTATTTTTTTTTTGTTTCTGTGCCTGACATAGTATGTATGGGAAGTGTGAGAAAACTGAATTTCTTTAAATGTTGTAACTATGATGCTCAGGAGTTTCAGCCAAATGTTGCTGAACAATGTCTTCCAGTTCAGCAGCATCTGAAATGATGTTAGTACCCCAACATCATTTAAAGCTATAGGTTTCTCATAGGGCTTGAATCAGTACATAGCAGAAGGAATACACCCAGGTGACTTTCTATCCAGAGGTGGGTTCCTGCTGGAGCTGCCTGGTGTGCAGCTCCGGTAGGGGGCGGCAGATTGCACAACCGCTCTGGAGCATGCACAGAAGCAAAATTGTGCCGAAATCTCGTGAGGAGATGAGTGTCCATGCGAGATTTTGGCGAGATTTTGCCTCCGTGCATGCGCGGAAGCAAAATAGCGCCGAAATCTCTCTCTCGCACGCATCCCCTGGCGAGATTTTGGTAGGATTTTGCTTCCAGCATGCACAGAAGCAAAATCGCGCAAGGGAATGCACGTGTAGAGAGCATGCGCACCCCCAAAGCATGGATATGCACGCGCATGGCTCTGGTAGCGAGGTAAGTGAGCAACCCGCCCCTGTTTCTATCTGCTGGACATATTTTCATATATATTTGCATATATAACTTATAGGAGCTATCATTCAACTCCCAATGCCATGAAAACTATTATGAGCCACGGTGGCCCAGTGGTTAGAGTGCAGTACTGCAGGTTACTTCTGCTGACTGCCGGCTGACTGCAATTTGGCAGTTCAAATCTCACAGGCTCAAAGTTGATGCAGCCTTCCATCCTTCCGAGGTGGGTAAAATGGGGACCCAAATTGTTGGGGGCAATATGCTGACTCTGTAAACCGCTTAGACAGGGCTGTAAAGCACTGTAAAGAGGTATATAAGTCTAAGGGCTATTGCTATTGCAATTAGTTTTAATCTGATCACAATGTTGCAATTTCTCTCGGTAGAAAGGAAGATAGAGGGAGTACATGCGAAGACTGTTTATGGCATCTCATTTGTAGTAGCAACTCCTCCAGGGCAGTAAATCAAAATACTTCTGCTATGATCTCCTGAATTATCATCTAGGACAGCTGCCATATAAGTAACTTGGTATTCAGAAATCATTGTTAACAAAACAGATAGTCATTTTAGTTACTTCCAAAAGAATGATTAACAAAAATCTGAGTCCCTATCCTTGTCCACTGCTTTGCAAAATTTGTACAACTTTGATAGATGAAAAATCTTAAGTTTAGATTTTGATTGAGAATGAGTCAGACACTGCATGTAAGGAAATCAAGTATTTCCACAGAGAAAGAAAAATACCATATTTTTCGGAGTATAAGAAGCACCTTTCCTCCCCCCTAAAAGAGGGTGGAAATGTCGGTCCGTCTTATACACCGAATACAGCCATTTTTGGCCTCCTGAAGCCCCGCCCCTGCATCCCATTTTTGCGAAAAATGGGCCCTTTTTTCTGAAAAATGGGCCCATTTTTCACAAAAATTGGGTGCACAGAGGGTTTGGGAAGCTTGCAGAGTGCTCCTGGGGGCTGGGGGAAGGCAAAAGCACCCCCATTTTTGCGGGAAAAAGGCAATTTTTTGCAAAAATGGGGGCATTTTTGCCTTCCCCCAGCCCCTAGGAGCCCACTGCAGGCCTCCCAAACCCTCTGCGCACCCCATTTTTTCAAAAAAATGGGTGACAAACAGGCCATTTTTTGCAAAAATGGGGGCATTTTTGCCTTTCCCCAGCCCCAGGAGCCCTCTGTAGGCTTCCCAAACCCTTTGAGCGCCCCATTTTTCACAAAAACAGGTGAAAACGGGTCCATTTTTGTGAAAAACAGGGTGCGCAGAGGGTTTGGGAGGCTTGCAGAGGGCTCCTGGGGGCCGGGGTGGACAAAAACCTTTTTTCTTACTTACCTCTTTGAAATCTTGGTGCGTCTTATACACCGATGCGTCTTACAGTCCGAAAAAAAAATGGTAGGTATACTATTAAAAGAGTCAATAGTTATTGCTGCTAGCTATATATATTCCTTGCCAGTAATCTCCTTCAGTAATGCATTCAATTTGTCCATCCAGCAGTGGTGGATTGGCTCCACTTTCGCAAATTCAAACACGGTTGGCAAGTTAACAATTCCATGAAGTTCCCTTATTCTGATCTTCTGCATGTGCACAAGAATTGACAGTATACAAGAATATACTGTCCAAAGTAGCCTTACCAACAAATTAAAACTTAAGATGCTGTCAAATTCTGTGATAAATAATGCAAAATTCACAGAATAAATAAAGATTATACCAGAGATCTGCATGCAATAAACAGTTCAAAGGTTGACTTTCAGACATAATATGGTAAAATGTTCATTGTAAAATCATGCAAAAAAAAAACAACAACCAGGAGCATTTACCAAGGAGAGGAGAACTATTATCCAGATGTGATGATATAAACACATGAATGCTGCAACTTATGTATTTGAATCTGATATCCTGACACAAGTATGTGGTGTTTATTTAATTACATCAGAGTGTGTGTGTGTGTGTGTTGTCATATCAGCATTGTTGCAGTTTGTTATAGACAATACGGAGGGAGATCAAACTCCAATTCCAGAGTTGCTAAGCAATCTTGTCTTTGAATCAGGCATATTGTTGTGCCTTGGCCGCGTCCGGCGCCGAGTCTGGAGGATCCGGAGGACGCGGAGCCGCTCATGGTGCAGCAGTACCAGCCTATGTGCCTGGCACCAGAGACGGCTGGTGATGAGGACTCGGTGCCAGAGCAGGACGATCTCCCAGGACCTTCTGCACCTGCGCAGCAGAGTTCTTCATCAGGAGATGAAGAACTCATGCTGAATGCCAGAGCACGCAGAGCAGCCAGAAGACAGGACTGGCTGAGTAAGCGTCGGTCCAATAGGAGGAAGCAGTGAGGGCTAATTGGGCCACGCCCTTCAGTGGCTATATTAGGCCATGGTAATTAGTGCTCATTGCTGAGAACAACAATTCACTGACCGCAGCATATCCAGAGTTTCGTTTCTACGTCTGTTTGGGAATCTTATCACCAGCTTCTGCCAGCTTTATTCCGGGAAGCCAGCCAAGTTGTTCAGATAAGAATTAATGAGTCTTGCTTTGAACTTTTGTCTGTGTGCTATTTAACCCTCACGTAACCCAAAGAACCTTATTCCTGAAGACTTTCCGTTTGTGTTGTTTTGGACTTCTAAACCCTCTGAGTTTTACTAAGAAACTTTATTAGTAAAAGGAACCTTTTTGTTTGCCTCCCAACGACTGTGTGTGTGTGTTTCTGGGGGGTTGCGGTGCTGGGTCACAACACATATCATGTAATATGTAAACTTTACTTCTCTAAAGCAATTGAAATATAAACTTTCCTTATAGCTAACTAATACAAAATTTTCTCATAGCTAACTATTAAGTATGGCCTCATGAAACTTAAACTAATAATAAACCATATAAAACATCCTATTAAATAGGATCATTAATCATTAGTCAAATGATTAATTCTTTCCCAGCTCAAAATATGAACGTCTTCTGTGGAATGTGTGCCCTACTTATGCCATAGTCATTACTGGACTAATGTGTCAAAACTCTGTTGCATGCTATCTCATGTTTCAGAAAGCCCCAGCCAGACTTCAGTGTGATTATTCTAAGAAAGATAAAAATTAGCAATTACAAAATTCAAATAGGGTTCAAATAATAGTAATAACACTTGTGGATTCCTAAATCTCAGAAATTCATACAATTCTGAAATTCATATGGCATAACTATTATGATAGAACAGGCCAAATTTAAAGATAATAAATCCACAAGCCCAAATTTATAAAACAGCAGATATATTTTGATGACAACCGAAATATTTCAAGTTCAAAGACGCAAATTTTTTTTAATAAAGTCTCTTCAAATGACTGTTTCACATAATACCTCTTTTCTTTTTATATGAAGGTGAGTAAATAGTGGAACATTTGAAGAATGGGGACTGTATTATTTCACCATAAAGATATGAAAGGGAAGGTTATTTGCATAGTAATTAGCCAATAAATGGACTTAGAGAAGGAAACGTACAGATATGTTCCTATTGAGAAATTAAAATGATACAGGAAGAAAGAAGAATGCATTATGACACTTACTGAATACTGAAACTTAATTCTGTTTGGAAAAGGAAAAAGCAAATTAAAAATGGATACATTTCCCACAAGGACAATCTTAATTAAGAATCTTACTCTTTAAATAATTAAAATATTTTAAAATGCATAATATATAAATATGTAATATGTTGCATATGTAATGTATTGTGTATACATTTTAGCTAGCCTGCCGCACTTCTACTTCTGAACAACTGTCTTTGAAGCAAGGTTTCAATCCTTCTTTCTTATACCTCCCTCTTTGTTCCCTAAAACAGGGGTCCCCAACCTTTTGGACCTCAGGGACCACTAAATTCATAATTTTAAATCCTGCGGACCACTAATATGATCTGCCTAATGACCGGTTGGGTGGGCATGCCTAGGCGGTCATGTGACTGGGTGGCCATGGCCAACTTGATGTTACTCATGTTGAGGGGCGCCTCGCCGGCTTCTACTCCCCCCTTCCCTCCCAGCCACTCCTCGCCTGCCCGCCCGGGCACCTTGGGGCTCCAATAGAAAGCAGTTGTTGGAGCTAAGCAGCCACCATGAGAAAGAGTTGGCAAAACAGCTGGTTCAGTTCAAATTGGATCTGACTGAGAAGGCAGCTCAGCAGAAGCACCTCACTGAGGACTACAAGAATAGACTTTCCAAGCAGAGGGAAGACCTGCGGGAGTGCAAGGCCAGGTATAGGCGCCTGGAGGCTCAGCGGGCTGAGATGGTCAGCCACTTCCAGGCCATGATACAGTCCCACTGGAACAAGGCCCTCCGGCTCTTTTCCACCAGCGGTGCTTCCCTCCAGCCTTCGCCCAAAGCTCCGCACCAAGAAGCTAAAGCAAACTCCAAGTTAGAATTTCTGCCCCCCTCCAACCCACACAAAAAGACCCCGAAGGGGGAGACTCTCTGCAGCAACACAAGTGTTTATTGCACATATCCGGCCCAGGGGCTGTAGTTTGAGGACCCCTAATTTAGTGCAATATAAAAAATGCAAATAATTTTTCTGCGGACCACCAAAATTTTCTCGTGGGCCACCAATTGGTGATCATTGCCCTAAAACATTCCAGCTTTGATCAACTTGTGACAACCAGATGGAGAAATATATGTTCACTGCATGCTATTGATCCATTATGCCTGTGTGTGATTTTCAACTTTTTCATACAAAATTGTTCTTGAAACTGAATACTCTAACATGACAGACAAGCCAGACCGACATCAAAGAAGTTATTACATGTTAATTTCCTTGCTTGGTCACCCCAATACACTGAAACATTCTTGTATTTCTATAGGAATATCCATAAAAGCCTCTTGCTTGAGACCATTAGCTCTTCTCCTGTCAGTCAATGTAAGAATTGCAAACAGAGAAGACAGAAGGCAACTGGTCTCCATTCCCATTCTTCATTTTGCCACTATAGCTTTACCTGATGAAATCATGTTAAAAGAAGTAAGTTGGTCTTCATTAAAAGAGCCATGATCCTGATCCTCTTGCTGGTGGAGAAGGTTTGAGAGTTTGGCTTCTAGAGGAGATCATCTAAGTACAGGAGTGGCCAAACTATGGTTCTTTAAGGACCTGTGGACTTCAACTCCCAGAATTCCTGAGCTAGCCATTCATGCATGGCTGGCTCAGGAATTCTGGGAGTTGAAGTCCACAGGTCCTCAAAGAACCATAGTTTGGCCACCTCTGAGCTAAGAGCTGTGGGGTGAAACTTCATGGAAGCTTCCATCTTTGGAAAGGTCCAGGACAATCCTGGATTTTTAAAGTAACTTGTTATGTAATTTGTGATTTGGTTCATGCAATGGTATTAAACTTGAAGGAAGCTATAGTATACCCTCTCTTCAAGAAGTCTTGGAGAACTACCTTCCTTTTTTAGGAAAGGTGTTAGAGAAGATGGATGGGCTTTAGCTCCAGACATCCCTGGAAGATTGTCTATGGAGATTCTCGATTACCCAAGTCATGGTTGTGCCAAAGGTACTTATCAAATGGCAACTGGACTTTCTTGTGTTTTTTCCCCTGAAAAGTTTTGCTCTTCATTCAAAAAGCTTTTTTCATTTCTGACTGGATGGTGGAAAATAGAAGGATTTATATTGTTTGCAGTCATCTTGTCTGAAGGTTGGCTGTTAGCTCTCTAAGAGTCATTAAGGCCACTTGGGATTTATATGCAGCTTCAGTATCACCTGGATCAGAGTGCAAATGGGTGTGGAATCTTCTTGGGACTGCTGAAAGGACTAGATAGAAGATAGGTAGTGTTATATTCCCCTCCACCATCTATTAAGAGAGGACTGTTCAATTTTAACATCAATGGCATCTTTTACCCCTCTTGCAAACCACTGGTCTTCTCTCTCCAAAATGTCTTGCTGTCTTGCTGCTGAATCTTGTCAGGATGGTTTGTTCTCCTATATCAGTGATGGCAAACCTTTTTGGCACTGAGTGCCGAAAAGGGAGCGCTCGCGCTCAGCTAGGCTGCAACCCAGAAGAGGAGCTGGCCAGGGCGCATCCGCATGCCGGAAAATGAACTTCCGGTTTACAGCACGCGCATGTGCACTGGCCAGCTAGTCTTCCGGGTTTCTGCCGTACATGCGTGCGTGACGATCAGCTGGCCTTTATGCATGCAGCAGTGCTGGAAACTGGAAGAGCTGGTCTTCTGTTTTCCTGCATGAACATGCGCGTGCACTGTTTCCGGCACTGCTGCATGCATGAAGGCTAGCTAATCGTTGCACGTTCATGTATGCCAGAAACCCAGAAGAGGAACAGGCAATGCCGCACGTGTCAGGTGAAATGGCTCCGGTGCCACTTTGGGCACACGTGCCATAGGATCGCCATCACGGTCCTATATGGAAGATTCTTTGCTCCATTTCAGTCAGGTTTCAGGTTGACATTTAGTACGGAGCCTGCTAGTTGCACTTACTGCACTCACTCACTGCATTCACTGATCATCTGTAGTGAAGCTGGGATAGAAGTTCACCCTTGTGCTTAGACTCCTTTGATGTCTCATTGTGTTTTGATAACTGTTGACCATGTATCATTTTTTGCAACTCCAGGCTTTGTTTCTGATTTTTGTTTGTTGCCTCTGGAACAACGTTCTCCCATGCATCCCCCACCCTTATGGCATTCCAAAAATTACTCAAACCTATTTGCTGTCCAAGGTCTTGGGTTAAGTTGGTTGTGTATTTTAGATTTTAGATTTAGATTTATTATTAGAGTTGGAAGGGACCTTGCAAGTCATCTAGTCCAACCCCCTGCTCAAGCAGGAGTTCCTATACCATTTGAGACAGATGGCAGTCCAGTCTCTCCTTGAAGGTCGCAAGTGTTGGGGCTCTCACGACCTCTGCTGGCAAGCTGTTCCACTGGTTGATCACTCTCACTGTCAGATAGTTTCTCCTCACTTCCAGGTTGAATCTCTCCTTGGTCAGCTTCCATCCGTTATTCCTTGTTTGGCTTTCTGGTGCCATAGAGAATAGCCTGACCCCCTCCTCTCTGTGGCATCCCCTCAAGTATTGAAACACTGCTATCATGTCACCCCTGGTCCTTCTCTTCACTAGATTGGCCAAGCTCAGTTCCTGCAACCGCTCTTCGTATGTTTTATTTTCCAGACCCTTTATCATCCTGGTTGCTCTCTTCTGCACTTTCTCTAGAGTTTCAATGTCTTTTTTGTAGTGTGGCGACCAAAACTGGATGCAGTACTCTAGGTGTGGTCTGACCAAGGCTTTATAGAGTGGTACTAGTACCTCTCTGGTCCTTGACTGTATCCCTCTATTTATGCAGCTCAGGACTGTGTTGGCCTTTTTGGCTGCTGCTGCACACTGCTGGCTCATATTTAGTTGGCTGTCTACCAGGACTCCGAGATCCCTTTCGCAATCGCTGCTATTGAGTGTGGTTTCGCCCAGTTTGTATGTGTATTTTTGATTCTTCTTGCCTAGGTGCAGAATTTTACTTTTCTCTGTGTTAAATTTCATTTTATTGGTTTGGGCCCAGTGTTCGAGTCTGTCGAGGTCCCTCTGGATTTTGAGTCTGTCCTCTGGGGTGTTTGCTACTCCAGCCAGCTTGGTGTCATCTGCAAATTTGGTTAGTTCTCCTGCTATTCCCTCATCTAGGTCATTTATAAAGATATTGAAGAGTACTGGGCCTAGGACGGAACCTTGTGGTACCCCACTGCTTACTTCTCTCCATGTGGACTTAGAGCCGTTGAGGACTACTCGCTGGGTACGGTTGGTCAGCCAATTGTTAATCCATCTGGTTGTGTAGCTGTCTATCCCGCTTTTTTCTAGCTTATGAAGGAGTAGGTTGTGGTCTACTTTGTCAAATGCTTTGCTAAAGTCCAGGTATATTATGTCTACCTCATTACGCTGGTCTACTAATTTGGTCGCAGTGTTGAAGAATGAAATGAGGTTGGTTTGGCATGACTTGTTCTTAACAAATCCGTGTTGACTGTTGGTTATTACTTGGTTTGTTTTTAGATGATTTTTAGTATTCTCTTTTAGGAAGTTTAGTTTTGTTTAACCTAAGACTAGGTGTCTGTTCTTCTGGACAGTTGTGTTTGTGTGTATTGTTTCCTTTTATGTGTAAGCTCCTATAGTCACTGAAGTATAGAATAGCCTTTATGATTTAAATAAATAAATCTATAAATAAATATGCTTTAAATTTGCAAATAAATACGTTTTAAATTTATAAATAGATAAGTTTTAACTTTGCAACCATATGGATTCTAAAGCTAAGCCATTATGGAAAAAAAGACACACTCTGTTTTTGCAATTCAGCTACTACAGCATCACATTATTCACACAGTTGGTGAAATGGAGAACTTCATTATAGCTTTCAAAATTACAAAATGAGTGCTGACTCTGGAGGTTTTGCCTTTTCTCTAAACATCTAATTCATCAACTCACTAATTTATATGCAGTTGAGAAACATCTTCTTTTATTTAGCTCTATCTTGGCTGCAGAGTATTTTGTAAAAATAGCCTGCCTTTAATTTGCATGTTTAAAATAATTAAGAAAATCATTGGCTAATATGATTTGTTTGTAGAAATATTTTCTGCTAATTGTTACTTTCTTATTGCTGATATGTATACATATACACTGATATTGCATATATATCAGAGGTGGGTTCCTCTCGGTTCGGTTCGGATCGGTTCTAAAGAACCAGTAGTAACTTGGCGGCCTGGGTCACTAGAACCGGCAGCGACCCAGGCCTGCCACGCCCCCAAGCCAGTTCTCCCGGCAGTGCCATAGGCACAGCTATCTTGTTTTTAGCTTCTGTGCATGCGCAGAAGCTTTTTTTAAGTACTGCACACCCTGGCGCACCCCTGTGCGAACTGGCAACAGGAGAAACCAGAACCCACCCCTGTGAGATATATATATGTAGTGACATAAGTCATTGATGCCCAAAGTATTTAATGAGCAGTGTCTAGGTAATCTCCTGCTCAAATAGAAGATTAGACTAGAAGACCTCCAAAGTCCCTTCCAACTCTCTTATTCTATTATCTCAGATTCATGTCATACAACTGAGATATATATATATCCGTCATGACATATTCATGTCACACAACAAATATATATATATATATATATATATATATATATATATATATATATATATATATATATATATATATATATATATATATATATATATGGTGTGTGTGTGTGTGTGTGTGTGTGTGTGTGTGTGTAGGAAATGTAATACATGGGTTGCATAACAAATTTCCATATTTAGTGATAACTGAATTATATACATAAACCAATTAAGCTAATTCCATTTAATTCTAACTTTCTAATTCTATCCTGCACGAACATCAAACTTTTCTACTAAGCAGAAACGTGAAGCATTTCTTAGCTAAGTAACAGAAAAACAGAAATGTGTTGACCTATGAGAAAGTAATTGCTAAAGACAGATTTTTGCAAAATTGCTTTTGAACATTACATTAATTCTGGATCAGCAAGTCTATTTCTTAGCAATTTCCCAGTGATGGCATTTATACATTCCTTAAATTTTATTAGTACCTTTAGGTAGTCCAAAACCTCAGCTAAATGCACATATCTCTCTCTCTCTCTCTCTCTCTCTCTCTCTCTCTCTCTCTCTCTCTCTCTCTCTCTCTCTCTCTCTCTCTCTCTCTCTCTCTCTCTCTCTCTCTTCTCTCTCTCCCCCTCCCTCCCACCCTCCCTCCCCCCTCTTTCTCTCTCTCTCTCTATCCCTCCCTCCCCCCTCTCTCTCTCCCTCCCCCCCTCTCTCTCTTTTCAATTCAATTCAACTAATTAAATTTAGTTTAGACAAATAAGAGTCTAAAAAAGAAAGAGAATTTAAAAAGTTGTATGATTTTAGAGTGGGAGAATTCAGTTGGTCATATGCAATGCAGGAAAGAGTTTTCTTCTCTCTCCTTTCTTCCTTCCCCACATAATGCACCATAAATTGATATCAGTTTTATTATTAACAATAAAGCATTTAATAATAATTTATGGTTTGGCTTTCAGAGAAAATATATTAAAAGTATTAGAACATAAGATCTCTGAGCTAAAGGTTGCTATTCAGTTTTGAGCATAGTATTATTATGTACGATGCCTTTAACAACAGGAAAGGAATTGAGAAGCTGCTTCAAACAACATACATTTCAATTAGTGCACAAATCAGTGGCCAGTACAGCTCGGCTTTTCTTAAGATTCCCAGCAAATCTTCTAGTATTAGTTTGTGTTGACATTCAAGCATTCATGTCACTATATTCTAACTGACAGTTTGCTATACAGAAATCAATATGTATGGTTAATAATCAGCTAATGCAGCAACCTCAAATATAAACGTCTAATTCTGTACAACTGAATGAATGTATTCATCAGCATTGCTTTCTATGCCAAATATTATCTATTTTTCTCCAATGATAGGATGTGATTTCTCAACAAAGCACCTCATTATTGTAAGCTGGTTTCTGTTTCTCTTTTAGACCTTTTAATTTTTAAAAAATTGGTCTGGTAATGATGAAAGTCTGAATGACATGTTCAAATAGATTTCAGGCATATTAGATTTCATTGAGGACTACAAGTTTTAAAGATGGAGAATCTATATCAAACAATGTGGGGGGGAAAACCCCACAAGTTATTTTACTGTATTATTTTCCATTTACCGTATTTTTCTGAGTATAAGATGCACCTTTTTCCTCCCTAAAAGTGGCTGAAAATTCAGGTGCGTCTTATACTTCGAATGTAGCTTTTTTTCCAGCCCTAACTAGGTGCTAACAGATCTTCCCAGCTCTTACCTTGCAGGCTTTTTCATTGTTACTCTCTCAGAAGAATGTTTTCCAGCCCTAAGTCTTTGCAGGGTTTTTTTTCATTGCTCTACTTGCTCCAAAGAAGTTGTTTTCTAGCCCTAACCAGGTGCTAACAATCTTCCCAGCTCTTACTGGCTTGCAGGCTCTTTCATTGTTATTCTCTCAGAAGGTTTTTTTAAGTCCTAACCAGGAGATAAAATAATGTGCTGCAGCTGCTCCGAATAAGTTTTTTTTTTTTAAGCCCTAACCAGGTGCTAACGATCTTCCCAGCTCTTACTGGCTTGCAGGCTCTTTCATTGTTACTCTCAGATGAAGGTTTTTTTAAGTCCTAACCAGGAGATAAAATAATGTGCTGAAGCTGACCAGACTAAGGACGCTAGCCAGATGAATACCTGGTAGGCAGATTGTTTTTCCCTATTTTCCTCCCCAAAAACTAAGGTGCGTCTTATACTCCGGTGCGTCTTATACTCCGAAAAATACGGTAGCTTAGTATTAAAAATTATTATTGGGAATTTTCAATATTATTCACTACCGGTATTATTTATTGTGTGATTGTTCCAATGGGAGTTATGAGAAATTAAAATGGAATGCCTTTCATATACAAAACATATGTCCTCTCTCTTGAGATTTCAGCCTTAATTGCTAATCATGTTCATTACCTTTGTGTAAAATGTATAGTGTTGCAAACAGAAGAGGATATATTCTACTTGGCTTAGAGACCCAAAATGTATGACTCCTAATAAAAATATACTGAAGATCATTGTTTGATATAGATTCTCCATCTTTAAAACTTGTAGTCCTCAATGAAATCTACATTTATACTGTAGCCACATGTAGACATTTTATTTTCTCTTTCTCTTTTGTAGAGCATCTGGAATCAGGGAACACTATTATTACAAGTCTTCAGATTAAAACTGGCAACAAATAAATTAAGGGGGGAAATCTTAACGTCACCCTGAAAATAACAAATTCATCATGTAAGCAAAATCTTGATATACTGCTCATTTGGAAAAAGGAGAAAACACATTCACTTCTAATCACAACAATTGCTCAAATTTATGGCACAAGGAAAAAAGTCTTGCAAGAAAATGGCCATAGGAGAATTGTAAAAGAAGAAAACGAGGGAAATTATACAAATTATAATAGTGGCAAGCTAAAGAAGACAATACATGGAAATGTGTTTTTCATTACTTCCTGATTATCTCTTTTGTGCTTTTGTTTAAGATTTTCTTAAAGTTGCTTTTACCTGGATTGCTTTTCTCTGTCCATTTACTATTCAACCCTAAAGCTTGATAAAGAAGAGTGACCATATCTTTTTTATGAAAAATAAAATTGTCAAAATTATGCTCAGAAGCCTTGAAGCCTTCTTTATAACACCAGTGGTAAATAGCAAAGATAAATGAAAGGAAAGCTTTCATCTAATAAATCCCACATTGTATTTCATTAATGAGAGAAAGCAGGGGTGGGTTCCACTTACCTTTGCCACCGGTTCGCATCGGGACGTTGCGCGCGTGCACGCTTGATACGCTTGCGCATGCGCATGTTCCCTCATGCAATTTAACTTCCGCACAGGCTCAGTAGCAGGAATCAGCCCAAAACACAGCTGAGGAGCTGATCAGCTGTGCTTCGGGCGAAGAAATAAAGGTCAGTATTAACACGGGGGCGGGAGGGAGGGCCCTTTTTCAAGCAGCGGAAGAGGAGAAGCCATCCAAACATGGAAAAATTCGCAAAAATTTTCAAAAATAAGATGGCAGCACCCATGGACCAGCACCGACCGAATCAGATCTGTGATATCATCAGCGGGTCGCTATTGGTTCGGGCGATCCGGTCCGAATCGGGAGGAACCCACCCCTGAGAGAAAGATCAAGGCAAAATGTATGCAATTAACTTTTATTGAAATTGAATGACTTTTTTTAGAGATGCTTAGATTTAACATGAATGAAAAATGTGACATTAAAAAACTGGGAATACCACATGTTATAATGGACAAATTGTAGATCATTAAAACTAAAGAGAGCCCAGCAACATTCTGACAATATACAAATACTGACTATTGAAATCTAGGCTTGTTTGATTCAATTCTCTTTCTCTCTGGAATGGCAGTTCTACTTGTTGACAAAAAACAGACTATTTAGGATCATAAGAGTTTTGGGGAAGAGATTGGAGGGGATACACTTATCTTTGCTGAATGTGTTCTGGTTGGCTTCCCCCTCCATGTCAATCATGTTTAGAATAGCAACACTCTCTCCATTACCCCCACAACACTCTTATTTTGTTAAAGCACTAGAAAATGCTATAAATAGTCCAAAGGTGCCCAACAGCTACAAAAGTTTGACTCTCATAGTGCTTTTAATATAGTAATGCTAGGTATACCAGGCATCCATGTATTATTGCTTGGTTACACAGCTATCATGAGCAGAGGTGGGTTCCTGCCTGTTTTTGCTGGTGCGGTTAATAGCTGTTGTTTAGGATTAGGTTATCTGCACGCACTCTCACACCACCACCCAGCACAGATCAACTCCGTAGCCAAGACACTCATCTCCAGAACAAAACGCCTAGCTGACGAACAACACCTAAAAACCGAACTAAATACTCTCACTAACGTACTAGTATCCAATGGATTCCAAAGAAATAAGATCACCAACCTAATCCAAAAAGAAACCCCCACTAAAATCCAAGACAGAGAACAAGAAAACGGCAAAGCCCTCCTACCATACATAAAAGGAACCACAGACAGAATCAGCAAGATCCTCCACAAACACAACATCAAGACAGCATTCTGCACAAACCGAAAAATATCCACCATCCTAAGAAACCCCAAAGACAAAATTGAGTTAGAAAATCAAGGAGTATATGAAATCCCATGCACCGCCTGCCCCACCACATACATTGGACAAACCAACAGAAGAATAAGTGCACGCATTGAAGAACACAAGAACTCAGTCAAAAAAGAGGAACCAACTTCTTCCTTGGTCCAACATCTTAAAGCCACAGGACATGAAATTAACTTTAAAAAGACCAGAACTATCGCCAAAACTGAACATTTTAACAACAGAATAATCAGAGAAGCCATTGAGATAGAGAAACGCCCACAAAGCATGAATAAACGAGATGACACCTCCCGGCTACCAGCCATTTGGAAACCCGCACTTGTTGACAAACGAGTCCCTAACACTAAGAATGACACTAGACCCACACTCACGAAAACCACACAGGATGTCACCACCACACACCCATGCAAAAAGCAAACCCAAACCCACACCAATGAGGCACGGCCACAAACCAGAAGCCAGACCATAGCTGCATCTTTAGCCACTCTAAACCCCTCCATTCCATACATGAAGCAAACTGACACCCCAGCCAATCATAGCACAGCCAACCCCCCATCCAATCAGAGCACAGCCAAGCCCCCAACAAATCAGAACACACCTCCACCCAATCAGAACACAGCCAAGCTCCCACCCTATCAGTTCAAACCCCCAGTGGCAGTTAAAAGGAAGAAACAGCTGCAATCTCACATTGCTCCTAGAAGCAGCAAGCTGAAGACTCCAGCCTGATGATGACGAATGGGACTTCGTCGAAACGTTGCAAAGATACTTCCAATTTCACGCGGGAGAAAACCCGAATAACCAAAGACCTATATATATCAATGCATACACCTTAAAATATGTCAGTAACATACATAATTATACATTTCATCCAATCAATCATAAATCAATATACTATTTTGCACCTATGTTATACTATTGTCCATCAGTCTGTTTTCCTTCATCTCTTAACACTCCCCACCCTCTGTCTCCATCCCCTCCTTCTACCTCCTTACTCCTTCTCAGAAGGGAATCACCTTGATTGCCTTGTTTGCTCATCATAGCAAACTATACAGAACAGTGGTGGGTTGTGAATTTTTTTACCACCGGTTTGTGCATGCGCATGCGCATGCACAACACATGTGCATGCGCAGAAGCATCGCGGGCGGGCAGAGCCTCCCGCTGCCAGCGCTACCGGTTCTAAGAACCGGTCCAAATTGGGAGCAACCCACTGCTGATACAGAATCAGTGACTTTTATCTTAGATTTTTGTCTGAAGTATAAGGCAATGGAATTTAACTATAAAAACCACTTAAATTTTCAACTGTAAGCATCAATAACTCCCTGTCAGAACTTCTGCCGTTTCACAGAGATAGCAAACAATAGACTTCTACAAGCGAGTTAGCTGTAGTGAAACAGGTTAAAAATCAGGAGATGCAAATTCTAGTCTCTCCAGTTGGGTGACCTTTGTTCGGACATTCTCTCTCAGCCATCGGAAGAAGGCAATGGCAAAATAATTCTGAAAATCTTGCCAAGAAAACTGCAGTGATTTATCTACACAGTTGCCTGGAGTTAAGACTGAATTGAAGGCACACGCACACACGCACACACGCGCACACGCACGCACACACACAGACCAGGAGTTTTATAACAGTTTATAAATACAGCTTTTAATTCAATCATTTACTTTCCTAGTTTATAACCCAGCTGCTGTGGCCTAGAGGTGGAGCTCTTGCCTCATTATCAGGAGGTTGTGAGTTCAATCCTAGGTAGAGGCAGATGTAGGGTCTCCTGCTTGGGCAGGGGGTTGGACTAGATGACCTGCAAGGTCCCTTCCAACTCTGTTAATCTGTTAAATAATCCATGTTCCTTGACAAGATATCAAATTGAATTCAGTTTTTTAAATGGCAAAATGCTACTTTCCTCAACAGGGAATATCCTTTGGCTTTGCAGATTTTGGCTTTCAAAGTCTGAGGCAAGTGCTCTCTGCTGGTTCTCGCTCATGCTTATTACAGTGGCTTCACGCCAGAAGGCAGGCATAGCAAATGTACTGAAAACTTCTTTCCTCAATTCTTAATCGTTTTCAGCAGGCTTTTCTCCCTCTTCCAGCTATCACAAGTGCTGGTTGAGGCACAGGAAGCAACTTAGTGCATCCTCCAGAGAACCATATCACCATTTCCTTTCAACAAAAAGAACTGTCTTGCTTCCACAGCGTGAGATTCTTTGCTGAGGCAAATCCAAACAAGTGCTCACAATGATATTTAGAAATCAGTGCCACTTTTTCCTGCTTCTTATGTCTTTTATTTCTTACTTCCTTGTAATTTACAGGTCGAGGAATCCCATCTCTCTCTAGCTTAGTCATGTTGTTCTTTCAACACCCAGCTTTTCCTCTGGCTTTTTAAAATTATTATTATGTTCAGTCATGTCCGAATCTCAGAGACTGTCCTAACTGTCCTGTTCTAACTAGGGCAGTGTTTCTCAACCTTGGCAGTTTGAAGATGTGTGGACTTCAACTCCCAGAATTCCACAGCCAGCAACGCTGGCTGGGGAATTCTGGGAGTTGAAGTCCACACATCTTCAAACTGCCAAGGTTGAGAAACACTGAACTAGGGCATACAAAACCTTTGCCAGACCTATCCTTGAATACTGCTCACCTGCCTGGAACCCACACTGTATTCCAGCCATTAATACGTTAGAGAGGGTCCAGAGGTATTTTACAAGAAGAGTATTCAACTCCTTTGCTCGCAATAACATTCCTTATTCCAGTAGACTTGAAATTTTAGGCCTGGATAATCTTGAACCATGCCGTCTATGTTCCGACCTAAGCTTAGTACACAAGATCATCTACCTTAATGTCCTACCTGTTAATAACTACTTTAATTTCAACCGCAATAACATAAGGGCTATCAATAGATACAAACTAATTGTATTCCACTCTAATCTTGATTGCAGAAAATAGGACTTCTGCAATAGAGTAGTAAATGTCTGGAACACTTTACCTGATCCTGTTGTTAGTTTCTCTAACCCCCATACCTTTTACTTTAAACTATCTACCGTGGACCTTACACGTTTCTTAAGAGGTTCCTAAGGGGGCGTGCATAAGCGCACCAATGTGCCTACCGTCCCTGTCCTACTGTACCCATTTGTATGTACTTGTTTTATGTGTTTATGGCTATGTTTTGCTTCTTTATATCCATTTATTTGTGCCATTTTTTTCATGTGTCCTGTTTCCTTGCACTTGTTGACAAATAAATAAATAAACAAACAAACAAACAAACAAACAAGTCCCTGCAGTTTCCTGGCAAGATTTTTCAGAAGTGGTTTGCCATTTCCTCCTTCCTAAGGTGCTAAAAGATAAGTATTTCTAAAACAATAAAAATGGAAATCACAATCAAATTAACATTATAGTTAAAGATGGGGAGGGAGGGAACAGGATGTGCTGGGATGAGGTGAGATTTCCTCTTAACTCATCAATCATCTCCAGTGTGATGCTCTCCCATTGGAGCTTCAAGCCATCTAGAAGAGCTATGTCTTCAGCCTCTTGCAGAACATCAGAAAGATGGAAGCCAATCTTACCTCAGGGAGTAAGAGGTTCCAAAAGGCAGGAGCCATGGCAGAAAAGACCTTTCTCCTGGATTACACCAGCTGGAATTCCTTGACCAAAGGGACCGACAGCATGTCTCCTTTGCTGGTGCAGGTGGTGCAGGCCAGTCCCAGTTGGATGAGATGTTGAAGAGATTTAAAGGTAATAAACCAACACTTTGAATTGCTCCCAGAAGCAGCCAGTTCAGGTCATGGATCATTGGTGTAACATGAGTCACCCTAGGGATCTCAAGGTATAAAATGTGATAGAAAATGATAGATAGATAAAAGTTAGAATCTTTGAAAAATATCCTGATCCATGGAAAAATTGAAATCAATATAAAAAGAAGACAAAGTGGATAAACACTATCACTGATAAAGACCATGAGGCTATGAATTCAAAAAATGGTTCCTGACAGATAATCTTGACAAACTATTCTCAAAGGGATCAGGAAAATTTAGGGAAAAACAACTATACAACAAAATTAGACCTGGCTACAAAAAAATCTAGAAATCCAGAAGATACCAAAATTTTGGTTGAGGCAGGAAAAATAACATATTATAAATAATACAACATAAAGCAATCATGCCACCATTTTACTTCAAGGGGGGAAAAGTGTGGATCATCAAGTCTCTGGGTTGCCACAGAAACAGCTGACTTATTTAAAATACTCTGCCCTATGTTAACCAGTAAGGACATGGATCTCATTTTCAAGTAGCTGAACTCATTTACAAAGAACCATGTCTTCTTAATTAGATGCAGAGACTTGAAAGACTACCGGATAATTTCACAAGACATTCCCTCTCATATCAGGAGTCCTCCCCATCAAGCATCCAACTCAAAGTTCATGTGAGCAACTATATTCAGTAACTGCTAAATACACTATCAACTATGGTAGGAAGCTTTTCCAAGCTGACAGGCCCTAAAACAATCTCCAGCCAGAGAGTCCAAACAGCCACAGCCAATCAGTCTTGACAGAATCGAGTCAAACTTTGTTCTGACCTATCCAGATCCAGCTTCCAGACATTGGGTCAAGACATTGACAGCTTCACCTGTGTCACTCAAGGCAGAGATGTAGAACTGGGTATACTGATGATACCTGCATCCTGAACAGGCGGATGACCTCACCAAGTGTATTCATGTATATTGTAATGTCCTTGAGTTCCACCAGGGGGCTCCAAAAGGAGCAGGAGTTCCGGGCGTTGTGATTGGTTGCTCTAAAGTTGTGTTACTGTGTAAATACAGAGCTGTCAGATTGGGAGCCGCTCTCCTGTCAGACGACTCTTGTTAGTTAGTTCAGAAGTTAATAAAGAGGTTAGTTCCGACTCACGCCTCATCGTTGTTCCTCACACAAATGTAATATATATGTTGAACAGGACAAGGGAGAACATCAAAACCTAGGGCACCCCGCACTTGAGGAACTGCAGATACAATCTCTCTCCCCTACACACACAAATTGGTTTGCTTTCTCTTGGTTTGTTAATGCAAACACGTTATGTTTCAGGCTCCTATTCCCCCTTTTTTCTACTGAAACCATGCTCTGATTTCATTCTTGAAGTAAAAGATCTCTAACCAGAGTTCTTCAGTATATGTAGGTGATTCAGCAATTTAGCCTCCTGCTAACACATCATAGGCACAAGGCAAATAGCAAGAAATATATAATTACATGTCAAACGAAGAAAAGGAGGTCATAACAGTTGTTACCAGGAGAAAGAAGGTCAACAATGTAATCATTAAATGTATATTACCAAAGTTAAATAATAGGATCATCATTTTCAGAAATTCAGGATAGAATCATGACTATATAAATATACATTTTAAGCCAAAATATCAGCTGAAAATCCTGCAGATGCACCAAAGTATTCTTCAGCTTTCTTATTGATAAACTCACACATATAAGGAAAGGTAACATTGCTAAATAATAAATGGGGTAGACTAGTCTCTAAAATAATATAAATGTTTCCATCTAAACAATGTTATATTTTAAATGTAAATTGAAAATATTTGGCATTGAATGAAAAATGCATCAGGATATAAATGTCAGAACAAATGCTGTAAAATCAATGCATAGGACTGGGAAATAATAGAAATATACTTATAAAGCATCTTATTCTTGCATAGTCTTCTCAAAGTATATAGGTATTCAAATAAATGAAGCCAGTGTCAGATCAGATACTAGAATGTGTCAAAGACAAACTAATAAATCATTAGATTTATATTCAAGGGCAATGAACACACTGAAATAACAAAATCAGTCTTCACAGTGAGTGACAAGATTAGGCAAAGGAGAAATCAGGAGTCTGTGCAAAGAACCCAGGCATAGAAACCCAATCTTCATCATAGAAAAGCCAAACAAACATGGAAAGTGTGCAACTAACATGAATGCAATTAAACTATGGAGAGCAGTTGAGTACACAGACAGGCCCTGCAGAGTATTATACTGTCTTTAAAAAGTGTGTTGACAACATGGTGTGTTAGAATTACAAATCTTGTTCATTGGAAAATGTCCTTTTTAATCAGCACAAGCTGCTTTTCTTTTGAATAAAATACATCAATACTTTTATAGGCAAGATATGCTTATAAAGTGTTCAATCATGTCCATTGGGAAATGGTCATTGTGGATACCATTAAAGATTCCTGCTTTCCCTGTAATGCCACAAAGCCTCAGACTTTCTAAATGTTCCCATTTTATCCAAATAAAATCTAAAAGCCTATTTAACATAAGTCAGATCTGTGAATATATGGCCGTGGGCTAAATGAGGAGCTATTTTAAAATACATGAGAGAAAATGGTAACTAGAGATTAACGTCTGTTATATTGTAAAAAGCATTGGCCATGAAGATAAGAGGCTTTTAACTATTCAAAATCTGTTAAATCTCACTCCCTGATGTCTTCTAAATGCTTAACAGTAATTCAGTTATTTTACTTTCAGAATAGAATTTTTTATTGGCCAAGTGTGATTGGACACACAAGGAATTTGTCTTTGGTGCATATGCTCTCAGTATACATAAAAGAAAAGATACATTTGTCAAGAATCATGAGGTAAAACATTTAATGATAGTCCGGGTACAAATAAGCAATCAAATCATATTAGGAACCAGTCAATATAAATTGTAAGGATACAAGCAACAAAGTTACAGTCATACAGTCATTAGTGGGAGGAGATGGGTGATGGGAACGATGAGAAGATTAATAGTAGTGCAGACTTAGTAAATAGTTTTGACAGTGTTCAGGGAATTATTTGTTTAGCAGTGATGGTGTTTGGGGGAAAAACTATTCTTGTGTCTAGTTGTTCTGGTTTGCAGTGCTCTATAGTTTTGAGGGTAAGAGTTGAAACAGTTTATGTCCAGGATGTGAGGGGTCCGTAAATATTTTCACAGCCGTCTTTTTGACTTGTGCAGTATATTCCATTTTTACTTTTATGATGAGCTCTTTTAAACTACTTTACATTTAGTAAATAAAGTGGTGTCATCAGCATATCTCATATAGTGAAAGTTTTATTCTCTAAATTTGATTCCAATTGTCGTCTCTTCCAGTTCTACTGTTTTATAATATAATTGCTGTACAAGTTAACGAGATGTGGACACAATGCGCATTCTTATCTCATATCCATTAACTCCCTTTCCTATTCAGAAACAGAGTGTTTTTATAAATTAAATTATGTAGCTTCTTGTTCTTAAGAAAAAAGTGTGAGAAGAATTTTTAGATATATTGGGTCGTATCAGTCTTAATAAATTCCACATTTTGGCATGATCTGCACAACCGAAGACTTTCATAGATGTACTTTCTTACTAAATTCTCTTGGTGTTTTTTTTTTCATTTTTCATTTTTAGCTTACTAACATGTTAAGTTAACAATCTGATTTACTTCACTCCACATTTTCCTTAGTACTTATCTCTCCTTGTATGGATTTTTTTCCCTCTTTGGTAAGATTATAAGCAAAACTTTGCTTACATGATTCATGCAATGATTTAATAGTTCACATCTGTTCCTCTCTCTTAGCTGCAGTAAAGATACATACACTGATATTTCCCAACGTCTGGGTCACAGGGTCTGTATTTGTTAACAAAGAACTTTTATTGGTTTAAAAAAGTCCACTAAGTATTTCAGTTATACTTAGTAGTTTCCTATTCGGAAATCTGTCTACTATTAATTCAGGAACTAGCACCTCTAGAAATTAAGGTACCTTCTTTTGTACTGTACTACAATTCCATTTGTTAAGGATTTCGGTATGGTCTTTCCATCTTTCTTTAACCTCATTTACTGTATTGGATCTCTTATATAATGGGTTTTCAATACAAAAGGTTTTCAGGTCGACAAAAATCCAGGCAGTTAGTAGATGGCAGCAAAATGATTTCCAATAGGCCAGTGATGGCTAACCTTTTTGTCATTGCGTGCTGAAAGCGCACACGCGCACCCATAATTTAATGCATGTGCGACACCCCCCCATGCACTCCACCCCCACGTGCATGCACATGTGACCCCCCTGCGCTCCCCCTCCCCTGCACATGTGTATGTGACCCCCGCATGCGCCCCTCCCCATGCATGCATGTGTGACCCCTGTGCATATGCACATGACTCCCCCACATGTGTGCCCCGTCCCCCGTGCATGCGCGGCAGAGACCCGAAAACCAGCTGGTCGGCGGGAGGTGTGCACGCATGCGCAGTGGAGCTGAGCTGGGGCGATGGCTTGCATGCCTGCAGAGAGGGCTCTGCGTGCCACCTGTGGCACGCGTGCCATAGGTTCGCCCTCACGGCTATAGGCCTTAGCCCCAGCAAAAGTACAAAAGTGATTTGCCATTGCAGTCTTCCTGGGAAATTATTCTTTTTTCCTCAGGAGTCAATTGGTTCTTCCCGTATTTAGTGAGCCTCAGCTCCCCTCAGTTTCTTGTGGATTATTCTTAGTTTCACCTCTCTCAATTTTATCAATAATGAGGATTCCATCAAAAGTTCTTGCTGTTAGTGACATCACTCTTGGAATAATAGAAGCTGTTTAGACCTCCTATAAATCAAAGTGATATAATCCCTTGAGGAAAAACCATGATTTATGTTGTCTTTATTTAAGAGGGAAATTTTGAAAGTTTTTCCATTCTTATTCCTTTCTTATTCGTTGAATGCTGCACTACAAAAACATTTATTTGGGGAGGATGATAAAGGCTAACCAATAGAGGGCAAAAAGTCTGCTTCTGGTTCTAAGGCTTTTACTTCCTACTTTCATGTGGCTTGGGTATAACAAATAATGACTATTCATACAGTGATATGAAAAAAATAGCTCATGGGATAAGTGATTGTGGAATGTTGCTTGAATAGGTTTGTCTTGATGATATATGGCTGCAATATATAATATAAAATGCATTTCTCTGAAAATGCCTGATACCAAAAATGACATTACTTAAAATAAATAGGGTACCTTAACCTGGTTGATAGATTAGAAGATTCTAAATAAGACTTAGATACCAGTTAAATATATTTTGAAACAGCTTTGTAATCATGTGGTGAGGAATTTGGCTGTATGGCTTGAGTGAAAATTGGCAAAAGAACTCTGATTGAAATTGAAACAGGGTGTCAGTTCAGCAACTAGAATTTCTCTATCAAAATCATCACTAACACCATAGCAATTTGATTATATGGTTTTTAAAAGTTACCACTTTGAAATTAGAATATTTTGGATGAATGAGTGATTAGTTACAACAATTGGTGTAACTATTTCAGTTAACTTCCCAAGTATCTGTGATTATAATGCAAGTCTCGGTCTGTGCACCTTACAGTATGATAGTTTTATAGCATCCTAGTCAGTGGTGGGTTCCTACCGGTGCGGTTCACTCTATAGCACCGGTAGCGGCCCGCTGGTGATGTCACAGTACCGGTACGGTTGGTTACCAGTGCCTGGGTGCCGCCATTTAAAAAAATTAATTTTTTAAAATTTTCCTCTGCGCATGCCCAGAAACCTGACAATTAAGTCTTTCCCTGTCCCTTCGCTTGAAAATAATATAAGCTCACATTTGACACTTTTCCTTCGCTTTTGCCTAAAGCTTCCCAAAGTGGGAGTTTTCAGAAAGCTTAACCTTTTATACTGTTAATTTTGTACAGTTTTATACTGTTATTCTTTAGACGAAAACATTGAGGACTGTTAAAAGATACTGTTCTTTTAACAGTCCTCAATATTTTCGTCTAAGGAATCCATGACTGAAACCAAAAATGCTGTATGAGACTTGCTTGTCTTTTAACTATAGCATTTTCTGCATATAAAGGTTGCTGTGTTGCCATGGTGTAACACACACTTTGTATGCAAAACTTTTCATGTAAGGTATAAAATAGCAAAAATAGTAGTAACATCTCTGAAATAACTAATATATGACTGGCAGGCCACGTCCACCCGGTCACATGGCTGGCAAGCCACACCCACAAAATAAGCCATGCCCACAGAGTGGCAATAAAAAATTAGGAACCTGCCCCTGATCCTAGTCTAATATTCTTTTTGCCCATCAATTCAGGTCATTGGTTGCTTTCATCAAGATACTGTCAGCCACTGTTTTTAAAAAGCATTTGTTTGTCATTAAATTTATCTTCTTCTTTCCCTTATGATAAAATATTAAAACTTAATTTCTTGGTATTGTTCCGATGAAAATACAAAAAAAGCAGATGTTCCCTTGTATATGCATTTGAAAAATATCTCTCATTGCAAGATGTAATATGACATCTAAAGATTGTGCTACTCAAGTTGACCTCAATCACTTTGTATGCTTTGTATTTGGTGTTTAGGAAGCACTATGATTCAGATGACTGGAGGATTAAATATCTTCCATGCTGAATAAACTTCTTGGTCCAAGAAAAAAAATTATGTGGGAATCTTTTCCCTCAAAGTCCACCAAAAGGACATTAAACTGTAATTTTTAAATATTTTTATTGGATGTCTATGAGTCCCAAATTTCTTTTCAACATTTCACTTTGACCATACTGTAGGGACTTCTGGGATAGGGTATTCTGGTAGTGGAATATGGAAAGATCTTTATAATTGGAACTATGAAGGGAAATCCCTGTTGGATGTGGAAGAATTCCATGTGAACATTCTTAAATCAGGAAACTGACTCAAACATTGATTTGTGAACCAAGTGAATTAATGAAGTAATTAGCGAATGAAATTAGCAATGATTAATGAAGCAAAAAGGAAATCTATTTAAGGAAATTTATTAGAGAAATAGGCAAAGCCTACCACCTAATTAGCTACATTTTATCAAAAGGAAAGCCCAAGAGTCTTCAAATAATTTTGCATATTTGCTTAAACTAATGTTTTCCTCAAATAACTAAAATTGTACTAACATAGTTTCATTTTATTAATTAATTTATTTACATTTAAGAAATATTTATTTATTTCTCTCATCCATTGTTCTCGTCAAATAAACTTCCCTTATCCACTTCCTCACATGTAAGACTACTAAGCAACCTTGTCTGTTTTCAGTATTTGCACAATAATTTATTAGTTTTAATATATTCTGGACATTGGATAAGAAAACTCAAAGCTTCCAGCTTGATAGTTTTATGTCTTCAAGGAGATGTTGAAGAATAAGGGGTCTAAATTTGGGCAGAGGCATCCAGAGAGGGGAACAAATGATGAAAGAACTGTGGTGACATCCTCCATGCAATCTTTGACATACAGTATGTACTTGCATTAGACATTGCGATGCATAATGCAATCGCTGCATTTCTGAGATGACATCATTATACCTGTACTATTGTTTTGGCATCCTGAAATTTTCAGAGGATGCTACAGGATGCTGTCTTCCTGTAAAATGTAACAACCTTTAGAAACATGAGAGCTAAAGTAAAAAGATGCATTATCTGATGGGGAAAAAAGTACAGTGACATTAAAATATAAAACTAAATTTAATCTGATATATGGTGTTAATAATGCATGCATGCAGCAATAATTTGTACACTGTCAGGTTCCATCACTATAGGCATTTTTCCCTGCCTCCTTATAAATATATATACAAGAGTAGTAAAATTGCCTTGTCTAGTTCCTTAAAATGCCAGCAATTTTATTCTTTCCAGAGTTCTTCTGTGCGTCTCTGCACTGCATTGTGGAATGCTTATCCTGATGATTGAAACAACCATGCTTCTAAAAAACATCCTTAAAACCTGCAGAGCTTTAGTTCACTCGGTAGTTACAAAATTGTTTAAGTTATCTTACAATCACATATATTTTCTGTCAATTACTTACACATACAAATCTATACAAGCAGAATTTGTACATATTTCGAGAAATGCACAACCATCAGATTTAAGGATTGCCCCATAATTCTACTTCCCTTGTGTGTTCTCCACATGCACTTACTGTGTCATTGGAACCAGAGGTCGTATTCAGACGGTTCGGACCGGTTTGGGTGAACCGGTAGTGGTGACCTGTGGATGGTCCGCCCACCTGCCCTGGCTCTATTTCGTCCTATTTAGGCACGTTTTGAAGCCGCGCGCATGCATGCAAGCCCTGCATGAGCAAAGCACATGCGCGGAAGGCCCGCACGCACACACTCACATTTGCGAACCAGTAGGGAAAGTAAGTGAATACCACCTCTGATTGGAACATAATAAAAAAATGTGTATGATGTGCAAATGGGACACAATTACCTATAATTGGGAGACTCTCGGCCTTGTTCCTTTTTTGCATCAGCTCGTATAAGACAAGCAATACAGGACTGTCCAAGCAAAGGCAGTGAAAGTAATAGAAATGATCTGGATTTTCTTCTTGCTTACAAGAAAGAGCAAATGGAGAAAAAGAGCAACAGTTATACAGCAAAGCCTTCTCTGCACATTTATTAATCATTATGTGGCCGTTTGTGATTAAATAGCCTTAGGTGAATTGAGAGTTTGTTCTTGAGATTTATGAGTACACCCCTGAAAAGAACAGAGTGCCCAAAAGTTATTCATAGCTTAATGTTCTGGATGAGATGCCTGTGGAATTTCAGATATGGCTTATTTAATTCTGATCTCTTGTGATAGAGAACTCGGAGATTGGTGTGTGCGTGCGAGAGTGAATTTTCTAGTTCTCTAATCTTGAGGACTTTGGATTCATTTCTCATTGAAGGCAGGCAAAAAATATGGCGTAACTGTCTCCAGCAGATATAAACTACCATTGATACACTGTATATTTTACAAGTAAGCAGTATACCTTTCTTAATAAAGATCCTGTGACACTTGCTTTAATCAATCTTATCAGTCAGCACCCAGATATGATGAATAGAGCTGTTCTCCAAACATAGAAAAATGGGAATAATTGAAAAATTTGTACTCTATTTAATTTATGTTGCAACCTCAAATTTTCAAAGGCTGTGATGGGATGTTCTGTTCAATCTAGATTGGGGATCAGCATGAAAGGAATTATTTGGTTTTATCTCTCAACATTGCTCAGTACTTCACATATCTCCCAAGGTGTCCTTAGAATATAAAAAAGCTTAGTATGAATCTTTTTTTATATATAAAAAAATGAAATAGTGATGCACAGAAATGTGTTGTTCTATGGAATATATTTCTGTATTTACTTGCATTCTATTTATTCATTTTTTAAATTTATTTAGTTTGTCAAGCATGTATGAAAAAACATTTATAAGTATGAACATAACATATAAACATATAAGTATAAACAGGTAAAGTATATGCATAAGAAATGAATACGAATAATGGGAACAGTAGGACAGGGACGGTAGGCCCGCTGGTGTGCTTATGCATGCCCACTTACAGACCTCTTAGGAATGGGGTGTGGTCCATGGTAGACAGTATAAGGTTAAAGTTTTGGGGGTTTGAGGATGTAACAACAGAGTCAGGTAGTGCATTCCAGACATTGACCACTCTGTTGCTGAAGACATATTTTCTGCAATCGAGTTTGGAGTGGTTTACTTTGAGTTTGTATCTATTGTTTGCCCATGTATTATTGTGATTGAAGCTGAAGTAGTCATTGTAGCAGACAATGAAGTAGGACATTGTAGCAGACAATTTTGTGTACTACGCTTAAGTCAGACCGAAGGCGGCAAAGTTCTAGGTTGCCCAAGCCCAAAATTTCAAGTCTGGTGGTATAAGGTGTTCTGTTGTGAGCAGAGGAGTGGAGGATTCTTCTAGTGAAATATCTCTGGACTCACTCAATTGTATTAATGTCTGATACGTAGTGCAGGTTCCAGACAGATGAGCTGTATTCAAGAATTGGTCTAGCAAAGGTTTTATATGCCCTAGTTTGCAATACAATATTACCGGAGAAGAAGCTTCGCAAGATTTGGTTAACAACTCTTAATGCCTTTTTGGCAATGTTGTTACAGTGAGCTCTGGCACTTAGATCATTAGAGATGAGTACTCCAAGGTCCTTGACAGAGTGAGGGTCGTCTGCAAGATCGTATCCTCCCAACTTGTATTTGGTGTTCTGATTTTTTTTTGCCAATGTGTAAGACAGCATTTGTTGGTTGACGTTTTGAAGTTGCCAATTGTTCAACCATTCTGACACATAGTTAAGGTCGCTTTGTAGGGCAGCAGTATTGTCAGTGGTGTTAAATAGTTTTATGTCATCAGCGAAGAGGACACAGTTGCTTATAATGTGATCGCAAAGATCATTTGTGTAAATTAGAAAGAGAGTGGGTCCTAGAATGCTGCCTTGGGGAACACCGCTGTTAACTGGTACAGGGTTTGATACAGCATTCTTTATTTTGTCTACTTGTTGTCTGTTTGACAGGAATGCAGCTATCCATTTGTGCAGTGATCCAGAAATGCCGTAAGAGCGTAGTTTTAACAGTAGTTTGTCATGTACCACTGAATCAAAGGCTTTGCAGAAGTCTATGTAAATTGCACCTATTACTTTACCCTGGTTGAGTAGTGTAGTCCAAACGTTTCTGTGGTGTAGGAGTTGTAGATTACAGGACAAATTTTTCCTGAAACCAAACTGTTTGTTAGAGAGTAGGTTGTTTGTCTCTAAGTGGAGGGTAATGGATTGGTTGATGATTGATTCCATGACTTTGCAGGAAGTCCATGACTTTCCATGACACAACATAATGAGATTGGTCTGTAATTTTCAACTAGGCTAGGGTCTCCCTTTTTGAAGATAGGAATGACCGTAGCTAATGACCATAGCTCAGGCAAAGAGCTGGTTCTAAAAGATATCTTGTAGATTGTGCTTAGTGGTTCGGCTATGGCAGTGGAAAGCTTTTTCAAGAAGTAGGCACATAATCCATCAGGGACAATAGATAGAGATGGTTTTAGGTTGCAATAATTCTAATTAGTTTTCTCCAAATTCTGGGTTGCTTTAGTTAGGTGGATGACGTGAAGGAAACAGAAAAGCAATACAGAGGATTGTGTTTGTATGGAGAACATCGGGAAGGATATATTTCAGCAATACAGCATATGTTTGCTGATCTGTTGTCTGTCTGTCTATTTATGATCTATGCACATTCACAAACACCGGACCTAGGTGTGAACTTTAAACACTACAGGTGGTTCTTAACCAGGGGTGGGTTCCTAATTTTTTTACTACCACTCTGTGGGCATGGGTTATTTTGTGGATGTGGCTTGCCAGCCATGTGACCGGGTGGACATGGGCCTTAGGAGCTTGGCAGCTTGCCCACCCGCAACGCAGCCCCCCGCAGCGGGAGCAGCAAGACCGGGGAGCAGTTCTTCTAGGAGGCTCCGTCCGGCCTGAATGCTTCTCCCCATTCGATGATCCTAGGTCCTGCCGCCCATTCCCCCTCCCCTCAGCAGCTCAAGAAGCCTCGAACGTGCGAAAATGCCTGGGATTATCACCGTGCGTTCGTGGCTTCTCGGACTGCTGAAGGGAGGGGAACTGAGATAGGTCCTGCCGCCCATTCCCCCTCCCCTCAGTAGCTCAAGAAGCCTCAAACATGCGAAAATGCCTAGGATCATCACCGCACATTTGTGGGTTCTCGGACTGCTGAAGGGAGGGGAATGGAAATAGCTCCTGCTGCCCATTCTTTCAGCGTCTCACGCGCTCCCTCAGCCATCCTCCCCTGCTTGGACTCACTGTGGGGTAGGAAGGCAGCGCATGCGCAGTCCCGGAAGCTCGGCTTCTGGGCATGCGCAGAAGAAACTTTTTTTAAAAATGTTATTTATTTATTTATTTATTTTAGAGTTCTTTTATGCCACCCTACTCCCTGGGGTAAAAAAATGGCGGCGCCCAGGCACCAGCAACCGACCGCACCTGTACTGTGACGTCACAGCGGGCCACTGCCGGTGCTATAGAGTGGACTGCACCAGTAGGAACCCACCACTGTTCTTAACTAATGAGTGGTCATTTAATGACTGTACAAAGTTACAACAGCCTTGAAAAAAGTCCTTTAGGTATCGTAAAGTGCTTCTGGCCATGATAAAATGTTCCATTGCTCCCCCTGCAGAGTCACATGACCCCAATTCAGGTTCTTGTCAATCTGCTTGTAAGCACTCTGTGACCATAACATGACCATTTGCAGTCTTCTCTTATGACCTTCCAAGAACATCAGTGGGGAAGCCATTGATAAACTATGCATATTGTTCTCAGATCAGTTCAGTGGTTTTCCTAGCTCAGTGTATTCACAGATTGGCAATAGATCTTCAGTATTTTGGATAGGTTTTCTTCTTCTATCTTCCTAGAGATGTCAAAATCCATCCCTGGGATTATTCTGCTTCTGAAGTATAGGCTATATCTATTAGCTACGGTCCTCCTCCTGTGTAATAGTAATTTTATAGTAGGATAAACTGTGCCACATGCTATCTTGGTATAAAGAGCTGCAGAGTTTTCCTTTTTGCTATCATCAACATTACCATAATCTTTTTTAAAAAAACCAGCTTCTCGAGAATATTGTTTCCTTATTTTACACTTGGGAAGTGTAAATCTTCTGTAGTTTCAGATAATTCAGAAGCTATGAAAAATACAGCCCTGTGTACATTGCTTTAGGGGGAAAACAAAAACAGCATCAAGTAATAAAATGGTGGAAATATATCTTCAAATACTGTATTCCTTTGGGGCTCATGGAAGCATTTTACTATTTAAACTATTTAAAATAATATTTTTGACCAAGTTATGCTCCTTGAGGGAAAAGGGGAAAAAGGTAATATATATTGAACCTGCTATAGAGTAATTTTAAGATTCCATAACATTCTGCTTTAAAGTTCAGAACAAATGCTGCAAATGAATGAGATTCAAGGCGCTAAGATACAAAGCTACCGTATTTTTTGGAGTATAAGACGCACCTTTTTCCTTCCTAAAAGAGGCTGCAAATTTGGGTGCGTCTTATACTTCAAATGTAGCTTTTTCAAAGCTTTTTTTTTCCAGCCCTAACAAGGTACTAACGATCTTCCCGGCTTCCTATTCCCTCCGAAGAAGGTTTTTTCCAGCCCCAAGTCTTTGCAGGCTTGTTTTCATTCCTACTCCCTCTGAAAAAGGCTTTTTCAGCCCTAACCAGAGGATAAAATAATGTGCTGAAGCTGAACAGACTAAGGACGCTAGCCAGATGAATAACTGGTAGATAGATTTTTTCCCCCTATTTTCCTCCCCCAAAACTAAAGTGTGTCTTATACTCCGGTGCGTCTTATACTCTGAAAAATACGGTATTCAATTTTTACATCCTCTGTTCATTATCAATTAAAAATCCCTACTGCAAATGACTGTTGCTTCGAAACACAAAGCTGTTCAGTCTCTTTTACTCTTCGCATGAGAACCAGATGACAGCATTTGTTCTTAGTAACTTTTATTCCAATGAGGAATGACATCAGAATATACTGTAGAGCGATTGTCATTTGACAATGTTTTATAGGTCTCACTCATTGGAATATAATTGCTAATCTTAGCAGTATAGAAGAAATACTGCATTACTTCCTTGACATAAAACTGGCAGGTGGCATGAATAATTTTATTGTTTACATCTCTGCTCAGCACTACAATTTCAATTCTTAGAATTGAAAGAACATTATGTTTTTAACACATCATTGTTTGAGGTGTTTTACTGCAACAATGGATTTCATGCTTTAAAAGCAATTAGTAGTAAAAAAAAAAGACCCCTCTTGCTGAAAAATATATTAGACACTCTAATCGCTATTATGGTTATTAACATTCTTATTTTTATAATTTTAAAATATTATCAATATGATAAGAGCTATTATTATTATAGAATAACTGTTTCTGTAAACTTTTTTTCTTTCAAAAACTGAGGCAAAAAAAGCTAATAGAAAGCCAAAGTGAAAGGTGCATGAACTTGGGAAATACAGCTGATCCTCAATTTACAATGGTTCGTTTAGTGACCGTTCAAAGTTAACAACGACCCTGAAAAAAATGACTTATGATAGTTTTTCACAGATGCGACTTTTGGAGCATCCCCATGATCATGTGATCAAAATGTAGATGCTTGGCAACTGGTTGATATTTATGACCGCTCCTGTGTTCCAAAGTCACATGATCACCTTTTGCGACCTTCTGACGAGGAAAGACAATGGGGGAGCCAGGTTCACTTAACAACCAGGTTACTAACTAATTAAGCAGTGATTCACTTAGCAACTGTGGCAAGAAAGGTCATAAACTTGGACCTTTGCACAAGTTCGTCTTGTGCACCAATTGCGACCCTTCTTGGATCGGGAGGCACTTCTCACAGTCACTCATGCCCTTTTCACCTCACGGCTTGATTATTGTAACGCGCTCTACATGGGGCTACCCTTGAAGAGTATTCAGAGACTTCAGTTGGTCCAAAATGCAGCTGCACGTGCTATTGTGGGTGTGCCTAGATACACCCACACTACCGCCATCTTGCGCGAGCTACATTGGTTGCCCATTGGTCTCCGGACGCAATTCAAGGTGTTGGTGATTACCTTTAAATCCCTATATGGTTCAGGGCCAAAGTATCTTCGGGACCGTCTTCTACCACATACCTCCCTGCGACCAGTTAGATCACACAGGGCTGGCCTGCTCCGGGTTCCATCAGCTAAACAATGTCGGCTGGCGGGCCCGCGGGCGAGGGCCTTCTCTGTGGCAGCCCGGCTCTTTGGAACCAGCTACCGTCGGAGATCCGGACTATCCCCACCTTATTGGCCTTCAGGAAAGCCATGAAGACCTGGCCAATGAATGAATTATTGATGAATTATTGATTCCTTCCAGAACTCCTTCCAAATGATTGGCATATTATTCTTTATTCCAGTCTAATCACATCTTCTATATTAATTGGCTGCAACAATGGTTGGCAATAGTGCCCCCCTTCTCAAAAAGCCATCCCTTGGCCCTATCATGTTTGAAAACTATCTGCCAGTATCTGATTTGATATGTCTTAGTAAAGTTGTTGAGAAAGTGGTTGGACTCTCAGTCAGGTTTCAACCTTGGGCATGAGGCGTAGATAGCATAAGTTGTTAATGTAGATGACTTATAGTGTGATCTGGAAGAGTGTGCCCTTTCTAGCATTGCTAGACATCAGGAGATAGATAGATAGATAGATAGATAGATAGATAGATAGATAGATAGATAGATAGATAGATAGATAGATAGATAGATAGATAGATAGATAGATAGATAGATAGATAGATAGATAGATAGATAGATAGATAGATAGATAGATAGATAGATAGATAGATAGATACCGGGTTTCCCTGAAAATAAGAACCAGTCTTATATTTTTTTGCCACCAAAAAAGACATCAGGTCTTATTTTCGGGGGATGGCAGTGGCACTGACAGCCCCCACCCAGCAGGAACCCACTGTCATCTCACTTCTTCTGTGGCCGCTTGCCTCCGCTCGCGTGTGGCACTCCGGGCGTCCGTTTTGTTATCAGAGGCCTTCAGGAAAGAAATGGGGTTCAGATTGATCTACATGTCAATCCGGAGCTCTTTTAGGCAGAGGCCTTTCCAAAACTGGCCTTTCTCTGACAGAAAAGTGGGGGCAATTCACGCAAGCAGCGGCAAGCGACTGAGGAAGAAGTGGGGCGGCAAGGCAAGGCAGGAGTCAGGGTGTATGAGGCCTGGCTGCAACTGTCCAAAGGTAATCAGCCTCCACCACAATCCCCACCCTTGCTTGATTTTTACCCGTGCACCTCACCCCACCCTGTGCAATTAGGTGCAACAGAGTGGGTAGGGTCTTAACTAGGGCTTATTTGGGGGGTAGGGCTTATATTGGGCACACATGTAAAAATCAAGTTAGGGCTTACTTTCAGGATAGGTCTTATTTTTGGGGAAACATGGTAGAAAGGTAGATAGAGACAGACAGACAGACAGACAAGATTCAGAAAACCATATCAGGAAACAGACTCCATAAGAAGACAAAAATATACTTTATTGAGATATTGCTAGAATGACAGAAACTGGCAAGTCTGCTTGTAATATTTATTTATTTATTTATTTATTTATTTATTTATTTATCTATCTATCATCTATCTATCTATCTATCTATCTATCTATCTATCTATCTATCTATCTATCTATCTATCTATCTATCTATCTATCTATTTATTTATTTATTCGATCTTATAGGCCGCCCAACTCCCAAAAGACTCTGTGCAGCATACAACAAAAAAAAAGATGAACAATACAATTAAAACAATGATAGAGATAAAAAGTTAAAAAACATATAAAACATTAAAAACATTACCACCATTCATCCAAGGGGTGACCACGTTAATGTATTCTCACTGGTCTCTAACCCCACGCCTGCCGGAAGAGCCAGGTTTTAACGGCTTTATGGAAGGCCAGCAAGTTGGAATAGAATAGAATAATAAAATAATCAGGTTGGACGGGACCTAGGAGGTCTTTTAGTCTAACCCCCTGCTCAAGCAGGGGACCCTATACCATTTTAGACAAATGGTTGTCCAATCTCTTTTTGAAAGCCTCCAGTGATGGAGCACCCACAGCTTCTGAAGTGAATTGCTCTCATCATTGTGCTTTATAAGAAGGAATTTACCTTAGTCTCTTCCACATGCTGACTTATTTCTCAAGACTTAAGCAATATTTCAGCTCTCTTTGCTTATATATATATAAGCAAACTGATGAATTTAGGGAAAATAGGTAAGAATAAATATATAATATAATAATATAATAATAGAATAGAATAGAATAGAATAGAATAGAATAGAATAGAATAGAATAGAATAGAATAGAATAGAATAGAATAATAGATAGATAGATAGATAGATAGATAGATAGATAGATAGATAGATAGATAGATAGATAGATAGATAGATAGATAGATATACCATATTTTTCTGACTATAAGACGCACCTTTTTACCCTCAAAAAGAGGGTGAAAACTTGGGTACGTCTTATACATCGAATGTAGCCCCACCCTTTGGCCTCTGCCTGCCAACAATTTACCTCTTTGCAGCAAATAGGGCAAAGCCTTATTAGCACACTAAGAGATTACTTGCCTCCCGACCAACAGCTGACAAGCTTGCAAGCCACTTGGTAAAATGAAACTAATTACGGTGGCTGTAATGAGACAAAATGCTGGGAGATAAACTGCTGGCAATATTAGACTGCTGAAATTGCAAGGAGGCAAGCTATAGCTGCTATGGCTCAGAGCTAGAGCTCTTGCCTCACAATCAGGAGGTTGTGAGTTCTATCCTAGGTAGAGGCAGATTCTGTTAATATGTTATTTTGTTAAATGCTTGTAGAGTGTTCAAATTATTAGACTTATTTTTTAAAGACTGCTTTATTATTGTTCTAGACAACTTAACAAAATGAAGAAGCTTTTTAAAATAAATGCTTGCTCTGAAGAGGCCCAGTGCTATTATATCTTCTTTTAAATAGCAGATAATACTTCCAGAAAGCCACATCAATTTTAACGATCTGCAAAAGTATAATCTGAAATGTCCTGTTTTAGTATTAAGTATTAGTATTAAGTATTAGTATTAAAAGAAGGCAGCTGAGAAACCTGACTTAGTCATGTTTGGAGTAGATCTATTTAAATAATTGGGAGGAGTTAGTGTGATTACATTTAAGAAAACTTTCTGGCATAATGTACATTTCTCCAATTCTTTGCTATTTCTATGGGTCAAGCACACATGCACAGAAATACACAGCAAACAGTGTATATCATCTGTGCTGTTTGCTGTTTGGCAAATTGCTGGGAGGCAGAGGCCTTTTTTCCTTGTTTTCCTCCCCCAAAACTAAGGTGCATCTTATACTTCGGTGCGTCTTATACTCCGAAAAAAAATAGGGTACTTACCTATTTTCCCATAAGTTCATCAGTCTGATTCTCCTCATCCTATAGCATTTAATATCATTGATCATGATATTTTTTTGGATTGCCTGTGGCATTGGGTGTTGGAAGCATTATTTTGCTATAGTTCCATATTACCCTAAGCAAATCAAAATTAATGGAAGAGCAGTACCCCATTGTTCACTTTCTATCCCATTTTGATTAACATATACATGAAATGATGGGGACAGATATCCATTCATTTGGGCATTATTCATATGCTGATATCTAGTTTTATATATTTAATCAGGCTGAATGGGAGATGTGATTGAAACTTTAATGCGGTGCTGAGAGATTCTAAGGGATGAAATCCACATAAAATACTGAAATTGAATCTGGCAAGATGGTGGTGCTTAATAACAGGATTTCAATTCTTCTAAAGAACTGGTGCACAAACTGGTTCTCGTAGACTAAAGACTCCTACTGGAGTCATAGTGGAAGACATGCCCAAGAGAACTTTTGACCAGCTTTAGTAGGTTCACCAATTGAGTCCTTTCCTGGAACTGGATGGTAAAGACAATGTATATAATATAATGATATAACCTATATATGAAATAATACTTGAACAGAGGGTTGGGTTAGAAGACTTCCAAGGACCCTTCCAACTCTGTCATCTGTTCTTCTGAATAGAATACTGCATCTAGTTTTGGTCACCAGAATATAAACAAAATGTTGAGACTCTGGAAAGACTGCAGAGAAGAACAAAGTTGATTTGGGGACTGGAGCTAAAACACATGAAGAAGTGTTGCAGGAATTGGGTATGTATAGTCTAGTGCCGTAATGGCGAACCTATGTAATGCATGCCACAGGTTGCATGCGGGGCCATATCTGAGGTCACATAAGGCGTTGCCCTATGTCAGCTCCAGCGCACATGTGCGCACTGGCCAGCTGATTTTTGGCCTTCTGGAGGGTGGGGGATGCCATTTTTGCCCTCCCCAGGCTTCAGGAAAGCCTCCAAAGCCTGTGGATAGCGAAAAACGGCCCAAATGGGCCTACCAGAAGTTTGGAAATGAACTTCCAGTAGGCCCGTTGGGCCGTTTTTCACCCTCCCCAGGCTTCAGGAAAGCCTCCAGAGCAGGGGTGAAATCCTCCCGGTTCGCCCGGGCCAGTCCTTCGGCGTATAGCCAATGGAACTGGCGGCGGTCGCGGCGTGGAGCTTCTCCCGGCCGCTTTCCCGGCCCGGCTGAATGCCGCCATTCGGGTTATTTTTCCTTCTGTGCATGTGCGCGCATGCACAGAAGGAAAAATAAACTGAATGGCGGCATTCAGCCGGGCCGGGAAAGCGGCCAGGAGAAGCTCCGCGCCACAACCGCCGCCAGTTCCATCGGCTATACGCCGAAGAACTGGCCCGGGCGAACCGGGAGGATTTCACCCCTGCTCCAGAGGCTTCAGTGAGGTCTGCGTGCATGCGTGGGGGGGCTCAGAGGGGGTTGTACACACATGTGCGGGTGGAGGGCATTGCATTTTGGGTGTGGGCATGCACGTGCGCGCTATCACACCCGTGCGTGCCCTTTTGGCACCCGAGCAAAAAAAGGTTCACCATCACTGGTCTAGTGGATGGAAGGATTAGGGGTGACATGATAGCAGTGTTCCAATATTTGAAGGGCTGCTACAAAGAAGGGAGGGGTCAGCCTATTTTCCAAAACACTGCAAAGCAAGACAAGAAGCCATGAAATTAATCAATAATAGAAGCAACCTAGAACTAAGGAGTAATTTATTTGTAATTTATGAGTTTTTATCTTACAATAAATCAGTGTATTAAGAATGTGTACAAATGTTCAAAGACAGATTAAACAAGACAACGTCTTTGCCAGGGAATTATTGCAGAATTCCATTGTTTGTCTTGTCTTTCTTACAACTTGTTACTACCAAATATGTTATGTAGGCAATCTGTTAATGTATATATTTATACCAAAAAATCTATAAATGCATTTTCATGACCATTGAACTATGACAAAAAAAAAATTTAATTCCAAAGTTTATATCTACAGTTTTAACATTTACTTGTCAGTAATAAAATGAATACAAGTTCAACATGCTCAGTTGCCATGAAATTTCACCTTGAAATTTCATGGAACCTTGTATACAAGTTGAGGAAAATAATCTTAACTTATTGAATGGAGTTATTTAACAATGTTTCAACACTTTCAAAGCATTGCTTCAAAGAGAGCAAATAATACAGTATGTGCAATTGTTGTAATTTTGGCCTACCAAATTTTGGCCTACCAAATTTATCATGTTATCATGTTAAAAACAAAATATAAGACATCATATATTGGTTTTAAAGTGTATCTTCTTTGATATATTTTCTCTGACCTCTTCTCCACATACAGTGCCTACTTTTCAATTAGAAAATCACTAATGCTGAACAGTAGTGGGTTCTAAATGGCATTGCTACTGGTTTGTGCGCACGCTTGCACATGTGCAGAAGTGTCCTGGGCGGATGGGCGGAGCCTCCTGCCGCCGCCACTACCAGTTCGCAGAACTAGGCCAAACCAGGAGCAACCCACCGCTGATACTAAGATAAGGTCTAAAATACTACAACCAGTAACAGAGGGTTTGGTTCCAAGCATATCCAAAGTAACCACCATCTTTATTAACTTACATTATTTCTCCTTGCACTACAGCAGTCTTTCTCAAATAGTGGGGTGCGCCCCCTGGGGGGGCTTGGAGTGATGCCAGGGGGCACGTGTGACCCTGGGAAACATGCATGGTCCCCCAGACGGGGAGTGTTTTCCCAGTTGCACGCTGCTCCGAGCCCGGAAGAGAAGGCAGCTAGGCAGGATGGCTGCGTGGGTTCTTGTTGTTCTTGGCGGGCGCCGCAGTAGCCATGAATGGCGTGGCAAACCTGCTGCTGGACAAGGAGGAGCATCCTCTGTAGCTGGGCGAAAGCTTCGAATGGCACCCTAAAGTCTCCTTCCACACCATTCGCTTTGAGTGCCCGGCAGAGGTGGCATTTACGGGCCAGGCCGGCGACCCCAAAACATCGGCTTGATTAAGCTGGCCTGGCCCCATGTCAAAAGGGGGCCCTAACCACAGTAACCTATGCCTGCCTAACTGAAAACAGGCTCCACTGAGTTCAGTGTGACTTACTCCCAGGTAAGTGGGTAGAGCAGCTTTCCCCAGCCAATAGTTTGCTTGCAGCTTATAATAAGTAAAATAATAAATATTAACACTAAAATTCCATTGGGGCCCAGATCGGAGAGTTGCGGGCGCACGAAATGTTTACTTCTTCCTAGGGGGGGGGCGTAACAGAAAATAATTGAGAAGCACTGCACTACAGACTCAGACATTTTTCATTTTTACAGTTGTTTTATGATGAAAAAATGCTGGACCATATGCTATGACTGATACAAGTATTCCTTTCAAATAAACCACATGCTTGGCAAAAGCTTTCTCGCTTAGTAGTTCCAACTTCCCAGCAGACATCTGTAATTCTCCCAACATGTTGCATAATAGAATAACGACCACAATCGTACATTTGTGATGCTCAAAACTATAAGAGGGTTGTACAATGGTATTATGTTGTCCAAGTGCTGTCAAAGAAGGATAATCATTTTGATGTACTCAAGCACAAGCAATCTGCCAGAGTAATAAACTGAAATTGCCTGAAAAATTGCTGGAACACCATCAGTGACCCCAAACTTTCAATAACTATTGAGAAAGACATATTGTGGATGTACCTTCACTGACTTGACACCCTTAACTACTGCAAACACATCTATCAAACAGATACTTCCAGGAAATGTTTCCTCTCCGGAGCTCTTAGAAGGTAAAGTGCTACGGACATACAGCATTTGGAAGTGTAACAATCTTATGCTCAGGGCTTGGTGCCCCAATACACTAAAAATGCTACAAACAATTGAAAACATAGTATCCTACACAGGGGCGGGTTGCTCTCGAAGTTGCTACCGGTGCGCTGCGCGCACATCTCCACATTTTGTTCTGCGCATGCGCAGAGGGTAAAGGAACCCAAATGGCGCCATCCGGGTGGGTGGGTAAAGCCTCGCACTGCGATCGCTACCAGCTCTACGATGACCGGCAGGCACGCCCGAACTGGAAGCATTTCACCCCTGGTCTGAGTGTTCAGTGCTGTGCACTTTGGCCTTTGGGAGCTCTCTACTGTTGTTATTGTCCTGCTATTTGGAGCAAGATGGAATCTGGGAAGAGAGAGTGAGGCTGACTATGCGCACCTCTCCCTCACTTTAATCCACGCGCAAGTCTTGACATCCCCCCCAATTATAGATGTCAAGGTCCTCTTCGAATACAATGGACGAACATCACATCACTGTTGTTATTGGGGCTCCCAACAGCTGAACTGAGATCATTTTTTCTGGGTATGTTAAGCTTTTATGTTTCTATTTAAAGGTCTCTGCTAAAGTTATTAATAAAGTTTAAAATCTCCTTACCTGCTAGTGTGTGTGGATACTCAAAAAACTGATTGTCTGGCTCCTGACTGGTGTACATAGGTAAAAATACAAAACGATATAACAAAAAAATTAAAAACATCTGTGACACCATCAATTTCACTTGTACAACAATTTTGCAGGTTGTATACCAACATTAGTGGATCCCCCAGGCCAGATAATAAAGTCAACTCTTCAGACTCTTCCAGAAGACCTGCAAAGATAGGGCCAATCTCACCTCTTGGGGCAATGACATTCCAAAAGGTGGGTGCTGAGCAGGGATGGGTTCAGACTTACCTCGCTGCCGGTTTGCTTCCTCCCATGCTGCTTGAGCTCGTGCGCATTGCGCACTTTGCGCAGGCACACATGCATGTGCAGTGCTGAAAACTCGGCTTCTGCGCATGCGCAGAAGCAAAAAACAGGCTCTGCGCGTGCGCAGAAGTGAAAAACAAGATGGTGGTGCCATAGGCACCACTGAGAGAGCCCGTTTGGGGGCGTGACCAGCCGGCCATTGCTGCCAGTTCGGCGAGCAGGGGGAAATTCCCGTTACCGGTTCTATAGAACTGGTCCGAACCGGCAGGAACCCACCTCTGGTGCTGAGGCAGAAAAGACTGTCTTCTTGGGTCTCAACAGATGACTTTCCTTTGTGGATGGGAACCATAGCATGCCCTTCATGCCAAGCTTGATGGGATGGGTAGATTTGATTAGGAAGAGTCAGTCCCTCAAATAATCCACATTACAAAATGCTTAAGAGCCGAGGTGGCGCAGTGGTTAGAGTGCAGCACTGCAGGCTACTTCAGCTGACTGCTAGCTGCAGTTCGGCTGTTCAAATCTCACCGGCTCAAGGTTGACTCAGCCTTCCATCCTTCAGAGGTCGGTAAAATGAGGACCCAGATTGTTGGGGGCAATATGCTGACTCTGTAAACTGCTTAGAGAGGGCTGTAAAGCACTGTGAAGCGGTATATAAGTCTAAGTGCTATTGCTGCTGCTATTGCTATTATTTCAATTTGTCAGATTTCTAAAATTTAACTAACCTACATTATATCCCCAAGTTGGAACCAAAATGGCAACATTCGGAAACTCCATAAAACTTTCTTCTTTCAATGGTTTAGTTTCCTTTAATTGTAATGTTTTAGAAACATTTGTGTTTCAAAGTGGATTTGTCTGTTAGATTAAATTTTAATTCATCCAGTTTGCTCTGAATAAATATTTATGTTCCTCTCTGAGGCGTACATGAGTAAACTGAAGAGTTTTGGAGGAAACTTGGCCTGTACAGTATATTGAATATTGTCTGACCTCCTTTCTTATTGTACATGGTATTATTGTAAAAATGGGTCTTTTAAAGTCAATATCAACATTTCCCTCTGAACTTTGAGGACACTTTTACACTTCCAACTTATAATTTTAGGGCTGTTCAGGGCACTGATTTTCTCAAAAGGTGAATACTTCACTTACTATAATTTAATTTTCTAATGGTTCTTACTTACTTACTGGTAGGGGCAAATACTATGTACATTGATCTCGTGTGATTTAATTTTCCAAAATGTTCTTTTTTTAAAAAGAACCTTCTAAACCTGATAGTGATGATTTCCTCTTACTAGCTTCTTTTATTCTTTGTTACATAGATCAGACCATCCATGCTCAGTTGCAGTAAATGAAGCTAGCCTTACAAGAATTAAATGGAGTGATCAAATGAGCTGTGTTATAGCTGTTTGGGTTCTTTGGTTCAGCTAGGTCCTTCAGGAGTAATGATCTCAGCAACAAGATGCATTAGATAGGTACAAAAAGCTTCTATCTTTCTGATTAACAAACTATAAAACAGTATTGCTTTTTAGTAATTATTGTATGCCATCCAGAGTCACTTATCATGAATGATTAATTTGATGAACAAATAAGTAAAGTTTCCTTGTGAGGACCAGCAATAATAATCAAAACTCTTTTAACCATATTTAGATCATCTATGGTTTATTGTAATGCCATTATGATATCATAAGTTATTTATTTTATTATTTATATTTCTCATTTCTTAACCACCCATCCTCCACAGAGAGGAGTTCTGGGCAGTATACAATATAATCAATAAAATTAATATTAAAATCAGAATTAATTTAAGATTTAAAAGTTTTAAAATTATAAAAATAACATTATAACTGTTAAGGTGAGTGCAGAGCAATCCTTGAGTTATCAAGAACATGCACATAGAAGCGGGATATTGCAGTACATATGAGTAATGATTCAGTCACACACAGATTCTTTAAAGTGCATATATTTTTTACTTAAAGAAATAGCATAGTCCATAAACAGTCCAGGTCATACACGTTCAATTCAGTCAATATCTAGAAGTACAATGATCTTCTTACCAGCTTGTCTTTGTCTTACACATTTAACAAAGATATTACAGCTTACAAACACAACAGAATATCAGAGAGAGTAACAGAGCATAACACAGAGATCACTATCAAGTCAAAGAGTCAATACCAAATGAAACAACAGAGAGAATAAGCCATGATCTCTAGCTCCCTCTTATGGCAACTTGCAATACTTCAGCCAATCAGAACATAGCATACATTTAAAGCTATATTACATAAATACAAACAAACATATATTGGTGGCTTGTTTATATATTGCCAACCCAACCGTTTGGACAGAGTCCTAACAATAACATTCAAAAAGTGAAAAATTTCAAGATGGGGAGGTAGTAGTTGTTAATACAAGGAGTGGGGTCCTTATGCGGCCAGTTAGCCCCACCATTCTCTGAGCCTCTGTGTCTACTGTCCTCTGTGGGGGCTTTCCTCACCTCTGAGGGCTGGGTATTCCACAATGCAAGGGCAGTGGCAAAGAAGGCCCCTTAAGACCCCTTGTGGAAATTTTTTGACTGATGGGGACTGAAGCATACTTTCCTTGCCTGAATGAGCATGGCAGGTTGATGTGATGGAGCAAAGCTGGTTCCACTGGTAGCCTGGTCCTATGCCACGATGAGTTTGATAGGTGATGACCAATTCCTTGAATTGGACCCAGAAGCAAACTATCATCTGCTGCAGTTCACAGAGCACAGGTGTTCTATATGCCAGAATGGCTCTCATGGCCACATTCTGCACCAGCTGCAGCTTCTGAATACTCTTCAAGGCTAGCACCATGTACAGCGGGTTGTAATAGTCCAATTGGGAGATGATCAGGGCATGACTAAACAGAGGTCCTCCCTATCTAGGAAGGGATGTAACTGGTGTAGAATGTGAAGTTGGACATAGGCCCTCCTGGCTCCAGCTACCAGCTTCTCTTTGAGCAGGAGCCATGAGTCCAAGAGGACCCCCAAGTTACGCACTGCCTGGGGTAGTACAATCCCATTCAGGACCAAAGATGATAAACTCCTGGATAAACAGGGGTGTGATGATATCTTAAAGAGTTACTTAGGCCCATTACTGAAAAGGAAAACTGGCATAGTTTATATGATTACACTAGGAACCCAAAACATATTTTTGATCATCCTAGTATCTATGCCATACCATATGCTTTCACGGGCAATATTGTTGTGGCCCACCAGATACCAGCAGAGCTGGTGGCAAACTCAGACAATGAGGAGGTTGGGGAAGAACATGGGCCAGTTCTGAAGCCTGGGAAATGCTCTGATGGATGCTCAGCGTCGGACACAGATATAGAGCCAGGGCCATCCGGAATTTCCCAGCCAGAGAGGCAACTGCCTTTGGAGTCAGAGATAAGTGAGGAGGCGGAACAGCTGGGGCCTGTTCCAGATGCGCGTATGCACAGAGCAGATAGGAGAGGTGAACAATGGAGGACAATGAGCCAGCTCGGGAAGCAAAACAAACGTGGATATTGACTGGCCCGTCCCTGGCTGGGGAATAAATAGGAGGAAAGGGAAGTGGTTTGGTTGTCACAGACAACCGTTCACATTTCTGGAAACTTTGCTCCTTGTGTGTTTCGTGCGACAAAGACTGCCTTGCCAGAACTGAGGTTTGTCTATTTCTCTGTTTGAACTGACTTCATTTGCAGCCTCCTGGCTGGGAGCTCACAGCCTTGCATTTATCATAACGAGCTCATAAGGACTATTGTTCCATTTAACTTCTTGCAGAACTCTTGCCTGGACTTTCTGTTGGTGAATGCAGTTAATTCCCAATGTGTAAATAAAGAGGGGTTTTTCTTTGCAGGGAGTCTGTTTCTTGCTTCTGCGAAGGCCGGGTCAGAACATACATATACATCCTAATCTCAGATGTATACACAGAGGAGGGTTCAGAAAAACCCTATTTGATAAAGACTTATCTTTTTTCCATGTGTTGCATGCATGAAAACACTACATAGAATTGGGACTTAGAATTAGCATAGTCACAAACCATAAAATTCCTAAAACTGCCTACTCATTAAAAACTCTGGGAGACTTAACGTAAATGCAATTTTTAAAACCCAAACATTGAATATTAAAAGATAACTAGACTAAAGAAGAGAAACCAAATCAAATTATTATAATTGGTGGTGGTCGTGGTCGTACCTCCAAGTCAGTATCAGCTTTTGGCTACTGCCTGGACAAATCCCTGCGGTTCTTTTGGCAAAATTGCAGAAGTGGTTTGCCAGTGCTTTCTTCCTAGGACTAAGAGAGAGGGACTGGCCTAAGGTCACCCAGTTGGCTTTGTGCCTAAAGGAGCTAGAACTCATGATCCCCAGGTTGCTAGTTTGGTGCCGTAACCATTACAGTATCAAACCAAAATTATCGTACTTTCCCAATCATTAATATAGCAACAGGATCCTGGCTCAGAGATGTAGGAAGAGCTAGATTTTAATGGCCTTCCGAAAAACTAGCAGGGTCAAAGAAATAGGAACCTCAGAGGTGGGGATATTATTTCTTAAGCATGGCTGTGCCCTAACTTTTTAATTTCTGTAAATATGAAACCAAATGCAACTGTACAATATAAAACGTTGTATTATAAAAATGGGCTTCTTGGGACTTAATAAGCTACCTTCACTCTCCGTTCGTACTATTAGTACAAACTACCGTATTTTTCGGAGTATAAGATGCACCTTTTTACCCCCTGATGCTGGTAGGCAGAGGCAGAATAGTTTTTTTCTTGTTTTGCTCCCCCAAAATTAAGGTGCATCTTATACTCCAGTGTGTCTTATACTCCGAAAAATATGGTATTCAGAAATTTAGCCAAGAACATTTGGTTAAGATGGTTTGTGGTATTTTGCAAATGGGGCATCATTACCATTTGCTCAAAAAAAGTAACTGAATTTCACAAATTTATTCTGCTCTCATCTTCCAGTTAAATATATTTCACTGCTAAGTGTATTAAAAGCTAACATATTTGACCAAGAGCCCTTGGAAACCAATTACTTCTAAAGATGTATGGTGCCAAAAGTGTGGAAAGCAATGACACTGGAGGCTACTGGTTTAATTCAACAGGAATGTGGTGAGCTCTCTTGTTTCACACACGAACTATAGATTGTCTTCTGCATATTGTGATTCAGAGAGAAGATTTTCTTTCTGTATTGAAAATAGTTATAGCTACTCTAAGTCCCTAGCCAATTAGAAACTGTAAATACTAATACTTTGACATGGCCCCAAATGGTTTCATTATTTGCAAATTCACATGTTCTGTGGTAATCATTTTGCCCTGTCCATATGTTGCTGAAAGGGACTATGAAAGGGACTGTGAGGCACATTCAGATTAATGTTATCATCACAATTTATATTTGTTGGTGTTAATAGTTTTTTCACAATAATACAGAGGGTATAATCCTGTCTCTAGTGTAGTTAATTGCAACTCCTGTCGATCATAAGTTCATCTTGAGACTGGAAGACTCTCAGAATGTTAAAGGTTTCCAAGTCAGCCTGAAGGGACATTTTATCTTATCTCAGTGTAGGATGATAGATTTTATTTATATAATCATCAAATTTAGAATCCCGCCATTCATAGAGTGGCTCTGGGTGATGCAGAATTATGGATGTTTGAGATATACGATTTGTGTTAAGTTTTTAATTCTAATTGCCGCAGGTGAGTGTGCGGATCAAAACAAAAGATGTTTTTAAAAATGAACGTAGGAAGTATAGCTATAAAGTTTCTTTTTAGAACAGGTATAATTATATCATCTGTCAGAATTCTAACATGATTGATAGAATTTCCCTTCCTCTGGGCAGTCATTACTGGATAGCTTAGATATTGTGGCTTTTAGAATACTGTATGTGCAGCTGTGATATAGATATAGATACAAGATATAGAGATATAGATTGTATATACGCTATATACACTATATATACATATAAATACATACACACACACATACACAAACACACACACATACACACAGAGGTCAGTTTTGGTCACCACACTATAAAAAAGATGTTGAGACTCTAGAAAGAGTGCAGAGAAGAGCAACCAAAATGAATAGGGGGCTGGAGGCTAAAACATATAAAGAACGGTTGCTGGAATTGGGTATGTCTAGTCTAGTGAAGAGAAGGATCAGGGGAGACATGATAGCAGTGTTCCAATATTTGAGGGGCTGCCACAGAGAGGGTCAAGTTATTTTCCAAAGCACCTGAAGGCCAGACAAGGAATAATGGATGGAAACTGAATAAGGAGAGATTCAACCAGGAAATGAGAAAGTTTCTGACAGTGAGAAAAATCAACCAATGGAACAGTTTGCCTTCAGAAGTTGTGGGAGCTTCATCACTGGAAGCTTTCAAGAAGAGATTTGACTGCCATCTATTAGAAATGGTGTAGGGTCTCCTGCTTGGGTGGGGGGTTGGACTAGATGACCTACAAGGTTCCTTCCAACTCTGTTTATCTGTTAATCTGTTAATATAGGGTGAGTCAAAAAGTAATGCCATTTTCTTTAGGGCAGGTATAATTACCAACACAGGAACATGTAGCATACATCAAAATAAAGCTGGTCCTCTGTGGATCGCATCCCTACTTCTCAACATAATCACCGTTTCTCTCAATAGCAATGTTCCACCTTTGAATGAGAGCATATATCCCTGCCTTGTAAAATTTTGTTAACTGTTCTTTGAGCCACTTCTTCACTGCAGTTTTCACTTCCTCGTCACTGGAATAATGTTTGCCTCTCAAATCCTCTTTCATGGGGCCCGAAGAGATGATAGTCTGAAGCAGCTCCCAGTGGATAATGCCACTGCCTTGACTCAAACCATTGTTACCCACCGGGGAGCTTTCAAGTGCAAGCGCCTCCAGTTTGGTGTAAGTGTAGCCCCTGGCATTTTTCAAAGCCTCATGGAATGGCTGCTCCAAGGATTGCAGGGGATGGTTCCCTACTTTGACAACTTCCTAATCTCCACCTCCAGCCACTCTGACCGCGTATGCAAATTGAAGGCTGTCCTCCTCCATTTCCGGACGGCTGGCCTTAGGCTGCGGAAGGACAAATGTTGCATTGGGGTCCCCAAGGTGGAGTTCTTGGGGTTCGTTATTGATGGTGAGGGTATCCATCCCACCCCTCCAAGATTGAGGCCATTAAGCTGGCTCCTCCCCCTTCCTCTAGGGCCCAACTCCAGACTTTTCTGCTGTTACTTAATTTCTATTCTGTTTTCCTCCCACATAAAGCTTCTGTGGCAGAGCCCCTGATGTTCCTTGATGCTAAAGCTCCCTAGCATTGGGGGCCTTCTGAGCCTAGGGCCTTCCAGGCTGTTAAGGATCTGCTCACATCCAAGGCTGTCTTAGTTCAATACAGTAACAGCCTTCCTTATTGTTAGTCTGTGATGCGTCCTCATATGGGGTGGGTGCTGTCCTGAGTCATGTCTTGCCCAATGGATCTGAGGCCCCTCTGGCTTACTACTCTCGCACTCCATGGCTGAACGTAATTATAGCCAGCTGGATAGAGAGGCCCTGGCTTTTGTCGCTGGCATCCGTAAATTCCACAACTACCTTTATGGTAGGTTCTTTCACTTGGTCACTGACCACCAATCTCTCCTGGGGTTAATGGCCAACGACAGAGTCCTCACATCCTCTCGCCCTGCATGTCCCGGTGGCTTGAGTTTCTCGCCTCGTACTCTTACCAGCTGTACTACCACCCTTGCCAGCAGCTGGGCCATGCAGATGCCCTTAGCCACTGTCCCTTGCCCCTCCCCCTCGAGGACCCTGCTCCAGCATCTGCTGTCTTACTTGTAGATGAACTCTGAGGCCCTGTTACTGCTGCCCACATTGCTTCTCAATCTGGCACAAACCCCCTAATCTCTCAGGTCTTAGACTGGGTACGCAGGGGTTGGTCACCAGTGCCCCCAGCCCTGGAGTTTCAGCCCTATTTTAACTGACAACATGAGTTAACGGTCATGAAGAAATGCCTCCTTTGGGGCAGGGGTGGGTTCCTGCCGGTACGCTCTTACCTGTTGGTTGCCGCAGAACCGAAGAAGGCAGTGGCATTTGCGGCGCAGGGCTTCCCCCGCCCGCTGTCCCCCGCCCGCCTGGATGCCGCCATTTGCATTCTTTTGGCCTCTGCGCATGCGCAAAGCGTTCTGCTTGCGCAGAGGGCAAAAGAACGCAAATGCCGGCATCCAGGTGGGCGGGGGAAAGCGGGCGTGGGAAGCCCCGTGCCGCGAATGCCACCGGCTTCTTCGGTTCTGTGGCGACCAACAGGTAAGAGCATGAAGTCCCTAGGGCGCAGCTATGCCTGGTGGCCCAAAATGGACCAACAGATTGAGGCCTGGGTAGCAAATGTCAGATTTGCCAGCAGTCTAGGCCAGCCCCACCAGCAGCCCCCATACTTGATTGGGAGGCCCCTAAATCCCTCTGGTCAAGGCTCTACCTCAATTTGGCTGGCCCATTCCACAGCCAGATGTTTCTGGTACTTGTGGATGCCTATTTGAAGTGGGTTGAGCTGGCATGAATGCCCACCACTTCATCCAAGGCCAAGACTAGCATCGGACTAGCACTGATGATGTTACCTAGTTTGGGTAATGAAACATCTGCAAGAAAACAACCAAGGACCCCTCAAAATAGCCAGTGTCTACATTAGTCTAAGTTTCTGAATAAAGGGAACAGAAAAGACTTACACTGTTATTCAAAAGTGACTTCACTTTTGACCTAGACCAGTGGTTCCCAATCTTTTTTTTTTGCCATGCCCCACCTAAGCATCTCTAAAATCCTGATTGCCACCCCCCATGACATATAATTCTTACTATTCAAAAAGTGGACTCCCTCTCACTCAGAGGAAGCCTAAAAGGCCATTAACTTGGTTTAAACAAGGTTCCAATTGCCCCCATTAAAAATCATATTGCTCCCCCCTGTGGGGCATGGCCCCACGTTGGGAACCACTGACCTAAACCAGGTAACATTAACAATATATCCTACTTTTAGCTGGCAGACCTTCCCAACAATTCCTTCAATGCTCTATATGCCCCAATTCTTGAGCTACTGGATGACAATAACCACCTCATTTTGTTTGTTAAAAAGTAGTAGATTTCATGAAATACCATATTTTCTTGATAGGTTCTTTTATTTTTCTGGAGTGCACTTCCTTCAGTTTTGAAAATGGCAAAATGTTATTTTGTAGGATAATAACTACAGCTTCATCTATAACACTAAAGTTATGAACAAGTTTCTTTCTTTCTGTACAACCAAGTAGTTCTCTGCTTCCAGGAAACGAATGTAGTAAATGCACATTTTTCTCAAGAGATCCTCACCTGAAGATTAGAATGAATGAAAACATTCCTTTATCTTGTTCTAAATGGGCTGAAATTCCCAGCTTATTTTCCCTCATGAAAAGTACAGATTTTTGTGAGATAAAACATCCATTGAACAGCCATTGTGAATACTTAGGAAAAGATCTTTTAAAAAAACTACTTTTTTCTTGGATTCTTTGTCAAAATAAATACTGGATGTTGAATCATCATAAAAAAATACTAAATATAAAAAGATTCTCCACAATGCACTTTAAGCAGTGACCTATTTTTAAATTGAAAAATATAATTCTCCATCTTTTCTGTTCTTATAAATAACTCAAGGCAGCAAATACATATCTAATATTTCTTCCTCCTATTTTCTCCTCAACAACAACAACAACTCTGTGAGGTTAGTTGGGCTGAGAGAGAGTGACTGGGCCAAAGTCACCCAGCTGGCTTTCATGCCTAAAGCAGAACTAGAACTCACAATTTCCTGGTTTCTACTCTGGTCGGTTTCTACAGTTTGAATGAAATAATCGATATTTTGCTTTAAAAACTACTCCCTCAGATGATTCCACAGATACCACTCTAGATGTCAGCTCAGGGGAGGATAAACTGGTTCGTGGCACATCAGGAGCTGAGTTAATTAATGGCTCAAAGCAGCTGTCTGGAAGGGATTTGGCTGAGGCTCCAGCTGGGGAAAGCTTGCAGTGGCAGATGGTCAGTGATGAGGAAGAGGAACTGCCTTCTGCACCTGATCCAACAGCACCGTAGGGCAGAGAAAAGGCAGGAACTGAGAGTGTCAGCCAGATTACTCAGGAGGAGAAACCCTCACCCTTCTTGATGGGCTCCACCGGAAGCTAGCTATTTAGCACAGCAGACAGAGGGAGGCATTGCTGGGAACAAGGTGTTTGTTTCCTAGCTGTGTGTTTTCTGGTCGTGGTGATTCCTGCCTCACTTTGGATTGACACTGTGCCTTGACTTGAATCGTGCCTTGGAAACTCTGGACTTTTCTTGACTCATTGTGGATCTAAGTTTGCCTGGTGCATTTATTTTATTTGAGAAACTTTCAATTGCTTTGTAGACTCTTTTGCCATTGCTCTGTGGACTAAACATGGTCTGTTCATGGCTGGACTTAATTGGGACAGTTCTGGGTTTTTATGGTGAAGGGAATTGCTGGGGAATATTAATATACTCACTAAAGCAGTTACATGTGTGTGTGAATGAGTGGGGCAGAACACTCATATGGTAATACAGCACCCACCATTCTTTAGCCAATGCCCCTTACTAATAGAAAATTAGTAAGGAGTAACAATATTTTATTTTGGCATTGTATGTCAAAATTGTTCCTTAGATAATAGATCCGCAAAATATCTCTAAACTTGGATTGTGAATTCTCTTTTCGTGGTGTAATGTAAGCAATTCTGATTGCTTTATGTTTATAAGCCCTTTATCATTTAAATTTTGGAATCTAAAGATATTTTCATACATAAAGCTTAATTACTTTACATGCCAATCACATATGCTTTAAACTATTCAAATGGAACTTTAAATAAACTTGAAATATGGTTCAAGCCACAAAGATTTTTCTACAGTTTGTAATATGAATACAATCCATATAGGCTAGAATGTTTATTCAGATCACAAAAACTTTTTATATCAAATTTATATAACTGAATGAAGAAGTATATTGAAACTAATAGTTAGCTAACTTTTTTATAATGACACTTTTAAAAAGTGGATAAACAATTAGGAAAATCTAAATTACTGGCATGTAACCTTCCTACATCTAGTCTACATTTTCTTGAATCCATGCCATGATAATCAATGAATGGTTAGTAGCAATTATGCAGGTAACAATTAACTACATGTTTATGGCTGTTTAATGTATTTCTTATAACCTATGGAAACTGAAAACAACCATATTATCTTTACAGTTTTAAAGTATGTGTAGGCTACTTTTTTTTTACCCAGACACTTGTGTTTTTGTTATTTATTATCATAATCCATCATGGGATTTCTACTAACTGCTTTCAACTTCTCTTTCTTGGCAGTATTGGGGTTTTAAATTACAAAATTGGGGAATTAAATCTTGGGGAGATTTAATGCTTTTTGGGGCATATTTTTAGAGCAATAAAAGGAAGGGGATTCACACAGTCAAAAAATGAGTTTTTTGTTGCTAAATGATGGGGAAGGATAGAAGGGAGGATGGTGAAACTACAACTCTAGTGCTCTGGTTTGAAAGAAATATATGTGGTATGGAAGAAGGGCACCAATATCAAAATAATAGAGTTGGAAGGGACCTTGGAGGTCTTCTAGTCCAACCCCCTGCACAAGCAGAAGACCCTATGCCATCCTGGAAAAATGGCTATCCAATCTCTTATTAAATATCTCCAGTAATGAAGCATCCTCAAACACTTTGGCCACCTAATGAGAAGGAAGTACTCACTGGAGAAGAGCCTAATGCTGGGAAAGATTGAGGGCAAAAGAAGAAGGGGACGACAGAGAATGAGGTGGCTGGATGGAGTCACTGAAGCAGTCGGTGTGAGCTTTAAATGGACTCCGGGAGATGGTAGAGGACAGGAAGGCCTGGAGGAACATTGTCCATGGGGTCGCGATGGGTCAGACACAACTTCGCAACTAACAACAACAACAACAAAATGAAGCATCCACAACTTCTGAAGGTAATCCATTTTACTGGTTACCATATTTTTCAGAGTATAAGACGCACCTTTTTACCCCCAAAAAGAGGGTGAAAACTTGGGTGCGTCTTATACATCGAATGCAGCCCCATCCAGCCACCCCCCCACCCTTTGGCCTCTGCCTCCCAGCAATTTACCTCTTTGCAGCAAACAGGGCAAATAACAAGAAGAGCACAGCAGAGCCTGATTAGCACAAGCAAGTGATTATCTGCCTCCCGACCCACAGCTGACTGAGGCTTGAAAGCCATGTGCTAAAATGAAACTAACTACGGTAGCTGCAAGGAGACAAATTGCTGGGAGGTGGACTGCTGGCAATATTGGATTGCTGAAACTGCAAGGAGGTAAGTAAATAACTATAAATGTTTGTAGAGTGTTCAAATTATTAGACTTGTTTTTTAAAGACTGCTTTATTATTGTTCCAGACAACTTAACAAAATGAAGAAGCTTTTTAAAATAAATGCTTGCTCTGAAGAGGCCCAGTGCTTTTGTATCTTCTTTTAAATAGCAAAGAATGTATACTTCCAGAAAGCCACATCAAATTTAAAGATCTGTAAAAGTATAATCTGAAATGTAGCAGTGTCCTGTTTAGTATTAAGATAAGGCAGCTGAGTTAAACGCTGACTTAGTCATATTTGGAGTAGATCTATTTAAATAGTTGGGAGGAGTTAGTGTGATTACATTTAAGAAAACTTTCTGGCATTAATATACTGCCATAATGTACATTTCTCCAATTCTTTGCTATTTCTATGGGTCAGGCACACATGCACAGAAATACACAGCAAACAGTGTATATTATCTGTGCTGTTTGCTGTTTGGCAAATTGCTGGGAGGCAGAGGCCCTTTTTCCTTGTTTTCCTCCCCCAGAACTAAGGTGATTCTTATACTCCGGTGCGTCTTATACTCCGAAAAATAGGGTAATTGTTCTTGTTGTCAGAGTTCTAGATTGTTTCTCTCCATGATTAGTTTCCATCCATTGCTTCTTGTCTTGCCTTCTGGTAAATAGGTTGACTTCCTCTTCTTTGTGGCCCCCTAATCATCTTTGTTGCTCTTCTATGTATTCCTCCCAGAGTCTCAACATCTTTTTTATATTGTGGCAATCAAACCTGAATGCAATATTCAAAGTGTGATCTTACTAAGGCATTATAAGAGCCGAGGTGGCGCAGCAACTAGAGAGCAGTACTGCAGGCTACTTTAGCTGACTGTGATCATTTGAGTTCAGCTGTTCAAATCTCACCGGCTCAGGGTTGACTCAGCCTTCCATCCTTCCGAGGTAGGTAAAATGAAGACCCAGATTGTTGGGGGCAATGTAAATATATACATTGCTTAATGGTGTAAACCGCTTAGAGAGTGCTTGCACTATGAGGCGGTATATAAATCTCACAAAATAAATAAAATAAATAAATAAATACTAACACTTCACATAATCTTGATTCTATCCCTCTGTTAATGCAGCCTAGGACTGTGTTGACTTTTTTTGGCAGCTGCAGCACACTGCTAGCTCTTATTTAACTGATTGTCCACTAATACTCCAATATCTCTCTCACATTTACTCCTATTGACCCAGGTTCCACCTATTTTATACCTGTACAATATTAGGATCAATAATCACCAATAGAAGCTTATGATGCATCCATTCATGCATTCCATGGGCAAAATCTCAACCAGTGAATTAAAACATTTGTTTGGCCATAGTTAAAGCAAATCATCATCTGGCAACATCTAGTTTCACTGAAAACAATATAAAGCCTAAACTCATCACTACCATTTTGGTAAAAACTGCAACTGACAGTGCTATAAATAGTCTGATCAAATGTCCCAGTTTATATCTGTTGCCCTGGCATTCCGGCTGATTTATCATTGTCCCAGATTTTCATTTTTTAATGAAGCATTATTATTTATAGTACTTACGGGCAAAGCTAGGCCAGTGCTACTAGTCATCCATTTTATATTCTTCTTTTAATGTATATGTGCATGGAAAGCAAGTCCAGCTACTTCCCCTCCACTGTGCTTCCTTTCCTCCCCAAAACTGTTGCCTTTTTTCATGCAGCAGTCAGTTTATGTTCCTTGAACTTTTGCTTTAACTGGGGGCTAAACCATTGGCCCCCAGTTCTGCATTATTCATTGGACATGGTTTGGAGCAGTGGTAGGTTGCTTCCGGTTTGGACCGGTTCTTAGAACCGGTAGTGCCGGCTGTGGGAGGCTCCGCCCACCCACCCGGGACGCTTCTGCGCATGTGCAGAAGTGTCTCACGTGCACGCAAGCGCGCACGCAAAATGATGACAAAATTATTTACAACCCCCCACTGGTGTGGAGGACAAATTAGGTAGTCATCCTAGGTGTAAGTCACTAGAGATCCTGTCTTTGATTAGGAAACTTTGATTATTACAAGTCATTAATTTAAAAAAAACATTAAAGTAACATAGTTATTGTTAGAACCCTGTTCAAACGATTGGGTGTGTCAATATATGATTAAGCCACAAATCATTGTTATGTGTATATTGCTTTAAATGCATTGTGGATGATTACTATATAAGCAAGCAAGAGAGCATGCTCAATGTGGTTGGTGGTTGGTGGTTTAGTGTGGTTTAGTGTGGTGAGTGGTGTTTGACGGTGTGTTCCGGATTGAAGACTCTCTGCTGCTTTACGGATGAGTAGATTACTTTATGACTGTGTGGAATTGCTGTGAAGAGAAGAGTAACTATCTGTGATAGTATTGAATTAAGTGATAGCTGTAATCTTTGTTTGTGAGTTAAAACAAAGATAGGCAAGAAGAAGAAACTTCACATTGACTGAATAACTGTGTATGACTTGGACTTCCTATTTAACTTTGCTACTATTTTGTACATATTAAAGATATTCTGTTTATTGACTGAATAGCATTCATATCAAACTGCAACACCATTACTACAACACATTTCGTTGTGTATGTGCTTAACAGCACAATAACTCCTTAACATTTATCTAAAATGGAAAGAAAGATTTAAAACAATATTTTCAGAGAAGGAATTTAAGCATTTATATATTCATTATATATTTAACACTACGTGTACCTTGGTCAATGGAAGGTGATACAATAAAGGAAATTGAATGCTGTGCTAAATGTGGTTGGCAGGCATTTAGCAAGCTAAGAATAATTTTCAAGAAAAACCTCCCCCTATGCCTGAAGATAAAAGTTTTTGATCAGTGTGTGCTACCTGTTCTAACATATGCTGGTGAAATATGGACATTAACCTCACAATCGATACAAAAGCTAAAAGTGGTGCAAAAAGCCATGGAAAGATACATGCTCGGCATTACAAGACAAGACAGAAAGACCTGCACACGGATTAGAGAACAAATGAAAGTATACAATATCATCAAGAGAGTAAAAGAATTGAAATGGAAATGGGCTGGTCACATAGCAAGAACAACTCTGGGCAGGTGGACCAAGGCAGAGAAATGAACTGCTGTCAGTGGCCGGCCGGCTACAGGGAAGCCCTTAAAAGCGGCTTCCCTGCAGCCTTCCGGCACTTGGTGTTACTCTCAGCTTAAGAGAAATAAAGAGCCGAGGTGGCGCAGCAATTAGAGTGCAGTACTGCAGGCCACTTTAGCTGACTGTGATCCGCAGGTCAGCAGTTCAAATCTCACCGGCTCAAGGTTGACTCAGCCTTCCATCCTTCTGAGGTAGGTAAAATGAGGACCCAGATTGTTGGGGGCAATATAAATATACATTGCTTACTGGTGTAAACCGCTTAGAGAGTGCTTGCACTGTGAGGCGGTATATAAGTCTCACTAATTAATAAATAAATAAATAATAAAGGTGCTGAACAGTTCCTACATCTCGTCTCTTCATTACGCGTGAATCTAACATTAACCATGATATTCTCTCTTCTCCACAGGTTCAATTCAGCTCCCCAATCATGTTTAGTTAAAATTTCTCTTTTTATTTCCGGACTTTTATTTCTATTCCTTTTTGGTTACTCTCCAATTTGCCACACCTGGCAAAGGGAGGCTTCATGCCTGTTATGAAACTCAAGCCTAAAGATAAGTGTAACAGAGCATATTTTATTCTAGTTCCCCCTGAGTAGCAAAGGTCATTTTCATTCATTGCAGACAACCTGGTTCATCTGATTATTTGTATACTGGAAATCATTATTGCAACTGGGTGCTATTTGTCACTTCCAAATTTTGTCATATTTCTAGTCTTTTTTAAAAGATTTATTACTAGCTATGATCATGAGCATTGGATCTCATTTAATGTATTAGCCAAAGGTTTTACAAAATGCAATATTGAATTAGAACCGTTTCATATAATATATTAGTTTGTAAATTAAAAATAAGAGTACATCTTTCAAAGGTGACATTATTTCAAAGCATAAATTTCTCATTTCTCATTCATGAAAGGATTATATGCCTTTTCCCAACTTTTACTTATCTCATTTTCCTTGCCTTTTCATTTATTGACTGCTTCCCAATATCTCCCATCCACCAATTTTCTTTTGGGATTGAGAAAGGGAAGATAGTCCCACTTCTCTAAGCCTCTTCCATATGCCACACTTCTGTGGCTGCAAGCTATGTTTTCTCAGCGCTATTGATAGAACTTTCAAACTATAATACTTATTTATTTATTTATTTATTTATTTATTTATTTATTTATTTATTTATTTATTTATTTGTGAGATTTATATACTGCCTCACAGTGCCAGCACTCTCTAAGCGGTTTACACCAGTAAGCAATGTTTATTTATATTGCCCCCAACAATCTGGGTCCTCATTTTACCAACCTCGGAAGGATGGAAGGCTGAGTCAACCTTGAGCCGGTGAGATTTGAACCGCTGACCTGCGGATCACAGTCAGCTAAAGTGGCCTGCAGTACCCCACTCTAACCGCTGCGCCACCTCGGCTCAATACTTGTATTTGAAGAAAGCATCCCATATTTCTGAGACACAAAAGCTGAAATTGGATACTACCATTGCAACTGGTTTAAGCAGACTCAGACTTGGGCACATTCTGAGTAGTAAATACCAAGCTTATATTTCAGTACTTGGGACCACTGTTTCTGCACCCAGAAAGCCACATTTTAAAGGAGAAGAGGGGAAAGCAGACAAAGAAATCACACCCACACAATTTCAGAAGCCAAATGCAAAGGGAGTTGCCTTGAAGATGGAATCCTGTTGTATCAGTATGTTCACACAGATTAAAAAGCCTAGAATAATTAGATTGAGTCCCAAATAAGATCATCTTTATGACTTTTCAATAGCTTGCTTTACAGATTGTTTTAATAGAATGGCAACTATTTTTCTTACTGTGTTGGTTTTCCTTCATTTACAGTATTTGAAATGTTTACCAAAAGTTTCACTCCTTATAGTATGAAAAATGTTCCGTTTATATTCTGCCTTCAAAAAAGTTTAAGGAAACCATTATTGGGGACTCAGCTCTTTATAATATGCACAATAGCTTTCTTAAAGATACTTAGATGACTGAAAGTCATCTAGCAAACCAAGTACTCAGTTGAACCTGGATCTCTCCTACCTCAATCTAATATTTTAAACTTTTTACCACACTGAGGGCATTTCAGTGAGAGCTGAGAGCTGAAGTGGTGCAGTGGTTAAATGCTGCGACTGCAGGCTGACTGCTAGTTCAGCAGTTCAGCTGTTCAAATCTCACTAGGCTCAAGGTTGACTCAGCCTTCCATCCTTCCGAGGTGGGTAAAATGAGGACCCAGATTGTTGGGGGCAATATGCTGAACTCTGTAAACCGCTTAGAGAGGGCTGTAAAGCACTATGAAGCGGTATATAAGTAAAAGTGCTATTGCTATTGCTATTTCCACATATTTCTATTCTCCAATACCCTCAAAGGCTGGAAGGTGAGGCCAAGCAAGAGCTCAGTTCATATTGCTTTTATAAGCAAAGAAAATCAAGGACAGATTCTTACTATGGCTGTGAAACTGACCAAAATAATTAATATTGATTTTTCTGGTGAGTGTGACTGTAAAAATACTAAACAACTAGCAGAGGAAGCAGGAAGTAGGTGAGGTAAGAATCTTGAAATGTCACAAGTAGAATTTGAATAAGTACAAGAACCAGTTTGAAATCTGATTTGGATAGTTTGTTAATGCAGGTCTCAGAATAGTATGGGAAGATACTAGGGGTGTATAGGGTGTTCAGGGAGGGATAGCACCTCTGGTGTAGGGGCATGTCGTGTCCTTTTACGGCAGCTCATTTTAGGGCATCTTTTAGGGCAGCTCATTCACCTTTGGTCCCCACCTGTCACCCAGCTGTCACCTATGGCTCCTAGCAGCTGTAGCATGCGCAGCGGCCACACCCCGGGCAACAGATTCGACAGGCTGGCCAAACCAGGTTGAGAGTAGCCGTTGGGTCATCGACCTTCGATGAGATAGGGACTTGTCTATCTCGAGCATGTGAAGACAGATTCCGGCGAACTGGGCGGATGAAACCTACTAGAATAGGTCAACGGTCATAAAGGCGTCTTTGCAAACGATGTGGTACGCTAAGAGCACGGCAAGACACAAAAGATGTCCTGGTCAACCACTACGCCCAGCCCATCTCCAACTGTCTCGACTCTTGTCCTGCTATTTGGAGTAAGATGGAATCTGGGAAGAGAGAGTGAGGCTGACTATGCGCACCTCTCCCTCACTTTAATCCAATTCATGCGCAAGTCTTGACATCCTCCCCCAAGGATGTCAAGGTCCTCTTCGATCACGATGGACGAACATCATCAAATGGGAATATATTTCTTTTTAACAGAATTGCTAGAATAAGTCAGGTTTGGTAGTATAGAAAATCTTTACATTACCTACATTCTGCACTTCTAAAAATCAAGAACTGCAACAGTGAAAAGCTGAGAGTTCCAGCATTCAGGACACTCTTGTTCTTTTTGACTTCTTAGTGATTTTCAATGCCATCAACCATGGTATCCTTTTGGGTTGACTTGGGGAGTTCGGGGATGGACAGCACAGTTGTGTGCTAGTTCACCTTCTTCCTCTGATGCTGGGCCCCAATTGGTGTTAATAGGGAATGAGAGGTACAGCTAACGGCCCCTCCTTTGTGGATTCTCAGTGCTCTCTCCACTCCTTTTTAACATCTACATGAAACCGCTGGACAAGATTATTCACCCATATAACACCTTTGCTCTGAGAACTGCACTGCATTCCAGTTTGCTTCTGGGTCCAAATCAAAGGTTGGTCATCACCTATAAAGCCCTACATGGCATAAGCCTGGCTACCTACAGAGCCAGCTTTAACCCATTACATCAACCTGTCTCTCTCATTCAGGTAGGACAGGTATGCTGCAGACTCCATCAGTGAAATAATTTCCATCAGCAGGGTCTAGGAGGAGGGTCTTCTCTGCTACTTTTTATTTTTTATTTTTTTATTTATTTTTGTCAAGTACGTGTTGGTAATATACATAGATATAACATTGTTTATATACATAAGATGAGTACTGATAAGAGGGAACATTAGGACAGGGACAGTAGGCACGCTGGTGCGCTTATGCACGCCCCTTACTGACCTCTTAGGAATCGGGTGAGGTCAACAGTGGACAGTCTAAGGGTAAAGTTTTGGGGGTTTGGTGACGAAACCACAATGTCAGGTAGTGAGTTCCAGGCATTTACCACTCTGTTGCTAAAGTCGTATTTTCTACAGTATTTTCTACTGCCCTTGCATTGTGGAACATTCTGCCCTCAGAGGTGTATAAACCCCCCAATCTTCTGGCCTTCCACAAAGGGGTCAAAACTTGGCTGTGTGACCTTGTGTGGGAGACACAGAGGCCCACACACCACTGTCGGGTTGGCTGGCCCAATAAGAGCCCCCCCTTCTCCTGTATTAACAACTCCCTCCATTTTGGAATTGTTCATCTTTTGAAATGTTATAATGTTACTTTTATCATTTTAAAACTTTTTAATCTTAAATTAATTCTGATTTTAATGTAAATTTTACTGATGGCATTGTGCACTGCCCAGAGCTGCTCTCTGATATTACAGCTAGAGAAAAAAGACAAATTAGATCGTTTGTCAGACTACATTCCACGAGGATCTCAGTTCATTGTAGCTGCAGATAAATAAGTCAGTAAGTCAGCTGTTAATTAAAAGCAATTTATGACATTCATTGGACTTCAACTAGAGATACATTTGGCCTATTAAAAAGTAGTGAGATGGAAACCATCATATTTTAATGCCTATAATCTTATTTTTATTACAGATACAGGACAGAAACTAAAACATCTGAAGCAGAATCAGTTAATGTATGACGTGAATATTCTTCTATGATGATCAGCATTTTGGACCAATAGCCAAGAATTTTCTGAAAATGATAGAGACATTTTTTTAAAAAATCATCTTCAAAGTTCACAACATTATTTAAAACAATGAATAATAAAAATTGAGGATATTTTAATTACATCTTCTTGGTTTCTCTCCTTGCTCATTTAAGAAAAGAAGCAAAGCTGAAGATATTCAGTTATGTGAACATGATTTATTAATTCACAATAAAGACAGCCAGTGCAATAGTTAACTGTTGCACAGATGGCAAGGATTCCTAGGTTGAAGTCCACATTCACACACGTTCACTGGGTAATTTGACAAATCTGTTCACCCAACCAACTTCACAGGGTTTTGGATGTAGAGAAAAATGGGAGGAGGAAGTGTTATGTTGTCTTCAGTCCTTCATGCTTATTTTATGAATACAATAGATACATTTATAATTTATTTATTTTATAAATAAAATAATTTTAGGGAAGGGGAATATCTGAACAAACTTTTGTTTGGACTTGAGAGGAATACATGGAGAATATATTTCATAAAACAAGACTGAGAACAATTTGAAAATGGATTTAAAAGTCACAGGCTACAAGAATTATATGGAAAAGGTGCTATACTGGATATTCAAATGAAATCAGATGATGTTTTAATAATTCAAAGGAATAGATAGATAGATAGATAGATAGATAGATAGATAGATAGATAGATAGATAGATAGATAGATAGATAGATAGATAGATAGATATAGATATAGATATAGATATAGATATAGATATAGATATAGATATAGATATAGATATAGATAACAAATCAAAATATTGACCTGGATTACTTTCCTATGTTGAGTTTACAAAAGAGGCTTGTTAAGCTTTGAAGAAGTTTGTGAAAAGAAACAATGAAGAAATGAAGAGAACTCAAATTCTAAGGCAATATTTGAAGGACTAAAGATCAAAATTGTTAAAAAAATAAAAGGAATGAATATAGAGTTGGTTTATTTGATCAGGGTTAATATATATATATTGTTGTCTCTGGTAACCATTAATGGAATTTTGCTGATCAAACAATGAGGCTTTAACAATTTGTTTATAGATAAGAGATGGGAAGAAGAGATCATTTGTTGTATTTTTAAAAAAGATGATACTAGAATTGTTGTACTTGTGATAAAAGCAGAAATTTCATGACATATTTTTTCTTTTCTATTTTTTTTGTTTCCTTTTGTGCTTTTCTCTTTTTTCTTTTCTAGACTTTCTCTTTTTTTCCTTTTAGTTTGTATTAGTTTTATTTTTTAATTGTATTTTTTAATAAAATTACTATATAAATTGTTGTTTCTGTATATGGGATTTTATTTTTGTTCTAATTGAAAAGGGTACCAAATTTCCATTTTTTCATATCTCAGCAAAAGTGAAGAATTAAGTAAAGTGTGGAAATTGCTTCACAGTATCAGATCTGCCTACACCTTCTGGATCGCATATAGCATCTTTCTACAACCTTAGCATCCATCATACCATATGTATCGATGTTGATTAGAGCTACCATATCCAGGCGACATAATCATTTTTTTCCTGTCATCTGTAGTTATCTGGATCTTTGTGTCAAGATATATAATATATAATTATATCCAGGACACACACACACACAGAGGGAGATACATAATTGTTGTATGTATAATATATAATTTCACTTCCCTGAATTCCAAACCAGAATAGCCACAGCTGAGAATTTTGGGAGATAGGGGGTACATGTCTGAAGACAAATCAGCTTCAGGGAAAGCTATTATAAGTGATTTGTCACAAAGAAAATGCTTGCTATCTTACAAATGTGTCTTAGTAGCTTATCTATCTTTTAACTTTATTTTAATCTGAAGGAACAGCACTGAAGCAAGCACTTGGGCAAGACCCATACTTCTTTATAAGATTCAGTGCTAGTAATAGTCATCCTGCTGCCACCCCTGTAATCTGAATTATAAGAAATATCTTCAACAGTATTCAGATAGACATTCTAAATTAATTAAACATAATTATCCACTTTTAGCAGAAATATCTGGCTTTGTTCTTGATCTACAGTATAACCAGTAGTGGGTTCTAAAACCCTTTATTACCGGTTCGCACGTGTGACGCTTCTGCGCATGTGCAGAAGAGTCCCGGGTGGGTGGGCAGAGCCTCCCACCGGTGGCGCTACCGGTTCTAAGAACCAGACCAAACCGGGAGCAACCCACCCCTGAGTATAACCCATGCTGTATTCATTCACTGTATTAATACCCGTTGTGTTCATTTTCTGAAATTCTGCATGCAAAAAACCTGAGATGGTTATTGTTAGAACCCTGTTCAAATGATTGGGTGTGTTAATATATGATTAAGCCACAAATCATTGTTATGTGTATATTGCTTTAAATGCATTGTGGATGATTACTATATAAGCAAGCAAGAGAGCATGCTCAATGTGGTTGGTGGTTTAGTGTGGTGAGTGGTGTTTGACAGTGTGTTCCGGATTGAAGATTCTCTGCTGCTTTACTGATGAGTAGATTACTTTATGGCTGTGTGGAATTGCTGTGAAAGGAAGAGTAACTATCTGTGATAGTATAGAATTAAGTGATAGCTGTAATATTTGTTTGTGAGTTAAAACAAAGATAGGCAAGAAGAAGAAACTTCACATTGACTGAATAACTGTGTATGACTTGGACTTCCTATTTAACTTTGCTACTATTTTGTACGTATTAAAGATATTCTGTTTATTGACTGAATAGCATTCATATCAAACTGCAACACCATTACTACAACACATTTCGTTGTGTATGTGCTTAACAGCACAATAACTCCTTAACAGTTATTTTTAATTTCCAAAAAATCAGACCAGTAGATGGCAGCAAAAAGATGCAAAGAAAAAATTCTAACCCTTTACTACCAACTTATGGCCATCTAACTGTATGGTAGGGGTATTCGGTGCATATATTTATGTACTTCTTTCCAAAGATAACTCAAACAGAATTATCCGCATCTAAACAGGCAATCGGGGATATTTTGATTAAGTCTTGCATAACATTGGTATCAGCAAATATTGATCTCTGGAGACAGAGAAAAAAAACACAGGATAAAAATGTTCCTACTTCACAGCAATGTCCCATATTGTTCAAGAGCTATGGCCTTCTGATGCCATGATTAACAAAAAAAAAGTGCCAGTAAATCTCTGGTGTTGATAGCAAATTAAAAGCTCTTCTTTTACCCATGCATTACAAATGTTCATCAATGTATCCATATATCTAGTTCAGGTTGTAATGAATTCAGTTGTCTGAATGAATATGATATCTGTGTATCTGTTAATGCATCTCTGCATTATTTGAATAAATCTCTATGTTTATATATTTGTGTGTGTGTGTGTGTATGTATGTTGTTGAGTCTGGTGATTGAAGAGGCTTGATACAGGTTTCAAGCAGAGGTGGGTTCCTGCCGGAGCTGTCCAGTGCACAGCTCCGGTAGGGAGCAGCCGATTGCGCAATTTGCGTGTGACTGCTCCGGAGCCCTCTCTGCCGGTCCGTCGTGCACGTCACCATCTTTTTCTGTGAATTTTTGGGTGATTTTGCTTCTGCGCATGCGCAGATTTTTCTGCATGCACAGAAGCAAAATCTCACCAAAATCTCCCGCCCGCGCGCGTCCCCTCATGAGATTTTGGCATGATTTAGCTTCTGCGCATACGCAGAAGCAAAATCGTGCAAGGGGGCGCGCACGTGTAGCATGCGCACGCACCCCCGAAATGTGGAGATGCGGGCGCAGCGCACCGGCACCAGTAAGGAAGCAACCCATCACTGGTTTCAAGACAAACAGTTCTTTATTTAACTATGTACAAGATCCAGCAGAGAGCCAGTCTGACAGCTAGTCCTTTTATAGGGAGCTGTCAGATGGCTCAGCCAATCAGTGGTCTCCATTTTTCCACCTGAATAGAAGACATGGTTGTAATCAGGCCATCTGGATATCTATCACATGTGCGTGTGTGTGTGTGAGAGAGAGTTCAGAGTGTTCAGTGTGGTGGTCATGGATTGTCTATCCCTTTTGTATTTCTCAATACTACAAATTATTGCTAGGGAGATTCTTCTAAAGAACTACATTAAAAATTCATATAATCTTATTACTAATGAGGCATTCCTTGGCAGAAATTTATATTTGAAGATCTGCTTGTCTACATTTACAGTTCCAGAATTATCTCCTTGTTTATTTAGAGTAAGTTATCTAGCAACAATTTACTCATTTAGTTGTTTAATTTCATAATGCCACAACTCAAAAATATTCATAGTAATGCACAATTTACTTGCTCTACCATTGTTCATGTGTGACATTTATAGTATTATATAAGGTCAGTATTTTTATATAATTCAAGCAAAATAAGAATGTTTAGGATATGTATTATGAACACCTTTTGGACTTTAATTCATATGGAAATATTCTAATCTAAGCAGACCATCAAAAATTAGTGCATAATAAGGGGATAAGATGAGGCTGTCACAAATATAATAAAGATAAGTTAACATAATAAGTAACAAACATGTTGGTACACCACGTTTCCATCCCAGAAATTGTTTGTGAATTATTGTCATTATTATTTCTTTTAAAAACCTTGAGTAAATGTTATCTTCAAAATTCATTTTACAAAATGCCATTGATTGCTTATAATCTTAATTGTTCCCTCATGCGAAATAATGCTGAAAACATAAAACTGCCTAGGAATATTCAGTGTTAGCATCATTTTAGGTATTTCACACAAAAAATAAAACCTAATAAAAGAAATGCAAGGTCATGTTAAATAAATGGCTGGAATGTGTGTCATCATTTGCCTTTTAAATTTTGTGGCAGTATGAACAAGTTGGAGCTTTAATTAGAGCTGAATTAAGTGTTGCAACTTAATAAAAATGAACATCCTAGAAGAAAATGTAGTTCTGGTGAAAAAAAAAATGTATACGATCTAAAGCAGGGATGTCAAACTCAAGGCCCGGGGGGCCGCATCCGGCCCGCATGGTGCTTAGATCTGGCCCACGGGGCCGCCCTGGAAACAGCAAATGACCAGCCTGTGGTCACCTGGGATCGGACATTTCTGAATTTCCGGTTGGTCTGTTTGACCATTTTTCACCATTCCCAGGGTTCAGGAGGCTTCCCTGAACCCTGGGGATGGCAAAAAATGGTCCAACAGCCCAACCAGAAGTTCGTTTCCAAACTTCCGGTTGGCCTGTTTGGCCATTTTTTGCCATTCCCCAGGCTTCAGGTGGCTTCCCTGAACCCTGGGGAGAGCGAAAAGTGGCCCAATGGACCAACCAGAACTTTGTTTCCAAACTTCTGGTTGGCCTGTTGGGCTATTTTTTGTTCTTCCCAGGCTTCAGGAGGCTTTCCTGAACCTTGGGGAGAGCAAAAAACAGCCCAATGGGCCTACCAGGAGTCTAGAGGCTTCAGTGAGGCCTGTGCGCATGCGCAGGGGGCAGAGTGGGGGGTTGTGCGCATGCATTGGGGGCAGCGCAGGGGCTGTGCATATGCATGGGGGAGGGCATTGTATTATGGGTGTGGGCACGCGCACCCTTTTGGCACCCGAGCCAAAAAAGTTTCGCCATCATTGGCCTAATGTGTTCTTCTTTAACCAAGACTTTCCAGTATGAATTTGATTATAAGGATTGTTGATGTTTTGATGATATTATCATTGTTTAGCCTAACCTCTTAAGCGAATTTCCCACTGCTAATGTCCTCAACCATAAGTTTTTACTGGTGAGGAAGGGCAAGGCCAAACATAGTGGTGATTGCCTCAAATTTCAAAGCACTGCATTCCTGGACCCAATATGCTGCAAAATATTACATACTAACAGACAGGAGAACACTATTGTCATTCATTAGTTTCTGGAAATATACAATCCAAGTTAGGCGCATGAAATGTTATCTGCAATGGAAAACAACAAAAAAAGCAAAACAGTCACAATGAGCTATAGATGTTATAAAAACATCTTTCCCAATTTTAAAAGATGTGTGATTTCTTCACTGTCACAAAGCATTGCCAAAAAACAGCCTCTAATGCTGTTTTCAATTTGTGTCTTCATAATCTCTCTAGCCCTCAAACCTCCCATTTGTTGCCAAAACGTCCTCAGTAAATCTTTGGAGAGCCGAGGTGGCGCAGCGGTTAGAGGCAGTACTGCAGGCCACTTTAGCTGACTGTGATCCGCAGGTCAGCGGTTCAAATCTCACCAGCTCAAGGTTGACTCAGCCTTCCATCCTTCCAAAGTAGGTAAAATGAGGACCCAGATTGTTGGGGGCAATATAAATATACATTGCTTACTGGTGTAAACCGCTTAGAGCAGTGATGGCGAACCTTTTTTCCCTCGGGTGCCAAAAGCGCGTGCGCGTGCGCTGTCACGCACGTGCGAGTGCCCATATCCATAATTCAATGCTTGGGGAGGGCGAAAACGGCCTCCCCCGCCCCCACAGAGGCCCTCTGGAGGCCGGAAACGGCCCATTTCCCACTTCCGGTAGGCCCATTTTTCATCCTGCCCAGGCTCCAGAGGCTTCCCTGGAGCCTGGGGAAGGCGAAAACGCCCCCCTGGCCCCCCAGAGGCCCTCCGGAAACCTAAAATGCCCTCCAAGAGCCTCCACACGAGCCGAAAATCAGCTGGCCAGCTTGCACATGTGCGCTGGAGCTGAGCTAGGGCAACAGCTCGCGTGCCGGCAGATACGCGTGCCATAGGTTCGCCATCACTGGCTTAGAGAGTGCTTGCACTGTGAGGCGGTATATAAATCTCACAAAATAAATAAATAAATAAATAAAATAAATCAAGGGAATGTTTTTGTTCTACTTAGGTTATTAGAAAGTTCTCAGGAATAATGGAACATATATTTAAATTCAGCTCTAAACTCAAGAGATCCACAAGAATCTTCACTGAAGTAAAATCTCCCAAAGCAATCATTAATCCATCCAGATCCATCAGTCTCTGAGAACTGATGATCCTATTTAGACCCCTACTTCTACAGAAATAGAAAGTCAAAGGAATCTCATCTCAAATAAATTATGATCCCAGGTAATATTTTTTCTGTATTCAGCTCATCCTCTAAACTAGCAGGAAATACCAGATTGAAGTTTATTTGTTCAACATGCTAGTCTATGATTAATTGAATCATGATCTACTTATTATCTCAATTGGCTAAGGTTACACAACACATTGAATCTGAATTAAGCATACTGGCTCGTTTCGAGCCAATCCTACTTTAGTCTATCATGTGTAATCCCAGTTTTAGTGTGAACTGGTGTACAGAATGAGAGAACCAGCTATTAATTAAATTGAGCCATTAGATCCATATCAGATTCTGTTGCAGGGACATCAACATCTTCCTTGAACCAGAGATTCCAATGGTAACTTATTGCCATTTAACCATCCAGTAGTCCAGTTAAGAATTCTGTTTAGCAGAGAAACAGTTGGAAGTGACCTTGAAGGTCTTCTAATCCAATACTCTGCTCAAACAAGAGACCTTATACTATTTCATGCAAATAGTTGTCCTATTCTTCTTAAAAACCTCTAGTAATGGAACACTCACAACTTCTGGAGACAAACTGTTCCACTGATTGATTGCTCTGACTATTTCTAGGTTGGTTTTCTCCTTCATTAGAATACTTTATTATTTATTTATTTATTTATTTATTTATTTATTTATTTATTTATTTATTTATTTATTTATTTATTTATTTTGGAAGTTCTTCTATGCCGTCCTACTCCCTAAGGACTCAAACAAATCATTAAAAACAATTTAAAAACAATTAAAAGAAACATATAACACCATACATACATGGGGGAGACATCGGATGTAAGGTTGTCTCAAAATCACCCCGCCTGCAGAAAGAGCCATGTCTTAATGGCTTTTGGGAAGGCCAGCAAGGTGGGGATAATTCAGATCTCTGGCGGAAGTTGGTTCCAGAGAACAGAGGCCCCTACAGAGAAGGCCCTCCCCCTAGGCCCCGCCAGTCGACATTGTTTGGCTGATGGGACCCAGAGGAGACTCACTCTGTGGGACCTAACCGGTCGAAGGGAAGTATGAGGTATGATGCGGTCTCGGAGGTAGCCTGGTCCTAAGCCATGTAGGGCTTTAAAGCCATGTAGGGCTTTAAAGATGATGATCAACACCTTGAATTGTACCAGGAGACCAATGGGCAACCAATGCAGCTGGCGGAGTATAGGTGTTATGTGGGTGTGCCACCACAGCACGCGCAGCCGCATTTTGCACCAGTTGAAATCTCCGGATACTCTTCAAGGGTAGCCCCATGTAGAGCGCATTACAGTATTGACCAAGTGTGATTAGATCCATGCAAAGCAATAAGAGTAGCAATAATCATAATAATGATACCAATAAGAGGGGGTAGTAGAGAAGATGAGGAAGATAATAACAATATTACAGCCATACAATATGAGTAAATATATTTAGACATAAGACAGAAATGTGGGAATTAGGGGTTCAACAGAGTGATGGCACAAGGGGAAATGGTGCAAAGCAGCGGTGGATTGCTCCTAGTTTGGCCCAGTTCTAAGAACTGGTAGCGCTGGTGGTGGGAGGCTCCGCCCACCCACCCAGGATGCTTCTGCGCATGCGCAGAGGCATTGCGCATGCACGAGCGTGAACGTGAACTGGTAGTAAAGGGTTTTAGAACCCACTACTTGTGAAAAGTGTCTACTTGTTTCAGCATGCAGTGGCCTGTACCGGCATCCCAAGGGGAGGAGTGGAAACAGTTTATGTCCGGGATGTGAGGAGTCTGTAGATATTTTTTCAACCCTCTTTCAAACCTGCGCAATGTATAGGTTCTCTATAGAAGACATGCTGGTTGCAATTGTTTTTTCTGTAGTCCTAACTATCCGTTGGAGTCTGTACCTGCCCTGTTTGGGATCCAATAGAAGAACAAATAACAGACTCAATAATTCTTCTGTAGAACTGTATCAACAGCTCCTGGGGCAGACAGAACTTTTTGAGTTGACACATGAAGAACGTTCTTTGTTGTGCCTTTTTAATGATGGTTCTAATGTTAGGTGTCCATTTCAAATCCTGGTTAGTTTCCACCCATTGTTCTGCCTTCAGATGCTTTGGAAAATAGGTTGATCCCTTCTTCTTCATGACAGCCCCTTAGATAACGTTGCTGTCATGTGATCCCAGTCCTTCTTTTCATTAAAATAGACATACCCAATTCCTGCAACTGTTCTTCATATGTTTTAGCCATCAATCCTCTAATCATCCTTGTGCTTTTCTCTGCACTCTTTCTAGAGTCTTGACATCTTTTTTATATTGTGATGACCAAAACTGGATACAATATTCCAAGTATGTTCTTACCAAGCATTATAAAGCGATTTTAACACTTCATGTAATCTTCATTCTATTTCTCTGTAAATGCAGCCTAGGACTGCATTGACTTTTTTTGGTGGCTGCAGAACCATGCTGGTTCATATTTAAGTGATTGCCCACTTGGACTCCAAGAGCCCCCTCAAATTGCTACTATTGAGGTAAGTACCATATATTCTATACCTTTGCATTTGGTTTTTCTTGCCTAAATGTAAATATTAATTTTCTCATAACTGAATTTTATTTTGTTAGATAGGATCCAATGTTCAAATCTATCAAGATTTTTCTATATACTGAGCCTATCTTCTGGAGCAGAGGTGTCAAAATGGCCACGCCCACCCCAGATCTGTGAATGTGAATAACTTTGTGAAACATCACATGACGGCAACGTGGCAAGTTTGACACCCATGTTCTGGAGTGTTGACTATTCTTGCCAGCTTAGTATCGTCTGAAAATTTGATGAGTTCCCCTTCCACACCCTTGTCTAAATCATTTACAAAGATATTGAAGAAAACTGGGCCTAAGACAGAAGTTGAGGTATCCCAATGCATACTTCTCTCCATGTAGATGTAGTTCTATTAAGGAATACACATTGAGTGAGGTTTAGCAAGAAAACTCCTCAATTCCCTTGTCTCACTCATAATTCTTAGCAGCCAACAGTTGTTTTCTGGTGTCAGGTATGGTGGGTCTCAAGGAAAAGAACTTTGCCCCTCCATCCTTGATGATGAAGCCCATTGGAAAACCATGAAGCTTGGATGTCAAACTTCAATTATTTTCACCCTGTGGTTATACCAAGAATTTATGCTTCTCTTTAACCTGACAGAAGGGATGGAAACATAGGTTTCCCCTCATAATTTATAGCTTTATACTTTCAAACTCATATTTTCAAATCAGCATTGTATAAACTGTTCACATAATAACCAGCCAGTGCAGCCAGACCCCAGGTGATTCCTTCTCCACCAAGAAAGAAACAATCTGGTAAACAGAATTATGTATTTTACAGATATAAGATTGCTACCCACACTCCAAACAAGCAACATTTACAACCGCTCTTCTTGCAGTTGTTTTCAGAGTATGTCATATTTGTTCCTATGCCAGTCCAAGTGGGAAAAGGGACACAGAGTGCAAACACATATGCAAAAATAACCAAAGATGTTTCAATAGTTTCAGAAGTTTGTGATATGTTTAGACTAAGAATTCTCACATATTCTAATGTGAATAAGCAGATTTTTTTACAGCATCATTATTATACAACTCATATTTACCGTATTTTTCGGAGTATAAGACGCACCCTTTTCCTCCCTAAAAGTGGCTGAAAATTTGGGTGCGTCTTATACTTCGAATGTAGCTTTTTTTTCCAGCCCTAACTAGGTGCTAACAGATCTTCCCAGCTCTTACCTTGCAGGCTTTTTCATTGTTACTCTCTCCAAAGAATGTTTTTCCAGCCCTAAGTCTTTGCAGAATTTTTTTTCATTGCTCTACTTGCTCCGAATAAGTTTTTTTCTAGCCCTAACCAGGTGCTATCTATCTTCCCAGCTCTTACTGGCTTGCAGGCTCTTTCATTGTTACTCTCTCAGAAGAAGGTTTTTTTAAGTCCTAACCAGAAGATAAAATAATGTGCTGAAGCTGCTCCGAATAAGTTTTTTTCTAGCCCTAACCAGGTGCTAACGATCTTCCCAGCTCTTACCAGCTTGCAGGGTCTTTCATTGTTACTCTCTCAGAAGACTGTTTTTCCAGCCCTAAGTCTTTGCAGGGTTTTTTCATTGCTCTACTTGCTCTGAATAAGTTTTTTTCTAGCCCTAACCAGGTGCTAACGATCTTCCCAGCTCTTACTGGCTTGCATGCTCTTTCATTGTTACTCTCTCAGAAGAAGGTTTTTTTAAGTCCTAACCAGGGGATAAAATAATGTGCTGAAGCTGACCAGACTAAGGATGCTAGCCAGATGAATACCTGATAGGCAGATTGTTTTCCCCTATTTTCCTCCCCAAAAACTAAGGTGCGTCTTATACTCCGGTGCATCTTATACTCCGAAAAATACGGTAAGTCATCTGTCTTGAAGGCAAAATTATCATAATACCCTAAGGTCATTTATAAATTAAGCCAATTCTATTTTGTGCATATGAAATTATAATTGCAATAATACAGTTCTTCAGTGTAGTAGGTAAAAATCCAAAATGAGACTATGAGTATTATATTCACCAGGATTCAGTTCTAAAACAAATACATAGGCATTATAAGTTTGAGCAGTTTTGGGACAATATTACAGGTGGCCGTTGACTTACAACCATTCATTTAGTGAAATTACAACAAAAAAGTGATTTGACTCTTTTTTACACTAACCACTGTTGCAGCATCCCTGTTGTCATGTGATCAAAATTCAGACTCTTGGCAACTAGCATGTATTTATGATGGTTGCAGTGTCCCAGGATCGTATGATCACCTTTTGCGAACTTCTGAACAAGCAAAATCAATGGGCAAACCAGATTTTCTTAACAACTATGCTACTAATTAAGAACTGCAGTGTTTCACTTAACTATGGACAGAAAGGTCGTAAAATTGGGCAAAACTCGCTTAACAACTGTCTTGCTTAGCAATGGAAGCTTTCAGCTTAGCTGTGGTCATAAATCAAGGATTATCTGAACTTCATTTTAAGCATGATGCAATCATGGAGCAAAATCCAAGATTCAGACACAGTAGATAATATTATTTCATAGCTAGGTAGCTACATTATTTTACATACCGTATTTTTTGGAATATAAGAACCACCTTTTTCCTCCCTAAAAGTGGCTGAAAATTTGGGTGCGTCTTATACTTCGAATGTAGCTTTTTTTTCCAGCCCTAACTAGGTGCTAACAGATCTTCCCAGCTCTTACCTTGCAGGCTTTTTCATTGTTACTCTCTCCGAAGAATGTTTTTCCAGCCCTAAGTCTTGCAGAATTTTTTTTCATTGCTCTACTTGCTCCAAATAAGTTTTTTTCTAGCCCTAACCAGGTGCTAACTATCTTCCCAGCTCTTACCGGCTTGCAGGCTCTTTCATTGTTACTCTCTCAGAAGAAGGTTTTTTTAAGTCCTAACCAGGGGATAAAATAATGTGCTGAAGCTGACCAGACTAAGGACGCTAGCCAGATGAATACCTGGTAGGCAGATTGTTTTCCCCTATTTTCCTCCCCAAAAACTAAGATGCGTCTTATACTCCGGTGCGTCTTATACTCCGAAAAATACGGTAGCTATAAAATGATAATTTGACCTTTGCAGTCCCTCCAAATCAAAAGGATGATTTCGATCAACCCAACAGTTATGCTAGTAGGTTTTTTTTTTTTGTGTCCTCTTGTCAGAAACATCCTGGTAGCCTAAGTTGCCCTACAATTATTGTGTTAAAGCATTATGTTCTCTGTTTTAAAACTCTAAATCATGTTTTCATAGAATTTCTCTCTTCTAGGATATTAGCTATCTAGCCAATTTTGGGTAATCTACAAACTTATCCTAATGCCTTCCATGTCTTCATCCAAGTATTTTTCAAAATATTGAAGAATCTAGAACCCAGGACCAAACATCCACACAATATTTCCTTACAGTTTAGTGAGTACAAGTTTTGAGCCTTGACAAGGGTGCACGATCTTGTCCTTTGCCTTTATAAGGAGAATAGAATTCTGGATTGTCAGATACATCAGTGTGGCAAAGACGAGCTAAACAGAATATATAGTATTTACTTTAAGAATGAATGGAGGATTTTTTTAAAAAAATCAGAAAAATGCTACAGTTGTATACTACAAAAATAAATAGTCTCTCTTGAGCACACTGCTTCAGCAGCATCTTGTCTCACAAAGCAGCATTCCCAGCTAGGGTACGTGCATCTCTATATGCTATGTGTCCAAGTTACAGTTGCTGTGGCAACTGAGACCTGAAATTTCTGTAACATGTATGAGTATGAGATCTCAATACTGAACCTGCTTTTTGTAAGAAAAGCTTGGGAGGTGAATTGTTTTATTCGCTCTTTTACAATGGTTTTAAAAAAGAAAAGGGAGAAAATAATAAAAAATTTAGATAGATTCTTCGTTTAGAATAGCATCCATTTAGTTGCTTTACATCGTACATACATATATACATACCAATTACAATATTCCTTTTGGGGTAAGCAGTAGTGGTGGATTGCTCCTAGTTCGGCCTGGTTTGGTGAACCGGTAGCGGTGGTGGCAGGAGGCTCTGCCCACCTGCCCGGGACGCTTCTGTAGCGACGGGATTTGGAACCCACTACTGGTAAGCAGCTTTATACAGAATGCAGAAAGGCAGTAATAAAACGCAAAATGTTTTTTTTAAAATAGCTGAAACAATTTATAACAATACTATTGCTTACACATCTCCATGCCTATAAATCCTTGCAAATCCACTCCATACCGTATACTGCTTTGTATGTTTAGCTTTCGCTCTTAAACTGTTCACTTCTATTCTTGAGCATTTATCAACTCTATATAGCCATGACTTTCTTTTTATTTATCTTTGTCACGGGGTGATTTTCTGATTGTCAGTTGTACTCGTATGTATTCATATGTCAGACACTATGACCCAGAGGTTCTTAGCAAAGTGAAGCAGTCACATGGGATGTGATCTGCGCAGATGTGAAATTCCTTTGTACCCCTCCCTCACTTCTACTATAGTCCTTCATTGTGGAGGACGCATATTTTAATCTGCCAAGATGTAATTATTAAGTATTAGGTTTTTATATTTCTTTAAATATTTTATTATTAGACTTTATACTCGGGCTTATTTTTATTATAAATTAGTTTCCGAAGGAAAAGATTCATTACCTCTATAATTTATATTTAGAGCCGAGGTGGTGCAGTGGTTAAAATGCAGCACTGCAGTTCAGCAGTTCAGCTGTTCAAATCTCACCGGCTCAAGGTTGACTCAGCCTTCCATCCTTCCGAGGTCGGTAAAATGAGGACCCAGATTGTTGGGGGCAATATGCTGAACTCTGTAAACCGCTTAGAGAGGGCTGTAAAGCACTATGAAGCGGTATATAAGTCTAAGTGCTATTGCTATTGCTATTATCTTTCTAAACCCAACAATCTTCCTCTTTATCTATCCATTATTCTATATATATTTGTTTTACACTCCTTATTCATTCTTTCCATATGATTCAAATACTTCAATGTATTTCTTTCATACTAACCATTCATTTCCATATTCAATTCACAGACATTCAATATTTCTGACATTGTATCCTTGTTTTATCATACATAATCAAGTAGCCCATTCCCACTAGATTAAACATTTATTTTTCTCCCTACTTGCTGTACTCTTACTTATACATAATAAATTGGACAGAAATATGCTTTTAGATATGGCTCCCACAACAAGCATTCATTCCCTGCAGCAGACAATGTCTATTTCAGGACAATTTAAACAAGATTTACAATATATTTTGTCTATTTATGTTCCCATCTCACATAAACATTCTCTAATCTCTCATAAAATACACAAATGCTTGCTCTATCACAATTTGTCTACCAACTTGCAATTGGCCACCTCATTTTCGTTTCCAAACACAAGTACTTTGGTCCTCAAGACATTAATTTCAAAAGCATTCTCATTGCATCCTACACTGCAAATCATTGGATTCACAGCCGGGGGAACATTATAAATCTTTGTCTTATTCCCTGCTCACGACAGACCATTGTCTAAGCATTCTATATATTCTTGGCATTTATTTCTATACCACTCTTATTGAATTTAACACCCAACCATCAACTCTATTTTTATGCAATTTACAGTTCTTCCCTATTCACATTATTATATATTGTTACAAATCAGCAAATGTACAATAAACATTCTCATATTCTTACATTTTCCAACAAGTTGTTGAAAAGCAAAAATATGTTTTCCACATCTCCTATCCTACATATAGCCCCATTAGATTTCCAAATTTTAGTCACTGACATGTCTCATAATTTTTCAGTCTGCCAATAACAATCCCATATTAATTTAGCTACCTCTTCCTGTAGTTTTTGTATTCATTCTTGTTACTTTTCCCTATGGCCAAGGGAACAGTAACAATACTTTCCTAACTGTCAGGCATACATGGGCTCCTTATATCGCTAGTCAACAGTTAAGCAAACCTCATCCATATTTCAGCATTTTTTCTATTCATTACAGCATTATCATTTTTCAACATCCTCACAAAATACATATTTTGTTTTATTATTCTTTTTCTTGGACTCTAGCATTTATAGGAGCCGAGGTGGCGCAGTGGTCGGCTGTTCAAATCTCACCAGGCTCAAGGTTGACTCAGCCTTCCATCCTTCCGAGATGGGTAAAATGAGGACCCAGATTGTTGGGGGCAATATGCTGAACTCTGTAAACCGTTTAGAGAGGGCTGTAAAGCACTGTGAAATGGTATATAAGTCTAAGTGCTATTGCTATATGAATTTAGATGAATTCTACTCTTTGAAATATTGCTATAATTCTGTCAGTCCTTGAAGGTAGACCAGATTAGAAAGCCAAGATTATGAATGCTAATACTGTTTATATTATAAGGTTACAGTAACAGAATCTTGTAGGTTCCAATACATTTTCCACCTAATCTTCATGAGAAGTAAGGTGAGTCAAGTTTTCTCTAATTTCTTTTATCTCTCCATTATTCTTACTTTCCCATTCCAAATTCCCACACACAAAAAATGCTGAACTGTTTGCCATTTTCTCTCACTTCAGTTTCATCCCACAACATTTGATCACCTTCTATTTTTAATTCATTCATTGTATCCGATGTCACTCATTCCCCAACAGCATTCTTTATTTCCATCAAAACTGCTTTGTATTTTCTCCACCTCTTGTTAACTGTTCCCTGCTCTTTCCATCTTTTTCTGTATGTATCCATTATGGAATATCTATTATTCAATATTGTTTTCTCATCCTTATTTTTCTGCAGCATTTTCTTATATATTTTTCTTTGTCCACAACTTCTTTCACTTCATCATTCCACCAGGCTCCACGTAAAGCTGCCTTTTTTACAATTGACCAATGATGATTTTGTCAATGTATTGTTATTATGGTTCATCACATATTCAGCAAGATGTTCAGACTGGATTTGGCATTTTTATCCATATAGAGTCCTCCCCAAGAATCTGGAATAGGCAGGTGGTATTAAAGGTACCATCACAGGATGTAAGCTGTTCAGAGTAAAGCTACGTTCACAATCGGCTGACTTTTGTCAATGCTGATAGTTTTCAAGTGATCCTCCCATTATTTTGGGATTGCACCAAAGGCACCTATTATAAGGTGACCAGATTTCAATATTTGTAAAGCGGGACACCATTGATGGGGGGGTTCTAGGGGAGCAAGATGGGAGGGGTCCGTCTCTCTTATCCTGCAGCTTTGTGCACTCCCCCCAAACACCCCTCCTTCATCGCAGCCAGGGGTGGGTTCCTACCGGTGCGGTCTTGCCTGTTCGTCGCCGCAGAGCCGAAGAAGCTGGTGGCGTTCGTGGTGCGGGGCTTCCCCCGCCCACTTTCCCCGGCCGCCGGGATGCCACCATTTGCGTTCTTTTGCCCTCTGCGCATGCGCAAAGCATTCTGCTTGCGCAGAGGGCAAAAGAACGCAAATGGTGGCAGTCCCGGCGGCCGGGGAAAGCGGGCGGGGGAAGCCCCGCGCCGCGAACACCACCAGCTTCTTCGGCTCTGCGGCAACGAACAGGCAAGACCACCACTGCCCCTCTCACTGCCCTCCCTCCCCACCTGGCAGGAGGAGGCAGGCAAGGCAGGAGGCAGAGGGGTGTGCAGGGCAAATTCAAATTCAAAAAGTGGGACTTTTTTGAAACGCCGCGGGACGCGGGACAAATTATTAAAAAGTGGGACTGTCCCACCAAAAGCGGGACGTCTGGTCACCTTAACCTATTACTATTAATACTATTTTTGCCACAATTGTTCTACTGTATTTCTCTTTGCAGGTCTTTGTATTTTGTTATCTTTTCCAGTTCTGTCAGAGTATGAATATTCATGGACTGGAATAGATCAGTCAATGGGGACTGAATGAAGACATGGTAACAAGGTCAGCCAATGGAAACTGTTTTGGAAAGAGAAACTGTAAGGAAGGAGTCTGGGCGTGGCTTAGCTCTGTGCTCAGCTCTAAAACCAAACTACTCCGAAACTTGTCTGACTGCAACTCTGAACTAAAAACTAGTCTGCTGTACTCTGTGTTTTGCTTGTAACTGCTACCACGTTGGAGAATCTACTCTTGGTGTTGTACATTTATTGTATCTGTTATTATGTATATAAAGAAGTTAATGAATCCTGTTGAATCAGTTTACCTGTGTGTGTGCTTTCTGGATTTAATTTTGCAACAAACTCTGATAAGTTCTTTCTCTTCTATTCTGGTGTCTCCAGGTACTGCCACATCCACTCACCAGACTTTTTTTTGTCTTTCTTATTGACAGTTATAAAATCTGGCATGTTATATAGCAGATCCCTGCCTGTTTGAATTCTAAAGTCCCAGAGCACTTTAGCTTCCTCATTTTCTATTACTTTCTCCATTATATGGCCCCACCAGTTCTTGCTTTTAGACACATAGTATGCAAATAGTCTGTTGCTAACTTCTCAATTCAGACTTTGTGTGCATTTTTTCTTAAGCTGTAGTTTGCACAGCCAAAATTAGCCCCTCTGTGTCTTTTTTTTAAACTTTCCTTCTCTTAATCATTGCCAGGTCTTGTTATTATCTGATCTGCCTGCTATGTTTTTAATGTACTAGCTATGTAATATTTTGCTTCTCTTTATTTGTTTATTTGGTCTTTTACACCACTTTGGTTTCTTCAGTACTCCAGCCTTCCTGGTCAGAGGTGGGTTCCTCCCGGTTCGGACCGGTTCTATGGAACCGGTAGTAACTTGGCGGCCTGGGTCACTAGAACCGGCAGCGACCCAGGCCTGCCACACCCCCGAACTGGCTCTCTCGGTGGCACCATAGGCGCCGCCATCTTGTTTTTTTAGCTCTGCGCATGCAAACGCACAATGCGTGGCGCGTCAAGGAGCGAACCAGAAACAAGGTAAGCCAGAACCCACCCCCTGTTCCTGGTATGCAGAGTATCTTCTTCACTGTCCTTCAGATATTCTTCCAATGCTCTTTTTTCTTGTTCAGTCATTTGATATACAGTATTTGCAACATTCCATGCTGCCTATTTTCCTTGATAAGTAGAGTCTGTCAGAGTTACTGCAAGAATGAAGGACATGATTCATTGTCAATATTTTTCTGGTCTTCCCATCTAGGGCTTTTAGTTCTGCTTAAGTCCAGTTTACTATTCCAGCTTTCTAATAACCGGAATTGTCCGGGTGTTAATTGCCTTTTTAATTCCTCAACTGAGATTGGACTTTAAGATCTATTTTCACTCTCTTGATGAATTCACTTCTAACTTTTTTTTTCTTGACTTCAGTGTGCTTAATGTTGTCAGCTTGAAAAATGCCCAGATATTTGTAGTGATCGTCAAGACTTAATATTATTTCTATAGGTAATCTTGATTTCTTTTGTTTTTTGTTATTTTCCCTGTTTAATGATAAGTGTGGCACACTTGTCCAGACCAAACTCCATAGTAATATTTTGGCTGTATATACAGACAATGGTGAGCAGCTGCTATTATTATTATTATTATTATTATTATTATTATTATTATTATTATTATTATTATTATTATTATTATTATTATTATTATTATTATTATTATTATTGATGATGATGATGATGATGATGATGATGATGATGATGATAATAATAATAATAATAATAATAATAATAATAATAATAATAATAATAATAATAATAATAATAATAATAATAATAATAATAATAATAATATCACAGCAGGCAGTTATTTTGCTGGATTTGGCATTAATTACTAGTCGAACCCCATCAAGGGGCCTAGGATGTCGTAATATATTTTCGAAGTATATGTGATGGTGATTTTGTCGATTTTGAGCTGTTTTAAACGTAATTCCAGTGCTTTTGGGACAGCACCCAGTGTTCCAATCACCACTGAAATTACCACTGCTGATTTGTGCCATAATCGTTGAATTTTGATTTTTAAGTACTGGTATTTTGCAAAAAATTTTGTGTTCCTTTTCATCTATCTTGCTATCACCTGGTATTGCGATGTCGATGATAGTCATCTTGTTTTTCTTGACCAACGTGATGTCTGGTGTATTATGCACCAGTACAACATCATCATCATCATCATCATCGTCATCATCATCATCATCATCATCATCATCATCATCATCATCATCATCATCATTATTATTATTATTATTATTATTATTATTATTATTATTATTATTATTATTATTATTATTATTATTATTATTATTATTATTATTATCTTGCTAAATGGTTGCTTTATTCATATGTCTGCAACAAAAATACCTTTTTCTAAGCACCTGTTCACCAAAAACACACTCTTTTCATCCATTCTTGGATTTCAGAATGGCCCCCACTCCTTTTTCCTGCACTTTTTTATTTCATTCCCACCCATGCATTTGTATCTTCTAGCCAATTTTTTTTTTATTCCTGGATTGCCTTAATTCAGAACATTGCAGCATTACTTTCCAATCTCAACTTTTTTCATTATCACCATTCATTAGAGAAAAACACATAACTATCACCAGCCTGCTAATTCCTACTTAAATAATACCAGTTAGTGTTGTTAGACATACATGTTATCTTTTTCCTTCGCAATTAAATCTACATCTGCACTTCTTTGTATAGTATTCAACAATTCAACTCCACAATACCAGATCACTTTCATTCAGATCAGTTACACCTGTCTTTTTCATAGGCTAATCTACTTCCAATTTTTTTTGCATTTTCATTTGATTCATTTGTTAATGTACTTTTCTATTTTTTTATTTTTATTTATTTATTTATTTATTGTTTATTTATTTGTGTGTGTGTATATGTATGTGTGTAACATTTTTTGCTGATAAATGAAAATAAAGGGAGACTATTATAGATCTATTTTGAGCTATTTTGCTCTTGTCAGATAGCCATACCCTTAGTGGGATTTGAACCTGGGCAGTCTGCTTGTAAGGCAGCAGTTTTAACCTCTAGGCCAGGTTCTCTTCCCTATCAGCTCTTCACCAGGAAAGGGTTATATATGTTTTTTATGTCGAGTCATCCTGGTGTATGGAAGGAAACATCACAGCTTCCTTTTGCCTTTCGGCCCCTCCTGGTCCATAAATATTGACCTCAGTCTGTCATTATATTTTAGTCAATTGAAGCTGTCACTTAACACTTTTTTATGTACAGAGGTGTTGAACAAGTCACTAGCTTTAGTTGTATCTGTGAGCAGTATACGCACTCTGCTAACAATAAGCAGTTTTCAACAGTATGCCACAAATATAGCAAACTCCAGCTTTATCTAAGCAAACCCTTATTATTATATATAATGTAGGATTGCCAACTACCTTGCAAAACAGCACACCCACCAACTACAAGCTATAGCAGTATACCAACAGAAACTTAGGATGTCAATTATTTTATTGTTTTGGAATACTAAGAGTTGCGTACATTCTGTTATTTAGAATTCAAATATATCAAGCTTTGTTTCAATATTAGGCAACTAAGGTTAATATACAATAATCGTGTTACACAGAATTTGTTTATTCCACAGGACAACTGCGGATGGACGAACAGCATCAAAGTAATAAATGTACCAAGATGGTCAAAGACTCTTTTTATGTGCATGTGATGTAATCTTCAATTGCCCAACCATGGCCACCATTTTGATATTGTTGAACCACTCACAGGCACTTTAATATTCCATATCCAAAAGATTAATTGACCAAGTCAGATAAATTTATTTCAGATCACTATAAAACTATCTCATCTATCAAAGATGTATTGCTTCCTCATAGCCCAGCCATAAGACAAAATATTCATGTACAATACATATTTCTTAGTACTAATTTAGTATGTTAAAAACCAGCATTTTCCTTTCTTTGATACATCATCTACAACACTGGTAATCTTCTGGTTTTATTTGTATCACATCTACCACTATGGAAAGCTATCTTTTATACAACTAAATGTCATTATGATGGATCACAAACCGTAATCTCAGTTTAATGTTAAATCAAGAATGTTTTATGCAGATACAAGATTCCTTCTAAGGGTAAATCCAATAAATATTATAGAATTAAATGCAAAAGATTTGAGACTATAATTTAAAGACCCCGAAAGCTCATATTTTCACAAATGAGATGATATATGAAAAATGCAAGGAAGTCATAATCACTAACTGCTGATGTGAAATGTTAAGGTGCAAACTTGCTGACATATGCTGCTTTGTCAACTTCACACAAAAATGTAACTCTCTCAGCTTCTCAATGAAATATCTAAATGTCAGGACAAAAGTAAAGGTATAATGGGGCCCATCTTCAAATATATTCCTCATATTTTGAATTAGCATGGTGAAGCAGAAAAAATTGCAACTTCATATGATTCTCAACCTGATACAGTTTAACTTTGACAGGTTGCAACTCCTATAAACCTGGTGGATTATTTGAACTCCCCCAATTGGAGTTCACTGAATAAATCTTTTTTTTAACAATAGATCATTTTAGCAGTATGCTGTATGTATAAATCTATGACTAATAATAATGTAAAAACGGTGTTAATAACGTAATGTGTCATATCTGCAAACTGAGGACTATCTAGTATTTATAGCAAATAAAATTCTAAGTCTAGCACTTAATACAACTTTTCCCAATCTGGTGCCTTTCGTATGTATTTGACTATAGCTCCCATTACTATACTATAGACTATAGCTATAGGAGCCGAGGTGGCGCAGTGGTTAAAAGCAGCACTGCAACCTACTTCAGCTGACTGCTAGTTCAGCAGTTCAGCTGTTCAAATCTCACCAGGCTCAAGGTTGACTCAGCCTTCCATCCTTCTGAGGTCGGTAAAATGAGGACCCAGATTGTTGGGGGCAATATGCTGAACTCTGTAAACCGCTTAGAGAGTGCTGTAAAGCACTATGAAGCGGTATATAAGTCTAAGTGCTATTGCTATTATCTCTAAAATACAGATGGGAATCATGGAAGCAATAGTCTAACATATATTGTATGTACAAGGTCAGGTTGGAAATGGCTGATCTGAAGTGACTGGGCTTGACACAATTTTCCTCAGCCTTATCTGACCCTTCCTTACTCTTCCATTAAGCATGCCTCCTCCTGAATGGTCGATCAATCAAAATGCCTGTTATCAAGATCTCAGGTTATACCTAAGAATTTATTTAGGACTCTATTACATCTATATAGAAAGAGGTTCTTTATGACAGCATTTTGTTGGAGATATAGGAAGGGCAATACTTCTTTAAAGCACATGTCTTTACAATGTCCTTTAATTGTTAAATTTTAGGAGACAATAGTAGACTGTATAAGTGAGTATGTAATAGAACCTATAATTTTCAGAATATTCTTTTTAAACTACATACTTAGTCAGAGGTGGGTTCCTCCCGGTTCGGAGCAGTTCTATAGAACCGGTAGTAACTTGGCGGCCTGGGTCACTAGAACCGGCAGCGACCCAGGCCTGCCACGCCCCCGAACCGGTTCTTTTGCCATAGGTGCTGCCATCTTGTTTTTTGCTTCTGCACATGCACAGGTCCACGTGGCGCATCTCTGAGCAAACCGGCAGCGAAGAAAAGAAGAAGAACCCACCCCTGTACTTAGTACTTGGAATTTGTGAACTAGACAACGTGAATGAATTCCTCTGTCCTTATTATGGCCAAATGACTGATGCTGCAAATTTACAGCCCCTTTTGCTCAATGGATTGAAGACATGATTGCACTTGCCACCTATAAGCAGATGGCCTATAGATGTACACTTCATATATTGTACTATTTTTTTCTATTTCTTGTACTTTTTTTTTAATCACTTTTTATGTCCCACCTCCACTTGTATGTTTTATCTTTGCATTTGTGTGCTTTTTTGTTTCTTTTTGCAACTATTTTAAAGACAATGAAATAAATATTTTTTTTAAAAAAAATCTCAGTTTTCTCAGGCTGTTTCATGCCAGCGCATGTTTTTACCAGCAGGGATCAAATAAGTTTTATACTCTCAGATTTATTTCTCTGGAATTGTATAAAATAACCCTATAAGCATCCTAATATTTTCTTTCTCTCCCAGATCAACCTGGATGTGATTAGACTGATAATAGAATAGAATAGAATAGAATAGAATAGAATAGAATAGAATAGAATAGAATAGAATAGAATAGAATAGAATAGAATTCTTTATTGGCCAAGTGTGATTGGACACACAAGGAATTTGTCTTTGGTGCATATGCTCTCAGTGTACATAAAAGAAAAGATACATTTGTCAAGAATGGTTGTCATAGAGTTCAAGTAAGCAATCAGGAAACAATCAATATTAATATAAATCGTAAGGATATGTTTCAGAAAATTACATCAAGAAAATTCCCCTCACTTTTGCAAGCCATATCAGAAAAGTAAGGTGTGTAGAGCTTTATTGTAATCTGACTAACACACACACACACACTCTCTCAAGAGAGAGAGAGAGAGAGAGAGAGAGAGAGAGAGAGAGAGAGAGAGAGAGAGAGAGAGAGAGAGAGAGAGTATACATACATTTGAAAACGGAAATAGTGCATTCTGAAGCACATAATTCTTTCACCTGCATAATGGAATTTTATGTTGTAATCCTTTTCTTGCCTTTTCAGAAAAGCAAATCCCAATACTGCCTTCCATTATGGCAATAAAAATACACTAGATTAAAGCCAAAATCCAAAATTAGTTCCATCGGGCACAAATGCTGATGGTATTGGGCAGAGAGCACAGAGCAACATGGATAAGGTCCGTTTTATTGTATATTATTATCAGCATCCGTAAATGCATAACCAATTCTTTCTGCAAAGTAATATGAATTGCAACAATATTTTACAGTATGAAATGGTCCTATTAGCCATATCCATTTTCCTATTTCATTTCCCACTTCTCTTCTTTCCTCGGCAACAAAACCATCTCATGCTTCAGTTTGGCTATTCTGGAAATTCCCATTACATTGTTTTAAACATAATTCTAAGACTTCTGCAGAACTGAAGAGTTCCTCTGTCTGTTGATTCTTATAGATAGAAAAGAATGCAGTGGTGGCCAACCTTAAGCATACCATGCGCCAATTTTTTCACAGACAAGTTCAGATGCGCCATACAACTCAAGCACGTTTTTTTTACTTTCTTACTTTCACGTTTGGGGTTGTAAAATAGGGATAGGGGTAGGATCTGCTTTGCTTAAGGGAGGAAAGGGAATAACTCAATCATGCAATTCAATTAATTAATTAATGCCATTTCAAAAGACACATGTTTATTGGAGCACCAATCTTTTGCTCATTTTCTTTTGCACTGTAATGGATAACAGGAATTTAAGCATAGAAAAGTATAAAACTAAAAAAAGTGAAAAAGAACAAATAGATCACAAGTACGTACGTCGTATCACACAGAACATCAATTATGCGGAATTTGAATTCTGTGTTCGCATCAAGAAAAAGTAGTGGTGCTCTTCTTTGACAAAAGTAATATATATTTAATCTTGAATCTGTCTTTCAATCACTCTCAATACAAAAACCACGCTAGTACACTCAATAAAACACTGCTTCAAACCACACCACGATGGCTCGCTCAGAATTGACTGACCATATTGAACGCTCGCCGCTCATTTGCACGTGACTTCAAACACATGATGTGTTGCTAGTGCACGGTGTTTGCAATCGTTTGAGCAGGAATGCGCAATGGCAACACCGATAAAAATATTTGTACATTTGTAAACCCGCCTAAAGTAACATCTCACAAGTTCCATTCTAAGTTTCAGACACCGAGAAGTTGAACATTACCGAAGGCTGTACGAATTGAACTGAGATGCAATGCGCCACTTGTAATCATCCAATGCGCCACGTTTGGCGCATGCGCCACGGTTTGGCCACCCCTGAAATAATGGCTAGATAACCCGCTGTGTTTGCACCTGAATTTCCATACTGAGGAAAAGATTATTTGACAGGCACCTGCTAGACTACAGTGGGGGAAAAAATAAACATCATTATGAGGAAATTAAAAATGGAGTGCTTTCACTAAGAAGAATCAATCCAATACTATTCAGATCCACAATTAAAATAAGTGTCTCCTGATGCTATTGACAATGGCTCCCTCTTGTGATGAATTTACTGAATGACATGCCTTTTGATCACAACTGTCAGATTGACGGTGAAATCTAGTGGCATTAAAGGAGTAATTTGGTTCTTTTGAAAATAGGGTTGCTAATATCTGCTTTGAAATCATTTGGATTCCAACTAGATTGGAGCAAAGAAGTTGTGACCATGAGGTCATCATCCAGATTTTGCTGTTCAGATACTGTGGCCTTCCCTGAGATTTAGACATTATATATATTTTGCATCCTGTTTCTTCCAACTGAAAGGTCAATAATAAACTTCTGTGCCAAAATAGTACTATGTTGGGACTTGTTCTAAAGCCTTGAGTGATGCCTTCTATTTTTAAACAGCATGTTGAAATATAACTAAATGTAGCAAACAATAAAAAAAATTAGGCTACCATATGTGCACTGCAAAAATCTGGATTTCCAATGGCAGTAAGAAGTTAGAAGTATTGATATCTTTTTGCTCCTGTGTAGTGGTCATCTGAAAAATTAAGCTCAGATATTGGATTATAATACTCAAATATTGATCTGGAACCATTAACACCTCCTTAAACAATGGAGGAATTAGGAAAAATAAGATATTTATTTGTAGTTCTTTTCTAGGTGTGGGGAGGAAGTGGATCACTGCAATATATTCTACATGAGGCTGCATTTGAAGAAGTGTTAAGTATTGAGACTGCATAGTTTAATCCAAGGGCCACTGTTCAAGTGGGAAAATGGAGAGTGTTGATTGGTTGAGCCATCTGACAGTTCCCTATAAAAGGGGAAGCTGTCAGCCTGGCTCTCTGCTGGATCTTGTATATAGTTACAATAAAGAGCTGTCTGTCTTGAAGCCTGTCTCAAGCCTCTTCAGTCCCAGGACTCAACACTTAAAGTGACTTGTAGAAGAGAGAACCTCAGGAAGAGGGCAATACTTGAAGGCTCAGAGGGACCACAGGGCTAGTATAACTTTGAGCTTTACTTTTTATTATTTTACATCTGTTTACATCGTCTACAAATTTGTGTAATGCCATTTAAGCCAGTAACTCTCCTTTTCAAAGCTGATATTTTGGAATGAGACTTGGCTAGGAAGGCCTGTTACAAAATGACAATATTTTTTTTCTACACTAGACCAGATTTAAGTATGGTTTGTTGAAAAAGCCAACCAGCTGGTTATTAAATCATTCAACACAGTGGTGAAATCTACTTACCGTATTTTTCGGAGTATAGGACGCACCTGAGTATAGGACGCACCTAGATTTTAGAGGAGGAAAACAAGGAAAAAAGTATTCTGAACCAAATGGTGTAGTAATATATTATTTAATAAAATACCAGTGTAGCAGAATACTTTTTACAACCATGTACACTTTTTACAAACTTCAAACTTGACAGCTTTAAGACTTGTGGACTTCAACTCCCAGAATTCCTTCTCCAGTCATGCTAGCTCAGGAATGGGAGTTGAAGTCCACAAGTCTTAAAGCTGTCAAGTTTGAAGTTTGTAAAAAGTGTGCATGGTTGTAAAAAGTCTTGCCAAGTTTGAAGACCCTTGCACCCCTAACCCAGGGGTCTTCAAACTTGACAGCTTTAAGACTTGTGGACTTCAACTCCAATTCCTGAGCTAGCATGACTGGAGGAGGAATTCTGGGAGTTGAAGTCCACAAGTTTGAAGACCCTTGCACCCCCTTGGCAAGTTTAAGACTTGTGGACTTCAACTCCCAGAATTCCTCCTCCAGTCATGCTAGCTAGAGTTGAAGTCCACAAGTCCTCCCTGTCTCGCAGCCAGTTCCCTCCTGAAGTTCAAGGGCTGCAACTTGAGCTGAGCAGATCTGCGGCGAAAGCAGCGGCTCCTGGTTTTCCCGGCCAAAGAGCGCTCGCTAGAGAAGAGCAGCTGAGGAAGCAGGCGAAGCGCGGCGGCAGGCAGGTGTTTTGGAAGCGCCGAGGGCAGCACGCGCGTCCGGGATGCCCCTCTCGCTTAGCCGGAGCAGCGGGCACAGCGAGTTCCGTCCCCACGCGCGTCCCCGGCGCTTGCTGTGGCGACGCTGTTTTCTCCGAGACCTTTGTCTCGGAGAAGGAGCAGTAGACAAAGGTCTCGGAGAAAACAGCGTCGCCACAGCAAGCGCCGGGGATGCGCGTGAGGACGGGACTCGCTGCGCCCGCTGCTGCCGGCTAAGCGGAAAGCACAGAAAGGGGCATCCCGGACGCGCGTGCTGCCCTCGGCACTTCCAAGACACCTGCCTGCCGCCACGCCTTGCCTGCTCGTACGCCCGCTCGCTCACAAGTGGGCAGCGGTGGGGATCGAAGCGGAGCGGTGGCACCTCGAAAGGACTGGGGTGCTAGATTTCATGCTAGCTCAGGAATGGGTGGCGGGGGCAAGCAGCGGTGGTGGCAGCGGCAAGCAACAGCGGGGACGGCGGGGGCAAGCAGCGGGGGGGGCCAGCGGCAGTGGCGGAGGCAGCGGCAGGCGGCGGGGAAAACCTCAGAAGGGTGGGGGCTGGGGGGGGTTGGGGGCTGCATTCGGTGTATAGGACGCACCCACTTTTTGACCCCCTTTTTGGGAGTAAAAAGGTGCGTCCTATACTCCGAAAAATACGGGTACCTTCCTTACCGGTTTGGAAGCGCGCAATTTGCATGCGTGCGCGAGCAAAGCAAGCGCATGCACCACTGTCACACATGCTTTTTCTTCCTCTGCACATGCCCAGAAGGGTTTGTGCATGCACAGTGGGTTAAAAAAAGAAAATGGCGGCATCCGGGTGGATGGGCGGAGCCTCACGCTGCCGCTGCTGCTATGGGTTCTCTGAACCACCAGCGGCCGCCGCTACCGGTATGCCTGAACCGGGCTGAACCAGTAGCATTTCACCCCTGATTCTACACCATATTGAGTATGGTTACACCATAAACCAAAACCAAAAAAACCATGACTAGTGTGATATATATACTGTTATGCAGAAAGAATCAATATTAGCTTGCATAGTATGTTCTAAAAAGTATACCTGCAGCAATTCTTTCTACACAATTATCAAAGGGTGTTTTTTTTTAAAAAAAAGAACTGTCATCTCGTTCCCTTTCCAGCACAAAGTAGCAAATTATCATTCCCCTTATTTATAACACAGCTTGCAACTCATATGGATCAATAAAACAAGCTTAAAGATGGATTTCACTTCAACTCCAACCGCTGGACTCCACAAGCCTATCAATACTGAGTCAATTGAGAATGAAGTTGGTTTTTATTACCCATTAATGATGGTCATTATCCATTAATGATGGTTAAAATAAGCTCACAAAGCAATACCTCTGCATCATTTATTAAATAAATATAAATGGCAACTATATGATCACAAATAAATGTGTATTTTTGCATGTATGGAACGTAATTCAAAAATTAGATTAAAAGTATAGGTTTCCTCCCCGCCTTATGATTCATTAGCACCTTTTTTCCTTTAAGCGTGATCGTTCATAGATCACAGGACCGCAGCTACAAAGAACTGATGGAGCCAGTCGTAATGGCAACTTACATGATGTCCCTTTAAGTATTGAGAGGTTGTAGTCTCAATTCAAATCTACTGTTCTCTGCTATACATTTGCATAGTAGGTACAGGAAGGCGCAATACTTATAGTAGCAGCCTCTAGAAAATTACGACTGTAATTATGAACCTATCACAATTGTATCTCTTATGCTCTATCAGAATCGTACCTCTGTTCTGTCTAAAACAGAAATGTTTCTCCAAGTTATTGCAGGGCACGTGTGATTAAATGTGGCTGAAAAAGAAAATCTAATTTCAACTGGCTTTAGATTTCTTCCTTTATTATTCTAGAACACTCTGGGCTTCAGTGAGAGTTAAAGCTATCCTTGGAGGGAAGGGTCTTATCTTATTTTTTTATCCTAACTGCTCCAGCTGTAAATTGTTTGACCTACAGTTCAACAGAATCAACACCTATCATTAGTATCTACAGCTTCATGGACAGTGAGATAACAAGCAATATCAAGTCCTCAAAGTGGAATATATCGAATTGACTCACACTACAGCAATTTCTTCAGCTTCAGCTGTTCTTCTTGACAAATATATGTAGCATACTGTGGTGCAGCTTTCTTCTAAGGTACAGAGCAAGTGGGGAACATTACAGCCAAGCTATAGTACACTCCTCCAGTAATCCATTGAATTTCTCTATAGCAGGGACCCTCTCGGTCTACTGAACAATTGCCAGAAAGTGTAACTGAACTCAGTGGGATTTCAGACAGTGAACTTATACAGTAAGGATTGGGGCCAGATAAGCACACACTTATTTACATACAAGGGGATGCAGTGGTTCAGCGGCTAAGACACTGAGCTTGTCGATCAGAAAGGTCCCTAGCGCCGCATAACGGAGTGAATCCCTAGCACCGCGTAACGGAGTGAACTGCCATTATTTGTCCCAGCTTCTGCCAACCTAGCAGTTTGAAAGCATGTAAAAATGCAGTAGAAAAATAGGGAATACTTTGGTGGGAAGGTAACTGTCAGATTCCAGACTCTGCCATTCAAAAGGAGAAGGGGGGTCTTGGTTCTGCTTGATCAAACAGTTATAACAGATATCCGGATCTTAGCCACCTGGGAACCTTCTCATCTTAAGATAGGGTTTATGAGAGGCAATGCAAGTCAGTTGAACGGAAGGGTCTGGGAACGTATAGCCATCTATACTCCCAGGAAAGAACTTTCACACTTTGTGGATTGCTTTACTCTTGCATCCTGCCTAATGGGGAGGGGCACTAAGGTTAAATATGCTTGCCTTGCCTGGAGGCATTTAGATCTTGCTTTGAATGAATGGATTGTCATACAACTGCTAATAAAGGAATCCTTTTGAAACACTGACTCAGAAGTTCGTACTTTGAATGTGGTTGGGGAGGCAATCCTTACAGTAATAGTGTTCCATGCACCTTCGGCATTTAGTCATGCTGGCCACATGACCACGGAATCGTCATCAGAAAGCGCTGGCTCTTCGGCTTAGAAACGGAGATAAGCATCGCCCCCTAGAGTCGGGAACAACTAGCACATATGTGCGAAGGGAAACTTTACCTTTACATACATACATATATACATACACATTGTTCCCTTTCACAAACAGTAACACTCCAACCCACCATTTTTATCCCACAGAAACCTATCATAGTTTCTCACTATATGTTCTTATACTACATAATCTATAAAGCTTATTTGTGTACAGTTATAAAAAAAATCCTTTTCCATTGTGATGCTTTGGGCTCCAAATTTATGGATATAAGACAATAAACAGATTTTAAGTTACTTGCTTTATTTTTAATTTTGAATGATTTTGAAACAGGCAGACTTTGAGAAACTAAGCATTTCTCCCAAGCGGTCAAGGAAGCCCCATCAGAAGGTTTGCGCTGTCATAGAATTGTCAGTATCGTCCTCCCTCCCACTATTTTATTCTACTAGAACTCTGGACATGGAAGAGCTTCTGGAAATATGCCCAATCATTTCTATCTCTCAGATGCCAATGTGTGCATTGCTTCCAGCTGGCATGTAGTTTATGGCAATCTGGAGAGTTTACATGTCTTATCCCTGTTCTTATAACATATCTATTTTGATCAGAGGTCTTCAAACTTGGCAACTTTAAGACTTGTGGACTTCAACTCCCAGAATTCTTCAGCCAGCATAGCTGGCTGGAGAATTCTGGGAGTTGAAGTCCACAAGTCTTAAAGTTGCCAAGTTTGGGGACCCCTGATTTAGATGCTAACCCAATTAAAGCACTTTACCAATGAAAGGACCCAATCAAAATTCTGGCAACATAAAATCACATTTACAATAGTGTACAAATACAAATTTTAATAATAGATTTATTTCATAATTACTGGTAAATATCTAGGGCAGTGGTTCTCAACCTGGGGGTTACGACCCCTTTGGGGGTCGAACAACCATTTCCCAGGGGTCGCCCCAACATCCTCAGCTCCCCCCCACTGCCACAGAGAAAGTGCAGAAGAGAGCAACCAGGATGATAAAGGGTCTAGAAAATAAAACATACAAAGAGCGGTTGCAGGAACTGAGCTTGGCCAGTCTAGCAAAGAGAAGGACCAGGGGTGACATGATAGCAGTGTTCCAATACTTGAGGGGATGCCACAGAGAGGACGGGGTCAGGCTGTTCTCTATGGCACCAGAAAGCCAAACAAGGAATAACGAATGGAAGCTGACCAAGGAGAGATTCAACCTGGAAGTGAGGAGAAACTTTCTGACGGTGAGAGCGATCAACCAGTGGAATAGCTTGCCAGCGGAGGTTGTGAGAGCCCCAACACTTGCGACCTTCAAGGAGAGACTGGACTGCCATCTGTCTCAAATGGTGTAGAAACTTCTGCTTGGGCAGGGGGTTGGACTAGATGACCTACAAGGTCCCTTCCAACTCTAATAATAAATCTAAAAAATCTAAATTAGAAGTTCTGTGGGTTGCAAAAAGTACATTTAGGGAAATATTTGATCTTCATCCTTGAACACATCAAAATAATGAAATGTCAGTGAGATTTTATTTTTTCTCTTACCAAGAAAGTTGAATAAGAATAGACTTTTACACTGATGACATATAAGACCACTGTGGCAAACCCATAATAGCAATAGCAATAGCACTTAGACTTATATACCGCTTCATAGTGCTTTACAGCCCTTTCTAAGCGGTTTACAGAGTCAGCATATTTCCCCCAATTTGGGTCCTCATTTTACCCACCTTTGAAGGATGGAAGGCTGAGTCAACCTTGAGCCTGGTGAGATTTGAACTGCCAAATTGCATAATTTTTTAAACATATGACAATCATCATTTAATGTGATACTCTTGAATAAAAAGTCAATCTGGCATATTATTACAAATAATACAGCAGATCAATGCAATCAAATGTCACGGGTTGATGGAGAGATAATTCTGTGATACATATTAGAACTCAAAGCTATAGATGTTAAACAATGGATGATGTCAGATGAGTAGAAAATTATTTATGACCATTTTTCATATCTATGACCATAGCAATATCCCCATGGTCACATGATGAAAATTCAGATTCTTGGCAACTGGTTCATATTTATGATGCTTGCAATGTCCTAGAGTCATGTGATCCTTTTTTTATAACCTTCTGACAATCAAAGTCAATGGGGAATCAAGATTCGGTTAACAACTTTGTCACTAGGTTAACAACTGCAGTGATTCACTTAACATCTGTTGCAAGAAAGATAGTAAATTGGGACAAAATTCACTTAACAAATGTCTTTGCACGTAGCAACAGAAATTGTAGGCTCAATTGTGGTCTTAAGTTGAGGACTACCTGTGTGTGTGTGTGTGTCTGTGCGTACACACACATTGTATATGCACACACACACACTGTATACACACAGACACAGACACACACACATATGTAGCCATTTCTGTTCTGGTGGTTCCAAAATGTGCTTGGAATTAATCTCTCTGTTATAAACTTCAATGCTCAGAATGCTGACTTTGGTATTCAGCTATGCGCAGAAGCAAAAAAGACGAAAAATTCTTTTAAAAAGATGCAACGCGTGCGACTGTCCAGCAAAGATGGCACCGGAGCAGTCGCGTGCAAATTGCGTAATTAGCGGGTACCTACCGGAGCTGCGCACTGGACCGCACCGGTAGGAACCCACCCCTGGTAGTGATTCTAAATGGCAACAACTGTATATAAATCTACCAAGGTTCTTCTTTTCCCTAGAAGTATTGGTTGATATTTACATGGCACTGTTAATCACTAATTTACCTGAGATGAATATGCATACAAATACTCAATTTTGGGAAGGAAAAGAATGTTAAGAATATTTGTCTTTTAAAAATATATTTGCCTCCAAAGAAAGCAAACCAGGTATGAAATGGATGATACAATAGTCGGAAACATAATTTAATTATTAAAAAGGCATCCATACCTTTTTAAAACAGCTCTTAATATACTAATTGCTTTCAAAGATCATATTTAAGCAGCCTAAATAAAATAATCGCAATATATTATCAGATTTAAGTAATGAATACTGGGTTGAGGTGTGCCACGTCATATTTGCACACAATGTACTTTGTACTTAATTTCTGAAAGAGAAACTGTATGGCTTTTAGAAGACCTGCAGGTTAGTAAAAGAAACCAAAGGATCAAGAAACGAAGTGTGTATCTAGCAGTTTTTTTCTTAGTGTGTATCTACACACTTTCTAAGTGTGTATCTAGCAGTTTTATCAGTTACTTTATTAGCAGTTATTTATAAGTTATGGTTTTTAACTTTTTTTATCAAGTTCAATCAGAAGGAGAACATGAAGACCCATTATCTGATAAGCCTGTAAACTCGAATTTAGAAAGATATATCAGAAATACAAATGAGACGAACCAGGAACAACCATATTTTGGTAAGTTAAACCATTTTATTGGGAAAATATATACTTCGGTAAATTACTGTTTCCAAGTTTGTTTTCTCCCATTGCTTCCACCAATCCAGAACTATATCTTCTGTAGTCTGCAAATTACACATTTTGTATTCTGTGTCTTTAAAGTATATCCCAAAAAGTTTGCAGTGTTACACAGCACATGCAACAGCATGGGTTGTACATGATGTCAGATATTTGATACTTGTTACGCCTCTACTACATGAGCTGCATTGGTTGCCTGTATGTTTCCACATGCAATATAAGATCTGGTTGTCACCTCTAAAGCCCTTCATGGCTTGGAGCTGGGTTATTTAAGGGACCATCTTCTCCCAGTGGTTTCTACCCATAGAATTTGGTCTGACAGATTGGGCACATTACAGGTTCCATCAGCCAAAGAAAGTCAACTGGCAAGAAATTTGCCTTCTCTGCCATAGCTATGCTTTCTGGAACATTCTCCCCTCAGAGGATTGATGCTGACCATACTGGCCTGTCATAAGTCCTTGAAAATCTGGCTTTGTGCCCCAACCTGAGCATGGGTGCAAAGGGTACTGTTTCCTATTTCTTGTATATGCTGACAGCTATGGTGACATTTTTTTCTCGGCTACCTTATGTATTTAATTTATATTATATTGTAATTGTTTTTAATTGTAATATGATTGTTCACATGTCACTTGCTTGACATAGGTGGCTATAGAAATTGAATAAAATATCACAAAATAAAGTAATGATGTGTACATGATAGTGTCGTTTAATGGTAACAAAGCCCAAAACATATGTCTGGACAATATGGACATTCTAATAATAGCTAGTTTAATATCAATTTGATTAAGAAGCTGCAGAAACAAACAAATTATTGTATTATTTAGAGAGCAGTTTCTATAAGAAGAGTAAACATTTTGAGTTGTCCCAAAGATAAATACATACTGAATTTCAGAAGAATAAGTACCAGAGTTTGAGTGAAACAGGGAGTGATTTGTAAGGAATTAAATATCCCAGAGGATGGTAAATTACTGAAGACATAGATATTGATTAAGAAGATATTATAAAGAAGGTCACAAAGACCATTTTTAAATGGTGGGTAACATCTGGAAGTATTTTAGGTGTGAGATTAAGAAATAGAGAAAGCATCTTGCATGTAATTTAGACTGCATTCCTACAAAGACTTGAATTTTTTCAGTCACTGTATGTAAAGGGTTTCAGGGTAGTGATGAAGATGATGGGGGAGAATACCATCAGAATTTGAGTCTAATATGCTCAAATAACAAATTATGAATACATTTGCAAATAAACCTTCTAGTAGCTGATATGAGACAATACCTTTTTTTCCCCCTAGCTATTCAGGACAGGACATTACCATCCTGTTCAGGGGTGGGTTCCATTTACCTTGCCTACTGGTTCGCATCACGACCGCCCCTGTCACGTTGCACAAAAGACCTAGAAATTACCCTCTGCGCATGCACAGAAGCCTTTGTGCATGCACAGAGGGTTTTTTTGCAAGCCGTGGTGACCAGAGGACCAGTTCAGGAGTGTGGCCCACCAGTCATCGCTGCCGGTTCGCGAGCGGTAGTAAATTTCTGCCACCGATTCTAAAGAACCGGCAGCAACCCACCACTTGTCCTATTAAAATTTGAGGGTTCCTCTGCATCTGAATCTGGTAATTTCTCACAGACTAAATGGCTGATCATCCAGCATCAACATCTCAGTAAAGTGTCCTATGGGTAGCCATAATAAATGTAATTTATGGGTAGCTATAATAAATTTAAAAGAAAGAAAGAAAGAAAGAAAGAGAGAGAGAGAGAGAGAGAGAGAGAGAGAGAGAGAGAGAGAGAGAGAGAGAGAGAGAGAGAGAGAGAGAGAGAGAGAGAGAGAAAGAAAAAGAATGAAAGAAAGAGAGAGAGAGAGAAAGAAAAGAGAGAGAGAAAGAGAAAGAGAAAGAAAGAAAGAAAGAAAGAAAGAAAGAAAGAAAGAAAGAAAAGAGAGAGAAAGAGAAAGAAAAGAATGAAAGAAAGAGAGAGAGAGAAAGAAAGAAAGAAAAGAGAGAGAGAGAGAAAGAAAGAAAGAAAGAAAGAAAGAAAGAAAAGAGAAAGAAAAAGAAAAAGAAAGAAAGAGAGAGAGAGAAAGAGAGAAAGAAGGAAAAGAGAGAGAGAAAGAAAGAAAGAAAGAAAGAAAGAAAGAAAGAAAGAAAGAAAGAAAGAAAGAAAGAAAGAGAAAGAAAGAAAGAAAGAAAGAAAGAAAGAAAGAAAGAAAGAAAGAAAGAAAGAAAGAAAGAAAGGAGAGAGAGAGAAAGAAAAAGAATGAAAGAAAGAGAGAGAGAGAGAAAGAAAAGAGAGAGAGAAAGAGAAAGAGAAAGAGAAAGAAAGAAAGAAAGAAAGAAAGAAAGAAAGAAAGAAAGAAAGAAAGAAAGAAAGAAAGAAAGGAGAGAGAGAGAGAAAAGAAAGAAAGAAAGAAAAGAGAGAGAGAAAGAAAAAGAAAGAAAGAAAGAAAAGAGAGAGAGAGAGAAAAAAGAAAGAAAGAAAGAAAGAAAAGAGAGAGAGAGAGAGAGAGAGAGAGAAAGAAAGAAAGAAAGAAAGAAAGAAAGAAAGAAAGAAAGAAAGAAAGAAAGACTTTTCTTGACTTCAGGTTTGTCTCATCCTATGTTTTCTGTGATGCTTTGCCTAATTACCCAGTTTTTGTCAGTAAGCCTGAGAGAGAGATTTCTGTCACTGTTCTTTGGCTATTTTGTCACATGAATGCTCAGAGCTTCTTCAGAACTTGCTTTGGCACATGATCACTTAGTTCTTAGATGAAAACAGTCGTGAAGTCTTCTGCAAGGCAATGTGGTGCAGTGCAGGGGTGGGTTCTGGATTCTCCCGCTGCCGGTTTGCTCAGTGACATGTGCGCGCGTTTTGCACATGTGCACGCATGCTCAGTACTTTAAAAAAAGTGTCTGTGCAGAAGCAAAAAACAAGATGGTGGTGCCATAGGCACCACCGGGAGAACCGGCTTGGGGGTGTGGCAAGCCTGGGTCACTGCCGGTTCTAGCAACCCAGATCAAGTTACTGCCGGTTCTATGGAACCAGTCCAAACCGGGAGGAACCCACCTCTGGTGCAGTGTCTTTATATCTTTCTCCAGTTCAGATCTTTTCTAAAGTGAATGGAACTTGTAAATCATGGATTAACAATCTATCCAAAAATATGTTGCCACATGCTCTACTTCTGCTGTGTTCAGATCCTTTCACAAAATAATAATTATTTTGTAATCAGACTAACTGCCATTCTGCAATCCTCAGAACTACCAGATATTCAAATTAAATTCTGGTAACTTTGGCGACTATTCCACTTTGATTCAGAAAACAACAAAATGTTTCCTATTCAGGATTCAACCAATTCCAACTAACAACTCTAAAAGACTTGTAAGAACACAAACTAATCAAAGTGTACTAAATAACAAACTGAACATCATAATATTTCTCAAAGCTTTCTGTCCATATTGTATTACCCAAATGTGTATTTCCTATGAATTTACATTTATAATTGAATTTCCAAGTGCACAGACTTGTAAATGTTTATTTCATCTGCTTTAACATTGAAGTAGGGATATGATCTTGTGCCAATCTCATAAATGTATTACTTATTGTAGCAATTATTTGCTTTTTGCCCCAAGATGCATTATTCCCCAGATTTCATATGGGCTAACCAGATTAATGGAGCTATTGAGCATTTGTTCTTCCATTAAAAAAATTAGTCGTAGTCCAAAGTCCTTGGGCTAACTCAGGTAATGATTCAGCCAATTTTCTTGTTCATAAACCTAAGCTGAAATTATTACCCAATTTTTTTATCTATCAAATTTAGTATTGTATTTCCAATTCTGTCTTCAATCTTCTAGCTGCCTGTTTTCCCCCATTTCTGGTGACCACACTCTTTATCACTCATAATTCTTTATAATGAAAAAAATCCTATTATATATAAAAATGCACTAACATTTAACATTACACGTCATACCTTTCATTGGAGATTAAACAACACTCTATGAAAGTGATCTGGTTTGATATTAATAATCTCTACCAAGATTTATGTGCCTTAACATTAACATATTCCTATTAGAGACTAACAGCAGAAAGGATAGTTAAAAAAAGTGTCATAGATGAATTAAGAATCTGCTTGCTTGGGCTGTAAAGGAGAAGGGAAGCTGGGGAGATTTGTACTTTCAGATTGCAAGATTTATGTCAGCTTTACTAGGAGGACCAGCAAGGAAACATGGCCAGATGAGCTAATTCTACTTTATTACAAAGCTACATGAACAAAATCTTGCATGTCTCCTGCCATCTCCTTTACAGCCCAAGAAACTAGAAAGTCTCTTCCCTGCCCACTATCCAGTTGTCTCTTAATTGACCATTGGGTAGGTCGATATCTCTTAGCTGACCATTCAGTGGTCTCTGAACCCAGCCTCCCAAGTTCTTTCTTACATATCATTATAGCCTCTGTCCATTCCAGCGGATTAGTTGTTTCATAAGGTAGAGTGTTCTCTATACCTAATTTATTATGTACCATTAATGTGGCATAACATTGTTAATGGGGTGGTGGTGGTATAGGTAGATCCAGGATAGGCTGATATTGTTTGATGGTTTATTTATTTTTATTATTATTATTTGTCAAACATATACATGATAGCAGGTATAGGTATAAACATAAACAAAGGGAGTAAGTACAGATAAATGAGGACAGTAAGACAGAGACGGTAGGCATGCTGGTGCGCTTATAACCGCCCCCTTTATGGACCTCTTAGGAATGGGGTGAGCTCCACGATAGATAGTTTGAGGTTAAAGCTGTGAGGGTTTGAGGATGTAACAAAGGAGTCGGGTAGAGCATTCCAGGCGTTGACCACTCTGTTGCTGAAGTTGTATTTTCTGTAATCGAGTTTGGAGCTGTTTGCCTTGAGTTTGTATCGATTGTTTGCCCGTGTATTATTGTGGTTGAAGCTGAAGAAGTCATTGACAGGTAATATGTTGTAGCAGACAATTTTGTGTACTGTGCTTAGATCGGACTGCAGGTGGTGCAGTTCCAGATTGTCCAAGCCCAGAATTTCAAGTCTGGTGGCATAAGGGATTCTATTGTGAGTAGAAGAGTGGAGTACTCTTCTCATGAAATATCTCTGGACCCACTCAATAGTGTTAATGTCCGATATACAGTGTGGATTCCAGGCGGATGAGCTGTATTCAAGAATTGGTCTGGCAAAGGTTTTGTATGCCCTAGTTAGCAATACAATGTTACTGGAGAAGAAGCTTCGCAAGATTAGATTAACAACTCTTAATGCCTTTTTGGCAATGCTGTTACAGTGAGCTCTGGGGCTTAGATCATTTGAGATGAGTACTCCTAGATCCTTGACATAGTGCAGGTAATCTACGAGATCATTTCTGCCCAGCTTGCATTTGGAGTTCTGATTTTTTTTGCCAATGTGTAGCACAGAGCATTTATTTGTTGAGATTTGGAGTTGCCAATTACGCGACCATTCAGACACATAGTCAAGGTCGCTTTGTAGGGCAGCAGCATTGTCAGTGGTGTTAAATAATTTTATGTCATCAGCGAAGAGGACACAGCTGCTTTTAATATGATCACATACAGAGGTAGGTTGCTCCCGGTTCGGACCAGTTCTATAGAACCGGTAGCGGGAATTCCCTCCGCTCGCCAAACCGGGAGCGATCGCCGGTTGGCCATGCCCCCAAACCGGCTCTAATGGTGGCGCCATAGGCACCGCCATCTTGTTTTTGGCTTCTGGGAATGCGCAGAAGCTGTTTTTGGCTTATGCAAATGCGCAGAAGCTGTTTTTGGCTTATGCGCATGCACGTGCACAAAGCACACATGCACACGCCCATGTGGCATGGTAGGAAGCAAACCGGTGGCGAGGTAAGTTAGAACCCACCTCTGATCACATAGGTCATTGATGTAAAGCAGAAAGAGTGTGGGTCCTAAAACGCTGCCTTGGGGAACACCGCTGTTAACAGGTGCCGGATTTGAATGGCCCCTCCCTATTTTGACTATTTGTTGCCTGTAGGACAGGAACGTGGCTATCCACTTGTGCAGGGATCCAGAGATGCCGTAAGAACTTAGTTTCAACAGTAGTTTGTCATGCACCACTGAGTCAAAGGCTTTACAGAAGTCTATGTAAATTGCGTCTATTGCTTTACCCTAGTCAAGATGTGTGGTCTAAATGTTTCTACAGTGTAGGAGTTGCAGATTACAGGACGATTTTTTGAAAAAAACTGCTTATTAGATAGCAGGTTGTTTGTTTCTAAGTGGAGGGTGATGGATTGGTTTATAATTGATTCCACAACTCTACAGATGATGTAACACAGTGAGATTGTTCTGTAATTTTCTACTAGACTAGGGTCTCCCTTTTTAAAAATAGGTATAACTGTGGCTAATGACCATAGGTTGGGCAAGGAGCTGGTTCTGAAGGATACCTCATAGATTGTGCATAGAGGCTCAGCTAGGGCAGTGGCAAGCTTTTTCAAAAAGTAGGCACATAATCCATCAGGGCCAATAGATGTCAAAGATGATGTCAACGATGATGTCAAAGATATTGTTGCAGGATGTAAGGTGTTCCTGATATAGCTGCCTTTTGCAATTAACTGATAGTGAATTTGTCAGTAATGGACAGTGATAGGGTTCAAATGGTGCCCCAGCTGTTTTGGGATTGCACTGAAGGCACCTATTAGTATTGATATTACCTTTGCTTTCTTTTGCCACAATCATTCTATTTCTATTTGCAGGTCTTTGTATTTTGTTAGGGTTTCCAATTCCTTCTCTTCTATTCTGCTGTCTCTAAGTACTGTTACATCCAATATTCAGACATTTTTGTCTTTCTTTAGTTTCTATTACTTACTATTATTATTATTCTTGTGCAATCCATCTCATCATTATACTGTAGCAGTATACAAAAAGAAAATATCCATTACCCATCTCCCACACATATTCACAAAACTGACTTAACGAATTACATTTTCACTTAAGAAAACAAAAAACTACTGGCATATTGTGAATGTGGTGTCACCTCAAAGCTGTTAGGTTACAGAAATTAGCAATTAAAAGGCATGAAATATGCTTTCCAGCTGATGATACATTAAAAAAAGGTGTATAACAATTCCTTTCCAGACACTTGTCTAAATTCTATTAAAGTGACATTCGAAATTTCAATTGAAGCCACCTTCTTGTGACTGATGGATACCCATAAATATGTATGCTATTAAAACATTATCATCAAAAGTGTTCCAAATGCACATTTTTATTGCTAACAAAGTATTCTTTAATCTTACATAAATAAATGGGTAAAAATGATATCACTCAGGGGCTTCGACCCAGTACTTTGCTAAATCTGTCTTTCTCCTAATCTCCCAACTCAAATATTTCCTGTTCCCATTCAGTTGTTCTAGTTCTCTTCTTGGGATTGTCCCAATACTTAGCGTTTCCTCAAGTGCCCCTCTGGGTAGATAGCTTTAAACTGCAGGGATCTGGCAGTTCCTTCCTGCATCTCTATCTTCTTTCTCCACTAGCTGGACTCAATATGCCTAAGTTTTCCTTCTACTGCTGCAAATTCTCTTTCTATCCTGGCCATTCTTGAATAGGACCATGACCATGTAAACAGAGAGTTACAAAACAGATTTGTGTGTATAAGAGCAAGCAAAGGCTGGATTCTCCAAAGCTATAGAGAACCTGGTCACGTTTATTCTTCCCAGGTCCTTGAATTGAGCACTCAGGGAAGGGGTCTGAAAACAAAAGCAGACTGTTTGCAGCCTTTCAAACGAAGAATTCAAGGTCATGTTCCAAATAAAATGCCTAGTCAAGAGGTAAGTGGTTTGGACAACAGGTTTAAAGCTGGTTTTTTTCCATCTTGTCACAAAAGTGTCTAGTATCAATGGTGGGTGTGTAAGCAGCATCTTCCTTGTGTAGTCTCTGGCACCCTTTCTTCCCTCCTCATTTTCCTGGGCAGTAATTTGATTCCAGGCCAAGCCATAAAAAGGTGAGGGAGTTTATTTGCAGAGACCTACCTGTAGTAAGGATAGTCCAGCAGCAATTACAACTCTGACATTACAGCAGTTCTTTTTTCTGCCAGCTGTTGGAATTTGTCCTCTCCTTCTTCTTCCTTTTCCTCCCTTCTGCATTGTCAGAGTAACCAGGGATGGGTTGTGGATCCTTGTGCTGCCGGTTCGCTCAGGGTTGCTTCGCGCATGCACGCAGCAATCAAAAAATAGCTTCTGCGCATGCATAGAAGCAAAATCCAAGATCGCAGCACCCACGGACCAGCACCAACAGAACTGGTTCCGTGATGTCATCACCGGTTTACTAACGGTTCTAAAGAACTGGTTAGAACCAGTAGGAACCCACCTCTGAGAGTAACCCTTTACACTCAGCAGGCACTAAAGCTGCCTTCATTCCCTGTTATACTGGCTTATTCACAAGGAGGCAGCAGTTCTCCCTATACCACATCCAGTAAAACTGTGACCATGAACTACATTTTGCTGAAATTCCTTCTCTAATCTCAGTTACCTATTCTTTTTTCCATCACCCTCTTCTGCCTTTTTCTATTTTCCCCATAATTTTACAAAGTCTAGATTTAAAAACTAAGTCTAGAATTTAAAAAAAGAAACCCTCCCTTTTTTACAACTCTGTAATTCTGGGGGCAACTGGGTGGAGCTGAATGTTTACTGGCCGGATGCTATTCCTGATGGCACACAAAGTTTGCAGCAGATATTTTTTCTTTGTGCCCTAGGGGAGAAATATCTGCTGCTACAGGGGCGGATTGCTTACTTTCCGGTGCCGGTGCGCTGCGCGTGCATCTCCACAATTCGGGCGTGCGCACGCTCGCTACGCACACGCGCCCCCTCGTGCAATTTTGCTTCTTTGCATGCGAGGAAGCAAAGTCTCGCCAAAGTCTCGCCAAAATGCGCGAGAGAGAGATTTCAGTGTGCTTTTGCTTCTGCGCATGCGCGGAAGCAAAATCTTGCTGAAATCTCACACACACACGCGTCCCCTCGTGACATTTCGGTGAGATTTTGCTTCCGCGCATGCGCAGAAGCAAAATTGGGCAAAAATTCACCCAAAAAGATGGCGACGCGCACGCCAGACCAGCAGAGAGGGCTCCAAAGCGGTCGCCCGCAAATGTGCAATCGGCCACTCCCTACCGGAGTTCCGCACTGGACAGCTCCGGCAGGAACCCACCTCTGTAGCTGCTACCTAGGATTTGAATCTCAGCCTTCTGAGTGGGAGGCAAGCATCTTCACCACTAGACCACCCTGCCACTCTTTCTAAAGTCTAGAATAACCTTCTAAAAATACTCAAACTACCCTATTTAAGAATAGAAAGACACGCTGGAGGGTTTCATAGATTAGGAATTAACATTTCACAAATAATTCTTACTTTAAATTGAACTTCTACAAGAAAAATCTCTGCCAAAGGCAGGTAGAATTCTGGATCTTCTGATGCCATAGCACTTTCCTTCACCCGCTTGAAAAATACATGTGAACAATTCAAGTCAAGTTCATGTTAGCCATTTTGACACTCTCCATAACAAAAATAAAAATATGGAACACAGTTCCCTTTTAATTTTGAGAACTGAATCCAATTTGAAATATACATTTTTTCTTATTTGTGTCGGGGAAATATAAAAGAATGAGAGAAAATGAGAAATGACAAAATGTTATGAAAATGGGGGGGGGAATAATCTTTCCTGCAGTCAAACAGCCATAAAATAAAGTTTTAAAGAGTAACTATTTCCATGATTCCTTTCCCATCTATTATCGGTACTTGAGCCCAAATCCTAAATTATCCTAAATTATTAACATTATACAGCTTTCCACTAGATACCAGCCTTTAATATCACAACACCTTTGAGTGAATCTGTTTTATCTATAGTTAAGAAATACATCTTTCTGAAACCCGGATAAATTAATATTTTGGCCAATATCCCAGAAAGAGAAAATAGTTTTCTATAGGTGGAGGCAAAATAAACCTAAAGCTAACAGCTATTTTTCTGTCATGCCCCCATCGGAGCCACTGGAAACAACAGAGAGAGAGGCTTCGTTGGCTTCAGAAGAAAACAGGGCAGAGCCAGTCAGGCCGGGGCTTTTCAGGATTAGAACAGCTTGTAGGCAGGGATGAACAGGGGCAGGAGGACCAAGAGAGGCTAGGCCCATGATGGCAAACCTATGGCACGTGTGCCGGAAGTGGCATGCAGAACCATCTCTCCGGGCATGCCAGCCATCGCCTGTTGCTCTTCCAGTTTCTGGCGCACCAGCCAGCTGGTCTTTGCTGGTGAGCTCAGGTTCCCTGCATGTGCATGTGCACTAGGAAACTGCTCTTCTCTTTTCCAGTGCTCCTGTGCATGCGCGCCGGGGAGCTGCTCTTCCTGTTTTCGGCGCTCCTCCACGCACTTATGCACTCAGTGCCAAAAAGGTTCGCCAACACTGGGCTAGGCACTGAGCAGGAGAGACAGAGCTCAGGCGAGGAGCAAGGACCACCCCCTCCTGATCCTCGAGCACAGAGAGAAGAGAGAAGGCGAGAACAGTGCAGATTGAGCCAGCTACTCGGGAGGAGAGTGCCATGCCCTTCTTCACAAGGCACACCTGGGGACTGAGACTTAAGGAGAAACTGCGGGGAGAGGCATTTGTTGGGATCAAGTGTTGAATTTGCAGAGCCTCGTGCGCACTTGCTGACATCTGGAAATTACTGTGCTCTGTCTTGTGTGCCTTGCCCAGTTTGCCTACCTCACTGGATTTCTGGCCTTCGTTACTGCTTTGCTAACCTTGCTTACTGGACTACTCGCAACCAGAGGCTGTTAAAGGTGCATGTGAGAGCTTGGGTCCAGGACTTGTAGTAAATGTGGGGATGTTTGGGGGCAAGGTTGGAGCAATAAAGGGGAGTTAGACCTGTTATCTGGCTGTGTTGCTTCCATGCCACGCCCTGGGTTATCACATTTTCTTTGTTTACATAGAGTACATGATAACAGTGTATTCTATGTAAACAATATGTTTACATAGGCGACATGATAACAGTGTTCCAATATTAGAGGGGTTGCTACAAAGAAAGGAGCATTGACCTATTTTCCAAAGCACCTGAAGGCAGGACAAGAAGCAATTGATGGAAACTAATCAAGGAGAGAAGCAACCTAAAACTAAGGAGAGATTTCCTGACAGTGGGAACAATAAACCAGTGGAATGGCTTGCCTTAAGAATTGTGAGTGCTCCAACAATGGAGCCTTTTAAGAAGAGACTGGACAACCACTTGTATGGAATGGTATAAGGTTGCTTCCAACCCTGTTATTCTGTTAACATAATGACTGAAGCTACCTACATAAATTGAAAGAAGGTTTCTTTACCCAACTCTTATACCCAAAATTTATGCAACATTTTCTAAGATTAGCGGTTAAAGACAGTTTAAAAGCTGTCAGCCTGGGGTTCAAGTCTAAGCGCTGTATGACACGGTGAGCTCCTGTTACTTGCCCAGTTTTGGCCCAGCTAGCAGATCGAAAGCATAGAAATGCAAGTACCGTATTTTTCAGAGTATAAGATGCACCTTTTTACCCCCAAAAAGAGGCTGGAAACTTGGGTGCGTCTTATACACCAAATGCAGCCCCACCCACCCAGCCACCCCCACCCTTTGGCCTCTGTCTTCCAGCAATTTACCTGCTTGCAGGAAAGAGGGAAGAGCCTGTAAAGCCGAGCAAGTCAGTAGCAGTTTCCTGATCTACAGCTGATTAGGTTTGCCACGTGGGAAAATGAAAGTGAAACTAACTACAAAGAGGCAAATAGCTGGGAGAGACACAGCAGATTTTTATTTTTTGCTGAACTGGATGGAAGGGGGTAAGTGAATAACTATAAATGTCTGTAGAATGTTCAAACTATTAGACTTATTTTTTAAGACTGCTTTATTATTGTTCTAGAGCAGTGTTTCCCAACCTTGGCAAGTTGAAGATGTCTGGACTTCAACTCCCAGAATTTCCCAGCCAGCGAATGCTGGCTGGGGAATTCTGGGAGTTGAAGTCCAGACATCTTCAACTTGCCAAGGTTGGGAAACACTGTTCTAGAGCCAGGGGTCTCCAACCTTGGCCACTTTAAGACTTGTGGACTTCAACTCCCAGAATTCCAAGCCAGCTTTGTTAGCTTTGCTGGCTGTGGAATTCTGGGAGTTGAAGTCCACAAGTCTTAAAGTTGCCAAGGTTGGAGATCCCTGTAAATCTAGACAACTTAACAAAATAAAGAAGCTTTTTAAAATAAATGCTTGCTATTAAATAATAGAGAATAATGTATACTTCCAGAAATTTTAATTAATTTTAACAGCTCTGTACAAGTATAGTCTGAAATGTAACAGTGTCCTGTTTAGTATTAGAGCTTAGTTACCTTGGAGTAGATCTATTTAAATAATTGGGAAGAGTTAGTGTGACTACATTTAAGAAAACTTTCTGGCATAATGTACATTTCTCCAATTCTTTGCTATTTCTATGGGTCAGGCACACATGCACAGAAATACACAGCAAACAGTGTATATCATCTGTGCTGTTTGCTGTTTGCTGTTTGGCAAATTGATTGGAGGCAGAGGCCTTTTTCCCTTGTTTTCCTCCCCCAAAACTAAGGTGCGTCTTATACTTCGGTGCATCTTATACTCTGAAAAATACGGTAGATAAATAGGTACCACTTCAGTGGGAAGATAACTGTTCTGTGTGTCTCTGCATATAGTCATGCTGGCTACATGACCATGGAAATGTGTTTGGACAATGCTGGTTCCCTCGGCTAAGAAATAGAGATAAGCACTGCTCCCTAGAGTCACGACACGATTGGAAAGGACAAAACTTTACCTTTTTCAAAGATTCATCCTATTTGTAGGATTCACAAATTCACAATATAAGGATATATTTTTATACTTGAACAAAGACTGTTGGATGTGGGTATTTAGAACCCTTTTATTCTAAAAATACTGAGTTTAGAATATAATGCTGCCCTACCCCATTTCTCACATCATTGAAAATGTGTTCTTTATTCCTGTTATATTAATTTGCTCCAGGGAACATATGGAGGAAGATAGAATCAAAACACGAAAAGGCAAAATAATCAGCAAAATAATAATGAGTCAAAACTATAGGCAGATGATAATGAGTCATAAAACAATGAAAACATGAAATTAAATATATCTTATACAGGAAATGGTTAAAACATAATAAATAAACCAGTTGCAATGTAAACATGAAATGAATTGTGTCAGTTATGTTAATCAATCAAAGCATAATAAATGGCAAATAAGAATCTTAACTCTGTCTAGTTCCATCTCTAATTATCATTAATTTAATCATTCTAAATATTCTATTTGCTACTCAAATTAAAGGTTGAACATTCTTAGATGATTCTCAAGTTAAATATAATGTTCCCAAAATATCTAAAAAAATTCTTCTAGCAAAAATTTGACAAAGAATCGCCTGTAAGAAAGTCAAAATAGGAAGTAAACTGCAGGCTAAAAAGAAACTTAGTTCTGTTAAGGAGTATCATTGCATGTTCTTCCTTCTCAGTAGGATAGCTTAGCCTCAAATGACATAAGTATATGACAGGAAAGTCCGCAGGCATCTTAATTTAACGCCTAACAATCATCTCCTTTCACTATGGCCTGCATATGTATACTGCATGTGTGTGTGGATGTATATGTATGCAAATAAACATATTAAAACGGCAATGTTTCAAATAATATATGATTGATTGCAGCTTATTAATTAAATAAATTATTTTTTCTCTTGAATAAAAGTTATTTTATATGCTAATTACTCAAACCAAATCTTAATGTTTTGATTTGATTTATAGTTCTCCAAAATTATTAATTTCAATGGGCTTAATGCAATTGAACTTTGCTGGATTTTGACTAACATAAAAAAATCATGTGTGCTAACATAATCTACTTATTTCTCTTCCTTTGTTCTAATGTATTTAAATCTTTTTCTGATTTTTGGAAATGGTACCCAAAAACATGAGACAAAAAAAACCCTGATTGAAAATGCATTATTCCTTCTGCAAAAAAAATAATAATGTTCCAATAACATATTCACTTGTCTTCCATCTGTGCCACTGTTTCTTGGGAGATATCCAAAAGAACTCATTAAGAAAGATTAGGTTTCATTGCAATGTTTATTTTTCCGTTGATTGCATCTATTCTGCATTAATATAAACCTGGGAACAATAAATATAATGCGTGCATTCACTAGTAATAATTAAAAAACTGATTGGAGAGGTTTTTCTGGTTGCTAATAGAAGAAGGAATCACTACTGAAAATAATATTCTTTTTTTTTCCTGGAAAGGGTAATATAAGTTCAAATGAGCTCATAGATTTTATACTAATTTTCTATGGCAACTGTCCTGCTATGAGCATTCATACTGATAAAATGGAATGAAGCTTTATTTTGTCTTTAATGTCATAGTTTTAAAATGCAAATGAAAGACTGGGTACCTTTCTCTGATTTAGTTTTCCAAAGAAAACAAAAATGCCCTCAAATGCCTTTTAATCTCATTTATCAAAACAAGGTTTTCAGATATTTGTAAAAAATATTGTAAATTTAAATAGTTCCAAGGAGTTCTAGAATATCCTGGAAGATAGACTATTTTAGACATAGTGTTATAAAATAATAGCGAGCTAAGGATATTATTCCTAAAGGAATATTATCACCTTTGATTATGGCCAGATTGATTTGCATAGTACTTAAATTAAAACTTTTTACTTTAAGTAAATATTCTGTAGCTAAAAGTTATACTTTTAAGTGACATAAGCCACACAATTTTATGGTCCTTAGACATTTTATCGTAAAGACAGGTGGGCGATTAACCATTTTCATAAAACAATATGAAAATAAAAATATTCTTCCTTTCTTTTATTTTTCTCCCTTATTTTAGTCGCCTCTAGATGAGATGGGCAGCTCATAAATCTAATAAATAAATAAATACATTTTAAAAATTGATTGATTTATACAGCTGCCAATCTGACATATGTAACACTAGGCAGTTTAGAATAAAGATGAATTAAAGACACAAGAGCCGAGGTGGCGCAGCGGTTAGAGGCAGTACTGCAGGCCACTTTAGCTGACAGTGATCCACAGGTCAGCGGTTCAAATCTCACCGGCTCAGGGTTGACTCAGCCTTCCATCTTTCCGAGGTAGGTAAAATGAGGACCCAGATTGTTGGGGGCAATGTAAATATACATTGCTTACTGGTGTAAACCGCTTAGAGAGTGCTTGCACTGCGAGGCGGTATATAAATCTCACAAATAAAATCTCACAAATAAATAATAGTAACACACAGCAGCTGAGTACAGTGAAGCAGAAAGTAGCATTGTCAGAAAATGAGATCTCCTGACACAGCCAGCACACCAAGCTTCAGCAGAAAAAAACCCGAGTTTTCAGGCCCTTGCAAAAGGCCAACAACTTCTTTGATCTAAGAGGGTATGTGTTCTGATCCAGCTCCCCAAACACGATAAACCCTCTGATGTGAACTCAAAAGATTCCTTTATTAGCAATGCCGGCAGCCCCGGCAAAAAGTTTCTCTCGCAGGCTAACAAGTCCGTCCGTCCGGAAGATGAACAGTTGTCTGCCACACCTATTCATCTCTGCCCCCTGCCTTTTATCCCTAGAACTAGGGTGGGCCTGGTTAGCAGTGGTGGCTCTTTCTTCCCCAGGATCAGTCCACGGCTTTCTACTGCTCTCCTCTTCTCTGCCTTCTGCGCAGCCGCACATCAGGCACTGGACCCAGCTGTTCCTCCTCTTTTTCATCAACCACCTCCAGACCTGGGGACTGTTGACTCTCCATCTGAGGGCTGACGGAAGGCTCAGGCTCCGCCTCTGTCTCTATCTCTGACAGCTCCATTCCCTCTTCCCCCTCGAAGCTCCCAGGTTGCCCTGATGCTGACCCTGACTCCCACGCCTCCTCTTCTTCTGATTCGGCTGCTGGAGGGGCCGGCAGCCGACAGGCCACAACAGTATGGTTTTCCAGAGAATGGGCAGAATAGCAGAAAATGTTCTCCTTCTGGGCCTCACCAGCTGGCACTTCTTGAGCCAGGACTACTTGGAACATGTCCTTCCCATCAGATTGGATAGGACAAGTTACAAACAACTGGGAAGACCTGGTCTCTTAAATAACCCGATCTCAAGAATCTTCATATATCATTTATTATTATACAACACTTATTTGTTGTCTTTAAAATGGTAGATAATACTGTCTTTTAGAGAAGCATTCATGGTTTGGTTTGGTTTTTTATTAGGTAACATGGTGGATAGCTTTCCCAGGTGTCACAAGAGATTGCTATGGGTCATTCAACTATAGCAAAAATGGTTAACAATCCAATCTTATAACTGTGACTGAAGAAGGTCCCACTGAGTTTAAAAATGTTTACTCTCAAGTAACTGGCATAAGATTTCAGGCAAAACAAGGCAAATACAACCAAAAGTCTAATCCATTTTTATGCACTTTGCCTTACAAATCAGCATATCAATAGTGCATTTAGGTTAATATCTGTATTTATCAGGCAGGGGAAAAAAGTTGAACTCCTTAGGTGCTACTTCTAAGGAAAAATACATACATACATGCATACATACATACATACATGCATACATACATACATACATACATACATACATACATACATACATACGAAATAGCCAACAATTGACCATGATAGCAATATCACTTAGGCTTATATACAACTTCATAGTGCTTTACAGCCCTTTCTAAGTAGTTTACAGAGTCAGCATATTGCCCCTAACAATCTGAGTCCTCATTTTGCTGACCATGGAAGGCTGAGTCAACCTTGAGCCTGAGAATCAAACGGCTGTCAATCAGCAGAATTAGCCTGCAAGGATGCATTCTAACCACTATGCCACCACAGCTCTTACCATGATATTCTTCCAAATCCCACATTGTCCAATTTTCATATTTAATACCTCTCACTTCTTCCTTCCTTCCTTCCTTCCTTCCTTCCTTCCTTCCTTCCTTCCTTCCTTCCTTCCTTCCTTTCTTTCTTTCTTTCTTTCCCTTCCTTTTATAAGAAGTTAAATCAAAGGAAATCAGATGACCTATAATACAATCTGTAATCCAGATCAACAAGAGAAAGGCTAACACAATAGACAGTTTTGTCTATGACTGACAGATCAGTCTTTTTTGCTGTATAATGTAATATTGAAAGAAAAAAATGCAGGCATAATTAATTGGTAAAATTCCAGTGATTGCACAATAACTATTTGTCGCTGTGAGCTCAAAGTTCATTCCTCTGAATTGCACTTTGTTTCATATGATGAGAAGGTCACATTTACAGTACTTATGTCAACAGCAGTTAAACAGTGCCATCGTTTGCCAGTAATAAGAGTATTATCTTACATACAATTTTCAAAAAGATTAATTGAAATGACTACAGGTTTAGGGGTGGGGGTGGGGCAAATATTCTTCCCCACAACCCTTCTAGAACTGCGATAAACACAGGCATGATTTCATCAATATTTACACAAAATTAATTAAATATAATAGATACTAGTAGCTGGATACCCGTGCTTTGCTACGAAACTGATCGGGCTTGATAAATTGACACTTAAAGCTTGAAAATTTATGTAGAATGTGTAACTCCTTAGCATCAGAGCGTGTTAATATAAGGCAACTGGCAGTTGGAACAGAGTTCTTTTCAGGTGGGAGTGGGAGTAGAATGTCTAAACTCCCAGCCCACATGCTGGATGAGTCATGACTGGCCATGCCCACGCCTGGTTTAGGTGGGGAGGGGGAGTAGAATATCTAACTCCTTAGCATCAGAGCATGTTAATATAATACTGTATAAGAAATACTAACGATCTGATGGTCATTTCGAAAAATCCTTTCTTAGCGAGCACCTAGAAGCCAAGAGGAACATACCTGCCACGTTTGTAGGCTTTACAGTTCTGGAAATTTCGTGATGAGTGAGTGGTATTTGGCAGATAGATAGATAGATAGATAGATAGATAGATAGATAGATAGATAGATAGATAGATAGATAGATAGATAGATAGATAGATAGATAGATAGAGATAGAGATAGAGATAGAGATAGAGATAGAGATAGAGATAGAGATAGAGATAGAGATAGAGATAGAGATAGAGATAGAGATAGAGATAGAGAGATAGAGAGATAGAGAGATATAGAGATATAGAGATATAGATATAGATTCCTTTCATTTCAATTGTTTCCCATAGTAGAACATAATGTTTCCTTAAGGAACAGCTACATTTTAAGTTCATCCTTCTTGTTAAAAAAAATGTGTTGAATTATTTTGATATTTAGTTGGGTGTTAAGTCTTCTTGAAGATTTAGAGATGAAAACACTTCTATTTTTTTACAACCAGGGATGTCTTCTTTAAAAAAAAATAAGGAAATGTGGCTAAAATTAAGAAAGTTTAAGGCTTCAAGCTGACACACCCTTAAAGGTTAGGGTTATTCAACCAGGAATTCAGCCACAAGCTTTATAATGGAAACTAAAGTTTGAACAGAGTGGAAGGCATACAACATTTTCATTATTTTTACCCTCATCTTTTCCCAAGGTAGCTTTCCCCAACAACGTGATGTACAAATAAGTTATATCCAATCATCATTATCTAGTGTGAAAACATCCTGGTTATGAAAGAAGAGAATCATAATCCAACATATTTGTAAGACATTCAAATTCATATAATATGGCTTCCATATTAAAATATTTTCATCCCCTCTAAAATGAACTCCAGTACATGATAACGGAGTTCTACCTATAACAGAAATGCAAACATACAGCAAATTTTAATCCTTTAATACTACATAACTGAGACAAAAATGTTCATGGAATGGAATACATCATTCCTTTTTTTTTAAACAACTGTATTTTTTTTCCTGCATAACTGACTCAACCTGTTTGTCCAGGATGTAATATCCTCGAACAAAAAGTTAAGTAAACTTCGCTACTCAACTTCATGCATACCAAGTAAGTGTTTGCATTTTCTTTAGGTAACAGTACATGGAGCTGCCATTCACAAAACTTGAGGTAGCTTTCATCTTGCTGGCTTTTGTGGTTTTTACCTTGTTTATCCTGGCTTCTATTTACAGCGAACCTGACACAAAGGATGCAGGTAAATAATGAAGATTCTTTTACATTTGGTGGTATATAATACTACCCATTTTTCATTAAACTACATGTATCAACATGGTCTGTACTACTGTGAATGTTGTTTAGCCCTCTTATTGCCATATGTACTGGTGCAGCTTCATAGTATCTATGATATAAGAGTAGTTTTTAGCTTTTCACTAGACTGCAGTGAGTTGAATTTGTTATTACATACTGGTTTTCAGTTAAGCCCACAATACCAAAATGTTGTATTAAAGGATTGTTGGAAGAAATGTCCATCTGGGTTCAGGTCCAAGTGGGAAGAAAGACACTGGAAACATGGAGACAGCTTGGAAAGATGGTTTAATGGTGGACAGGACCACATGGTTTGAGGTCCTGGGCAAAAAAGAGGACATGGGTGAGAGAGGGAGAGAGATGTATACCTTCTGTTGGGCTTTGAACTTGCTTCCTGTTCCTGTGGCAAGAAATGTATCCTCATTGGTTGTCAGACTCCCATGGGGCCATGCTGCGGTAACTTTGTAGGTTGTCTTGAGTCCTAGGCTTGGTTGAATCTTGCTGGGTGATGTAATCTTCTCAGGTGTCATTTGATGAGATGGGTAGAGGGCTAATCCTATTATGTCCTGAGGATGAAGGTCTTTTGTGTTGTAGATAAGCTGGCCCAGCCTTTCTGGGGCTATTAGCAAATGGGGGGGGCTGCTTTTCAAGAGCATGTTTCTCCTTTTCTCATCCAGGGAGGTATAATATTCTGCCTTTTTAATATAACCTAGAATATTTCATTCTTCTAGGAGAGGGGTGGGTGCTAACTTCCTACAGGATGGTGCAGTGAAAGAGCATGATGAAGTGAATGTAAATTTAAAAATATAGAAATTAGCTTTCTAAAAGAATTGACTTGCCTGTGGTTCCTGTTTCTCTTGCAGTGAATTACCCTCCAATAATCCTTCACTATGACTCTTTACAATCATCCAAGCACTACTGCTCCCATATCTGTCTATGGTCAATTCAGGTGGGCAGATCTGGCTCAGACATTAAGGAGAACAAAGCAACCCTTTCAGATAGCAGATGTTGTAGGAGACATAGTTAATAGTTAACTAATAAAAATAGTTACAGCCGTATTCTATTTGAACTGAGTTAAACTATTCTGTGGTTTCAGGTATAGTGGTTGATACTGTTCTATTGATACTATTAAAACAGGGGTCCCCAAACTTGGCAACTTTAAGACTTGTGGACTTCAATTCCCAGAATTCTCCAGCCAGCTATGCTGGCTGGAGAATTCTGGGAGTTGAAGTCCACAAGTCTTAAAGTTGCCAAGTTTGAAGATACTCGGTATTAAAACAACACTTCAGACCTGTTTCAGGTGGCCCTGATTGTATGAACACATGATCCCCAGGAAAGAGGGTGGCAGATATAAGATCTGATTTGCAGTGGATCAATAAGGTTTTGTATCTCTCAATGGTTTAAAAAACACATTTTTAAAAATGCCAAAGGTTAAGAGGTCTTTTTTCAAACTTGCTGCTTGTTTAACCTTGATATTCCCTCCTTTTAAATTAGGGATTTAAATAAGTTACTTTGATCAAGATCCTTGCAGCTCTATTAATCATGCGGAGAGTTCTGCAAATCTTCATGTTTATCTTTATACACATAGTGGTGGAGTTCCTATAAGAAGCTGGGGTTGTGGGGTAGGGGGAGAGGAGAGACATTGTAATTTATGGTTCAGTGTTAGGGAAACTCACTCATACTATATCTTATTGTGTGTAACAGCCCATTTATCACGTGCTTGTTTGCTTATTGAACATTTCAATTCTACCTTGTTAACCAGGATTTAGCATGTTGTGTGAAAGCTGCTTGCAAATGGCCATGTAGTCCGCTAAGTAATTGATTTTATTTCATTCATTAGTTTGCACAAAGTGCAGATTAGGGGACTTTGGAGATCAATTAAAACAACAACTTAGTTTTCATACATCCATAATTTACATGGTTCCTCAATGAATATTTCCATGGATGTTCAATAAAGTTTAATTTTATGTTGAATTGGTCATTCTATTACGTTACCCACTGGAAGAGCAGCTTCCCAGCATGCAAACATGGGAGCGTGGGAAACCGGAACAGCAGTTCCCTGGCGCTCATGCGTATGCCGGGAAGCTGAGCTTCCGATTTCCAGCGTGTGCATGCGCAGCTGTCACCTGGTCTTCTGGTTTCTGCTGGACATGCATGCATGAAGACCAGCTGGCCGGCACCCATGTGCATGCCAGAAACCAGAAAGTCAGCTTCCCAGCACACGCATGCGCGCCAGGGAGCGTTCTTCCGGTTTCCGGTGCTCCCATACATGCAAAGACCAGGTGGCCGGCGCACATGGAACCCAGAAGAGCAACGGGCGACAGCTGGCGTGCCCAGAGAAATGGCTCTGCGTGCCACTTCTGGAACGGGTGCCATAGGTTCGCCATCATGGCTGTAAGTGTTGCCTTCATTGTCTTAAAATCATCCTTTGAGTCTACTCCAAGGACAGATTTTGGTGGAAGATTTTGGTGGAAGCTGTCCCTTAACACCTATTGATCAGAGTGTCACGGTGTCATTTATTGTCAGTTGTATGTATATGCAGGGAGCTGCATCCCTATCTATTATAATGGTACATTCCTGAGCACGTGATTGATATGTTCTTGTATGCATGTGTGCATTCCTGAATCTCCATTCCTTTCTTCTTACTTGACTCTTGACTGGGAGAGTCGCATTTTATAGCAGAGATGTAAACAATGAGATTTTATTGTTTTTGTACCGAAATAAATATTTTAATTAGACTTTTAAACTTTGGCTTTATTTCTAATGTCTGAATTCCGGGAGAAAGATCAAACATTGCCTCTGTGAGATTAATTCTCACTCCAACACAGAGGTTACATTCCTAATTAAGATGTTGGAAGATAGTAATCTGGGAATACTATCTCCCAGATTCAATGTAATAGAATTGGTCACCTTATTGCTCACTTTCTCATCTAAGTGTGAAACAGGATAGTGTTGTAGCTTTTGTGTGGTTTTATATCTAGGCAAATTCAGTGATAGCTAACGTAACTGAAAAGGAATTCCACTTTTTCAAACCCAGTGACAGGCATTTGGCAGTACAGCTGTGTACTGATGATAAAGCAATTCTTTCTCTCACACAGCTGGGCCTCAGGAGAAATCTCTGAGCCTCAGCAGAATTCTGTAATGAGGAAAGGCTTTCAGTCAATCACTCTAAGACCAAAATTATGATTTTCTTGGGAAGACCAAGATCAAACACCCATGTCAAACTGGAAATAGTAAAAGTGAAGGAGTTTTAAATAGCTTGTAATTTTTCAAGTTCCTACAGCTTGGCAGGAACACATTACAGTCACTTCTGCCAAAATCAACAATAATGCCAAGGCAATTTAGGCCCTTTTTTTTCCCACCCCAAAGAGTGCTACCATTAAGGTTTTTTAAATAGATAAATCAAATCCCAAATGGTGTGTGCTGCACAAGTATGCAATTGCAATGATTTAAAAACTTGTTCAGTGTAGATTTTTACAAGTGCCTTTGCATGTCTCATGCTGTCTTTCCAATGCAATAATCCACATGGAAGCCGGAATGATCCCACTGGGGGCAAGAATTCACATTTTCTAACTCCCTTACTGGCTTAAACTCCTGTTTTTTAATGGCTTACTGGTCTCACCAGGTTTCCTCAATAATTTTTGATCAAGGTGAAAAGAGAAAATCTCAGCTGACCTGTATTAGTGTGGTCTTTCTACTTACTCTTTTCAGCCTCTAAGATTAGGGTGAGCTAAAGCTGAAATGTGTCAAACAGTTTGTGATTAAAACCATGATGATGTTGGGTTCTAAATCATTCTGGAGCTTCAGATGGGCAAGAGGGGCCATCTCCAGAAGTAATAGGAAAAAGTGATGGTAGCAATTTGGGTGACAAAACCAGCAATAACTTTGCAGGCAAGGTTATCCCATATAATAGGAACTCAATATAAAGAGAATACTCAAGTAGTAAGATATTTATGTGGAGCAAGAGATCCAGAATCTCAAAGATACTACAATTTCAAATTTGTTGGATCAGAGTATTCAAACCCAAATCATAGAGCTCTTGTTATCTTAGTTAGACTTAGTTAGACTACACCTGGAGTATTGCATCCAGTTTTGTTCACCACACTGTAAAAAAGATATTGAGACTCTAGAAAAAGTGCAGAGGAGAGCAACCAGGATGATCAGGGGATTGAAGACTAAAACATATGAAGAGCAGATGCAGGAACTGGGCATGGACAGTCTAGCGAAGAGAAGGACCAGGGGAAACATGATAGCAGTGTTCCAATATTTGAGGGGCTGCCACAGAGAGGAGGGGGTCAAGCTATTTTCCAAAGCCCGCGAAGGCCAGACAAAGAATAATTGATGGAAACTGATCAAGGAGAGATTCAACCTAGAAACAAGGAGGAACTTTCTGACAGTGAGAACAATCAACCAATGGAACAGCTTGCCCTCAGAAGTTGTGGGAACCTCATCACTTGAGACTTTCAAGAAGAGATTGGACTGCCATTTGTCATAAATGCTGTAGAGCAGGGGTCAGCAACCTTAAACACTCAAAGAGCCACAAAGCCTAATCGGAAGCTCCCTGTTCAATTCTCAAGCCGACCGGAAGTCCGGTTCCCCCACCATAGAGTCTCCTCCTAGGGCGGCGTCCTTTTTCCTCTACCAGTCCTAACCAAAAGCCCTATCAATTGTGGAGCTGATCGGAAAACCCGCCCCTTGCCATAGAGTCTCCTCCTGGCACGCCCTGCTTCCACCCCCACAACCGGAAGCTCCTCTCAAAATTTTGGTGATGACCGGCGACAGGGAGCCACAGCAGAGGGATGAAAGAGCCACATGCGGCTCCAGAGCCGCATGTTGCTGACCCCTGGTGTAGGGTCTCCTGCTTGAGCAGGGGGTTGGACTAGATGACCGACAGTAGCAATAGCACTTAGACTTATATACCGCTTCATAGTGCTTTACAGCCCTCTCTAAGCAGTTTACAGAGTTCAGCATATTGCCCCCAACAATCTGGGTCCTCATTTTACCGACCTCAGAAGGATGGAAGGCTGAGTCAACCTTGAGCCTAGTGAGATTTGAACAGCTGAACTGCAGCTAGTAGTCAGCTGAAGTAGCCTGCAGTGCTGCACTCTAACCACTGCGCCACCTCGCAGGATCCCTTCCAACTCTGTTAATCTGTTAAATCTGAACAGGGTCACTTCCATATACTTCAACCAAACCCTACATATGTCTTAAATATGTTTTTTAACCTCTCTTACCTCACAAAGTGTTTTTGACACAAGAAATCAAGGTTCTCTGCCATCACTTTAAAACAAAATTGTTTTTGAAAAACAGATTTCTATTGTAAGTCTTAGAAATTATTGGCTCTATGTAGAAACAGAGAAAAGAATTAACAAGAAGTTTAATAATTGGGGTTGCACAAAATACAAAGGTAAGCTAAAACAGAACTGGGTGATTTCTGGTTTAGGATATTATGAAACCAAACCAGTATATTTGTGTGTGGTGTCAACTAGGTCATTTTTCATTCAACCATAAAATGGATGTTAACACGTTGTTTTTTTGTGAACTTTGACTAAGTATGAATGGATGTGACAACTCTGTAATAGAGTCTCAAATTTAATCAGCAATGATCATGACGTTCACAAGCCAAGTACCGGTACATTTTATTCACTGGACTTGTTTGCATAAACTAATAAGCTTCTCTTCTCAGTTTAGGATTTATACTAGCCTTATTTGTATGGAAAAAATAGAATTTATCAATCTGTTTACAAGCAAACATGTTTTCAACAACATCTAAAATCCCTATTTTTAATGAAAATGTAAATAAATGGTGAATGGAGTCTTATAAATACCTTTAATAATTCCCATTAGCAGGTATAGGAGTCATGTCAGCAGACAAGATATAATAGTAACTCACAGACCCATTTTCCATTCATCCCCCTTATCTCCCAAAAAACCCCAACCCACTACTTAGCATACAGTCTACAAATCTCCCACTGGATGGAGCTCTCCTTTCACCATGATTTCTCACAATCAGTTTCCTGGGTAAAATCTAGGAATCAGCTACATGGTTTTGGCTGGTGTATAAAATAACTGCATATGCCCAGATTTGATGAGACTCCATTAGCTCAGACAGTAAAAGTAAATCAGGAGTACTGGAGCCACGCAAGGGCTCAGATACGATTTCAAGTCCAACTATTCCTCCAATTATTTTCCCAGAACAGAAATTTATATTCTTGATACTCTAGATCAGCGGTTCTCAACCTGGGGGTCGCGACCCCTTTGGGGGTCGAACGACCCTTTCACAGGGGTCGGGAGACTTCACCTAGATGCCGCCATTTGGGTTCTTTTACCCTCTGCGCATGCGCAGAATGCTTTGCGCATGCGCAGAGGGTAAAAGAACCCAAATGGCGGCGGCGGGGCAGGGGTCGTGGCAATGGGGTGGGTTGCGGTGGGGGCGTGGGGGCGGGTTGCGGGTCGCGGCATTATGAAGGTTGAGAACCACTGCTCTAGATTCAAGTATGAAATCCAAATCTTGAGACATTTTTCAACTTCAAATTGAGGTAGTTCCTCAGAACCATCAGCGTCTGAAATATAAAAATTATTGTATTTTATTCCAATTTCATTTTAAATCACATTTTATTCCAATTTCATTTTAAGTCGCATTTTATCCAATTCCATTTTAAATTGTTTTTAATCAGATTTTCGTAATAATTTGTGTCTGGAACTCTGCACTTTGATATGGCCCAAGGGCAAATCAGTAAAGTAAACTAACTAACTAACTGAGATCTAAAAGCAAGTGTGCTAACAGAGATAATTTATTGTTTGTTTATCTCCAACCTTTATTCTTTTTATAAAGAACTCAAGGTGGCAAACATATCTAATACTCCTTCTCCTCCTATTTTCCTCACAACAACAACTCTGTGATGTGAGTTGGCTGAGAGAGAGAATGACTGGCCAGGGTCACCCAGCTGGCTTTCATGCACCTGGCAGGACTAGAACTCACAGTGTCTCAGTTTCTAGCCTTGTGTCTTAGCTACTAACTGGACCAAATTGGCTCTTGTTTTTCTTTTGTTTTTTACATTTTTTTTATTTAGCCATATTTCTAATATCTGTCTGTATATGTATCACCAAATGTTCTGTGCAGAGATATGAAACACCTACTACTTTGCCCTTGCCTTTTCATTTGGTCCAATTCAATGCATGAATGGTTTGGCTGAAACATAGCATTGAAATTACCTATGGCGTTTTGCATTACAGTATTCTTTACACAGAGCAAGCTGAAGTATGAGAGGGAAAAAATTAGCTTACAACTATTTGTCCTGAATTGTGTAAATTAAAGATAATTCAAAATGCTATACACTTTAAAAACAAAGATTAAAAATGCTTTAAGTCTTAAGTCTTAATTTAAAATAATAAAGGAACAGATTACATAAAATGTGATCTCCATAGAAGATTGTTTATTGATTGATCAAATATTAGTTGTTAATTAGTATTAACAAAGTATCAATATATGCCTAAATTAGAAAGTCTTAATGTGATGCTTAATGAATTATTCATAATATGAGTTATTTACAGAATTGGAAATATATTTACAGCTAAGACCTTTCTGTTTTAGAAAGAATACACACATGTTGAGTATGATTCACTTTCCTATCCCACTGCCTTCCATATGTTTTGCTCTATAGTAAGGTATGATTTTCCAGCAGACAGAGAGCTGTATTTGTCTGCTGTAGGGTATTAGCCAGATTGAGACAAACTTAATTTGCCTTTTTTAAAAACTTGCAACAATGAAAAGACAAAATACATAATTCAGAACGTTCTATAGCATCGCTACCAGGTCTGGGTTTCAAAATCTGGATCACCATGAAATGGCAGCAAGGACATACAGAAAACCCTGAATCTCTCCTACCATCTCCTACCGTATGTTCCCGCGCATAATATGACTTTTTACCCCTTGAAAATCTTCTGAAAAGTCAGGGGTCGTCTTATACGCCGGGTACTAAAACTTCCGAGCTGAGGGGAGCTCAAAAATGGCCACGGCTGCATCACCGCTGTTCTCCAGCCAAGCTGCCGAAGGAGCCCCGGAGCCCCGCCGCTCCCCTGCGTCTCGGTCTCCTGCTGGGAAGGCTGTGGCCGCCACTGCCAGCCGCAGCCTTCCCAGCAGGTGGGCGTGCACTGGGGGACGACAACAATAGGACCCTCGGTTTCTAACCTTCCTCATCTTTTCTCTTTTTCTCCTCCTTGTGGGCGTGCGCGGGAGGGACCGCGGAGCAGAGGCACCCAGTGGCTTAAGGCAAGAGGCGGGCAGGAGACACTTCTGGCATTCCCGCGCCTCTCACCCTGCTCGCCGGGTGCCTCTGCTCCGCGGTCCTGCAAACCAATCCGCACCATGGCTCCTTTCTCCCTCGCCCAGCCCTCTTCCAAGATGCCTAGTGCGGGGAACTGCACCAAGTGAGGTAGGTGGGCATGCGCGGGAGGGACCACGGATCAGAGGTGCCCTGCGAGCGGGGCGAGAGGCGTAGGAATGCCAGAAGTGTCTCCTGCCCACCTCTTGCCTTAAGCCACAGGGCGCCTCTGCTCCGCGGTCCCTCCCGCGCGCGCCCACAAGGAGGAGAACAAGGAGGAGAGTCATAGAATTCATTGTCTCCTACCGTGTTTCCCCGAAAATAAGACCATCTTATATTTTTTTGAACCCTGAAATAAGCACTTGGACTTATTGCCATGCACTCAAAAGCCCGATTGGGCTTATTATCAGGGGATGTCTTATTTTGCGGGAAACAGGGTAGTCAGCACCTTTATCACTTCACTAAACTGGATCTCTGATTATTGCTTTCATCTCATTCCCTGCCAACCACAGAATTATTGATTGATTAGAATTATTATCTCACCTTTATTATTTTATAACTAACTCAATATAACTTCCTTGGGTGGAGCAGAAATATAAATGGAAGCCAGCAACATTAGAAAATTATAAATAATATCGGATTTTAAATAAATATATAAACAAACAAACAAACAAACAGCTCTTTGGTATGTCTCCTTGGAAACAGAGTTTACTCCATAGCAAAAAATAGGGTATAGTGATTTAGGATTTTTTATTTCAAGTATTAACATTTATTAATAGTAATATAAAAGAATTGAAGAAAGAAAGGCAGAATATATGCATGCATCAGGAAGGAAAATCTTTCTATACGCATATATGGTTGGTTGCACTGTCAGCCAGGTGCTTAGGATAGATTTGGCATTTTTATTCACCCATCAAGTCCTTCCCAGGAACCTTAGTTGGCAGATGTTGTTTGATAGTGCTAAAGGTATCATTGCAGAATGTAAGCTGTTTCAAATAAAACTGCCTTCTGCAATAGATGGATGGTGATTTCATTGATGCCAATGATGTTCAAATGGTACTCAAGATGTTTTGGGATTACACCCAAGCCACATACTATTAGTACTGTCTTTGGTTTCTTTTGTCATAGTTGTTCTGCTTCTATTTGCAGATCTTTGCATTTTGTGATTTTCTTCTATACTTTCTCTTCTATCCTGCTGTATATCCAGATACTGTCATGTCCACTATCTGGACTTTTTAAATCTTTTTTATCACAACTGTTAAATTTGGGGTGTTATGTGACAGGTCTTTGTTTGAATTCTAAAGCCCCAGAGCACTTTAAATTTTTCATTTTCTCTTACTGTGCTGATTTGTGGTCCCACCAGTTCTTGCTTGCAAGGCAAAGGTATTTCCTGCTGATATTCTAATGCACCATTGCTGCTACTTTGTCATGCCGCTGTTTGTAGTCAGTCCATACAATCTTCTTGCAGCAGCTAACTAGGTGGTCCTCTGTTTCTTCAGCTTCTTTGTAGAGGTGGCATTTGCTGTCTGTTGTATTATTATGATTGGTCACACAGTCAGCCAGATGCTTGGACTGGATTTGGCATTTCTGTCTGCCAATCAAGTCCTTCCCAAGATTATATAACAACAGTGTGAAATCACAGTTGCCAGCTATTGTGTTGCCCTTCATATGCATCAAGTTCTTCCCAAGAACCTAACATGTTTTAATCTACTGGTGTAATATATGTGCAGGATAGCCTTTTGTAATTAGCATATGGAAATTTTATCAGTGCACAGATTTTCTAAGAGCCATGCGAGATTTTTTGGGTATGATACCCAGTATGCCAATAACCACTGGGATCACCAAAACCAGTTTATTCCATAATCTTTCAATTTCAATTTCCAGATCTGGATACCTTGTGTTCTTAGAAACTGTCTTATGTCATTGTTTATAATCAATTTGTTTTGTGTTTTTGAGTCATTGTTGACCTGGCAACTGCCTAGAAAAGTCCCTGCAGTTTTTTTGGCAAGATATTTGGAAATAATTTTTCATTGCCTTGTTCCTGATGCTGAGAGGGAGTGACTGGGCCAAGGCAGAGGTGGGTTCCTGCCTGTTTTTGCCGGTGCGGTTAATAGCTGTTGTTCGGCGCAGAGCCGAAGACGCTGCTGCCGTTCGCGGCACGGGAGCTTTCCCCGGGCGCTTTCCCCGCCCACATGGAAGCTGCCAATTGCGTTCTTTTGTCCTCTGCGCATGCAGAACGCTTTGCGCATGTTCAGAGGGCAAAAGAACGCAATTGGCGGCTTCCATGCGGGCGGGGAAAGCGCCCAGGGAAAGCTCCCGCACCACGAACGGCAGCAGCGTCTTCGGCTCTGCGCCGAACAACAGCTATTAACCGCACCGGCAGGAACCCACCTCTGGGCCAACGTCACACAGCTGACTTCATGCCTAAAATGGAACGAGAGTTTATAATCTCTTGGTTTCTAGCCCAGTTCCTTAAACATAATACTAAACTGGCTCTTTCTGTCTGCATAGAAGACTTAGAAGAGTGTTTCCCCCTCCCCATTGCTATTGTCAATATTTTATACCATATATTTGAAGGCAATTCCCTTTTCAAATGTAGAAAGTTGGCTGAAGTATGAAATTGACTAGAATTCAATGTATGTTTACATAAAGAAGAATGTAAACAAAAAAACAAAGTTTCTAGGCAAAAGTTTGGATAGGGAAGATTGTGTCAGAGAGCTGGTGGTTAAAGAGCCTTAGAAGGAAAAAATGAGGAGGGGGAGCTAACTTCCTACAAACTCACTTTATAGCTCACAAACATGATGTGCAAGCAAAAAAAAGGATCAACTTTAGGGTGTTGGGTGCATCCAAATAGAGCCTATCAACTGATATCAATTATGGGGATCTTATTGATATGGATGCAACATGAATAGAGTAGAGTAGAGTAGAGTAGAGTAGAGTAGAGTAGAGTAGAGTAGAGTAGAGTAGAGTAGAGCAGAGCAGAGCAGAGCAGAGCAGAGCAGAACAGAACAGAACAGAACAGAACAGAACAGAACTTCTCTATTGGACAAGTGTGATTGGACACACAAGGAATTTGTCTCCGGTTCATAAGCTCTCAAACAACAACAAAGTGGTACAGTAAATCATAGGTCATAGATCATAGATCATAAGATACAATCATAAATCATAAGATACAAACAACAATTGATAAATCATAATATACCAATGGAAGAAGGTAGTAGAAAAGATAAGAGGTGAGAAAGATGAGGAGGCAAGAAGATGTGAAAGATGATAAGATGACAAGATGACAAGGATGATTGCAATACAGCCTACTACGTGATTAAATATCTTTAGGCATAAGATAGTGCTGTGGGAGTTAGTGTTTAGCAGAGTGATGGCATGGGGGAAGAAACTGTCTTTGTGTCCAGTTGCTTTGGCATGCAATGCTCTACAGTGGCATCTTGAAGGAAGAAGTGTGAACAGTTTATGTCCAGGATGTGAAGGGTCCAAGAGCCAAGGTGGCGCAGTGGTTAAATGCAGCACTGCAGGCTACTGCTAGTTCAGCAGTTTAGCAGTTCAAATCTCAGCGGCTCAAGGTTGACTCAGCCTTCCATCCTTCCGAGGTCGGTAAAATGAGGACCCAGATTGTTGGGGGCAATATGCTGAACTCTGTAAACCGCTTAGAGAGGGCTGTAAAGCACTATGAAGCGGTATATAAGTGTAAGTGCTATTGCTATTGCTATTGCAATTTTCTCAGCCTCTTTCTGGTTCGTGAAGTATAGATAGTCCTCGAGTTACGACCACAATGGAGCCCAAAATTTATGTTACTAAGTGAAACATTTGTTAAGTGAATTTGCACCCATTTTACGACTTTTCTTGCCATAGTTGTTAAATGAATCATTGCATTTCTTAAGTTAATAACATGGTTGTTAAGTGAATCTGGCTTCCCCGTTGACTTTTTGCTTGTCGGAAGGTCACAAAAGCTGATCACATAACCCTGGGACATTGCCACCGTCATAACTATGAGTCAGTTGCCAAGCATCTGAATTTTGATCACGTGATGGTGGGGATGCCGCAACGGTTGTAAATGTGAAAAACGGCCATAAGTTCCTTTTTTTCAATGCCGTTGCAATTTTGAACAGTCACTAAAGAAACTGTTGAAAATCGAGGATTACTGGTATAATAGGTCCTCAATGGAAAGCAAGCTGGCTGCAATTGTTTTTTTCTGCAGTCCTAACTATTATTTTAGATATTCCAAAATACCACCAAACTTGTTTCCAAAATTATCAGTTTCAAACAAACTGCACAAAACGTTTGTTAAATATACCGGTATTTGCCAGCTCCCCTGGATGGGGGAGGAACAGACTCAGACTCAACCCTGACAAGACTGAGTGGCTTTGGATATTACCTCCTAAGGACCATGACAACTGTCCCTCCTTGGTTCTCAAGGGAGCGAAATTAACTCCCTCGGATCAGGTCTGCAATTTGGGGGTCCTCTTAGACCCACAGCTAAAATTGGATCATCATCTTACTGCTGTGGCTAGGGGGGGCCTTTGCACAGGTTCGCCTGGTGCACCAATTGCGGCCATACTTGGAGAAGGAGGCTCTACTCACGGTCACTCATGCCCTTGTCACCTCCCGTTTGGACTACTGCAATGCGCTCTATATGGGGCTACCCTTGAAGAGTATCCGGAGACTTCAGTTGGTGCAAAATGCGGCTGCGCGTGCTGTGGTGGGTGTGCCAAGGTACACCCACGTTACACCTATACTCCGCCAGCTGCATGGGTTGCCCATCGGTCTCCGGGTACAATTCAAGGTGTTGATCATCATCTTTAAAGCCCTTCATGGCTTAGGACCAGGCTATCTCCGGGACCGCATTCTGCCTCATACTTCCCTTCGACCAGTTAGGGCCCACAGAGTTGGCCTCCTCCAGGTCCCGCCAGCCAAACAATTCCGGCTGGCGGGCCCTTGGGGGAGGGCCTTCTCTGTGGGGGGCCCCGCGCTCTGGAACCAACTTCCCCCAGAGACCCGAATTATCCCCACCCTGCTGGCCTTCCGGAAAGCCGTCAAGACATGGCTTTTCCTGCAGGCAGGGGGTAGAGACTAATCCATCTGAGCTCTCCCCCGGGTATGTCTGGTTGATGCATATTTTTTAAATATTTAATTTTTTAATTTTTGAACTTGGTTTTAATTAATGTTTATTTGCTAGTGTTCTTGAATATTGCTGTACACCGCCCTGAGTCCCTCGGGAGTAGGGCGGCATATAAGAAGCAAGAAATAAATAAATAAATAAATAAATAAATAAATAAATAAATAAATAAATAAATAAATAAATAAATAAATAAATAAATAAATAAATAAATAAATAAATAAATAAATAAATAAATAAATAAATAAATAAATAACCCTGCCAACTGGGGCAACATGAAAAAATATCTTCAGTAAAAGACTAAGTGCTTTGCTTTCCTAAATCTACCTTTCCCGTCTTTTTACCAGCATTCCAAGTGACCTAGTTTTATGCAGGTGTTTAATATTTATGCATTTACCTCAGGAGGGCTAATTTCAAAATATACATGAGTGACACAAATGCTAGAGAAACCTAATAAACAGCCACCACAAGATACTCTATCATGCTGTTGTGCATCTAATTTTATTATGGCCATAATTTCATTTTTATGTTTTCATGTAATATTGCTTTGAACAATTCAGAATGATTGATAATAAAGCCTGGGATTTAAAACATGAATCATAGCTGATAGGAGAGGCACACTTAAGTCATCTTAGGTCAACTAGTTGAACTTAGGACCAAAGTCAAATTGCATGTGGCAGGACTTATTTTTGGGAAAGGGGTTCATGAATTTGAAGATGTGCTTAAAATGAATCTTTTAGACCCATAACTGTAAGCCTCCCTTCCCGAATTGAAAAAGTCTAAACTTTTGTCTCAGGAAACTTGGAAGATCACAATTCATTCATTCATTCATTCATTCATTCATTCATTCATTCATTCATTCATTCATTCATTCATTCATTCATTCATTCATTCATTCTTGTTTGTTTGTTTGTTTGTTGTTTGTTTGTTTATCACATTTAGAGGCTGCATATCTCCCTCATAGAGCTATAAACCTGGGCAGTGTACAAATAGGCATACAAACATTAAAGATATACTGTATATAAATATAATAATAGCAAAAACTAGAATCAAATAATTAAAATTTATAATTAAAAAGGCAAGGGTGGAAGATTCAAAGTGGGGAGGATTTAACTCAATGGCTGCGCATCCCTCTAGGGGGCCCCAAGTGAATTGATAGAGCCAAGTCTTCAAGCATTTCCGTTAGGCCAAGGCAGTGCCACAAGTGTGCCTTGCATGTTTTGGACTCCATGGCTGACATGGGAGAAGAGACTGATAGACATACTCACTTGCTTCACTAGATAAGGTTGGCATCATCCATTGTTTTGATCCTTCCACTTCTTGTCAACCGTTCAAGGTAGAACAGATTAGGAAATCAAAGTATTGTATGCCAATACTACTTTTATTGTAAAGAGAAAGTAAAAGAATATTGCAAGTCTGAAAGTGCATCTCCCCTCTCTATATCTTTGTGAGAATTAGAGAAGGTTTGTCTGACAAATTTTCTTAGGTTATATTCCTGCCCTGGATTCAATCCTTTTTTATCTGATCATTGCCTTGGTAGTGGCTCTTCCTCCTGCCCTTCAAGGCTATTTCCTCTTCCCATTGTAATTCCAAGACATTTTACTATTTTTACTGTGCTGTTATAATTATTTCTCTAAGATAGTATCATATATAGAAGGAGTATATCTGAAAACAGATTGCTTGGGTTGAAATAGCAGGAGTTTGTGGATTGCATTTTACTTTTGCATTACAGAAGAAATGTGACAGACCTTTACTATAGCAGAAGTCAAGTTCCTGTCAAAACATTTTCAAAATTGTATGTCACATATGTCAGACTAAAACTTTCTTCAGTAATTAAGGAAAAGGGAATACTGCAGCGGAGGGTTCCGGTTATTTTTGCTACCGGTGCACATCGCGAGCATGTGCAGAAGTGAACTCGCGTTCCATCGGACGATTTCACTTCTGCGCATTCTTAGGATGGCATTACAAGCCGAAACACAGCTGAGGAGCTTCTCAGCTGTGCTTCGGAGGAAGATTAAAGGTCAGTATTGAAACAAGGGCAGGTGGGAGAGCTTTTTTCCGACAGCTCAGGATGCAGAGAAGCCGGAAAACAGCACCTAAAAATGATGTCATCGCCGGGCTCCTACCAGTGCGGCATCCCGCACAGCACCAGTAGGAACCCACCACTGGAATACTTACATGTTTTTCCATTTCCTCCTTACCCCTGTTGATTGTGAGACCGAGGGAGACTCTAGCAACTGGAAGTTCTATGCCAGGGGTGTCAAACTCGCGTCATCATGTCATCACGTGACATATCGTGACTTTTTCCCCTTCACTAAACCGGGGATTGGGGTGGCCAGCAAATGACGCAGCTGGCCAACGGGCCGCGAGTTTGACACCCCTGCTCTATGCAGTTAGGATATTAGTATTAATGCTTTTGAACTTTTGGGGGGAGAAAATTCCTGTGAATACCACAGACAGCCCCCCCAAAAAACCCCAAGAAATGGATCATTGAACAAATCAAATCAGAGGTGTTTTTTTACTTGCAGTACAAATAACCAACTTCAAATTACCATTTTAAGCGTATTATGCAAAGCTCTAGCTCTCTAATACTATGAAACATGGAAGAAAGAGGCAAAAAGAAAACAAACAGCAGCAAGAGGGACGAATTCAATTATAACAGCAAAGGGTGTTCATCTGGAGAGCCTGAAGGACTGGGTTGAGAACTGATCATCAAACAAAAAATTAATTGTGATTGCTAAGAGACACTTTTGACTTTTTTTTCTTTTTTTTTCTTTTTTTTTTCTTTTTTCTTTTTCTTTTTGCTCCCGTGACGGACGGCTCTCCGCACAGGGCCGGGCAGCCCGGCTATCCGAGGCCCACCAACACTTTTGACTTTTATTTATTATTTATTTATTTATTTATTTGTCAAGCGTGTATATGATTACAGACAAAGTATAAACATGATTGTGAATACATGATGTATAAGCATGGTTATGAGTACATGAGATGGTTACGAATACATGGGTACATTAGGACAGGGACAGTAGGCACGCTGGTGCGCTTATGCACGCCCCTTACAGACCTCTTAGGAATGGGGTGAGGTCAATGGTAGACAGTCTAAGGTTAAAGTTTTGGGGGTTTGGGGAACAAACTACAGAGTCAGGTAATGTATTCCAGGCATTGACCACTCTGTTGCACATAATTGCACATAATAACTTTGTCACGTGTGATTTATTGTCAGTTGTATGCATATGCAGGGAGCTGCATCCCTATCTAATATAATGGTACATTCCTGAGCACGTGATTGATATGTTCTCGTACGCATGTGTGCATTCCTGAATCTCCATTCCTTCCTTCTTACTTGACTCTTGACTGGGAGAGTTGCATTTTATAGCAGAGATGTAAACAATGAGATTTTATTGTTTTTGTACCGAAATAAATATTTTAATTAGACTTTTAAACTCCGGCTTTATTTCTAATGTCTGAATTCCGGGAGAAAGATCAAACATCGCCTCTGTGAGATTAATTCTCACTCCGACAAACTTGTTGGCACATAATCAATTAAAAACTGATAGCATTATAATTAGCAATACATTTTACATGTAAGACATTGTGCAAATTCAACTCATAGAGACGAGAATCCGCAGCCATGATTGCTGCTAAACAATTAAAGCAAATGCAACATACCATAGCAGTGCAACATAGTTCATCAGATCTGGTATTTGCCATGCAATGGGCTATTACCTTGAAATGGGACCATCTCTGTTGAAAGCAAGTTTGAGTGGTAAATGGCAAACACTTTATTAAAACAATATGAAATATTGTGAATTTTTCAATTTATTGAAAAATAATATTTGGGGTCCAGACCTGTTGAGTAATATGTTTATATCAGGAGTGGGTTCCAACTTACCTCGCTGTCGGTTCAATCCCTCCCGCATTGCGTGGGCAAGCCTCGCGGGCACGCGGGCACAAAGCGCGTGCGTGCATGTGCAGTAAATGAAAAATCGGGGGGGGGGGAAACAAAGCCAAAAAAAGATGGCGACCGCATGCACAGTGCTGGAACTCGGCTTCTGCACATGCTCAGAAGAAAAAAATACATTCAAATTTTTTTAAAAAATTCAAATTAATTTTTTTAAAAATTTTTATCATTATTGTGGGATATGTTGACCATACGTATGGTAATTTATGAAAAGAATTTTAAGTGCTACTATATTAAATCCAGCAAAGGCAACCATCTGGCAGATCAAGGCTTGCCTTCAGTAACTCACATTATGTCATTAAACTTAGATTTCTCTTAGTTATCCCATAAATGTGTCCAGCTTTTTCTTGACATATGTTCCACATTTTTATTGCTGACTTCAGCACTTCATTCATTCATTCAACCACCCATTGTGTTAATTAGATTAATGTTTTAACAACACAGCATTTTAAAAAAACCTCTCTTTTGAAGCTAGGGAAGAAGGTATGTTTGTGAAGTCAAAATGCAGCCCACCCTATGTTTAATATGAAAATGTGAAATCAATTAAATCTGTAGATTTTTTGCAGCACAAGCAACAAGCTGTGAATTATGTTCACTGTCGCTTTTTCTGTGCATATCTCCAGTGTATTATCTCCTACAGGTGTTGGATTACAACTCCCACAATTTTCAGGAAACATAGTTTATCTTTTCATTTGGAAAGAATCAGTTAGTTTAATATTATGTATTTCCTTTTAGAAGTAAGAATGATTGAATTCCGTGGCATTAACTCCTAGTGAATTGCACAGTATACAGTATAGAAAGAGCTGGGTAATATTTCAATGACCAGGGAGCACCATTTTCTTAATTTCTTTTTATATGATAAGGACCACATAGGTTATTAATAAGATTATATCAAAATAAGGGTGTATGGAGCTTATTTGTGCTCTGTATTGGTCTGTGCGTGTGGGTTTGTGTGTGTGTATGTGTTTCTCTGTGCTTTAATCTTTTGAATCTCATAGAAATATCAAAAAAATACATTAAGTTGCTCAGACCTATTCATCTACTTGTCCATCAACAGGTTACCTTTCTGAGAATTGAACAGAATGAGATGTGGAGGGAGAAGCTGGCAAAAGAAAGATTGAAAACTGATCAGGTCAGGCCAGGGACTGCAAAGAAAAAGATTGCATTACATTAAACAATTCCTCAACCAATCCCTATGGGAGAGGCAGTTTAACGGTTATTCAGAATACTGCCATTTTAAACTGCAATATTGCCACATAAGAAAAAAATGAAAACACACACTCAAGAATATACTCATTACTATGCAACACAGGAAAATATATATATAAGCATCTTGTATGATTTCTGTTGCTAAAGAGATTTGAAAAAATTCGAAAAGCCATGACCTGTATGCTTTTTCTTGCTTGCTTTAACTTGTATAGATGAATTAAGTCGAAGTGAAACTTACCATGACTATTTAATTGATTTCACAATCAAATTTGAAGATTTTGTTGCGATTATTTAATGATCAGCCATTGAATTTGAAATTGGCACTGCTTAGAGGGCTGGGAGATTAGCAGAAGGTGAATTTGAGATGCCCGCCTTTGGAAAACAAACTTGAAATTAAACAAAATGTCAGGATTGAATTAAGGGAAACTATTGCCTTGGTTCATCAGGGAGAATTTAATCATGCCATGAAATATAGTGTTGACTTATCCACACTCAGCTTGCTTTCCCCAGTTACAGAAGTATCAGTACATATGAACACATTATTATCTCTAGTGATTATTTGGTCATGAATAACATACTTTGAAGTAATTTTAAATACAAGAAATCAACATTGTTCAGGTACATGCACTAAAATGCAAGATCAAAGGAGAGTACCGGTAACTTTTTCTCCCAAGCTATTCCTGTAGTAAGAATAGGAGGTATGGAAAGTAAAACATTTTTAAATCTTCTTTATTAAACAAAAAGGCCCCAGAATAATCTGAGTCCTGAAGTTCTCAAATAAGAGGGACCCTTTAGGTATTCTATGAGGCAGTTATTAATTATTGGACCAGGACCAAATTCATTCCATTGTTAGTCATGAAACTCAATGAATGACTTCAAGACAGTCATTTTCTCAGTCCCACCTACCTCATAGAATGAATGAATGAATGAACGAATGAATGAATGAATGAATGAATGAATGAATGAATGAATGATCTATTATGCTCCAAAGATAGCAATTTAAAATTGTCTGCAAAAGTTAAAATGGCCAGACAATAAATAATAAACAGTACATAATAATACAGATTTGTTTTTCTTTCGTTCAATCGTGTCTGATTCTCAGAGACTGAACAAAGTCCCTGCAGTTTTCTTGGCAAAGTTTTTTTCAGAAGTGGTTTGCCACTGCCTTCTAGGGATGAGAGAAAGCAACTGGCCCAAGCTAACTCAGGTGGCTTTGTGTTCAAAACAGGACCAGAACTCACAGCTTCCCAGTTTCAAGCTCAATCCTTTAACCACTACACCAAACTGATAATTAGCATAATGAGACTATAGCATGAAGATAGTGGGCGACTGTTTGCTGCACTTTTGAGGGAGTTGCATTACCTGTTTCCCAGAGAACCCCTGATATCTATCTGTTACCACTTCCTAAAGGGCCGTTACATTAAATTTTGCTGTGTAGATGGTAGCAGCCTGCCTGTGCAAATAGAATAGAATAGAATAGAATAGAATAGAATAGAATAGAATAGAATAGAATAGAATAGAATAGAATAGAATAGAATAGAATAGAATAACAGAGTTGGAAGGGACCTTGGAGGTCTTCTAGTCCAACCCCCTGCTTAGGCAGGAAACCCTACACCACTTCAGACAAATGGTTATTCAACATCTTCTTAAAAACTTCCAGTGTTGGAGCATTCACAACTTCTGGAGGCAAGCTGTTCCACTGATTAATTGTTCTAACTGTCAGGAAATTTCTCCTTAGTTCTAAGTTGCTTCTCTCCTTGATTAGTTTCCACCCATTGCTTCTTGTCCTGCCTTCAGGTGCTTTGGAGAATAGCTTGACTCCCTCTTCTTTGTGGCAACCCCTGAGATATTGGAATACTGCTATCATGTCTCCCTAGTCTTTCTTTTCATTAAACTAGACATACCTAGTTCCTGCAACCGTTCTTCATATGTTTTAGCCTCCAGTCCCCTCATCGTCTTTGTTGCTCTTCTGTATAATGTATAACAACTCATATAGGCGACCAAAAAGATTTACTAATGACATAATTTTACTGCATAGATCTTTACAATGTTTACAGTGTAACAGGACCTGGCCAAGAGTTTCATTCATGCCTAAAGCTTGATTTGGATTTCCCTATAACTGCATATAGGCACCAACGCATATCTACTCTATGGAGGGATTGATGGGTAAGTGTAGATTGCAGATAGTGGCAGATGGGTCGACATACAGACCTCCCAAATCTCAACTATGCATTGTACAGAGATGTGCATCCTGCATGCCGATTGGTTGATGCGACTTCCCGTTGGTGCTTGATCACCCCCTAGACAGAACATTAACATTTGCAGAAATATAAATGCAACCACTATACAAGCATCTCAAAATGACAGATGCATATGTTCCCTGACATGCAGTGATGCAAAAGTCTAAATCAGCCTTAAGCTGCAAGAGTTAGCGCACTCTTTCTAAAGGGTTCTGTTAAACCTGCTTTCCAAGAAAGGGGATGGAAGAAATGTTACGTCAGGCCTACAAGCAGCCTCATAGGATTGTTGTGAAGAAAAATTGAAGGTAGGACTTCTATATTTTAAGTTCCTGGAAGAAAGTTGAGATGTAAAGTAAATCAAAACCATCAATAACTAAGAAAGAAAAAACAGTATGGTGTAAATTTGATGCCCCACATTTTCTTTGTACATGTTACTTTAATTCTCCATTCTTTTTTGTTATTAGTCCATTGAAGTGAATGGTGCAGAAAACATGATAACTCCGGTGTTATAACTTAACTGGTTTGTTTTATGCATTTAGTGGCAACTATTTGAATCATATGTTGAATCATGAATGCAGGTATGCATTCAATGGAAAATATTGATCCAGCTAATCAAATTTTGAGTCCTCTTCCTAATGGTGAGCCGGTGCCACCTTTCCATTACTGCCACTGCAGCTCCTCTCAAAAGATCTTGCCTGTAGGAACAGAATTCATTATACCAATAAATATTTTAATGACTTTCCTACTGGAATACACATCATGCTTGATTGCAGAATATCCAGAAATCACCTAAAATATCACAATCTTTTAACTATGTAAGAACAATGTTTCTATAGACATATGTGTTTTTTCTTCTCTTTTTTCCAGCCAAGGAATATTATCCACACAAAGAAAGGAGAAATAAAAGACAGTCCAGCAAGATAAAGACAAAGCCTTCTGCAGACTCCATTGTGGTTAAAACTGTTTAGTACGGAAAGAACTCCTCAGTTGGGTTGCTAAAAATTCTCTCTAAAGAGATTTTAAAAGAGCTGGTTCCTGGAGATGAATAAAGACAAAGGAAGTGAATGTGAATGGAAAAGGTTCTTCAGGCAGCAAAAGGAATCTAAACATTATAAGCCAGCTTAATGAACTACGCCACGGAAAGCAATTTTACTCCCTCTTCCACTTTTTAATAAAATTGCTCTTATATTGCTTTGATAGGGGGGAAAAAGATACTGAAGCTTTTTACACATTTTATCACCTCCAATTGTTGGAATGATCAAAACGTTTTAATCTTCTTTTGTTCACAGTTCCTCTACCCTTCCCAGGTATTTTTCCTCTATCAGCAAAAACTAAGGAACACAAGACTTGATGCGTTTCTTACATTGCATGAGCAAGATTATGGAAAAATTGGCATTGAGATGTTCATATAAAAGGAGAATATCAAACACTTGCTTACTCCAAAATCTTTTCTACCACTGCTTCGCAACTGCCTTCCTTGCTCAGAAGCTGCTGACAAAAAAAGCACTGCAGAGAGAATCCACAATTACAGAGACAATAAATACCTCAGAATGTTTGTTGTAGAGTTAGTCAATATTTCTACTGTGAACTTGTATAGCTGAGTGTCAGCAAGAGAGAATTATTAACCAAAAGGGAAGGGAAGGGATTTGTTTACCACCACAGTTTTTGCTCTCCAAATCATTAGAAAAAACTTTAGGCTGGCCAGCACTTGTCCTCATCACTATCAACTTCAAAATGCAAAGAATATTGCAGGAGGTATTGGTTAGATGCTGTTCAGCTGAACAATAAGAAACAGCATCTAAGCAATTTCCCACAGTTGGCCCATAGTCTGTTTTATCTGACATCTGAAGATATGAATGCTCACAGTCACTATTCCATTGATTAAAACAGGAAAAATTATAGCCATGAAGTTATGGTGCCTTAACCTCTGTAGGGAGAGGGGAGAGGTCAGAAGCATGAAGCAAGATGAAGTACGGTTTCCCATCTATGAGAAACCAGCCTGCCCTCCTGTTCTGCAAAGCTCTAGCATGTACACTGGCTAACAGAATTCAGTGTATATTGTGTTAAACTGATGCTGAATGGGAATAAATCAGCCCAGCTGCCAACCGAGACCATATCTCACAGTCATGAAACATATCCAAGGACACCAATATTGTGGGTATAGAGGTGTTCAAAGAAAAACCTAAAAATAAAAAAGGGATGTTTAGCAGTCTCTAGAAGCCATGCTACATTGAGTGTCAGCTTCAAAAGCAAATAGAAATAGAAAACTGGGCAGTGGGAGGGATGGGAAGAAATGAGGTGTGATTTGGTCCCTGTTAAGTGCTTTCATGTATCCTTTCATGTATCCTGCTAGCTGAGTAGTTGGCATTCTGAAAGTAAATAGCATTTGTCTCGCTTAATATGTGCGGTGATTAAATCATTGGACTAAGAACAGGAAGACACAAACCTTGCTGACTGACTTTAAGCCAGTCACTATCTTTCAGATTCATCTAGTTCAGTGATGGCGAACCTTTTTTTCCTCGGGTGCCAAAAGCACGCGTGCGCACGCTATTGTGCACATGCGAGTGCCCACACCCATAATTCATTGCCCCCCCTGCCCATGCGCATGTGATCCCCTCGTGCTGCCCCACCCACCCACCCCCGTGCATGCGTGCACGATCCCCCCACTTCATTTCCCGACTTCGGGTGGGCCCGGTAGGCCCATTTTTCGCCCTCCCCAGGCTCCAGAGGTTTTCTTGGAGCCTGGGGAGGGCAAAAACGCCTTCCCCCATCCCCCCAGAGCCGAAAATGCCCTCCCAGAGCCTCCACGCAAGCCAACAATCAGCTGGCTGGTGCGCACATGTGCACTGGAGCTGAGTTAGGGCAACGGCTCACATGCCGGCAGATATGGCTCCGCGTGCCATCTATGCCACACGTGCCATAGGTTCGCCATCACTGATTTAGTTCATAGCATCATTGCAAGAATAATTTGCACGTGGGATGGAAATCATATTCATTACACTGAACTAACAGAGGAAGAGTAGAAAAGACAAGTAAAGAAATACTCAGATGTTGTTTCCATATAATTTATCAAATCAATACCTAGTGATCTATGATACTAATTTACCAGAAACGTCTAAGGAAATTCTTACGAAAAACATTTTTTATTTGACTATACTGGGGTGTTTTTATCCTATATTGATAAATTTGTTTTATATTCAAACTTTGGGGGGGAAATTAGGCAAAAGCTGCATTGTTAATGGTCTGATGATATGATGCTATTCATATGTGCACTTATTATTAGGTTTCCCCAAATTCCAATACAACATAAGAGAAAGAGAGCACCAATAATTACTATGAACTATCTTTACCACTAACATTTATTGTTACCATAAATAGGAAGGATTTTTTTTTTTGCTTTCGTTAGATAATAACAATTACTGTACTACAGCTGTCTCAGCTGACAGACCATCTCATTACTTGATATAGTTCTCATGACTATTTTCTAGCAGTTCTAAAGAACTGGACTCATTTAAAATGTATCCCATATATGTATTGTTAGGTAATTATTCGTCCCCTTCATTGTAATCCATTGATGTGAAAAGAGATCATTTTAAGAGATAAAAGCACTGACATAATAAGAAATCACCCACAGACTCCGCAATCAAGTGCCTAGGTAATAACAAGATTACTCAAAGCCATATATTTACAAAAGCTTCAGAGCTTCGTTGCCAAAAAAAAACAAAACTCTTGCAATTTTTTTTTGTTGGTACCTGATTTAATGTCCAATTTAAGCACTGCCAAAAGGGAGAAGCAGGATATGATCATTAACTATGCAGCACTTTTCCATCACCTCCATTGCATGAAGAAGGATGGAGATGAAAAAGGCAATAATTGGGAATAATCCCACACATTTCAGAAATAGGAGCTACCTTTGACTTTCAAAGGTTAGTAGCTCCTTTGACTTTTTTGACTAATTAAGTATCAATCTGAATTTATATATTCTAACAGATACTGTATGTGTGTACTTATTTATTAAAACTCCACAAAAACACAATGAAATTAAGTTACATGCACATATACAGTACATGTACACTAAAATGATACTGTAGTTTTTGATATAGTCATTTAACTAAATGATTCTTTTAAATTGGTACCATCCAGTTGTGTGGTAATTCAGCTCCATTTGATAGACCCAATGTTATTTTGAAAATTATATTCAAACAGTCCTCATAGAAGTCATTGTGTCACACTGGAACAAGATATTAAGTGGAGTATCTGAGGATCAGGAATTTGTACTATTTCATTCAAAAGGTGAATAAAATGCCTATCATATTTGCAGATGACAAAAACTGGTGGTAACAATAATCGGATTGTTGAGCATTTCATATTTGAAAACAGAAAGATGCTTCATAGGATCAGATTTATGTAATATTTGAATCTGAGTGTTGGAGTGAGGATGAAGTTTATTTGGATGTTAAGGTTATGATTAGATAAAGTTTCAAATTAAAATTTAACAAGTACCATTAGAATTACAAATAACATTATGTTTAACTTTCATGGTTTGTGGTAGGTTTATGCTGAAATCAAGTCTTTAGGTTAGGGCAGGGGTCTGCAACCCACGGCTCTGGAGCCGCATGTGGCTCTTGCATCCCTCTGCTGCAGCTCCCTCGCTCAAAATATGTGTCACAACCGCCAATGTGCGACACCCACCAACACGTGATTTATTGAGCTTTTCGACCCATCTTTTTTTTCAGAGTTCAAAATGTTTTTGTTGCATGCAGAAAAATGTGTTTTCTCTGTAGCAGGTCATTGGTTTCATAAATGCAACACACTATAGTTTTTTTATACATAGCATAAAGGTAAAAAAATGATATATGCAGTGTTATCTTCATTTTAGATGTCGAAAGGGTTTTGTGGCTCCCGGTGTTTTCTTTTCTGTGGGAAACGGGTCCAAATGGTTCTTCGAGTGTTTAAGGCTGCCGACTCCTGGGTTAGGGTATAAGTTTGAATCGATGTAATGATAAACATAAGATGGGTTTTGAGCATTAAAATAAATTATGTTACCAGGATGGTTCTTATCTCTCAAAATGGAACTATAATAGTGAGAGGAATAGGGAAACACTATCCTGTATATATTTCCATCTTTCTGTCTCATTAGGAACTTTTGAAGATCTCTTTGGTTTTTAAAATTCATTTGCATCCTATAAAAAAACTTAGCTAGTACAATATCAAATTTACAAAAATTTAGCCAATGTTGCTAGTGACCTATGCAATGCAAGTGTCAAGCAAATCATAATTATTCTCTTTTGAAGTATGTCAAAGCTTATATACAACACTGGCTCCTAAAGTTTAATTAAGTAAGTAAAGATTATGAGATCATGTAAATATTATTTACAAATAGTTATAATGACCACATACTGTTTTAAGCCACACAGAATCATGTTTTGTAAGATAGATGGCTATGTACATTTGATCAAGAATAAACTAATTAAAAAATTCCAAATGTGATTTTTGGTTGATTCTAATTGGCTTTTTAATGGACTTATATTCTAATGTAATTCCAGTCACTGTCCAGTTCTTTTTCAGTGTACATTTTAAAAGATATAGACATATTTCAATAAGCAATTTTGAGCATTTCTCCAAAGGCCATCTGAGCATCAAGTGTTCTAAGAATTTTATTTGCTCCATACAATGTAAAGACTTCAGCCTTCAGAATTCATTCTGGCAAAGCTAAACAAAATGAAGAAAAACAGCACTGATGTTGCAGCAGAAAAAAAAATATGTAAAGTACGTACTGATTACTGAAGTATGCTGGGTATATTGTTGCCTACTTTTCATTTACAATAGAGGAGCTTGGTTTTTTTTTTTCTAAAGATGTTCATTTTTCCCAAAACAATGACTTTGTGTAGGCTGAGTGTCATTCCATCTAGAAGTGTTAACCTGATACCCAAAACCAAAAATGGAATATTTATTTTTCACCACTTGCAAAATGATTCAAGTCCGCATATGTTTTGAAGCAGCATAAAGCACCTGTACACGAAATCTGATGCGCAACTCTCAACAGCATCTCCTGGGTGCAAAGTGATGTGTGTGTTGATGTGGATGTGTATATTTGTGTCTATGTATCCACCCATGCATATCACACAAAGCATTTGGATGTTATGACTCTCCCAACTGCTTGTATTTGATCTGTAGGAGATCCTTGTTTTATTTATTGCACTTCTAAATTTACCGTATTTTTCAGAGAATAAGACGCACCTTTTTCCTCCCTAAAAGTGGCTGAAAATTTGGGTGCGTCTTATACTTCGAATGTAGCTTTTTTTTCCAGCCCTAACTAGGTGCTAACAGATCTTCCCAGCTCTTACCTTGCAGGCTTTTTCATTGTTACTCTCTCCAAAGAATGTTTTTCCAGCCCTAAGTCTTTGCAGAATTTTTTTTCATTGCTCTACTTGCTCAGAATAAGTTTTTTTCTAGCCCTAACCAGGTGCTAACTATCTTCCCAGCTCTTACCGGCTTGCAGGCTCTTTCATTGTTACTCTCTCAGAAGAAGGTTTTTTAAAGTCCTAACCAGGGGATAAAATAATGTGCTGAAGCTGCTCCGAATAAGTTTTTTTCTAGCCCTAACCAGGTGCTAACGATCTTCCCAGCTCTTACTGGCTTGCAGGCTCTTTCATTGTTACTCTCTCCGAAGAAGGTTTTTTTAAGTCCTAACCAGGGGATAAAATAATGTGCTGAAGCTGACCAGACTAAGGACGCTAGCCAGATGAATACCTGGTAGGCAGATTGTTTTCCCCTATTTTCCTCCCCAAAAACTAAGGTGCGTCTTATACTCTGGTGCGTCTTATACTCTGAAAAATACGGTACATTATATAAATTATCACTTCTGTGCTGTCTTATCCCCTTCATATTTTTCCTTTGTATGCTCATCTAGAGGGTGTAATTAAGAATGGAAAGTATAGAAGGAGGCCAAAAACTCAAGAAACATCCCATTCAGCAGGCCACTTTAAAGAAAAGCAATTAATCACCCCAGCTACCACAAAGTCACCCAACTATGAGAAAACCCAACATGCACACATTTTTGCAGATAAGTCCACAAAGCTTTCTCCGAGCACATGATTATAAATTATTCATGCATTCCTGACCAACATCTATTAACCGTAAGCATCTCTTGATGTCATGGAAAGGTCATCCTTACTTGTTCTTCCTGTATTCATTGAATATATCTATCTGAACAAAAATACAGGGGTAATCAAGGTTGCTGCTTGAGGCAGAAGACAAGATGGTGCTCCCTTCTATTTCTATGTGCCAAAAATCACCACCTTAGCTGTTGTATCTGCCTTCCACATTAATAACATCCATCAGACCTGAAGATAGTAAGCAAATTCAAGGGAGTCAAGATAGGCTGTCTGAGAGAGTCAGCTCTGTCCTGTAGTACTTTAGTATAATTCACATAGTTTTCCACATTGTTGCCTGCTCAAAAAGTGCTTCAATGTAATAGCAACAATATGTAACATTGAGGCAACATAATACATGTGCACATGCAATTAACTAATGTTGGATTGCTACATTTAAAAAAATTTCAAAGATGTGTGAGGCTTGAAAGAAAAGTTCTGAAACAAGATAGATTGGCTGCAGCCACCACTGTCATTGAAACATAATCTCAGAAACATGAAAAACCCTAGAAAATAAGTGTTTGGGAATGGGGAAGCTTGTATAGTCTTTTATGCCATTTTGATGGCTCTGAAAATTGTATTATCTAAGGCAGGGGTGGGTTCCGGATTCTTCTACTGCCGGTTCGCTCAGGGACGCGCCGCATGGGCAGGCACGCATGCTTTACGCGTGCATGCATGCATGCACAGTACTAAAAAAAGCTTTTGTGCATGCATACAAGCAAAAAACAAGATGGCGGCGGCTATGGCGCCACTGAGAGAACTGGCTCGGGCGTGGCAAGCCGCCAAGTTACTATCGGTTCTATAGAACCGGTCCAAACCGGTAGGAAGCACCTCTGATCCAAGGGTAGTTGGACGGCTGGACAGTTAGATATAAAAACACACCAGCTCTACTGTTTCTTAATGTTAACCTCTAGCTTTTCCAACTTCCAGCTTTCCCTTTCCTGCTGAAAAGTCGTTTTAAGACTTAGGTTATGTGTTCCTTTTTTAAAAAACTAATTATAAAAAGAATTAAATGAAAAGTGTGATCTGGTTTCTTGATCTAGTTCAAGAAAATAACATTTTTTTCTGTGAGAATTCTGTTGTATTTCTAATACAGTATGGTATTCAAAAAGTGTAGATGGAATGAACGGATGGGGTAGCTATTAAGATAATAGGATTTTCATTACTATCACAAGATACTTCAGCACCCTATAGAATACTGGACTTACTCAAGTCATCAAAACCACATTATGTGGAGCTCTCCGATTTAATAATATTAACCTTCTTACAAACTCTTAGTGAAGTCTTAGATGTTATATCAGTCAGAAAGCTACAGAAGAAATGTGTTATTGTTCTCTAAGAAGAATAGAAGAAGCCCAGGAAACTCCTGATTCCAATCGATGCTAAATTCAATACACCACATATCGTTGAATATATTGTTATCTATAAATAAACACTGCCATGATTCTATCTTAGCAGGAAAACAGGAAAAATTCTAGGGATTGAAAGAATAAAAAAAGATAATCAGATATAAGATTCTACTGCCTCCTTAAAATACTTTGCTTGGTTGGTTGATTAACTTCAGTTTTACAAATGTGATTGGTCTACTGAAAATATATCCTGTCTCTTATAGATGGTAGTCATTTTATGTTCCCATGTAAGAGTCAACCAAGCAAAACACAAGGTAAATTAAGAACAAGAATACGATATATAAATTGCTGGAAAAAAAGTAATGAGATTATACACTCTAGCACAGTACTTTATTTTTTGATTTTTTTAAAAATGTTTTTTCACTTTATTCTTTCTGCATTTCTCACCTTTTTATTTACTAGCCAGTATTATTTCTCTCTAGTCACTTTTCTTAACTTGCTGCTCCTGCAATCTGCTTGACACAACCAAAGCACTAGTCTGGAAAAAAAAGTACTGTAGGTTCTCTTAATATCTGTCAGCTGAAGAGACAGCACAGTAGTTTGTGAGCAGGAGTGGAAAATTTGCAGTGTAGCATTATCATCTAATTCAGTTTACATCGTATCTATCACCTTTTCATATTCCAAGGGTCAAAAATAATCTCCTATCTGTATTTGCCTTGGGACTACCATGCTTCTTCGGTGTAAAAATATTTTCACTTATCAGCATTGTTTCCTCATTAGTATTGTTGTAACCATGCCAATTACCCAAATGTTTCATAGATACATCCGTGATATTAGCTATAATCCACTCTCAGGACTCCCAAATTGGCACATCAAGTTTCACTGCTCTTTGCAGCAATCCGTTTTTCCATTTTGGAGAGCCTAGGTCTTACAGTTAGAACGTAAAGCGATCTCTTGCTGCATGAAATAAAAAAGCAAACTATTTTCCACAGTTTCAAGAGGTTCCTAACAAACAATAAGAGGGTGGCAAAAGGTTTTCTCTAATGATGTCCCCCCCCCGGGCAAATGGCATACTGAATTATACTCTTTCAATCTAGGAATTCCATTCGACCACAATGCTTAAGAGTTATTTATAAATGAATGCTTGACAAATCGTTATTTAAAGTTTCTAGTCCTCATTACAATTTATTTATTATTTACACATTAAGAAAATTTATATGGCTGCCCAACTCATTCATGGTGACTCTGGGCAGCTTACAGAAGTAAAACCCAAATACAAGATCCAATAAACCCTCACCCCCCCCACCCCTACCTCTAGGGGAAACAATCAAATAAACCACTTGATGGACTCTGTATCACCCTGGGGTCCCCAGGCCTTCTGGCAAAACCCATGTCTTCAGGATCTTTTGAAAGACTATCAAAAGGGGGGACAACCTTATCTCCATGGGGATAATGTTCCATGTAGATGGAACCATCATGGAGAAGGCTCTTCTTCTTGTCCCACAATAGAGGGGATCTAACCTACCCTGCCTTCCTGCCCTGGTGGGTTGGGTATAAGTATTTAGGAACAGACAGTCCTTCAGATAACCTGGCCCCAAGCCATGGAAGGCTTTAATGGTGCCAACCAGCACCTTGAATTGGATACAGAAGCAAATCAGCAACCAATGCTGCTTCCGCAAGAGTGGTGACATGTATGCAAATCTAGATTTGCACAAAACCATGCAGGACACTTTTTTTTAACTAATTAAAGTTTAGTAATCTGGTAATGAAGGACAATCAAATGGAGAAGGATCTATTCACATTCTCTACCATTATGAAAGGCTGATTATTCAGTCATCATCAGTGGTGGGTTCCTACCGGTGCGGTCCACTCTATAGCACCGGTAGCGGCCCGCTGGTGATGTCACAGTACTGGTGTGGTCGGTTGCCGGTGCCTGGGCACTGCCATTTTTTTTAAAAAAAAGTTTTAATTTTTTTTAAAAAATTTCTTCTGCGCATGCCCAGAAGGCGAGCTTCTTTTAACAGTCCTCAATATTTTCGTCTAAGGAATCAATGACTGAAACCAAAAATGCTGTATGAGACTTGCTTGTCTTTTAACTATAGCATTTTCTGCATATAAAGGTTGCTGTGTTGCCATGGTGTAACACACACTTTGTATGCAAAGCTTTTCATGTAAGGTATAAAATAGCAAAAATAGTAGTAACATCTCTCTGAAATAACTAATACAGTATATGACCGGCAAGCCACACCCACCTGGTCACATGGCTGGCAAGCCACACCCACAAAATAAGCCACGCCCACAGAGTGGTAGTAAAAAATTAGGAACCCGCCCCTGGTCATCATCCATGTGACAATAATCTGATACATTTGACCATTCTGTCACTTGCTATTTGATGCCTTCTGCTACCACTGAGGAGGTATTTTCCTATGCTTGAGAGCATGTGCTTTGTTCCTGGTTGGCACCATGGTCTGCTTAGTACTTACAGAGGTAGAACACCTAAATGATGCCTAAATAGGTTATTAAATATACCCAAGGTTGTTAAGTGCCTGTTGTCCTTCACTGTTAACTTGTACATTGCAGGGATCGCAAACAGAATAGCATGGGTATTGAAGTACAAACTTGAAAGGCTCCCATATCAGACTGTGTTCAGTGTGAAGCATTTCTGCACACACATCTTCAGCATTTCTACTCAATTGGTAATGTGTGTTTTGCTGTCACATCTGGGACATCATATCTGCCATATGCTATGACTCAAATTCAGAAGAAGATATCAGCTTCGCATCTTGCCCTCTGGCTTTAATCTCTTGGTTGACAAAAGAGGTGAATGAAAATGATAGAATGGCCTGAAGTGTTAAAACCTCCACTTCCACCTATATTGAGGAAGCATCCACCATAGTAACACTTATAACCAGGAGAAATGGGCACAATATTAAAATCTAACCTCTATATAGCACTGTCCCTTTTTTTTCTCTTGATCATTGGTCTTTGACTGGCGTAGTTTTCCCTGTCCTATTGTGGAATATCTGCATATCAAGGAAGATAGTTTGAAAATGTACCTAAAGTAGCTCTTCACTGGTGGATGGTGAGGGAAGACAAATTTCAATGCCAACTTTCTACAAAAAAAAAAAGTTTGACCTTATATCAATGTATTAACACAATTCTATATTCCAGATAATCTTTGGGTACGCTAGAGCAGATGGGTCATTTAACAGTCTTAAAATTGGATACTGCTCAGTTCCTATCCAATATGTATTGACAAACACAAACAATAAATGTCCTGCATTGCTGATCTCAAACCACGGTAAATGAATTGGCTTCCCAATGGCAAAGGTCTTTGAATTTCATTTTATTTCATTATTTTATTTCATTATTCCAGATCCTGTTTCCATCTTTTTCGAATATTTAATACATTTAAATATTCAATGTATTGCTTGATTACTTTATTATGAATAGTCTTATTTTAATTCCTTATTGCATTCTGATGTATAGGTTGGTTAGGAGAAGGTAGAAATTATGTTCTCACAAAGCAGGACTGCTTTTAATATAAACAGCACTAGTTCCAAAACCTGGACTAAAAGCAGTAACATTAGCAATCCTTGAGATTTAGGTTTACTAACATTCAAACTAAACTTGATAGTTACATATCTTATTAAAAATGATGGATTCTTTTCATCTATTTTAGGGCAACTTTTTTTTTTAGAAAGTCTGCTCATGTGCTTACACATACACACACACACACACACACACACACACACACACACACACACACACAAACACACACGGTCCATCTTCAGTAGTGAAACCCTGCTGGAGACAAAAAATATCTGAAGGTTGCAGGAGAGGAGTATATTCTTCAGATCAAGGGTGAAATTCAAAAAATTTCCCTACCGGTTCTGTGGGCGTGGCTTGGTGGGCGTGGCAGGGGAAGGATGCTGCAAAATCTCCATTCCCACCCCACATTCCCACCCCACTCCAGGGGAAGGATACTGCAAAATCTCCATTCCCACCCCACTCCAGGGGAAGGATACTGCAAAATCTCCATTCCCACCCCACTCCAGGGGAAGGATACTGCAAAATCTCCATTCCCACCCCACTCCAAGGAAAGGATACTGCAAAATCTCCATTCCCACCCCACTCCAGGGGAAGGATATTGCAAAATCTCTATTCCCATCCCACTCCAGGGGAAGGATACTGCAAAATCTCCATTCCCACCCCACTCCTGGAGAAGGATACTGCAAAATCTCCATTCCCACCCCACTCCAGGGGAAGGATACTGCAAAATCCCCATTCCCTCCCCACTCCAGGGGAAGGATACTGCAAAATCTCCATTCCCACCCCACTCCAGGGGAAGGATATTGCAAAATCTCTATTCCCATCCCACTCCAGGGGAAGGATACTGCAAAATCTCCATTCCCACCCCACTCCTGGAGAAGGATACTGCAAAATCTCCATTCCCACCCCACTCCAGGGGAAGGATACTGCAAAATCTCCATTCCCACCCCACTCCTGGAGAAGGATACTGCAAAATCTCTATTCCCATCCCACTCCAGGGGACGGATACTGCAAAATCTCCATTCCCACCCCACTCCTGGAGAAGGATACTGCAAAATCTCTATTCCCATCCCACTCCAGGGGAAGGATACTGCAAAATCCCCATTCCCTCCCCACTCCATGGGAAGGATACTGCAAAATCTTCATTCCCACCCCACTCCAGGGGAAGGATACTGCAAAATCTCCATTCCCTCCCCACTCCAGGGGAAGGATACTGCAAAATCTCCATTCCCTCCCACTCCAGGGGAAGGATACTGCAAAATCTCCATTCCCACCCCACTCCAGGGGAAGGATACTGCAAAATCTCCATTCCCACCCCACTCCAGGGGAAGCATACTGCAAAATCTCCATTCCCACCCCACTCCTGGAGAAGGATATTGCAAAATCTCCATTCCTACCCCACTCTGCGGCCAGCCAGAAGTGGTATTTGCCGGTTCTCCAAATTACTCAAAATTCCCACTACCGGTTCTCCAGAACCTGTCAGAACCTACTGAATTTCACCCCTGCTTCAGATCCATATGTCTTCCTGAAACTTAAACTGGAAACCCACTTTTTCCATGACTGTGTTAGAGCCAATGAAATTCATAAGCCTGCTTGTCCATTACATCTAAGGAGATAGGAAGATTCCACAAAGTCTGCAAACTCAAGATTAAAATACTAATTTAGTGTATAAAGTACTGTCGTTTGTTGAACTTAGTGGAAATTACATTTCTAATGCCTGTTCAATTCAAAGGATGAGAATTTCAAGCTCTCCTATTCGCTTGTAGAGTTAACAAGAATGAATCTGCAAGACACACTGCATTGATAAGTCAATTGCCTCTAGGGAAAAATATAGTGCCAAATGACCCTCTTCAGTCTAATTTTTCTCAAAAATAGTTTTCCCCCTGATTATTATAGGGGCTCTTACAGGGAATCACAGCTTTAATGTGCTTCTGAACATAATGCATTTCAAATGTTGAGTATTATCCGTTTTACTTAAGAGCCGAGGTGGCGCAGCAGTTAGAGTGCAGTACTGCAGGTTACTTTAGCTGACTGTGATACGCAGGTCAGCAGTTCAAATCTCACCGGCTCAAGGTTGACTCAGCCTTCCATCCTTCTGAGGTAGGTAAAATGAGGACCCAGATTGCTGGGGGCAATGTAAATATACATTGCTTACTGGTGTAAACCGCTTAGAGAGTGCTTGCACTATGAGGCGATATATAAGTATCACTAATAAATAAAATAAATAAATAAATACTTGACAGACACTCTGGAAAGTTTATGCCATGACTAGAAAAATTGAAATTCAGCTTTGAATTACAAAACTGGGGGGAGGGGGGAGAATCCCCTAACCAGTATTTCCACAGAGGCTGATGAACCGAAAATGGTTAGTTTCTTTTAAAACATAATAATAATAATTCACAAAATGCATGTGAACAAAAGGATTGAACTCTGCTTATGAAATTTTACAGATAGAAATTAGACCAAATAATTCCATGTATACATTTGCAAAGAGATGTGAATTTACTTCTGGGTACTTCCCTCTGATATTGCAAACGTAACAGGGAGAAAGTTTAACAGATTTAACAGATTAACAGAGTCGGAAGGGACCTTGCAGGTGATCTAGTCCAACCCCCTGCCCAAGCAGGAGACCCTACATCTGCCTCTACCTAGGATCGAACTCACAACCGAGCCGAGGTGGCGCAGTGGTTAAAGTGCAGCACTGCAGGCTACTTCAGCTGACTGCTAGTTCAGCAGTTCAGCTGTTCAAATCTCACCAGCTCAAGGTTGACTCAGCCTTCCATCCTTCTGAGGTCGGTAAAATGAGGACCCAGATTGTTGGGGGCAATATGCTGAACTCTGTAAACCGCTTAGAGAGGGCTGTAAAGCACTATGAAGTGGTATATAAGTCTAAGTGCTATTGGTATTGCTAACCTCCTGATTGTGAGGCGAGAGCTCCACCTCTAGGCCACAGCAGTCCTCTCTCTTCAGTTTCCTACTTTATATATCACCCCCAAATGAACTGTTCCTACCCCTAAATAGCACCCCCACTTTCCTTGCTGAAAAGAAAAAAAAATATTGCTCACCATCAGATTGAAATTGACCAGAGACAGCCAAACTCCAGCCTAGTAACCCTAATGAGGAAATTGCAACAAAATACCGTAATTGGCTGGTAGTCATCTGATCCCATCAATGTTTCTCAACTACCAAGAAACATTAGCTATTTTCAGCACTGTTGCCACTTCTAAACAGCATAGTTTTCCTTAACAATACAACATGTCTCTTTACACAATCATTATTAAGTTTTCTCTATAGGGGATACAAGATCTTGACAGTTAATCAGAGCCCTAGGATTTTCTGCCTCACAATTCAAAATGCTTATAATTCTTACTTTCTACTGTTTGCTGTTCCTCTTCTTTTGTAAGTTGGAATCTACCAAACATTTCAGTGAAGTGTGATCTTCCGCCTCAGAGTGAGTTATTATTTATTTATTTATTTATTTATTTATTTATTTATTTATTTATTTATTTATTTATTTATTTATTTATTTGTGAGATTTATATACCGCCTCACAGTGCAAGCACTCTCTAAGCGGTTTACACCATTAAGCAATGTATATTTTATATTGCCCCCAACAATCTGGGTCCTCATTTTACCTACCTCGGAAGGATGACAAATGTTATGTTCCATCTTTCATGTCCATGACACATACATAATAGAAATGGCTGTATTTATTTATTTATTTATTTATTTATTTATTTATTTATTTATTTATTTATTTATTTATTTATTTATTTATTTATTTATTTATTTATTTATTTATTTATTTATTTATTTATTTATTTATCGCACTTGTATGCTGCCCACTCCACAGAGACTCTGGACGGCTCACAGCAATAAGAAATCTACATGCAAACAATAAACATAAAAAAAAACCACATTAAAAACAATAATTATTAAAAAGCATTAAAAACATTAAAAACAACAATTTAAAAACCCCATGTAATTCCTTCATTCACGGGACCAAGTGTTATTAGACTGTGTTTATTAGGCTGTCTAGAATAATAACCTCTCCAGTATTTATTCCTTTAATAAATGTATATGGCCCGCCATCTCATATAGATTACCCTTAAACTTCCTGCTTTACACAGTTCCAGGGTGTAACTCATGCATTTGCTATAAACACAATGGATATTGTGCCATACAGTTGGCTAGTGAACTGCAACTACATTGTGGAAAAGTATTACCCTGAACTTAAAGTTAAAGATATCATTTTCTGCAGTCAGCTCTGATGAATCCCAGCCATATTCAGGTCAAAATCAGGAATTTTCAGTATAAAAGATTTTGAAAGCTGTCAAAAGCTGAAGACGTTTTCTGTTGGCCTGACTTTGTTTGGCCTTAGAGAGCTCCTTCTGGATCTGATGGTGTTTTGCTACTTAGCCCTCCTGAACTTTGGCTGAGAATACTGAATACATTGCCTTTGCTTATTGACCACAGCTTGACCAAACATCTGCCCACTGGCTTTTTTGTGCTTCTGATGTTTGTTTTCTAACCCCAACAAAGCTATTTGACAGTCCTTTCTACCTTACTCTCTGAAAGCAAGAACAGGAGGGAGGGTGAGTGTACCGTAACATATTGAACAGATTACATGGTACAATTCATGTATGCTGATCCTGAAATGCAGACTTTAATACATTTGTATATCTTTCAGTTTTTGAAGATATAAGATCATTAGGTAGATCAAAAAGCAACCCTATGTTATCAGGATTGCAAGTGCACATATTTCAAAACTGGTATTAATATATATCAAATTAATATTAGAATAGATGAAATCAATTACACCGACAAATAAATTGGTGTCATTTCTAAAAGTAATTTTTATTTTATTTTTATTTTATTTTAATAAAATTTATATGCCGCCCAACTCCCCAAAGGGGACTCTGGGCGGCTTACAACTATAAAAAATACAAAAACAGAATAAAAAGACAATTAACACAACAATTCAAGCAAACCTTTCACCAAAAAAAGTACATTGCAACACATACATACATGGGGTGATCTCATTAGCCCCAGACCTGCCAAAAAAGCCAGGTCTTAAGGGCCTTCCGGAAGGCCAGCAAGGTGGGGGTATTACGGATCTCGGTAGGTAGTTCATTCCATAGGGTCGGAGTCGCAACAGAGAAGGACCTCGCCCGTGTACCCGCCAGCCGACATTGTCTGGCTGATGGGATCCTGAGAAGGCCCTCCCTGTGCGATCTCACTGGTTGTTGGGAGGAATGCTGTAGAAGGCGGTCACATAGATAAACTGGTCCTGAGCCATGTAGGGCTTTAAAGGTGATGACCAACACCTTGAATTGCATCCGGAGACCGATCGGTAACCAGTGCAGCTCGCGTAAGATGGGAGTCGTGTGGGTATACCTAGGGGCGCCCACAACAGCACGCGCAGCTGCATTCTGGATCAGTTGTAGTCTCCGAACACTTTTCAAGGGTAGCCCCATGTAGAGCGCGTTGCAATAATCAAGCCGTGAGGTGATGAGGGCATGAGTGACCGTGAGAAGAGCCTCTCGATCCAGATAGGGTCGCAATTGGTGCACTAGGCGAACCTGTGCAAATTGGCCTACATTTTGAAATAAGAGTTTAATTAGATCACCAAACAAAACAAAAAACAAAAAAAAAACAAAAAAACAAAACAAAAGCCAAACAAGGAATAACGGATGGAAGCTGACCAAGGAGAGATTCAACCTGGAAGTGAGGAGAAACTTTCTGACAGTGAGAGCGATCAACCAGTGGAACAGCTTGCCACCAGAGGTCGTGAGAGCCCCAACACTTGCGACCTTCAAGGAGAGACTGGACTGCCATCTGTCTCAAATGATGTAGGAACTCCTGCTTGAGCAGGGGGTTGGACTAGATGACCTACAAGGTCCCTTCCAACTCTAATAATAAATCTAAATCTAAACCTTTATAGATATCTCTTGCCTAAATATATAATAAATACTTCTATAATTTTCCAATGGAATTTTATGGAGGAGGTTGAGTAGCAGAGCTATGGTGCAGTTCCTATAGTTTTAATCTGTTAATACCATGTTCATCATAGGATTCAATACATTTTAATTCCTGCCATATTTTTCTTTATCAAACAATATAAAATATTCCTTAACTATTTTAAAAGCCAACAGACTGCGCAAGTTTTCTGAACCAAATGTCCACGTTCAGCATTTTGCTTTTGAAGGTTGATAAAGCAAAATGGGCAAAATAGACAGACCTTTATATCAACTGTAAATTTTCATCTATGTTTATATCTACGGTATATGTGTGCATGCATGGCTGCAAAATGCAGGAGTCCTGTATCCTTTTTGTGTATTTACAATGTAATATGCAAAACAGCAAAATGGATTTCCATGGATAATGATTTGCACTCATAGTTGAAGTGTAAGTATATGTGCTATGCGTAGTTCTGTTTTATATGCACATAATAGAAATAGATATAGCCATAGTTTGGCCAAATATATAAACTAATAAATTTCAAACCCCAGCAGTTCTCATCTAGCTAGGCATCTGCATCCACACACATATTTAATATACGGGGGAGGATGTATTAAACATATACTCAGTAAATTAGTGATACATTGGAAATGGGAATTCATAATTCAGATTAGGCAGGTTATTGGTTTGGGAATGAACTATCCTACCTCCAAATCTCCCCATACTTTGCTGTTCTCCACAATGATTTTTTTTTTTTTTTTGGCTTTTATGCTGACTATTCTCAAAGGCTGAGCAACTAACAATACCCACTTATAAAATAATGACCCACAAACCACAAATATGAAACAATCAATACATACAAAAATGAACAAGATAAACAAGATTAAAACCAACAAAGTAGAAGTGGTACTTGCTCATGCATCCCACTTTCAAGTACAATGTACCTTCCTTTTACGAAACACAGCAGTCTTCACAATTTTCCTAAAGACCATGAGGCATGAAATTGACTGAATTTCTTGGCAGTTCCAAAGAGTGGAGGTGGCTGCAAAAGACTGTGAACCATCTATAAGCAGAAGGGTATTCGGGTTACATAAACTGCTGAGTTCAAGAAAAAAATGATGGATGAAGAACATTGGGAAAATTCAGAGTTAGTTCCAGCCGTCTTGTTTTCATTTGGAGCATTTTGCCAGACATCAGTTATAAGAAATATCTCATTCTTCAAGTTTTGGTATAATAGCTGAATTGACTCACAATAGAACTGCCTGTCAAGAGCTAAACTAGAAAATTGAATCTTTGAAAGGAATTAGCATGGATTGTCACAGTAATTTCTTCATATTTCTTATGGCTATCTTAATTTGGCCAGTCAAGAAAAAAAATATGTGCAATCTTTCTGAACAAATTTGTGTTCCACATTTATATATTTGTTAGGTTTCCCCTAACAAAATGTATACTACTTAGGTGCATCTTGCCAAAGGCTTGGTAGTGTATGCTATCACTACATTTTTTGTAACTCAAGAAAGTAGCTATTACAAATAGCTGAACATTCAGGAGATGCCTAAACTTAAAGAGCCATGATGGCGCAGTGGTTAGAATGCAGTACTGCAGGCTACTTCTGCTGACTGTGGCTGCCAGCAGTTCAGCTGTTCGATTCTCACCGGTTCAAGGTTGACTCAGCCTTCCATCCTTCCGAGGTGGGTAAAATGAGCATCCAGATTGTTGGGGGCAATATGCTGACTCTGTAAACCGCTTAGAGAGTGCTCTAAGTGCTATTGCTATTGCTAAACTTACATTCCTTTTGGATTCAAATCTGGCACCCTTTCTTCCCATACTTTCTTTCTGGTAATGTAAATTGAATTTTCATTTCCTACATTAATTTGCTTCTGGTTTGTATTATTTACATTCTTCTCCTTGGAAATGTTAGCCATTAATGAAAGCCCAACAATATTAGAAGGAAATGCTTGGTATACAAAGGCCTCAAGTTCAATATCCAATGTTTCTAGGTTTGGAAAAAAAAGAGCTGCTGCCAGTTAATGAAGGCAAAAATAATTAGCTGGACCATGGTCAGTTGTTTCTGATAATTTCAACTCCATATTAGTCTGAGGAAAAGGAGGCATAAAGAAGTAAGAAACAATCCAAACAAGAAAGTTTTCTAGCATCTTTATCCAGAAAAAGAATATGACACTATAGTCAATGAGGTTTAACTTACTATTGAAGGGCAAGTAATTCTATAGCTGTGACAGTAATACTACAAGTGCAACATAACTTGTATGTGTATCCCTCAACATACAGTTAAGCCTTGAGAAAAATCATGATCACATACAGATACATATATTCTAAGCTCTAAGTTTATATGTAAGAAAAAAAAATTAGACCAAGATGAGCATTTTGAATTTGAGGGGTGGTGTTCAGATAGCATTTATTTAATGGGTACTTTTCTAATTCTCAATCCAGGTGCGGGTTGCTCACTTACCGATACCAGTGGACTGTGCATGCGCAGAAGCAAAAAAGCCCAAAAATTCTCAAAAAAAGATGGCAACACACATGATGGACCGGCGAAGACGGCACCGGAGCAGCCACGTGCAAATTGCGCAATTGGCCGCTCCCTACCGGAGCTACGCACCGGACAGCTCCGGTAGGAACCCACCACTGTCTCAATTTGCTGCTTATAACTGTAGTAAGAAAATACCCATGTGCCACTCAGGTCACCCCCCCTTTCCATCCACTCTAAATCATGGGTATAAGGTAAATGTATTGATTTAGAAATTGTGTTTAAAAGGCCCATAACAGAGTAGTGGAGCAGTGAGTGTACAGGTAGACCTTGACTTAATACCACTATAGACAGCGGTGGGTTGCTCCCAGTTCAGCCTGGTTCTGCGAACCGGTAGCGCCGGCGGTGGGAGGCTCTGCCCACCCACCTGGGATGCTTCTGCGCATGCGCAGAAGCGGATTGTGCGAACCCGTAGCAAAGGGTTTTAGAACACACTACTGACTATAGAGCCAAACATTTCCATTGCTAAGCAAGACAGATGTTAAGTGAGTTTTGTCCCATTTTGCAAACTTTCTCGCTACAGTTGTTAAGTGAATGACTGCAGTTTAGTTAGTAACATGGTTGTTAAGTGAATCTGACTTCCCCATTGACTTTGCTTGTCAGAAGTTTTCAAAAGGTGATCGCATGATCCCAGGACACTGCAACCGTCATATGAGCCGAGGTGGCGCAGCAGTTAGAGTGCAGTTCTGCAGGCTACTTTAGCTGACTGTGATCTGCAGGTCGGTGGTTCAGATCTCACCGGCTCAAGGTTGACTCAGCCTTCCATCCTTCCGAGGTAGGTAAAATGAGGACCCAGATTGTTGGGGGCAATATAAATATACATTGCTTACTGGTGTAAACCGCTTAGAGAGTGCTTGCACTGTGAGGCGGTATATAAATCTCACTAATAAATCTCACTAATAAATAAATGTGAGCCAGTTGCCAACCGTCTCAATTTGGGTATGCTGGAAAGGTTGTGTGAAAAATGGTCATAAGTTACTTTTTTCAATGCCATTGTAACTTTCAATGGTCACTAAATGAATGTCAAGATATATATGTTATATAAAAGTTGTAAGTCAAGAACTGCTTGTAATTAAGCAAGGAATTTCCAAATGTCTCTCTGAGTGACAGAATAAATGCTATATAGAAAAGTATTTTTCATTTCTACAGAGAATGCTTGCTTTTTCTTTTTTTATATATTTTTTTTATTTTTTTACCAAATTTACACAAATAGCCATACATATACCATATTATCAAAACATCTATATAGTAATATATTTCTATCCAAAATATCATAAACATATATCCTTAGTTGCTCCTTTTATACTTTTATCTCCAGTCTGCTTTCCTTCTATATTTCATATTACTCCCTCTCTCCCCTCTACCTTCTTCCTCCCTCTCTACCTCTTTCCTACTTCCCTCGTCTCCCTCTCTCCTTCCTTTCTACTTCCTCTTTCTCTCTCTTGTCTTTCCCTGAGTACATCTAATCATAATCCATTCTATGGTTAGCAGACTAGTACTTCAAAAACCCTAACTTCATTCCAACATCGGAGCTATGTCTTAAACTTGTATCTTTCCCTTTATCTATACTGTATCTTTCCCTTTATCTATACAGAATGCTTGCTTTTTCAACTGTCTGTAAAAACAACACAATACTGATTGATTTTCTTGGCATGATATAACAAAATGAACTAATAGACCCTATTTTTAAAAAAAACAGATGATCATACTTCATTCACTTCAAAAGCAACACAAAGCTATAGCAAAAGAAATGGACATTGTAAAGATAGTGCGAAGGACGTATCTATCATCTGGACTACATTGAAAACATACTAAGTGTCCCCAGACGGCAGAAGACACAGGAGATAAAATTTACCCTCTATTATTTATTAACTCTGTAAATCATTTTGTAATACAGTAGGGAGAGAGTGTGGGGACCGAGTGAAGAGAGAAGATCAAGGGAAGAAAGTTTATGCATATGCAGCAAATAAAATAAAAGGGCCAAAAGCAGAAGTGGGTTCTAAAACCCTTCACTACCGGTTCGTGCGCGTGCTCGTGCGCATGCACGTTGCGAGACACTTCTGCGCATGCGCAGAAGCATCCCGGGTGGCTGGGCGGAACCCCGCCGCCGGCGGCGCTACCGGTTCTAAGAACTGGGCTGAACCGGGAGCAACCCACCGCTGGCCAAAAGGCAGACTGGAACCAGTTCTATTTGATATTATGTCTAAGGACAGTGTTGACAGCAATAAATACTGGTCAAATGATTTGAAGGGAAGCTAAAGTAGGATTGCAACAAAAAAGTAAGTGAAAGACACACTGCACTGTCATGTGCTTATTTCTCTTACTCCAGAACCAATTTCATATCTGAGTTATAGAATAGTCACTGTGTCTTGCAAGGGAGCAGCATTTGCATGGAAACTCATGTAGGACAGAAGCTCTGGCTGTTTATTTACACATTTTTTGTCATAATATTTATTGAACACCCCAGTCAACTGAAACTATGGGCAGAATGCAACAAACAAATAACAAACAAATAAAGCCAACAAAACAATATAGCAAAAAAGAACCTTGAAAATAAAGCAATGATATGCAACTCTTATTACCTAGAACAAAGGTCTTGAAACTTGGCAACTTTAAGACTTGTGGATTTCAACTCCCAGAATTCTCCAGCCAGCTATGCTTCCTCATTGACTTTGCTTGTCAGAAGGGCGCAAAAGGTGATCACATGACCTTGGGACACAGCAACCATCATAAATATGAGCCAGTTGCCAAGCATCTGAATTTTGATCACATGATCATGGGGATGCTTCAAAGATCGTAACTGTGAAAAACGGTCATAAGTCACTTTTTTCAGTGCCATTGTAACTTTTAACGGTCACTAAATGAACTGCTGTAAGTCAACGACTATCTGTATTCCATAATTCGATGCAAAAATTGTCTCATTGGATACAAATAACATGTGTATCATAATCCAATTTATATTTAATTAATTGGCACTCATTGTAAAAGCATACATCGAAATTCAGATAAAGATGAACTACTCATTCTCTTCCAGCTAAGAAATCTGAAGAAATGAGATAAAAGTTAAACATTTGGAAGGTCTTTTTAGCTGATGCAAATGATTTGTTACCATTTATTATTGATTTAGAAAAGGAAGATATGCTAATATCTCAGTCATTAGCAACATAAGAAGCTGTTTCCTTTTAGCCTCTCCTTTTTATTCATCTCTCCCAGAATTGTTGACATTGACTTGAAGCAGCTCTGCGGAGTTTCAGGTACTGAATTTCTTTTCTTTTAGCCTATCTAAAGACTACGGAGCTTCTTCAATCTGGGCTCTTCTTTAAGCAAAGCATGTGTTATGCCACTGAGGCAGGCCTCTCCAATATTTTTAAAGCCAACAATCAACAATGTGGCCTCGGTCACCCAGTCGTTCTTTATTTATATATGTATACAAACTTGTTTAGTGCTTGGGTGGCCAGATTCCGAGAACAACTGACTGTCAAGTTTTAACACCCTTCCACTTTCAACAACCCACTGCCCACTCAAAGCATTCCTGTGGAGCAGACTGAAGACTGTATTCCTGTTTCCCAGACCACAAAATTAGACACTCCAAAAAGGCCAGGTTGGCAAGATGTTCTAATACCACATTCTTATTCCTTATTTACACAGGGGACAATTTGACATACAAATTTATTAGCTACTGAAGTGCAGCCTCATCGGTCACTTTAATTTATGTTAATGCAATCCTAAAAAGTTATGAATATTGTGCAACAAACTCTGCATTTATAATGCCAGGAGGGAAAATGAGCCAAGCAGCAGACATATTAAAGACATTTTTTAATGTATGATAACTCAAGTTTCATTAGTCTCTTATATCGATCCAAGTAGCAGTGGTGGGCAACGGTTACAGATGGGCAGTGTTATACAATCATCATCTTCATCATCATCATCATCATCATCATCATCATCATCATCATCTGAGAGTTGCAGAAGGTATGATAAAGCCCTGTGGTATCATAGAGTTTTGTTTTTAAATTTTATTTTGAAAGGAAAGCTCTTAGGGGAATTTCTGTTTTTAACAGTTTGGAGTTTCAAAAGGCCAATATTTGCACTACTAAAGTTTCATGTTTTGCTACTGAACTCTTGCAGCATGATCCAAAAGGGTTGAGAAAACCACAAAGTGGTGTTGATGGCCATTCATGGTCCAAGGGCTGTGGCTCATTCATTACTAATATGCATCAGTCAGGTGTTGGTATCTTTTCTGTTAGCCCCACTTAATCAGGATTAATTTATTTCTGAGCAAACAAGGTCTTCTTGCTTCAAAATTGTATTCACCTTAGATTAGCCAATCATCTTACCAACTCAAAGTGATCACAAACATGCTTATAGTTCAGCAAACTGTAAGTCTGAGTCAATATAGGAGAAGTTGGGAAATTTCGCACTAATATTATAAGGTCTCTGTAGTTCAGGTCAGTGTGTTGAGTGCCTGCATTGTGGTTATCATTCTTGTTAGTTAATATGTAACTAGCATTTTTCATCAGGTTATCAACAGCTCATAACTGCAGCAAATGCTTTTGGTCCATAAAACCAGCAAAAAAAAAAGTTCAATGCTGCAATCATGATATATAAATATAGGTATAGATACCATTTCTTTTTCATGAAACATAAGCTTTTGTGATTTTAACATCAAAATTGACTTTCTTAAAGAAACATTTATTACCATTATTTATTGCTTCACAGTGAAAGCACTAATTTCATACAGACGTTATTTTGAAAAATGCAGATGACTTATGTATATTCGCATGGGTTAACATATGCTGTCCTTAGAAATAAAGTGTTATTCGTTGACAGTTACAAAATCAATGGCACTAATTTTAATAAGCTGTTCCCACTTTCACTGGCTGACTTTTTACTGTATTCAATATGTTTTAAAAGGCAAAGTGTCTCAGTGATAATCTATCTCAGTGGTTCCCAAAGTAGGCGGTACCACCCCCTGGGGGGCAGTGGGAACCCTTAGGGGGGCGGTGAGAGGCAAGAGTGGCAACAGGGGGGCGGTGAGAGGGGCCAGGGGGGCGGTAGGTGGTTCGCCATGCTTTTGCACTTGAAGCTCCCTCGCATTCCACACTCTTATGTGCAGGGCAGCCCATTCTGAAAGAAAATGCGAGATGTTTTCTTTCAGAATGGGCTGCCCTGCACCCAAGAGCGTGGAATGCGACGGAGTTACAAGTGCTAGGTACTGAGCGCGGCACAGCGATGAGGGAAGCCGACCGCTCCCGAAGCTGCTCGGGCAAGCACTCGCAGACCCGTGGGAAGGCCCCGCTGCGGGACCTGCATGTGCGCGGACTTTCCCGCCCGGCATCCCCATCACCTAGCAACCCGGCGCGTGCAATTCGGCGGGCTCCCCTCCGGCATGGCGCACCCACAGATCTCAGCCCGGCTGCCCCCCAACATCGACCCCACCAAGAAACTTCGGCCGCCAAGGCCTCCCCAAGCTCAATGAAGAGCTGCAGCACCCCGAGCTGCTGACGCGGCAGCCGGCCTTGATGGCACTCTGCGACCTGGTGCACGACCCGGAGAACGCTTACCAAGCCATCGGCCTGGGTGAGCGGCAGCGGCAGCGGCCACAGCTGGCAGGAGGGAAGGGAAGGGAGGGAAGAAGGAAAGAAAAAAGAAAGAAAGAAAGAGGGAGGGAGGAAGGAAGGAAGACAGAAAGAAAGAAAGAACGATGGTAGGAAGGAAGGAAGGAAGATAGATAGACAGAAAAAGAAAGGAGGGAGGGAAGAAGGAAAGAAAAAAGAAAGAGGGAGGGAGGGAGGGAGGAAGACAGAAAGAAAGATGGTAGGAAGGAAGGAAGACAGACAGAAAATGAAAGGAGGGAGGGAAAGGGTGGGAAAAAGAAAAGAGAAAGGAAAGAGAAAGAGCGAGGGAGGGAGGGAGGAAGGAAGACAGAAAGAAAGAGAAAGAAAGATGGTAGGAAGGAAGGAAGATAGATAGAAAAAGAAAGGAGGGAGGGAAGAAGGAAAGAAAAAGGAAAGAGAGAGAGAAAGAAAGAAAGAAAGAAAGAAAGAAAGAAAGAAAGAAAGAAAGAAAGAAAGAAAGAAAGAAAGAAAGAAAGAAAGATGGATGGTAGGAAGGAAGGAAGATGGTAGGAAGGAAGGAAGACAGACAGAAAAAGAAAGGGAGGGAAGAAGGAAAGAAAAAGGAAAGGAAGAAAAAGAAAGGAAGAAAGAGGGAGGAAGGAAGGAAGACAGAAAGAAAGAAGGAAAGATGGTAGGAAGGAAGGAAGACAGACAGAAAAAGAAAGGAGGGAGGGAAGGGAAGGGAGGGAAGAAGGAAAGAAAAAGGAAAGAAAGAGGGAGGGAGGGAGGGAGGGAGGAAGAAAGAAAGAAAGAAGATGGTAGGAAGGAAGACAGAAAGAAAGAAAAAGATGGTAGGAAGGAAGGAAGACAGACAGACAGAAAGAAAGAAAAGATGGTAGGAAAGAAGGAAGACAGACAGAAAGAAAGAAAAGAAAGAAAGATGGTAGAAAGAAAGACAGAAAAAGAAAGAAAGAAGGGGGAAGGTAGAGAAGAAAGAAAGAACGAAAGACTTATGACCACAATTGAGCCTGACATTTTGGTTGCTAAGCAAGAGTGTTGTTAAGTGAGTTTCACCACACTTTACAAGTTGGCCACGCCCACCCGGTCACCTGACCACTAAGCCATGCCCACCTGAGGGGGTGGGGTGGGGGGCGGTGAGGATGAGTTTGTAGCACCAAGGGGGCGGTGGACTGAAAAAGTTTGGGAACCACTGATCTATCTCATAGTTTTGCCCTCTGTGGGGTCCCAGGTCTCACTCAAAACAAGTTATACATAACAATCTATTTAGCAAACATAATAGGTACCATCTGGAAAATGTGAATGTTGGGAAGGGGTAGTGAGAAAGGAGGAGATTCAAATGTCTAGGCCCCTTCCTCCAAATTCTAGCCAGTAGTGCCCTCCTAATTGTTTTATAAAAAGAGTAGCTAAAAAGGCTGTAGAAGCCCTCCCCCGCTTCCATTTCTGTAATTTGAGCACTATAATAGGGCCTCAAACTGAAAAATAATGGACTCTAGACCTACACTGGGTGTGAGGTTTCTGAGGGCTGTCTGCCTGCAGCTTCTGTTTTTCTCCCTTGTTGGAATTTTAAAATTGCTTACCTTAAATCAAAACCCTTTGGGATCCTAGCATTGCCTGCACATGATGAGTTTTGAAATATTTAGGAACCTCCACTTAGCTGACTAAGTTCTGTCAGCTACCCTAGGAGCATATACAGGTGGGTATGTGAGAATTCTAGTTTATTTATTAGAATAATAGAGAATGTCAAGATGAAATGAAAACATGTACAGAATACCATTTGCCAAGTCGTAATTCAATTCATTCTACTAGGGTGATGAATCATAAGGAGATATCAAATAGATTGGATATTCAGATGTAACACCATCTATACGTTGATAGGACACTACAACCATTTTTAATATTACCATTTGTAATATTCCAAACATGATTATTTACAATTTTCTAATTTCCTTTCTAACTGATCTTATTGTAATATATTTAAAAGCGTACTATTCAAAAATTACAATGTATTACAATGGCAGAAAGATATGCTGAAATAGTTTCTTAAATAAGGATGCACTTCCCATAAATTTATTTATTTATTTATTTTGTGAGATTTATATACCGCCTCACAGTGCAAGCACTCTCTAAGCGGTTTACACCGGAAAGCAATGTATATTTATATTGCCCCCAACAATCTGGGTCCTCATTTTACCTACCTCGGAAGGATGGAAGGCTGAGTCAACCTTGAGCCGGTGAGATTTGAACCGCTGACCTGCGGATCAGTGTCAGCTAAAGTGGCCTGCAGTACCTGCCTCTAACCGCTGCGCCACCTCGGCTCTTTTAAAAATAATATTATTTTTATTTATGTATACATACAAACACACATACACAGACATACTCCAGTTTAAGCAACCTAAGAAAAACTCTAAGCTTTCACGAATGTGCATAGAACATTAAATTGAAAGGAACTCCAACCCCTTATCCATACAACAGTGCAAATGAAATCATTCCTCATAGTTTGTTGCCTAATCTCTACCTCAGAGGTCTTCAAACTTGGCAACTTTAAGACTTGTGGACTTCAACTCCCAGAATTCTCCAGCCAGCAATTCTGGGAGTTGAAGTCCACAAGTCTTAAAGTTGCCAAGTGTGGGGACCCCCTGCTCTACCTGAACATATTCAGCCAAGTGGAGTTTACTGCCTACCTAAACAGTTCCACTACTGAAAAGTTGCAGTGATGTGAAATCTTTATTTATGTTGTCTTCCATAACCCAATGCTACAGTTTCTTGTTATGTGTTTTGAAATAACATAGACTTGATAATGGTCTTCTTCAGGGGGTTATTTTGTCCGAGAGCTAAAAAATACTATTATATCCCACCTCGGCCTTCTGAAATTAAGATCAATTCCTAGTTCCTAATCCTGCTTGTTGCCTTTCACTGAACCCATTTCATTTTGCCTGAATTCTTCTTAACCTTGCAAAGTTCTCTAGAATTGTACTTTGGCCATGTTCATGATCCATGAGCCTAGAAGAGAGCCATGTGTAGTCGAAACAGCACAACCTAGAGAAATTATCAGAAACTTAGAACCCGAAAGTTCAAAAAGCCAAAAATAATGCTTATAGAGAAAAGAAAAAGTGTTGTGGGAGGGAAGGCAGACAGGATTAAGAACGCTCAGTGCTAATGGAACAGGAAATCAAGCAGGAAAACAAAAGGGAATGGAATAGGGTTGTTGTTGGGTTTTTTTTAAGGTCATAGTTATCCACCTGGCTAGAACACAGGATATCTTGTACCACATCGTTAAAAGTCCCGTTGGAGGTATAGGAATGCCGAGTCTCTTGATTCATTAAAAATAAGTATACATGAATTCTGTAGCATGAATAGCTTCTAACAGCTTCATTAAGACATCCCATGGAAAACAGCTCTTAAGAGGTGTCTGCCTTATTATGTTTCCAGACATCTAATGAACTACCTGTTTTTTGTTAATGTTGCTTGCATTTGACAAGAAAAATATATTTCCCTTGGAAAATGCATACTCAGGCAAGGGGACTTATCATGGTAAACAGACGCCAACTAATTGGCTTCCAAGTGGTTATAAACCAGGAAATGAAAGCCCAATGCCAAAGTTGTGCCTCTCTAAGTAATTCCCATCCTCCCACTCAGAATCCACAAATTCTTCTTTGGTCATGTTGTGGTATAAATAAATATATAAATAGAAAAGACAAAACTGGCGAAATTTTAAGGGGAACATAAGCATTTCTTCAGTTTATATTTCATTACAGTAATTGCTTTAGGTTGTCCATACAGGACATCTGGAAAGATTCAAAGGCATAAGAGTGATTTTACAGAGCCTTATAATGCTTATTTGCAAATATGTTTTAAATCCCAAAATCCCAGATTCTTTCCACTTCTGCCTTGCCCCAAACTCTAGGCCAGCACAATTTCAAATACGAATTGCTTTTACCTTGTCCAATAGGGTCATTTTACATAACTCTTGTAATGAATTGTAAATACATACTGCTTAATATAAATATCCTTCTCTGTTCTTTTTTAAACATGCTTATAACTTCTTTTAAGATAATTTATTCTAAGATTTCTGCAATGTATTTATTATAAAGCATGGCACTAATCCCGGAAAAATGAAGTAACTGAGAATGAAAGCAAATCTGGGAAATTTCCAAACAAACAATTCCTGGTGTTAGTAGCATCAGGAAGACATTTTGTTTGACCCGTATATATCCAGTACCAAGCTTGGCTATGTGGCTGACTCTATTTGATGTTGGCTGATCTTGAAAAGTTAAGCCGCATCAGGGAGCACTGTTGCTGTAGGCTATACTGAAAGAGTATCTTTGTCAAGAAAATTGCATGACATGAAATGTCCATGAAATCACTAAAAGTTGAGCCTGACTTGTGAGAAACCTTACCTTTATCCAATACCATATGGCAGACTAAAGACTACCACTACAATCTGATACAGTTTCACTCTTGAATGCTAAGACATCAGAATATATTCTTCTATATACATTCAGGCAGTGGTGGGTTCCTACCAGTGCGGTCCACTCTATAGCACCGGTAGCGGCCCACTGGTGATGTCACAGTACCAGTGCGGTCGGTTGCCGGTGCCTGGGCGCTGCCATTTTTTAATTTTTTAAAAAAAAAAATTAAAAAATTTCTTCTGCACATGCCCAGAAGCCGAGCTTCCGGCACTGCGCATGCGCTGCCTTCCTACCCCACAGTGAGTCCAAGCAGGGGAGGATGGCTGAGGGAGCACGTGAGACACTGAAAGAACGGGCGGCAGGCGCTATCTCCATTCCCTAAGAAGCTCGCATTTGACACTTTTCCTTCGCTTTTGCCTAAAGCTTCCCAAAGTGGGCATTTTCCGAAAGCTTAACCTTTTATACTGTTAATTTTATACAGTTTTATACTGTTATTCTTTAGACAAAAACATTGAGGACTGTTAAAAGATACTGTTCTTTTAACAGTCCTCAATATTTTCATCTAAGGAATCCATGACTGAAACCAAAAATGCTGTATGAGACTTGCTTGTCTTTTAACTATAGCATTTTCTGCATATAAAGGTTGCTGTGTTGCCATGGTGTAACACACACTTTGTATGCAAAGCTTTTCATGTAAGGTATAAAATAGCAAAAATAGTAGTAACATCTCTCTGAAATAACTAATATATGACCGACAAGCCACATCCACCCGGTCACATGGCCGGCAAGCCACGCCTACCCGATCACATGGCTGGCAAGCCACACCCACAAAATAAGCCACGCCCACAGAGTGGTAGTAAAAAAATTAGGAACCCGCCCCTGCATTCAGGACAAATGCTTACTTCAAGAATGCCTATAAAGGAGAGAGGAAAATATGGAGGGGGTGGGGGAAGCAGGATTGCATTTTTCTTTGAGACCAAGAAAGTAAAATGAAAAGGCCTTATTTTATTTGCAGAATTCTGTAAAGCCAAGCTTCAGTGACTTCCAGATCCATTCAAAGAAGGGAAGAATATGTAATACAAAATGAATTTGCTGATACCTTGTCTTTCATTAATATCCCATTGTTAAGTATGGTACATATAATAGGCTTAAACTTCTCCATAACTATTATTAGGTAAAATGCAGTACCAACAACTAATACCTAGGGTGCCCAGATGTCCTGATTTTATCAGGATTGTCCTGATTTTTAGAAGCTTGTCCTGATTCTGAAAATGTCCTGATTTTGTCCTGAAATTCGAGTTCCCGTCCTGATTTGTCCTGAACTTTTGTAAAATTTTAGGATAATCAAGATGAACGTTAAATGAAAGTACGTTTGCACTACTTGTGTTTTAGTTCAATCGCTTCCTTTTCAGGCAGATTCTCTTATGTATTGTTACGGAAGATTTTGTGTGCATTTTTAGTGTGTAATATTTTAATGCTTTCTTTCAGGGTTGTGATAAACTATTTAAAATATTGTAAATGTTTTCTTAGTTTAAAGTGAGAGGTCGTGTAATAAAATTGTGGTTTTTTTTTATTTCCTGATTTTGGATCAAAGGTATCTGGGCATCCTACTAATACCACAGAGACTATAACTTAACTCCTTCATGAAACATAGAATAATAGAATAACATAGTTGGAAGGGACCTTGGAGGTCTTCTAGTCTAGCCCCCTGCTCAAACAGGAAGCCCTATACCATTTCAGACAAATGATTGTCCAATCTTTTCTTAAAAACCTCCAGTGCTGGAGCATCCACAACTTCAGGAGGCAAATTGTTCCACTGATTAATTGTTCTAACTGTCAGGAAATTTCTCCTTAGTTCTAGGTTGGTTCTCCCCTTGATTAGTTTCCATCCCATGCTTTTTGTCCTGCCTTCAGGTGCTTTGGAGAATAGGTTGATCCCTACTTCTTTGTGGCAGCCCCTGAGATATTGGAACACTGCTATCATGTCTCCCCTAGTCCTTCTTATCATTAAATCAGACACACCCAATTCCTGCAAACATTCTCCATATGTTTTAGCCTCCAATACCCTAATCATCTTTGTTTCTGTTCTTTGCACTCTTTCTACAGTCTCAACATCTTTTTTTATATATCATGGTAACTAAAACTGGATTTAATATTCCATGTATATCTTACCAAGGCATTATAAAGTGGTACTAGCACTTCACATCTGATGGAATACGTTTCTTTTGTCTGCTGCAGAAATGCTTGCCAATAATGTGATGGTTTTTATAAGCAATTGGTTCTTGTGATATAAATGTTCTCAGAGTACAGCCAGTTCAGCAGACTTAGGATATCTCTATACCCAATGCCATCTTAATGCATGGCATGTGCTTTATCACTGATTTTCATTCCTTCATTCCTTTTAAGTAGAGCAGCTGCCCCAAATGGGAGACCAATTCTAAGAATTCAGGCCAGCACAAGGCAGCAATAGAGTAGCTTGTTCCAACTTGGCATCTTCTATATATGTTAGGATTAAGAGGATTCTAAGCCAAGAGCTAGAGAGATAATGAAGAGGGAGGGTTGGGATGAGCTGATGGGTGAAAGTGTGTATTAAAGTTGTGAAATAACTGAGCTACAAATATGTAACCTTAAATCGCTTCTTAAATTTCTGACAAAATTAGGCAATCTTGGGCTAGGCACACCTATTCCATCTTGATTTCCTGTTAATATAAAAAGGGAGAGCTTTTTGCATTGTAAATTTGTCTGTTGTAAAAAGTTGTAAGAATTTTTTAAGGGGCATGCATAAGCGCACCAGCGTGCCTACCGTCCCTGTCCTACTGTCCTATTGTCCTCTTTTATCGTTACTTTTTACTTATGTTTATACAAATTACTACTATACATGTTTGACAAATAAATAAATAAATAAAATAAATAAATTACTACATGACACTGCATGAGAAATACTATGAAATATTTTGAAGCACCATATAAATTATTTGCGGAAGTTAAATTTTGCTGGCGTTTAGGAAATGAGTGATGTGTGACCCACATGGCTAGATCAAGTGAATTATTCTCCCTCAAATGTTCGAACATGGAGATTTAGTAGAGGAACAAAGTTTTATAATTCTCTGATGCCTTTACTTTTGTTTCTCCTCTAACAATGGTATCATTCAGGGTGGACAAAAAATTCAAACTGAGCGGAGAAACACTCAGCAGTAGGTCTAAAAAGACAGGAGCCAGAGGTACCTTGAAATGGCTCCTTTCCTCTTTCCCCAGACAACATTTTATAGAAGGCTCGGCTCAACAGAGAAAGCCATCAGGGCACTTCCAATCAACCTAAAAGAATGATTCTTATGTAAAATGTATTTGATGAGGGTGGGTGGTAATTGCTGGTGTTTTTGTGGGTTTTTGGTTTAGAATCAATACAAGTTGATACTTAAGACTGATAAACATACAGTCCTACAACATAGATATTATTTCCCGGTCCTTAGCAAGGAACAATTATACTTGAATTTTAAAAAAACAAGTTTTTGGAAAAACTTTGGAAAAACAAAACATAAAAATAGATTGGTGGCCATAGTTACAAGTTCAATCTCGTTATGAAAAGGACATTGAAGAAAATGGAATCGAGACAGAAGCTAAACAATTGGATAAATTATTGACAGGCCCAGAGAATAAGATCATATCTAAATTTTACAACTATTTGCTGGAATTTGAAAGATGGGAAGATATAGTTAAGGGGCCCATGATCGCATGGGCGAAAAATATAGGACATAATATACATTTGGCCGATTGGGAACAAATATGGAATAGAAATTTTAAATTAACAAAATCGGCGTCATATAAGGAAAATCATTACAAAATGTTTTACAGATGGTATTTGGCCCCAACAAGATTAGCAAAAATTTACCCAAATCTTAATCCGATCTGTTGTACAAATATTTCAATTATCCCAGCAGACTCCATTGATGTTCATTTTTAGACAAAATATAGATCATTCAGACTTCTCTGCTTTCATGCATACCTCACAGTGACAAAATGATACTTTATATTTCAGTCAGGAGCAGAAAAAGATGACGGTTTCCTATTCCTCTAAACCTTATCTCTGCTTGAAGCATTCTGGTCCAGAGTCTGCTAAAATTAATGACCCGGTTTTTATAAGTCTGCAGGAGTTTTAACCTCCTGGTTAGTTGATAGGAATTATGGAAGCTATAAAGCTAGGGGAAGGAAATGCAATGTGTCTCTCAGAGTGTGCTTGTTGCGTGTTTGCTGAAGAACTTAATTGGAAGAGAAAGGAATAAAACGGTTTTTACTATCATCTAAAAGTGTCACCTAATAGTTTAGGATTAGGTGATAAACTAACTTATGAACATTTTATAGAATCAGGACACTTCATTTATCACGGCTGCTTTTCAGCAGGATTAGGACACTGATTGCAGAGTTTCCAAGAAAAAGATATTCTAGAGCAGGGGTGGCCAAACCGTGGCACATGCGCCAAATGTGGCGCATTGGATGATTACAAGTGGCGCATTGCATTCTTGCGCCTACTTATGTTTTTTAAGTAGGTGTCAAAACTGAATCCATCTTAATATTTTCAACACCAAAGTGATCTCAGTTCAATTCGTACAGCCTTCGGTAATGTTCAACTTCTCGGTGTCTGAAACTTAGAATGGAACTTGTGAGATGTTACTTTAGGCGGGTTTACAAACTTACGTATATTTTTATCGGTGTTGCTATTGCACGTTCCTGCTCAAACAATCGCAAACACCGCGCACTAGCAACACAGCATGTGTTTGAAGTCACGTGCAAGTGAGCGGCGAGCGTTCGATATGGTCAGTAAGTTCTGAGTGAGCCATCGTGGCATGGAATTTGAAGCAATGTTTTATTGAGTGTACTAGCATGGTTTTTGTATTGAGAGTGATTGAAAGACAGATTCAAGATTAAATATATATTACATTTGTCAAATTTTGAAATGGCGTAAATTAATTAATTGAATTGCGTGACTGAGTTATTCCTTTTCCTCCCTTAAGCAAAGCAGATCCTACCCCTATCCCTATTTTACAACCCCAAACGTGAAAGTAAGAAGGTAAAAAACGTGCTTGAGTTGTATGGCGCATCTGAACTCGTCTGTGAAAAAATTGGCGCATGGTATGCTTAAGGTTGGCCACCACTGTTCTAGAGGGTGTATGTATATCATGTCATTCCTAAGGTGTTTTAATCTAATAGGAAAAAAAGCTATGTGATCACTTGAAAGAGAGAGATCAGGTAGCCAAGAATGGCTGTAGTTACATAGAACGCTACCCTATGGTTTACTTAGCTAAGTCAGTCTCCTGGTTTAGCTGAACTGTACTGAAATATAAATTAATCACACTGGTTGGGTTCATATTGTACATTTTGAGCCACTTTAAGATAGTGCATTGTGGAAACTCAGCTTTGCTTGATATAGTATAGCTAAGGCTACCCCATCTGGGCTGCAAAAATCTTGATACAGAAAACTTTAGTTAGTGTCATTTAGTGATTTTTACAGAGTTTTACATCCTATAACTGGCTGAGCTAGTAATTGCATTATGGATACCACCAGGCAGTAACATCAAAGTGCTATCCTCTGTCTATGAGTGGGCCTAAAAGGATGCTGGCATCAATCGTGCAGTTCTTCTTACTGATTCCTAGTTGGCCTGCTATGTTTTATTTATGTATGCATACATGCATGCATGCACGCAAGCTTACTTGTAGACAACTTCAGTCACAGCTGACTCCTTGTAGCAAACTATTCTGTATTTTAAACAAGGTTAAAACAATACATAATAATATTAATAATTAATAATAACCAGCATCTTAATATAACACAAAAAACAACTTTATTATTAGATATCATGGGGACCCACATTTATGATTTGCAAAACATGTTTTATGGCTTATTGCTACACTATATAGAAAGCCAATCAGTGTGTATATGCTTATTTAGGTAAGAGTTTGTCCCCGAACTTTTGTAGCATTATTTTTGTTGTTGGTGTGAATGAAATATTTCTCACTCCAAACATAACAGCCACCTTCTCTTATTGCATGGTGGCTAAAGTTCAACAAGCTTTTCCTGATTGCCTGTTAATCATGAAAAAGATTGCTTGAATTTTTGGATAGAAAACTGGTAAATGCATGTTTCAGAAAGCCAGTATTAGTAAGGTGACCAATGGTACTCCTTTAGGGAGGACAGTCCTTCTTTTGTAAGTTCTGTCCTCCCTCGAAAAGTGTCCTCCTACATGTCCTCCTTTTTGATATTTGAAGACTAATCTGTTGCGCGTTATGTGACGTATTTGTATTTGACATTACGATTCGTCAAGGCTCGGTACAGTGCGGTATAAGACGAGATTATGAGACGCATGTGCTCCGCACGGGAGACCTTGAGAGAGAGCGCCGCGTGCAAGTGGCTTTGTTTACTTCTTATGTTATGTTGATACTCTAGCTGTAGCACTTGTCGTAAAATTCAATATGAAGGATATTTCTTGTTCAGATATTTCCAATATATTGTTAGAAGATGATACATTGACAAAAAATATTAATTCAATGGAAAAGTACTCATTTAAAAAATAATTAACAGGCATGTAAGCATAATTACAATATAAAATGTTACAAATGTTTTTATTATGCATATATCATATTATAGTGTATTATTGTTGCAATGAATAAAATGTTTCTTTTAATTACGATATTTTTTTCAATTTATTTGTCCTCCTTTTCATTGTAAAAAAGTTGGTCACCTTCGTATTAGCAAGTCACATTATATTCTCTTTAAAGACAGTTACTACAGCAAAATAAGCTCAGTCTGTAAAACTTGGGAGTGATTTCAGTTGAAGTCAAATGCCTGATTTCGCCATTTGGCTTTCCTTGTACTTTTTAACTTGCAGTTTTCTAGCTAGTAGCAGTCAATTGTGTTTAATTCATCTGGTTATGCATAGATTGTGATTATGTAATAGAGAAAACATGTAGTTTCTCATCTACTAAATTAATCTTATTTCTGTCTAAAACTACTTGGTTTTAATTTAAAAAGAAAACTTACATCTTATAGTATTACGATGCTTTGTGGCACTTTGTTTAAAGCAACCATTATCCTGGCCTCCTAGACAGTGGACACTTGAATTGCTGTCAAGATCATATAACAGATGTTACATTTCAGTAGTACAAAAATGCCTAGGGAGTATCAGTAAAGTAACTAGCTGCACTTTGATTTATGGTTTGTGAACCCATGTAAACAAGGGTTTTTGGTTTAAAATGATAGGTGAATCCAGCCAATTATAGATAATTCAGCAGCTTAATAAACTTTGCAATATTTATGTTTTTATGTTTAAGCTTGGGGGGGGAGAAGAATTATAGGTGTATTTAATGGTTTGATATGTGTGTCTGTGTTTCTCTATTAGCTTGTGCATTGTCATGGATGGTTAGAATGTGATTTCCCCTGCCTCACTCCCCATGCCCAATCTTATGCAACCTTCAGTAAAAACAAAAGTTAAAATAAATGAGTCAGGTACTATGCTGCTCCAAGTGCCAAACAAATACTGTATCTATGCTTCATTAATTCCCTGGGTGCTGAACACTAAATTATGTTCAGAAGTTTAACTGGCTTTTTTCCACTTTTTTTTATTCCATGTTGCCTTAGTTTAGGAGTTATAAGTACTTTTAATAGACAAAATAAATATGCACATGGGATTTAAAACAGATGGGGAGACCTAGTGGTCTTTGGATGTTACTTGCCTTACTGTCCTGCGTACATGTTCCATTGTAGGATCAAGATGAGCAAAAAATGTTTTCGCATGTTTTGAATGCCATCGACCCATATAGAGATCCACACTGTGCTTTGATCAATTAACAAGGGATGGAAATGGTAGACAACTCTCTGAAAAACGGATTGCAGCCGAGAAGACAACACAAGAGCCAAAAGATTCTTAACAGATCCAAAAAGATCTTGACAGACTTGAACACCGGGCCCTTTCTAACAAAATGAAAGTCAACGTAGGGAAAAGTAAGGTTTTACACTTAGGCAAGAAAAACCAAACATACAGGTACAAACTAGGTAAATTTGACTCAACAGCAGTAACTGTGAAAGGGATCTTGGAGTCAGAGTGGACAATCACTTAAATATGAGCCAGCAGTGTGCAGTAGCAGCCAAAAAAGCCAATGTAATCCTAGGCTGCATTAATAGAGGGATAGAATCAAGACCACATGAAGTTCTAGTACCTCTTACAAAGCCTTAGTAAGACCATACTTGGAATACTGCATCAAGTTCTGGTCACCACAATATAACAAAGATGTTGAGACTCTTGAAGAGTGCAGAGAAGAACAATTAAGATAATTAGAGGGCTGGAGGCTAAAACATACAAAATGGTTACAGGAATTGGGTATGTCTAGTCTAATGAAGAGAGGAACTAGGGAAGACATGGTAGCAGTGTTCCAATATTTGAGGGGCTACCATAAAGATAAGGGGGGCAACCAATTTTCCAAAGCACCAAAAGGCACGGCAAAAAAAAAAACAATGGATGGAAACTAACCAAGGTGAGAAGAAACCTAGAACTAAGGAGAAATTTCCTAACAGTGATGACAATTAACCAGTGGAACAGCTTGCCTTCCGAAGTTGTGGGTGCTCCATCACTGGAGGTTTTCAAAAAGAGAGTGGATAACCATTTGTCTGAAATGTTATAGGGTTTGCTGCTCGAACAGGGGGTTGGACTAGAAGACCTCCAAGGTCCCTTCTAACTTCTACTGTATGTTCTAGAAACTATATTGAATGTTCAGAGTAACCCTCTCTTGACTGCAGCACAAGGAACCCATTCCAAGAAAAATAAAAAAAACCTACTTGATTTTTCCTATTTCTTTTATAAAAAACCTTTGATTTTTGAGCAGAAGCATTTGACGCACCAAATTCCATGCCAACATTGGCTTGTCTTCTTCCAATTCCAACATCTGTCCTGATATGCTTTTTCTTGTCTTACAGCCAACTCTGTTTCTCAGCAATTTATCTCTCTTGACCTCCATCATCTCACAACACACTAATGGCCTTCCATTACTTCGCCATAAAATGGAATGCCACACCCAGAACACCATACAAGTTGCTTCTGAGATGCAGTTTTGTAACTTGAAGGATAAATATGGCTGGAAACACCTGGCTCACAGTTTTCTTTCCAGGTAAACATCTTTAACCTACAAAAAAATCTGTAGGAATTCCAGTTAAAAGCTTTTGCTTGCTTGCTTGCTTGCTTGCTTGCCTGCCTGCCTGCCTGCCTGCCTGCCTGCCTGCCTGCCTGCCTGCCTGCCTGCCTGCTTGCTTGCTTGCTTGCTTGCCTGCCTGTCTGTCTGTCTGTCTGTCAAATTTATTTGCTGCCCATCTCATGGTTCAAGGTGACTCTGAGCAAGCTTACACAATATTCATACAAGCATAAAAACACACAATCCAGCAGGTCAACTCCTGATGTTTGACTGTTATACAGTTCAAGATGGGATACTTTCAAGGCAGATACTGTACATCTCATGAGTATCTCCTGAATTTTTAAGAACTTTAGACTGTTGACTCGTTAATGTGAAAGCCCTAATAAATGCATTTCATGTTTAAGATGAATCAAGGTGCACCCTTTGATCTTTCTACTTTATGGCTGCCTCTCAAGGCAATACTCATTTTTAAATCTTGTCAGTCTCAGAAATAATACATTTAAACTCAAGGGGTTTCGGCTCCTTAAAAAAAAAACACCCACCTTGCTGCCACAAAAGGCACAGCTTTAGCACTTTGCAGGTAGTTGATCAGGATTGGGGGTAGCGGAGGGGCCCACAATTCTTTTGGGGGGGATCTTAAGCCTTGCCTTTCAGAGCCAAACAAAAGACAGAACTTTCCATCACTTCCCTGCCTTGTTTGCATATGGGACAGAGATGGGCAAAATAGCCAAAGCGTAAACAGCTGCAAATGGGAGGAGGAAACCAGTAGCTGGAGATGGGGGGGGGGGCATATATTTATTCTTCTTGGATTGAATCGGGAAGGAAGTTTGGATCATTGCTGAGGGGAAAAAAATATCCAGTTCCACACAGGTTTTCCTTCCTGTTGTTTGCTTAGGGAACCGAAGGGGGGGGGGAGTGATAAAAGGAAGAGGCAGGGCAGGGCAGAGTCGCGGGGGACCCAGCGGGGGAAGGCACTGACCATAACGTACCCAACCAGTAGCCTTGCCTCTCGCGGTCGTTAACCTTGCTGGGAAAGGCAGGGGAAGCTCCCCGGCAAGGCTTGCCATTCAGAGAATGCGAGCCACGCCAGAGACCGCTGCAGACACGTTTCCGGCAAGCTGCTCCTTCGCGGCGAAGTGGGATTAAAAAGAGGGGGGTCCCCTTGCGTGCGCCCATCCGCCGACATGAGATTCCCTCAGCTCCTTTTGAGCTGGGTTTTGCTGCTGGCGGGGTTGCTTCTGGTCAACGGACAGAGGCCAGGTAAGACTTGTGTGTGTGTGTGTGTGTGTGTGTGTGTGTGTGTGTAGGGGGGGGGTGTTTCTTGCCTGCCTCTCCCCGGTCAACGGGAGAATAAGCTGAGACAGTAGTCGGTGCTCCTTCTGCGCTCCGGCAGAGCGCCTACTGTCCGCTTCTGCTGCTTCTTCTCGTTGGACGATGGCAAATTTAGAAACCGTCCCAAGCATATCGGCCACTTCTGATACCTGCGCGCGTACCTGCCTGCGTACCTGGTGGGCTTTAAGTGCGAGAGGTTAGATTTGCTTAGGCTGGTTTTATCAAAACTAATTCACCCTAGAACTGGAAACGGTCGGGTTTAGAATCCTCTGTTCATCTTTAAGCTCGGTTGCTTTCTTATTAAAATGGAGCTTTTAAGAAAATATCTTAGTTACGTTAATGGCAGTGTGTGTGTGTGTGTGTGTGTGTGTGTGTGCGTGTGTGTGAGAGAGAGGGGGGGGTAGGTGGGATGGATGGATGGATGGATGGATGGATGGATGGATGGATAGATAGATAGATAGATAGATAGATAGATAGATAGATAGATAGATAGATAGATAGATAGATAGATAGATAGATAGATAGATAGATAGATAATTTTCTGCCCAGAACCCTTAAGGGAAGGTATATAAATTTTCATTTTATTTAAAAGTGCTCTAACGTGCATGCAAATCTATATTCGAAGTTCCTGATATTTTTTGCAAGCTTTCTAACATTGATTGGAAATTACCTGTGTTCTTCAGATAATATCTTCGGGTGGTATCTCCCAGGACTGCTTCCTATGATGACTTAACCCTATTAGGTGGCCAATATCACAGTGAGAAGTGACTTGATTTGAGCCTTTCTTTTCTTTTCATTTTATTTTGCTTATTCAAATTCACTGACACTCTCTTGATTTCTATTGCTGTCATCTCAACAAAGCAATAATAATTAAAAAAAAAAAACCAGAAAAGGTAACATGGTTCAGATATATGGATTGTCTGACAGAATAAGCCAGTTCTCTAGCCCTCGGCTGACTTTCCAGCTTAAAAAAAAAATCAACAGTCAATTGACTTTTCAGAGGGGAGTTTAACAATCCTACAGCACTGAGTCTGGCGTGGTCTCATGAACTCTAAATAAAACAAGAGTTTGAAGTTGTACCCTTGAGGCTGCAGGGAGACAGGACTCCTTTAATGCCAGCTGGTGATAACTTACATTTCCAGTTCTCTTTGACTGAAAGAGATAAAAAGCCAGCAACAAGGCTGGAACTGAGGGGGGTCGGGGAAGGGATATTTAACTTTAATTAAACCACCACCACCCCAATTTCATGCACATATTAAAAGCATTCCACTGCAGGTGAACCAAGTTTGTTTTGTTTTTCTACAGAAAAAGCATATTCTTCTTTTAAGATAGTTCCCCATAGATCTGCTGAGAAGTGGCCTGTGCTCCATAAAATATTAGGTAGCAGTAGCTGTAAATGATTATGGGATGTCACAAAACTTTTCTGTTTTTTTCAAAGGAACATACGATCCATAAGTCATTTGGTAGTCTGATCCAGCAAAACAGTTTTCTTAATGCAGGGGTCACCCAAACTCTCTTAATGGGTAAGAGGAGATAAAAGAGCCCTTTAGTCCGTGTGTGTGTGTGTGTGTGTGTGTGTGTGTGTGTGTGTGTGTGTGTGTGTGTGTGTAGACTGAGGGAAAAAATTTAGATACAATTATAGATCATAAACATTCACCTGTCACCTATAGCACTGCACCTGTAACTGTCCAGGGGGTTGAAGAATTATAACAGTGACTCTCTTGCTGTCCTCAGAATGTGATTTAAAAAAAACCCGGTAAGATAGCAATAGCAATAGCACTTAGACATATACCGCTTCATAGTGCTTTACAGCCCCCTCTAAGGGGTTTACAGAGTCAGCATATTGCTCCCAACAATCTGGGTCCTCATTTAACTGACCTCGGAAGGATGAGTCAACCTTGAGCCTGGTGAGATTTGAACTGCCAAATTGCAGGCAGCTGGGAGGCAGCAGAAGTAGCCTGCAGTACTGCACTCTAACTTATCCGCCATTGTAGCTCAGGATGGCAGCCACAACAGTGCAATAGAAGCTCTGCCTATTTTTTACACTCTGGATACAGGGCAAACCTACAAAGACCAGAACAGCAAATGTGGTGTGGATTCATGTTCTACAGTAGGACTGTCAAACTCCCGACCGGCAGGCCGGATGCATGATGTGCTGGCCACGCCCATGCCCAGTTTAGCGAAGGGGGGGAGTCCCGATACGTCACATGATGATGCTGTGATGATGTGGGTTTGACACCCCTGTTCTTACAGGATGTTGGGTCAAATTGCCACACTATTTGTATAGTCCAGCTAGCATTTGAAGAATACTTGATTATGATGTGATAGAGTTACTCTTGGCTTAGTTTCAAGCCTAGAAAACGTTCAAGCAATTTTTCATGCATCTTTACATCCTTGAAAGTACAGTATGTCCAATGCAGAGGTGGGATTCAGCAGGTTCTGACCAGTTCTGGAGAATCGGTAGCGGAAATTTTGAGTAGTTCGGAGAACTGGTAAATACCACCTCTGACCACCCCCATCTATTCTCTGCCTCCCGAGTCCCAGCTGATCAGGAGGAAATCGAGATTTTACAGTATCCTTCTCCTGCTTTGCCCACCAAGCAGGGGAAGGATACTGTAACATCCCACCAAGCCACGTCACGCCCACCAAGCCACGCCCACAGAACCAGTAGTAAAAAAATTTGAATCCCACTACTGGTCCAATGGCTTTAGGAAAACTATTACATTTGGATTAAAGCTTTTCTTTCAATAACATGGCACAGCAGGCAGCAGCAGCTAATTTGATGTTGGCCATCTAAAAATGACTATCAAGTCAGATATGGCTAGTCTGTTGGAAGGAAGACCACCAGGAGATCCCTGATATTTGATAAATAATTTATCAAAAGAAATGGCAAAACTTTTCCATATTAGTGCCAAGAAAATGGTGTAGTCAAAAGAAGTAAAGTTTTCCTAAGAGAAACTTAATTTGTTTAATTGTTTAGATAAAGATAAAGGAACATTTTAATTACACAATTCTCTTGAGAGAGGAGAAGTTAGCAGTTTATGATCATCCAGTCAAAACTGGGCATATTTCTGTCTTCATACAAGATTTTTAGCACTTTGCAATGAATTTTGCTTTCCACTTTCAGTGGCTCATGGTACACCAGCATTTCTTAATTATTCTTCCTAAATGTTCAGATATGCTTTGCATGTGTTACCAAAAAAAAAACCCTCTGAGGCAGACCATTATTATGAGGGGGCTGAAGCAGAAAGAATGAACAACTGTCTGCTTATTGCTTTTCCAACTGTGAACAACTGTCTGCTCAATGCTTTTCCAACTGCATTGATATGAGAAGCTGTTCATGCCTTAGGATATAATCCAACATTTCCCATTCTGGATCTTTCCAATATACTGTACATTAGATTCCATCCCCTGTCATCCACAGACAGAATACTGGCTGAGATTAATAGAGTTTCAGTCTTAACACTCTGGGAAGGGATCAAACTGGAAAAGCTTGTAGTTTAGAAACTAAGCCAAAACAATTAGCAGGCTTAAGCCATTTATATTTTCCAAAAAATATTTGAATTTATTTTACAGAGTGTTCATTTTTTTATTCATGCAATAAAAGCAAAGAACACAATCCAGCCACACATGGCATCCTCTAAAGCTAATCCCCTTGCATTATGCTGGCTCCTTACTCTTTAAAGTTTTAGTTACACATCGTGTACAGATTATGTGGGAGTTGAACACCATGGGACATACTTTGGTGTATCCAGGCATTAATTATACAATAAGCTGCTTTCTGGCTCATGTTTTTAAACAGCTGATGGATTTATACCTTACGCTAGTCTTAACCAATGGTTTTATTATATGCAAGTGTGTATAAAACACACGCACCCCCATACTTTTGAAAAGGGGAGTTTTGCTAGAGATAGCCTATTACAGTGATGGCGAGCCTATGGCACGCGTGCCATAGGTGGCACACGGGGCCATATCTGTCGGCACGGGAGCCGTTGCCCTAGCTCAGCTCCAGCGTGCATCCAGCTGATTTTCGGCTTGCACTGAGGCTCTGGGAGGGCATTTTAGGTTTCCAGAAGGCCTCTGGGGGGGCAGGGGGCATTTTTGCCCTCCCCAGGCTCCAGGGAAACCTCTGGAGCCTGGGGAGGGTGAAAAATGGGTCTACCAGGCTCACCGGAAGTTGGGAAATAGGCCGTTTCCGGCCTCCAGAGGGCCTCTGCGGGGGGAGGAGGAGGCCGTTTTCGCCCTCCCCCTGGCATTGAATTATGGGTGTGGGCACTCGCACGTGCACGCGAGTACACGTGCACGCGCTTTCGGCACCCGAGGGAAAAAAGGTTCACCATCACTGGCCTATTATCTTAACAGGAAATTTGTCTTTGGACTTGAAACAAGCAGGCATATTCTATGTTCCTTCTAAAACACTTCTGATAGCAAGCTGAAGTCACAGTTGCTTCTATCTTGTATTAATCCTAATATCATGATACTGACATCTCAATATTCTCTTTCTTGTCTTCCAGCTAACTTGGCCAACAGACGAAAACTACACAGACACCACTGTTCCCACAGGAGATGCATGCCCCTTCATTCCAGAGTGCCCTTCCCTTGAGGTATTTCCCAGGGCTGGGATTAAATTTAGACAAGGAACAATCAACACCGATTTGGTAATGAAACCAGGTGCCATAAGGGTGCAGCCATCAAAGGCTGCTGCTCTCGTGTTGACACTCAGAAGGGCTGGGTGGCTGGCTGGGTCCCCAGAATATTCCTCTTTTCAAATTACGTTTCCATTTTCAAAACTTTATGTGTACGGGGTTGGGGGGGGAGGAGAGATTTGATTGACCCCAAACCACAAACAATTTCCTTTGGGCTGCTCCCATTGTGTTTTTATTTGCTCTGAAAATAGAGTAAGGAAGAGGGAGTACTGGGGGTAGGGTGGGGATGGGAATAAACTAAAGGGAGGAACAGAACAATAAAAGGACTTGTTTTATGTGAACCCCTGGGCATGGTTCCAAATGATTGAGTAGCACTGGGCTCTCTGTCAATTATTTCACTCTCTGAAGCTCTACACAGAAAGAGACTCATTTGAAACCCTGCTGTCTTGTTGAAGCTTTCTACTCACCAAAGGCCAATATTTCCTCTTCCAGTGAAACTGCAACTATCTCATCCCCCGTTCATGCAGAAATACAAATTTCTCACATATTGGTTCGTGTAAGATTTTTAAATAATAGCATTTGGTTTACATGGATATTGGACAAATGTCCAAACGTTTGATTCCTGTCCGCTTAGAGCAGGATGCATTTGTAACCACGTACAGATGAAATGCTAGCTTGAGAGGATTGTCATCGAAAAGGACAGAATCGTTTTGTGTAATTTAACTTCAGACCATACAAATATAGCAGCCAATATTTCCAGCTACGTAGTACAGACAATCTCTGCAGTTTTAAAGGTCAACCTTGTTAATTAACGTTTCTAAACAGATACTAAATGAAAAATCATAAGCAGAAGTACATTTCTTTGCCTAGTTGGTCAGAGAATCGCATTTGGAGTTTTCTGTATTTGTCATATATTGTTCCTCCAGTTTTGGAAACAAATTTTGGGATGAAAAGCTTTATTTAAAATCTTAAAGAGAGGAACCTGGAATGCACCGGTGCTAACAAGCTAAGTAGTAAACTAATATTGTACTAGTTATTGAATGGCAATTTAACACATATACGTGTTATTTAGCAAATCATGCAAAACAATATTGATGGGACTTCTTTTCATCCACTTCCTAGAACTGTTTTTTCCTTAACTGTGTTTAAATGCCTCAACACATGGACTATGTTAATGGAAATACTGTAACAGCAAATCCTTCATCTAATTAATTCCCTTATACTAGATTGTCAAAAACAAAGATGTTGCTAAACTACAACTCCCAGCCACTATGCTGATTGTGAGGGATGTTGAAATTTGAAGTTCAGGAACATCTGGATCATTACAGATTTTAGTTCCAGAAAAGCTGACATTTGTCAATTTTATGACAATGTCAGTAAGACTGAAACTATAGATCTGGATAGGGCTATGAATTTAGCTAAGTTGGCAGTTAAATTTAATATCTAATCTAAGTCCCCAGAACTTAGACACACATTTGATTTAGGTGTCAACTCTTAGTGGCCCCGTGACAGCCGCTCATGAAGGCATTTTGTTCAGCGAGGTCACTGGCAAGCTGTTGCCATGAGGACCTGGGAGCACTTTAAATTTTAGATTGCATTCCCGCAATGTATAAGGCTAAACTCACGAACCCAGTTGGGGTCCTGCAGCTTAAATAATGGAAAGTGCAAAGAAGCAGGACTGCATTCTGTGACAGCATATAAATGCAAACAGTCCAGAAGGATAGAATTAGGACATACTAGACTAGAGCAAGGATCAAAAGAATGCTAAGCTCTTCTCAAGGAAGCATCCCATTTACAGATGAATAAAACATGTGGTCAAACACTTTGCATCTGGAAACTTCTTTTGTTATATGTAGGCAACTGCACAGCCTTTGATACTCTAGCTGTAATAAATAATTTTTTTTAAAAAAAAATTACAGGGGTTGTAATCCCTGTCGCTTCTCCTAAAGGCTCTTTAGAACCAGCAAGAAGACCCACCTCTGAGTAGTTTTAAGTGGTTTTAAGTTATCTTTAAAGGAATGTTTGCTTTTTCTAGGCACTTAAAGGCAAACAAAAACCAAGCACTAAATTTAGCCAGTGCCTCTACTCCTTTGAATCCTGTTTGTCACAGGGTTGGGAGAAAAGGGCATAACAGAAACCTTTGCGATGGTACCTCATGAGTACCTCATGTGAATTTACATGGTGTGTTTGTTCATTTGTTTTTTCTTATTTATTTGCATTGCAGAATTAGTGAATCACTTTTCTGCCTTAGAGGGAAATGAGATTCTAGATCAGTGGTGGCCAACCTTAAGCATACCATGCGCCAATTTTTTCACAGACGAGTTCAGATGCGTCATACAACTCAAGCACGTTTTTTACCTTCTTACTTTCACGTTTGGGGTTGTAAAATAGGGATAGGGATAGGATCTGCTTTGCTTAAGGGAGGAAAAGGAATAACTCAATCACGCAATTCAATTAATTTACGCCATTTCAAAATTTGACAACCGTAATATATATTTAATTTTGAATCTGTCTTTCAATCACTCTCAATACAAAAACCACGCTACTACACTCAATAAAACACTGCTTCAAACTCCACGCCACGATGGCTCACTCAGAACTGACTGACCATATCGAACGCTCGCCGCTCATTCGCACGTGACTTCAAACACATGATGTGTTGCTAGTGCGCGGTGTTTGCGATCGTTTGAGCAGGAACGCGCAATGGCAACACAGATAAAAATATCCGTACGTTTGTAAACCCACCTAAAGTAACATCTCACAAGTTCCATTCTAAGTTTCAGACACCGAGAAGTTGAACATTACCGAAGGCTGTACGAATTGAACTGAGATCACTTTGGTGCACTGTTCCCTCTAAGGTGCGTGGCCGCGCGGCCGTGCACGTAATGAAAGAACGCCGTGTGGAAGTTTCTAACTTCCGCCCGCCATTTCCTAATTGCAGAGGCTGCGCAGCCGCGCACATAAAAAGAAAATACCATGCAGCAGTTTTTAACTGCCGTGCACCATTTTCTAATTTTACAGGGAACATTGCTTTGGTGTTGAAAATATTAAGATGTATTCAGTTATGGCACCTATTTAAAAAAAATAGGTAGGCGCAAGGATGCAATGCGCCACTTGTAATCATCCAATGCACCACGGTTTGGCCACCCCTGTTCCAGAACTTGGATGTAAGAGTCCATAAGTGGCAGCAAAATGATTCAGAGAACTTTAGCTCCCGGGTGTCATCTAGCAGTTTGTATGGATTATTGAAGCCCAGATTGATAATGCTTCTTGTATCATACTGGTTCAGTAGCAAATAATCTGGGGTACTGCAGAAGTTGTTGAACTAGTTTCCAGCAGCTCCAGCCAGTATTGTCCATGATGAAGAAAGCTGAGAACTGGTTCCTGCTCCTAAGTCCCGGGTTTGTTCATTGGGAAAATCACTGTGAGATCACAAAACATGCTCGGCCATCAATGTTTCACTAGCCCTACCCAAGCAAATCAGATAATTGATTTAACTTTTCTATAGCCTGTTAACTGATGCAATATAAATGTTTAGATCAGGGGTCCCCAAACTTGGCAACTTTAAGACTTGTGGACTTCAACTCATAGCTGGCTGGAGAATTCTGGGAGTTGAAGTCCACAAGTCTTAAAGTTGCCAAGTTTGAAGACCTCTGGTTTAGATTAAGGCAGGCAATGGATATTTCTTCTGTTCCAAAGCAAAGCCCACTGGGAGTCTTTTATTTATTTATTTGTTTGTTTGTTTGTTCGTTTGTTCGTTCATTCATTCATTTATTTCTATTTGTATGCCGCCCAACTCCCGAAGGACTCTGGGCGGCTTACAACAAATAGATAAAAAACAGCAATAAAATAAATTGATTAAAATACAATAAAAATTTGCAAGAAAACATTTCACTCATTCCTATAATAAAAGGGGAGAGCTTCGAAACTTATGCAATAGGCCATTTATCCACAGGCCTGCTGGAAGAGCCAGGTTTTAATGGCTTTCCGGAAGGCCAACAAGGTGGGGATGGTATAGATATCCGGGGGGAGTTGGTTCCAGAGAGCCGGAGCCACCACAGAGAAGGCTCTCCCTGCGGGCTCACCAGCCTACATTGTCTAGCTGACGGGATCCACAGAAGCCCAACTCTGTGGGATCTAACTGGTCGTAGGGAGGTATGTGGTAGTATGCGGTCCCGAAGATAGCCTGGTCCTGAGCCATGTAGGGCTTTAAAGGTAATAACCAACACCTTGAATTGTGCCCAGAGACCGATCGGCAACCAGTGCAGCTGGGAGAGAATTAGTGTCACGTGGGTGTACCTCGGGGCACCCACCACAGCTCAACTTTTCCCCCAAGAAAGTAAAACATGAATACCTTATTAAACAAAAAAATTAATTTATCATATGTAAATGTTTGTTCATCATGTCCTAGAGTGGGAATAAGAAATATGTTTCAAAGCTGCCTCTGCACTGTCCATTACTTTTTCCATGATCCAGTTTAGTTAGACCATTAGAGTTTAAACGATAGGAGATCAAACAAAACAATTGGGGCTTAGGCTTATCTTGGGGTTAAATTCAACTCGTGGCAGATTAGGAGACTGTGGTGGTGTCAGCAGAAGAATATCTCGCCAAAGGAATTACATCTGTTCACTCACCACATAAAATGTAGTCACATTGTGGAATTTACATGGAAGGAGAAGCCTTGGGCCATTCCTGCACAAGTGATTCTATCATCTTTTTCCTGCACATCCAGCACTTCCTGAAGTCTTTAATGTGCATTGAAATATAACGCATGTGAGTTACTGTCGAAGACCTGGGTGATAAAAATGCACTTAGGTGGATTTTCTCCCCCTTCCCTACATACCCATTTATAGAATAGCTATTTGTAAAACCGAAAGCTATTTTGTAGCTAGCTCCATTTATGGAGCTGCTTGCTTGTAACAAGGGAACAGAAGTACATGCTCTTAACTATCACTTTGTATATGGTACATCAGTTGAAGGATTTAATAGAGTCAATGTTCCTAATGTATTTCTAAACTTTCTATGTTGTAAACCAGTGAAAGGCAGCCTGAGACTCTACATACTAGTTATGTATAACTACAGCTAGTTATGGCTTGATCCCTGTTTTGGTGGGTCTAGGACAGTGGTTCCTAACCTTTTTGTGATCGAGTACCACTTGGAGGTCCCGTACAGTCGCCGCGTACCACCTGGTTCCAGAGAAACTAAATTCGATCAGATATCACTTTATTTCCATAATTGTACTGTTCCTTTTTTGGCCCCGCGCATCCAGCAACTGGATTCTCGGGCCGCTGGGACCATGTGGGTGGCATGTGGCAACAGTTGTGTTAGGCAGTAAACATTTTTGTGAAGTAAAAAATAACTAACTAAAAATCATTCATGACCCCGAAAGTGTTCGCGTACCACCTGGAAGGCCCTCGCATACCACTAGTGGTACACGTACCACAGGTTGGGAACCACTGGTCTAGGATGACTTGACAACTCACTACAGCCAACTTGCCGTGGCGAACTCGCTGCAGCCAACCTCCCACAGCCAACTCACTGTGGCCAATTCGCCATGGGACAAGAGTAACACTGATAGCAAATAAATGGTGGAATAGAATCATTAAAGAAAGAATGCAAAGGAGGGACAAAATGAAATATGAATGACAAAAATTAAAGTCATTTCTTAATCATTTTAAATAATTAAATTGAATTGTTAAGTTGGCCATGTTGAGTTGGCTGTGGCCAGTTGTCCCATTCCATGTTTTGGTAGCCCTTGGATTCTCTCTCATTGAAATTCCAAGATATAACTAAACCATATGCAACAAGGAGATGAGCTGCATTTGGAATCACCTGTAGAACCTAGAACAGATAATAATAGAGTTGGAAGGAGTTGTAGAAGTCTTCTAGTCCAACCCTGTGCCCATGGAAGGAGATCGTATACCAGTTCGGACAAATAGCTGTCCAGTCTCGTCTTGAAACCTACACCCATACAAGTTCTAAAGACAAGCTATTCTACTGGTTAACTGTTCTCACTATCAGGAAATTTCTTAGTTCTAGGTTAGATATTTCTTTAATTAAATTGTTTAAATTCATTTTTTAATTTGTATTGTAGACATACAACATTCACAAAATCTGTTTATATGTTTTAAAACTGACCATTAGGGTGTTACTGTTGTTTCTTAAGGCTATTACAGCAAAGTTTCCCAGTTCCCAGCCTAGAGCACCCCAGATGTGTTGAGACTACAACACTCACACTGGCTGGGTTGTAGCTGAGTATAACTGTCAGGAATCAAAAAGGAAGGGCAAGGCCATACAAAAGTAACATGTGTTTAAAGTTGGTTATTAAGAGAATTAATATATATTTATAGTATCCCATTTCCAATGACAGTTCATGTAGCTCTGGGCTGTATTTCTTATTAACTACTTAGAAATAAAAGGGATGCAATGGGAGTTTTGGGAGAAGAAAGATGTTACATGTCTACATAAAAGATTGAGACTGAATCTAATTTAGACTAGTTTAATAATAAGGAACATCTTTTTGGTGTACTTTGATCATTCTCTGTCTAAGGAAAATATTTAAGATTTAATGAGAAAAAAAACCCAGTTGAGCTCTAATGTATTCAGTTATTGCACTGGCCTAATTTTAAGAATTTAGATGGTAGACATTTTTACTATAGCAGATTTATCACATGTCTTAAAAATCCCGATCTGCAGTCTAATGTAAATAGATTCCCCTCTGTTCCTTAACAAGGATCTGAAAGCCAATAAATTATATTTTTAACCAAGCCATTGTATACGTGTCATCCTATATTTTCTCTATATGCTTATGTATATACTGTAAAATGCTTATTGGACAGGAAGATCAACGCATGGTCCACCAGACCATCCTTTACAATGTTTTTTTTTGTATGAAGTTCATAATATTAGCATTATATAATACCAGATTATTATATTTTGTATAGGATCAAGAATCTCCTAGGATGAAAGTTGTCAATATTTTTTTAAAAAATGCATAAAGTAAATAGTGGTATAATTCAGAAAGATTATGGTACAAGTGCATATGAAACAAGATTCAGCAGGCACAGAAAAACACATCCGCCATTCATGTTTTCCATCCTCTATTTGACTGCAATGGACTGCCTAGCATAGCAGAAAAGAGGATAGGGAGAGTCTATATGCATGTAAAAATGCCATTTTTGTTTCGTGTTCGGGTTTTAAAATGGGTTCTGAATTTCAGGTGGCCAAAATTTATTCTAAGCTCCATACATCAGAGTACCAAAAGGTGCTCTAATCATCTTCTCCATTTTTGTCCAGTTCTTTTATTAAATGATGGAATTCCCACTGGAGAATAAAGTTGTATGTAATTGGGTAGAGACAATTTAGCTGACCATATATAAAGAATATATTTCTTGTAAGGATAAATCTGCGGTATGGGTTTTTACAGACAGGAAATTAAGTCATAGCAGAAGTGACAAGATGTTAGAATCACAGAGGGCTCCAAATGCATTTTTACTTCCCAACAAACAAGCAAAGTCTTTTGGACATATTGCAGTTTACATGTTTATTCAGTATTACCCTTCCAAGGCTCTCACTTCAGCACAGCTAGACTTGTAGGCTCCTCTTGAGCATCCACAAAAAGAAAATTCTGTTTGACTAAAGTACCAATTTAACTACTGGCTAAACATACGAGGCAAATGTATCCTGTTTGCTCACGCTTTAATCACTTGGTCCAAGGAAACAGGTGGAACACAGCTCCTCTATATTCCCATAGGAATCCGCTTTCCAGATGACAGCACAATTGAGTGACGACTTTGATCTCTTAGCCATTTTTTTACACAGCAATAAGCTACATAATGCAAGGTTGTGCAAAACACATCTTTAAACAATGAAAACATCTGGGGTAACATCTAATCTCACATCTATTTCCAGCACAATATTTTCCCAAACAAGCAGATTTGGTAGAATAGCCCAAAAGGTACTTTTTCAAAACGCAACTTTTATTTCTCATTCACGAAGCTGCTTCATTTCTGAACTGAAGAAACTTCTTGGATGAGAAATGAGGAGGGAAAAAAAAGTCCAGTTGCCTTTTGAAAAAGCAACTTTGGGACAACCATGACCTGGATGACTGTGAATCTCCATAGCTGATTTAGTAGGGTATTTAATGATGAATCTGTTCTACAGACAATTGAACTTTTTTCCCCATGACCAGAACTAAATCAGCCTATTAAGATTTTGGAATACATTGAATGGGTCCCAAATTCTTCCCTGAATTTCATGTAACTTGTCAGCTGCTATGTGTAAAATTTGAAGCTGCAGCATGGTTTTGCAGTGCAGACTTTCAATATTTTAATGTTGCATTTGCTCATGGTGTGGTCTAAGTAACTCTGTTCTACAATCCCATATTTTATATTGATTCATCTTCACTATATTGCTGGGTTTCTTTTTTCAAAGGGAGGGAAGAATTACCCCCTACAAATCTACAAACAAATGTTGTTTTCCTGATGTATGCCTTCCTTGATTATTTATTTTCATGATCTGACTACATTGGCAGTTGCATAAATTTAATGTTAATGATATTTTTATGGACCGTCTCAGTATGACAATTTTAAATCCAGTCTGGTTCTCTTTTCTCTATAAAATAGTTTCTTCAAAATGCTGAGAAAAAGAATTAAGCACAGAAGTCCAGATGACATTTTGATAATGGCACAGATATAACCTACAGAGATATCCCATAAGCCATCATCAGGAAGCATAGAGAAATCATATGAGAAAACTGTTGGAACAGGCATTCCTGGAGCTTGGGGATTCTTTAAGAAGGAAGAAACAATTATCAACCAAAAGATCTTATCTAGAAGCACTGGAGAATCATCCGTGCAGTATACTCACCACTTTTCTTGGCATGTCAACATAGCAATCTAGTAGCCAGGAAGCAAACATTGCAATGTTAGACAAATTATGTCCTTGAAAAAGCTTTTGCTGTATTAAGTGTCTCTTACTGGTGTATCTTCTAACACTCTTATTAAAAATATGCAAGAATGAAATTAGTATGTGATAAACAGTATGACTGCTTAAAGCCACAATTATTTAATTAGTTTCACTATTGCTTGAAGACCAGGTTGCTGTGTTTTATTCCTGTTGCGTTCAAAAATTTCTCAGGCCAGCACTCCTTAGTATCTCAGCCTACCGTTCCAGAATTTCCAACCGCAGCATGTCAACAAATGCCAGGTTAGGTAATCTGGCTGTTTTTGAAAGAGGAAATTCTCAAATATTAACTAAAATTAACAGAAAAGGCTTACAAGCATGTTTGAACTTTAAAAATCACTTATACCAGTGGAAATGCACTGTGTGATAGGCTTTGTATGATCAGATACTTATCAATATTGTAATGTATATCTTGCCATAAAGTAGTCCTTGATACCTTTGTAGCAATTTTAACACTACAATCAATTTAGATCATATATTGTGATTCAATAATTTCTTAAAGCATGTTTGTAACTGTATATGTTGTACAAAATGTATTTCAAATAGTACTGTCACATTAAATATGCATGTATCGTTTCACATTTTTGTATGCTGTATATATTGAAATCATCCATTTTCACAGAGACTTTGCTTCATTTCTTTTTAATTTACATAAGGGATCAATATAAACAGTAATGATATATCTACCTAAGTAAAATATACATTAAACTGTTCTTTTTTAAAATGTTAAGCCAAAACTATTACTAGAATTTAATCAGATAATGGCACATTAAAGAAACTGTAGATTTCCAATTCTAGCAGAGTAAGAATTATATACCTTTCTTTGGAGAGAACTACTGAAATTAAAGATCAATATTTTTAAATATCAGTGTGTTGTGTTCCTATTACAACAATTGAATAAGTCAAAGGGATACATTTTTAAGTCTGCAAATTTAATTATAATTAAACATCAATCAAAGGCATTTAAAATATATAGGTTCCTTCAAAAGTAAATAGGAATGGGAGTGAGGAAACATAAAATACTTTGAAGTCCTTTAGGGGAGGGGTCTCCAACCTTGGCAACTTTAAGACTTGTGGACTTTAACTCCCAGAATTGCTGGCTGGAGAATTCTGTGAGTTGAAGTCCACAAGTCTTAAAGTTGCCAAGGTTGGAGACCCCTGCTTTAGGGAAAAATAGACATCAAATATTTAAGTGATATGTGAAATGTCTTAGCCTTCATGTTGCTTCAAAACCTTTATTGCTACTAAGATAGTTGCCACTAATGATTTGCTTCTTCCTACAAAACCATTTTTCCAAGCAAGAAATATTTATATGCAGTTTTTATTATCTTGCATTACTTTGTCTGTTATTTGGCATTCGGTTCTTAGATCCTCCTTTGCCCTGATAGATTCTGCTGCCCAAACTGAGAAACTAAGGAGAGTTGCTGACAGTCCCTCTATATTGTGATGCCATGGGAATGGGCTTAAGAGTGAGTGGTCTCTACAGGGGCTCCCCTCTTTTGGAACAGCCCCCCTCCCCAATTGAGGATGCTTTCCATTCTTCTCATGGACTTCTGAAGTCTTGTAAACATCTGGCTTTTCCAATTGATTTTGTGTTGAAGCATGAGTAATTTTAGACCCTTTCTATTAAATACAATTAATCATTATGAATTGTATAGAATTGCTGTATTCTATATTTGAACTGTGTACCTGGCTTAATGTCTGCTTCCAGACTGAGGCAGTAAATATATTGCAGGGGGGGAGGAGGGGGACTTGGGGGCGACGGAGGAAGGAAAGCCTGAATTCCGATTCCCCTGAGCAAAAGATGGAGTGGACTCACTGAAAAACATCTTCAGGTTCAGCCAAAGACTTTAAACATATTTAACGTTCAAGACCCTTCTTCTTTTTTTAAAAGTATACCTCATCTAGCCTGATTCCAATCTAGTACAGTGACCTCTGTAAATCAACTAATGTACAAGTGTTTGGGGGAAAAAACTGGGGTCAAAGGGACTGTGTACATTGTAGTTTAGTGCCAACCGCAGTCCAAACAGCCAGATGTGGTAAGGAAAACTTGGAAAAAGCAATTGATATTTGCTCCCATTTGCATACTGATTAAGGATTTCCCATTGTATAATATTTACACACTGGGACAGCGGAACAATTTGTAGCCCAGTTCTGTCTCCAAACACATTGTTATGCATCAGAGACACTTTAACCAGTCAACATAAAAGGACAGTCACTGTGGGAAACGGTTATCTCGGGATTAGGTTGCTGATAGTATTATCCAACCAGATTGCTTTTGCCTTTAATTACCCATCACGGTGAAAAGAAGTGTTGACTCTGATGTTTCTTTTCATGTACATTTCATTCATATTGTTTCCAGCATTAAATGTTTATGGGAAGTTGATTCAGTTAACATAAATCTGAAAATTCATAAAGGGGGGAGGGGGGGAATTAAAAGCAGTCCAAAAACACTATGGAAATATATATATCAAACCTTATACTTTCAGCTCTACTTGTCTTCTTTTTTAAAAGGAGCTATAAATATCCTTGCTATAGGGTATGTACCTGAAAATATTCTTTTTGGTTTATTTACATTTCATAGTACAAATACGCAAGATAGTAAGATCTCTTTATTTGGTATTTGCAAGAAAAAAGTCTTTGTTGATATTCAGATCATGCATTCAATATGATCTTTAAGGTAGAGTGTGTGAGTACACAGAAAGCATTTTTCAGCATTAAGAAAAAACCTCAGACTTTTTCTTTTTTTGTCTTACCCAATTTGAAAATTATTTTGTCCTTTAAATTTTAGTAGCTTGCCCTTTTTTGTGAGAAATTTCATGAACTTTTAAAGCAACTAGGTTGCTCTAACACATTTTGAAGATTTTCTTGATCACCTTTAGTTTTTGTAATGTTTTTCTAAATGTTTCCTTTTTATTTTCCACACTTGGGTTATATTATGAATTACACGGATGCTTTTTCTCCACATATCAACTCGTTTGTGAACTATTTTAAGTAATTATGCTACTGAGTCATCAATATAAGAATACAGTTATGTTTGTCCTTTCAACCAGTCCATGTAGAAACAGACAATATTTTATTCTTATAAAAACTGTACATAAAGGATTCTTTTTAAGTTGAATTTTTTAACCATCATGGATAGAGATGGTGTTGATTGGGAATAATTTTGTACTGTTTTTAAAATATTTTTACTTCGATTTTTTTTTAAAGTTCACCTTTACTTTTATTTTCCATTTTCATTTATCAAATACTGAAAAATTTAAATCAATATAAAAATACTGTAAGAAATCCCAGGTTACTGGGTGGGAAGATATCAGAGAAGGAAGGATAGATTGCTTCATCATCCAGCAAAATATATATATATATATATATATATATATATATATATATATATATATATATATATATATATATATATATATATATATATATATATATATATATATATATATATATATATATATATATATATATATATATATATAGTTTTTGCCAGTTTCTCCCCACTCTGGTTCAATTATTGGCGTATTATTCTGCTAATGAGTGGCAAATACAAAGGAAGCATTCTTAAGAAAGAGACTTCTTATATGGCTTGAGCATTTTTATTTTATTAGAGCAGCATTCCTCTTGCTGGGAATTTGGTAATTCTGGGAGATTATAGTTCAATGCATGTCTGTGGACTCAGTCTGAAGCAGCCAGTCTTTTAAATGAATTTAAAGGTATTTTGTAATGCACTTAAGACCCTTATCCAAAAGTGGAATTTAGTAGGTGCCCTGTACCAGTAAAGATATGAACTCTTTCATAAAATATGAACTTGAGGTGGAGGAGAGGCAATTTGAAGTGCACTTGAAACAGGGAGGGTATTAAAAGCATTGATCTGTGACTCAGTTCATAGATATTGCACAAATGAGCAAATCTTCCAAACTACAAAGGAAGTTAAATGGGAAAACGTATCTTGACCAAAGGATGGATACTGTGAAAATAAAATAATTATAGCTGAACTGGAAGGATGAAAGCTTTATGACTGGTAAAAAAGAAACAAAACAGAGGTTACAATCTTTGGCATTTATCAGATGCTCCACAACTTCACGCAACTTTAGCATGTTTGGCTGAAAACAACAACAGATTACACTGCTTGGCAGCCGGAATGCCACAGGTTGCTTACTATACTCTACCCCAGTAGTTTTCAAACTTGGGGACTTTTTGAGGGGAATGGCTAAGGAATTCTAGATGTTGAAATCCACACAACGTAAAGTTGCCAAGTTTAAAAAAAAAACACTGCTCTAAATGTTCAAACCCAGTAAGAGCTGCAACTGAAAGAGCCATAACAAAAACAATAGCAAGTGTTTCTATGCAATTTAACTAATTATTGGCTTAAATTAATGCACAAGTGTTTATATTGATATCTAATATTCTAGACTAGAATTGTTTTTAAATTCCTGTTGACATTAATAAAAGCATGGAATATCAGAATTTTATAAATGGTTGGATAATAGAGGTAGAAATTAGGAGCTGAAAAAGTATTATTGTGTAAACAAATTGACCCAGACAATACACTGTACACAAAGCACTTGTGTATGTTAAATGAAAATGCATAAATAAACTGTTTTTAAAAAAGAATATCAGAGTTGGAAGGGACTTTAGAGGTAGCACTTTCCTGCTACCAATCACATTTGATAACAAGATGAGTTCTTAAGTAGGCAACTAGATCTGATGAAGACATAATTTTTTCACAGGCATATTAACACAGGGTTTGAGGAATCTTTAGGTACAGATTGCAATAGATTAGGATTTATTGCATTTATTCATTTATCACATTTAATACAAAAGGTAGAACAAATTACATACAAACTGTGATGAAACCTAAGTAACCTTTAAAAGGAAAGCTCGTCTTCTATATAAAATCTTACCTGTGCTTAAACCACAGCCGAAAAGACATGAAGGAATTAGTGTTAGAAGCAGTCAGTTGCAATATTAAGTTATTTTGTGCAATATACATGCATACATATATTTCAGTAAGCAGTGGACAAACAATTAGTTTGTATAATTTATAGCAGGATGGTTGGTATACTTTTGTTCTTCCCCAGACAAAATCACAGAATGATCCAATTTGTGGAAAAGTATGCCTTTCTGACTACAGAATACACAAAAAATACTCTTCATTGGCAGCAAAAAAGACAGAGCAGGCAATTAACTGTTAACAGAGAAAAAGGAAATTAAAAACTTTAGTCAAGCAGATCCCAGCAACTAATTTTCACTGAATTCAATAGGATCCCCACACTTTTATCTACATATTTTGTGCAACAGCTTTCAGGGGGAGAAATCGTTACATATAGTAGGCCTGAGTATTTTCAACAATTATGACAGGTTTAAAGGGCAGAGGAGGTGGATTTTAATCCCATATGCAGGGATTAAAGAAGTAGCTTTTCAAAATAAAGAAGTAGGTCTTAAGAAGAACATAAAAGCCAGAAACTAATGTTTCTTCACATTATAAACAATACTATACCATAAACCTCTAGGATAGAGATAGATAAAGACTTACATGCGGCTTGTTAATATCCCCACACATTTTAAAAATATTTTCACACACTTTCCCATTCTTGTTCATTTGATTGTTAAGATGCTAGTTCATACACATAAGCAAGGCAGAAAGGCAATATTAGCTTTATTTTGATATCCATGATTTTAAAAGGCTCAATTTATATTTCCCATATTATACCCACATGGTCTTTCCAGTTTATGTACGATATCCTCATTTTCCTGTTTCGGATATTTCTTTGCGTTTAGGATTCTGTTCTGTTGTAACTATACCTGCAGAAATGGAATCTCAGTGACGCTGCACAGTTTTTTTAAAAAAGGTATTAAAGAGTTTTCTAGATGATTCTTCACTATTACTATAGTAACTTTATTCATCTCTGAGGAAGCAGAGATACTAATAGCCTAATACTAATATATTCTTTTATAAATGTTTCCAATAGTTTAACTGAAAACACAGATGTAAGGAAAAATGACACTTAAATGAAGATGTTGTCCTTCTTGTATTTTTGAAAAGAACTGAATCCTGAACTATCATAGAAATCTTTGGCACTTTGGAAGAACAATCTGCAACTGACATAAAAAGAGAAATTTTCCCTATCTAAGGTCTGCTTCCTGCATTGCAAACAAATTTAGTGGAGACAACCATTTAAAAATATCTATCCTTTTAAAAAAGAAGCTTTTCCAGTGATCCAGAAGTGACCCAACTGCTATTCAAAACCTGGACTGGAGTTTTTCAGTACAACTTGCATTTCAGAGAATAAATCCGTACTGGAGATGTTTTTCTTCTACATTGCTGTCTTGAATACCACTAGCTTCTGTTCTGATCAGACATCAATGCCAATAGTCTCTTGCTAAGCAGGGCATTGTGCCGCTGAAGGTATTCAATCACATCACCTTGTTTTTCAACCACTTCTTCCAAACTTGAGATTTCTCTGAAAAGCAAAAATATAAAATAAAATCATACCATCATCCTAACTACATTGTCTTTTGCTATTTTAACTCATTTTAACTCATTTCAAAAGGGTTGTTCTTCCCAGAGTCGTGCTGGCTCAGGAATTCTGGGAGTTGAAGTTCACGGGTCATAAAAGGGTCACTAGTTCCCCACCATTACTCTAGAACAGGGCTGTCAAACTCCCGGCCCACTGGCCATGCCCAGGCCTATTTAGCGAAGGGGGGGGGGAAGTCCTGTTACGTCACGTGACGCCGTGGTGACACCGTGAGTTTGACACCCCTGCTCTAGAATAATGAATCATGAGATTAATGTATCAAACTATCAGGGCTTTAAAAACACAGGAGTCAGTGCCAAGGATTTATCAAAGTTCAGCCAATTTTATACAAGTACCTGAATCCAACTTCTGAGGTAACTTGATTAGGATAAGAATACACCTTCTCTTCTTCTATTATATCAGGTCTTGGCTTTGCTCGGTTAAAGTTGCTTACCTTCACTTTGAAAACAAAGAAAAGATCAAATGTATTCCGCTACTATCAAACTGTATTCAATTAAAAACAAACTTCATTTATAGAAAAAAAAACTATTCTGTTTCCTCTACAAAATGGAACTGTTCAAAGCATTTAAGTATAAAACAAGAACCATAAGGGGGGGAAATGAGTTGTCTTATTATTCAGACCCAGAGAAAATCAGAGTGCCCAAACAATAAAGTTAAATAAAATGACAGAATCCAAAGTTGATTTAAAAGGAATTTTGAACTCTTGTAGCATAAATAAATATTCTGCTTCCAAAGATAAAAATCCCTGCACATATTTCATTAAATGTGCCTCTAAAGGTAATTAGTTATGAAAAAAAAATCACAACAAGCTATTCACATGGATGGAAACAGTTCATCAGAAAGCTTTATCTCAAGATGTTTAGGGCTCTAATCAAATGCAAACAATTTAGCAATTCTACAATATACCCCAATACAAGGAAGAGAATAGGAAGGTTTTTTCTTTCAGCTTTTCTCTAAAAAACTAAAAAAAAAAACCCAACCAAAAACTCCCCCAACCTCCATGGGCTACGAATAGTTGGCTTAAGTCAAAACATGCCATCTTAGAGCCAAACAAAAAGAAACTCTACAATTGTGCGGTTATTTTTTCTTTATATAATGCAATTATGATCCTGTTTTTCATAGCATGTTTATAAGGAAAAGGTATTGATATGTTATAACAACTGGAAAACTGGGATAATTTTTACTCAGTCAACTAAATATCCTGATAAAGAGCCAGGTTATGTTTAATATATTCACACACACAGAAATTATATCTGGAGAAGAACTAGATGTAGTAGACCACTACATATACCTTGGCACATATAAGAGCCGAGGTGGCGCAGTGGTTAGAGTGTAGCACTGCAGGCTACTTCAGCTGACTGCTAGCTGCAGTTCAGCTGTTCAAATCTCACTGGCTCAAGGTTGACTCAGCCTTCCATCCTTCTGAGGTCGGTAAAATGAGGACCCAGATTGTTGGGGGCAATATGCTGAACTCTGTAAACCGCTTAGAGAGGGCTTTAAAGCACTATGAAGCGGTATATAAGTCTAAGTGCTATTGCTATTGGCCAATGGAAGGTGATACAATAAAGGAAATTGAATAGTGTGTTAAATGTGGTTGGCAGGCATTCAGCAAGCCAAGCATAAATTTCAAGAACAACCTCCCCCTACGCATGCCTGAAGATAAAAGTTTTCAATTAGTGTGTGCTACCTGCTGTAACATATGCCAGCGAAACATGGACACTAACATCACAATCGATACAAAAGATACAAGTGGCGCAAAGAGCCATGAAAAGATGCATGCTCAGCATTACAAGACAAGATAGAAAGACCTGCACATGGATTCAAGAACAAACAAAAGTATACAATATCATCAAGAGAGTAAAAGAATTGAAATGGAAATGGGCTAGTCACATAGTAAAAATGGATGGCAGACATAGAATGGATCAAGGCAGTCATAGAATGGATCCCACTTGGTAAGAAGTGTCCACCTAAAACAAGATGGATCGATTACATCAACAAGTATTGCGGGCCCAACTGGCAAAAGAAAGCTCAGGACCATATTGGTTGGAAACATGTATAAGAGGCCTTCATCCTGAAGTGAATAGACAATGGCTAAAATGATGATGATGATTTTGGGTGAATGGGGAATACATCTTTTGGATGACTCTAGAGCAGGGGTGTCAAACTGGCGGCCCATGGGTTGGATGTATCACGCGTAGGCCACCCCCACCCCAGCTCCGCGAAGGGGAAAAAAGTTGCGATACATTACGTGACGGCAACATGACGGCGTGAGTTTGACACCCAAGAGAACAGGACCTGTTTTGGCATTTCATCAGTTTTCTTCCCCATCAAATAAAAAGGAAGCAGGAGCTGGTTATGATAAAACAGTGGCCTCACTATCTTTGCCCTCTGCTCAAGAAAATAATATGGGAAATGGGAACCATAGGCAAAATCTTCCAGCCTGCTTTGTGCCAATAAGAAAACAACCAAACAAACAAAGCTTATTTGTTATCGGTGAGCAGAAATGGGTGAACTGGCTGAGCAAGGGGATTGCTAGGTAATTTGTCAAGTGAATACAACCATAATATATGATTATCTACCAGGAAATTCAATGAGGGGGAAAAATGGAGACAGGTATTAACAGGGAAAGATCATGTGACCATTTCAGCTATTTTTATAGTTTACAGCAGGCTAATTATTCACTTGTTAACTCAGAGAAAACCCTTGTCAATTGGGTTATTTGTGCGATGGGATATTTTGTTAGGAAATATGGAGATGTGGTTTATGTACAATTCTTACTCGAAATAATTTTAAAGAGCCCTGAGGTTGGACTTCTATGTAATTGACATTATTTTTTGAAAGGAGCATTAAATGCACTTTTGAAATGGTATGAATTAAAGCAGATATGCTTGCTGAGTTGATGGGTAATGTATTCCCATATATTGTGGGAAGGGTGGGGAGGATCTGGCTAGGAAAAACTGTATAAAATCATTCACATCCAATATTTGGTTCTGCAAATATGTTTTCAGAATGAATGCTTGAATACTCCTAGCCTTTAGCCAAAAAGGGGTTAGTGAACATACTGGAGAAGATTGTTTTTATTTATTTATCGGTCCCACATCAACACAATGCTTCATTTTCATCTACTCAATCAACAGCTCTGTGAGAACAGAAAAATTCTTCCTATCTCTACTAGAATTGCTTTACTAGGCCACCTGCTATGTAGGAAGAGGGCTGCATGACTGATCAGAGGAATAACTAAAACAGGTGTGTCTACAAGCTGTAAAAAGCTTTAGGTGCATTTAGCTCTCAAGCTGCCTTAGAATTCAGGTATCAAAGCGCAGATCAGATTACCCCAAAGCACACATTTGAAACAATTGTCATTTAACAGGTGCCTAAAGGTGGCCAGGGGAGCAGAATCATAAAAGATGGGTAAGCTAGTGATTTTGTTAATACCAACTGTAAACGAAGTATTTTATTGTGCCATCTAAAAATAATATAACTTTCTTTCTGAAATAGATGATTGTAAATCAGATGAAGAGACACATGAGGGCAATTAACAGCAATGTTCAGGAATAGAAGTAGAGATGGAACCATGGGCATCTGCTGGGGCACAAAAGATGAAATAGCCACTGTGAGGAAAACTCTGCTTCATTTAACTCTGCAAGTAGAGCAATGAAAAAAAGCCTGCAAAGACTTAGGGCTGGAAAAACATTCTTCAGAGAGAGTAACAATGAAAGAGCCAGCAAGGTAAGAGCTGGGAAGATCGTTAGCACCTCTTTAGGGCTAGGGAAAAAGCTTCGAAAAAGCTACATTCAGAGTATAAGACGCATCCAAATTTTCAGCCTCTTTTAGGGAGGAAAAAGATGTGTCTTATACTCCGAAAAATACAGTATATACAGTAGTAAAGCATTAATGGGCCAGAATACCCAGCATGGTTCTTGTGAACCCTTTTGAATTTTCAATAATTCTACATAAATATGACCTAAATGTTGAGAATCATTTTCTTCAATAAACAAATTAACAAGTATAATGTTTTTGATTCATATATAGTTTTAGGAGTTGTGTGGAGATAAGATCATGTTTTAAATCATATTTATGCAGAAATATTGAAAATTCAAAAGAATTCACAAGCTTCTAAGCACCGCTGTATGTATTTAGCTACTTCAAAGTGTTATTTTGCTTCCATTGCACTTACAAAGATGCCTTAGAAGCTAGCTAAAATCTGTGTTTATGTTGCCATTGGGTATTAAATGAGACATTACCTGTCATATACTTTTTGGTTCTAGGTTCTAAATTTTATTTCTTTAATTGTAAACATGGGAGATTCTGTATGGGTCAAAGAAACAGAAAAAGCAGCAAGTCCAATACAAAGCCACAATACTCGAAAGCCAACTCCTTTGAAACAGCAGTTTACAGATTATTCACATACACCTTAACTTCTTAAAATACAGATTCACTAGCATGGCTTGAAAATAATAGCATGGTGTCATTTTTGTCTTCTTTGCTGCAATAACTGATAGAATTATCTCACTTTACTGTCAAATGCTACATTCTCTGACAATTTCAGCTTTATTCATCCTAAGGAAGAGACCGGAGAATTTTATTATTCTTATAAGACTGCATCTTGTGCTTGAGTTTTTCTAACAGTCTCTGAATTGTGCAAATAGATCTTGCAATATGCATTTTGCTCTTTCCTTCCTCAGCTACCATGAACCCAGTAAGAAATAAAGAGCCCTGAACTATTCATGAAGAGATGTAGCTGCTTATCAGTGCCAGGCAAAAAGCTTCTCAAAGCAGCTGCTTTGCCACAAAAGATGGCTCTCACTGCCAAGGAAAGAACTGCTTTATCAACAGCTGCATTTTGTATGCTCTATTTTTGTGCTGCACACTGCCCCAAGCCCTTGGGATATACCAGCATAAAAGTTGAAAGATGTAAGTGTCATGCAAACAATTGCAGCTTGCAGTTCTACCACCACAAAAGTTAAGTTCAGTAACATCCGCATCTTTGTCCTCTTCTAAAGTTAACCATTTTTTTTTCAAATGTATTAAATGACATACTTTTTCTCAGCATCATATAGAATAACACTGACATGACCGGTGGTATGATTTCCGATAATATAAATATTAGGGTGACAGCTTGTAAATTTTTTGCAGCCCTCTTAAATCAAGTTCATGTTAAAACAATGCTTTAAAAACAGAGCGAGTGTGGGTGGCTTAATCACCCTAACAAGGCAAAGAAACAATTCTCACCTGTGTAGACAACCAGACATATCAATGAACATATCAATTCCATAGCCAAGATTCCCAGCATGAAGCAGAGATACATTTTATTGTGATTAGGAAACGAATGTTGCAGTGACACTATCAGCAATAAAGCCACATTTCCTATTAAAAACAAACAGGACACATTAGACACAGAAATCTGGGTCAGTTTTTCCCACAAAGCCACATTGGTTGAAAGTCAAGGTCCTGTGATGACCACTAAAACAGTGAAGGGTAGTTTAGAATTTTCCAAATATAGCTCAAAATTAACCCTTCTACTTAAATAATAACGGTGCAATAACTTTTAAACCAAATTGCATGCAACAGATAACCTTGATCAATAGGCCATTAAAATAAATCCATACACGGCTCACTCTAATGACCCAAAATAGAAACAAACAGAAAATGAATTAACTGTCTGCAGGGCTAGGGCTTGAATTCAATTCTCCCCTTCATTATGCCTTCCAGAACAATTCAGTCATCACTGAATAACTGTGTAAGGGTCCTAGATGAATCTTTACAGTAGTGGGCTAGACTTACTGGAATGATGTATACTATTTATTTTGATTGGATTTACACCAGTCCCACCACCAGCTTTCAATGTGTTTTAGGAGTAATGTTATGAACATATATAAGGTTATTCTTGGTCAAATTAATATACAGATTAATTGAGTACTATCAAATCAATGTCACCTTTCAGCAACCATAGCTGAATTCTTTCTAGGATGATTTATTTTTATCTTGGTCTTTTAGGGATGTGATGACTTTAACAATTACTACAATCATTTGCTGTCCATATCCAAATGTAAGAGCACATTACCATTGTATTCTTTTGTGTAATGTGTAATGTTTTGTTGTTGTTATCCCCCTTCAGGACCTTCTTGTATCAGTTCTGCCTTATATATACAGAACTGTACAGGTTCTGCTTGTTATACAGGTGTCTGCTTGTTTTAGCTGGGCTGCTGGGATGACTTTTATATTTTGGGGTGACTGTACTGAGAAAAAAAACCCCACTCTGGCTGTACCTTACCATCCTTCCCAAGAACACCCACTCCATAACAATGAGACAGCATAGGAAGACTTACAAGTGAAATGATTAGCATTATGTAAAAGGACAATATATTTTTTCCATAGGAGCATAGCACAAGCACTAGATGTTTAAGAGAATGTATCATCTGTTTAGTTATCGGCCATCTTGTCAATTTTTCTATCACTAGAGCTCTATCTAGTGGCCCCATTCCAGTGGTGCACATCTAACATGACTACAGATATGCATCGATCTGCAGATTGCTGATTGGTTCAAACTGCAGTTTGGTTGTTACAAAATGTATATATATTGAAATGCCAGATGCTTAATTTAGAAATAAACATTTTTTTATTAGAGAACAAGTAAACTTCTTTTCAAAGGGTGCTTATTAACTTACGTTTTAAATATCTGGAAAAAGGTTTTTCATTCTACCCAGTTAAGCAAGTTTAGAGCTGCTCAGTGGCAAGTGTTAGCCCTTCAAGATAGTCCAGAGAAGAAGCACAACCAGGAGCATCGTATTATTTTTATTGCAAGATTCCATTGAACAGAATTTTGCAAGACTGAAAATATTCCTTCCCTTCTGTCTTATTGATTCCTTCTGAAATGCTTCCCATCCTTTCCCCCATCTGCAAACTAAGTTGCCTCTTATCAAATGTTGCCCAGACTGCTAGTCATCCTCCCACAAGGTCATCCCCAACATTATCATATAACATGGGAAAACTGGCAGCCACAACATTCTTGTCTTGTTTCATAACTAGATAATCAAAGAATAGAAATGTAACACATATAGGTTGAGTTAGAAACATAAATTTAAAAATGAAAATAAGTGGCACTACCATAAGAGGAAATAATCTCTCCAGTTTGGTAAGATTGCATCTTTCAATTTAATACCAATTTAATATTTGTTTTATGTTCAGAGTGCATGCCATTTTCCATCTACATGCTACATGTACTACTTATTTCTACAAGCCAATGAAACTAAGATATGGTAACTGACAAGAGAATAGAATAGAATAGAATTCTTTATTGGCCAAGTGTGATTGGACACACAAGGAATTTGTTTTTAGTGCATATGCTCTCAGTGTACATAAAAGAAAAGATACATTTGTCAAGAATGGTTGTCATAGGGTTCAAGTAAGCAATCAGGAAACAATCAATATGAATATAAATCGTAAGGATACACAGAGTGGACTTATTGTCTTACTGTAGTGGGCAGGATCTAAACCAACAGACCCAAGATAAAAAAATTTCAAGTAAACTTTTAATCTAGATAATATAAACTATTTGGCACCAGACTAGAGTATATTAAAAGTTGATAAACTTTCATCCTTGAAAGCAAGGCCAAAAGGCCATTTTTCAGGGCTGTTCAAACAAACTTCAGATGTTTCAAATAATATCTTACATTTATTGTGTATCAGATGATACAATCTTAAAGAAAAAGTGGCTTGGATATATTCTTGATCTCTAAAGAATTAGGACCACTGGTGTTACTGCAAATTTTCTATGCATGCAGAGAGGTTCAAATACAGACATGATACTCATATCTGTGGAATTGTTTACCACATAGTTAGCCTGTACAATTAAGACAGCACATTATCACTTTTCACAGTAGAAAATATACTGTGACCATGCAGTGTAAAATATATTAAATGCATGAAAAATAAAATCATATTTTTAAAAGTCTGAGCAGGATTTTATACTTTTTATTAATTATAGCTATAACAGTGACTTGTTTCAGCTTACTAGAATAAAAGTTTCAATTTATCAGAATGAGATATATCACTACAAAAATAAAAGTCAAAAAAATTTCCACCCTAGATGTGTAACCTCACTGCTGCATACTGAAATACCTGAATTTAGATAGAAAACATTAATTGAATTAAATTAATCATTGTTTAATTAAAATAATGTTAAGCATGTTATGGCTTACCTGTTGACTGAATTAGTAGGGGAACCCTTTTAAGATGTCTTGTGGTTCGGTAGATGCGGAGGTAACCTTTGCTTCTAACTTTGCTGTGATGAAAGTGAATGTATCGTTCCAGGAACAGATGAAGCATCCAGAGAATTACCTTGGCAATCGTTATAGTAGTCTGCACTTTAAAAGGATAAGTGTAGTTTTCAGGGCACGTGTCTTCACTTGAATCAGCATAAGAACAAATCACCCCTGTCACAAATGCCAACACAACGAAAGTAACCTAAAAAAGAAAGATATGAATTAATTATATGCACTAATGAAATATTACTGTATCAGTCAGGTTTCATACAAACTATTCGTATTAAGCGTCTTTATTTTGTTTTTGTTGTGAGCTGAATTATCGTAGAGTTTCAACTGGGAATACTTGTATTTCCCATTTCAGGAATAATACCACTATAACCCAATTCTAAGCATGCTAGAATATGCTAATGCAAATATGCACCCAAGATATAGCTGTGCACAGATTTAGAGCACTTTGTAACCAGTTGAAGTGTCATAAGAAAAGTCCCTAAGATTCAGCTTTGGCTTGCTTCAAAGGAGT